>OY720644.1:73710239-74449047 GCA_963169105.1 Ceriagrion tenellum | reverse complement strand
CACTGACCTATGGATGTCGCGTCGACGGCTCAGACCACCGAGCTAATTTATTAACCAACAACGGAATCCGCCGGGGTTTTGTCAATTTATGTTTCCTATCCACCTTTATCTCCTATATGTGCCATAGTAATGAATAAGCCTCTCTCGTTATTGGGGGATTTTTTTGGCCATGAGATCTAAGATCAACCGTTAGGGGCGAGTTTTAGTTTAGTATATTATACAAGACAGTTGGTTAGTTGACGTGAGGGTGATCTATTCTATTATCATCATAAGTACATCATTGAAGAAGATGTAAGAAACTCAATGGTAAGCCGAGAATTAGTCGCCACCTCTTACTCGGAATCCTTCTGTCCTTCGATGATTTTTTGTGCTTATCTCTATCAAGCGCACAAAATTGCGGCCATGACATTTCATTTTCATTGAGGCCTGCGGTTGTCAAAACCGCGAGGGAGTTGTGACCGAGAAACAGTGGGAGGAACGTAAATTACCGCACAATGGAGATGGAATATATTTGCTTTTGATGAGTTTTTCCGTTAAATGGTGGAGTGATTTTCATCTACGTAGGCACAGATTTGCGTGAAACTTTGCATACATGTAGTTGTTAGTAATATGTATAGATAAAAGCGAAAAAATGTATGTTCCCGATTAGGTCTCTCGGCATTGCCATTTCAACCTGCAGCCTTTAGGCCTTGACATATATTTAAAGACAATTCGACCACTTATGTATAGACTTTCTCCTTAACTCGAAAATATACGTTTCATAATATGACAATGGTTCCTTATAAATATAAAGGTATGATGACGAGTAAAAATAAAGACATCTTTACATACGATTTTCGCTTAAATTTCGAATTCCTTTGATAATACTTTCATTGAGACGAAAATTTTACGACATAATTCTAGCATCAACTATATTGCGACATTTATGGTTACCTCCAACAAATTAACTCTCTCACGCACAGTGTCCCCATGTGAGAACAAAATATAATATCAAATCTACTAATAACATTTTTAACTTAATATTAAATATTCCATTATTTTACATCTGGGCTTTTTGTGTTTATGAGAATTCAGAGGTATTGTTCTAAATAGAGCATATTACGTAACCTTTTTTTTATAATATCAATGCTACTGTAAGCATTGTTATCTTACATAAATACTTATTGTTTACTACATAATAAAAGAGAAAATGAAGACCTTTAAAAATCCAAAGATTTTATCGTATGTCAAAACATAAGCCTTCCTATCCCAGATATTTGGGATAAAACCGTCCCTTTTCATGCAACATGTTCTCATTCGAGGATACCAATATCTGTTAATAAACAGGTCAAAATATTGTGTTTCGGCTATGTAACAATATTGTTTAGGCTATTCGAAGGAAGAAACCCAAAAGACAAAACATCGCTCAAAATGAAAATTCACGCATGAGAACAGATGTACTTCAGTGAAGTGTGGTCCAAGAATTTTTTTCGATTCACTTGAATAGATAATAAAACATCCACTCAATGACTCATAATTCGCGTTTCAACCACCTTAAGGACTTAACAAATGCTTAGGCCATCATTTTGTAATAAAATTTATCTGTAGTAGTGGTTAAATTGGAGAGAATTTGTTATTTTGTATTTGTTGAATTTGAAAATCGAATTAGTAAAAATCGTAAATTGTATCTGATCCTAGGTTAAAATATCTAAGCTAATTTTAATAGTGATGGTAGGTGTCCAATCGAGGGGGTATTATTGCACTACATTTCCATCCTATATTACATTCATTGGCACTGGCACTGACACATTGTCATGGTGGAAAGGTTGACAGCGGGGAGTAGGAAGAGAACGGGAATTTTGGAAGACCTAAGGACATGAGAAATTCAAGAGACCTGATGGTGAGCAAAATATATGAGAGAAAGTGAGAATGTCCCGGAATGTTTGGATAAAGACATTCCAAAAACCTACCAGTCAGTAGTTTCAATTTCACCACCTGTGAGACATGAATTAAATATGGCGTTATTAGTGGTGCAATAATATAGTTTTAGATAAAAGAAATGGTAAGCAATTAAATGGAAATATCTAAACAAGTCTTGACTTGATTCATTTATTTCGCGCGGTGCGTTTGAAACTCCTTCAAAGCGGAAGCTTTTTTGTGATACCCATGAACATATTGCGGTGACAATATGATTTATTTTCAAAAATAGTTGAGAAAACATAAAAACTATACGCTATTAGTTTTTTTACGACAGTAATACTGAGGTTTTGTGAAATACTGTCCTCGATGTTACACAATCAATATTCAGCAAATACATACCTAGTAAATGGAAAAGAGCCAATGCAGAGCCTAGGTGGTATAACGCGGAGGTTGGGAAAAGATCAAAGAGCCAGAGAACATATCATGCTCGGTTAAAAAGGGCAAAAATTAACAAATCCTCCGAAGAACTATACTCAGTCACTGTAAATTACAAAATATCTAAACTCTTAGCAAAAAAAGCGTGCCGAAGGGCGTTAGCTGATTTAAAAAGTAAAATACTATGAGAACACTTGAACGATAATCCAAATGCATTTTGGTCGTATGTTAGGGACACTCAAGGAAATAAATAAATCAACAGTACACACGCTTAAGAAACATCAAAGAAGAAAAGCTAACCAATAGTCTACCAAAAGCCAATTCGTAAAACTTATTCTTTCAAAGTATTTTCACTACTTGCATACCACATCTTTTCGATCCGCTGCCAGTTCGTTCCCAAAAATGCATGCCTGAAATTATAAATTGTCGCGGCGTAGAACGTCAGCTAAAAAATATCAACCCCAACAAATCCCCCGGTCCAGATCAAATTCCTGCTCGCCTATATAAAACATTGGCATCAGACATAGCGCTTTACTTTGAATTAATATTTACCAAATCATTAGTAGATCACGTAGTGCCTAAGGACTGGAGAGTAGCAAATGTCACACCTATATTCAAAAGACAGGGACAGGGCGGCGACAGGGAAGACCCTAGTAACTATAGGCCTATTTCTCTCACATCCATTTCCTGTAAGGTATTTGAACACATAATCGTAAGCTCCACTATGAGTCATTTAGATAGGGAGGAATTATTAATAAATAACCAACACGGATTTCGAAAGGGTAGATCTTGCGAAACCCAATTGGCCCTCTTCGTTCATGACATCTTGCTCTCGGGTGAAAATAATGTTCAAGTTGACGCGATATTCCTCGATTTTAAGAAAGCTTTCGATAAGGTACCTCACGTTAAGTTGCTCTCAAAACTAGAAGCATATGGAATAGATAAAAACATTATTAGTTGGATTAATCAATTCTTACATGGGCGGGAACAATGGGTTGTCATAGACGGTATCATGTCAACCACAGCGTCACATCGGGTGTTCCTCAGGGAAGTATCATTGGTCCACTTTTATTTCTCTTATACATAAATGATATTAGCACCGTCGTTACAAGTAAGATTAGACTCTTCGCAGACGGTTGTGTACAGGGATATTACCAATTCCGAAGATAGCGACTCGTTAACAATCTACCTACTTGCTAATCATGCTTGGTGCGAAAAGTGGCAGATGAAACTGAACATAAAAAAGTGCGTAGCAGTCAGCTTTTGGAAAAAGAAAAATAGGCCAGGTAGGACTTACAGAATTAATAATACGGAAATAATTAACGCCGAGTCTGTTAAGTACTTAGGGGTCACAATTACTCACGACATATCTTGGGGAAAACATATTCGGGAAATATGCGGTGAAGCATACAGGAAGCTAGGCTTTATCAAGAGAATACTCGGAAAATGTGATGAGAAAGTGAAAGAACGTTATTTTTCAATCGTTAGGCCTCATCTGGAATATGCTGCTAGTGTATGGGATCCATAGGAAGCGGGGATGATATCGGAATTAGATAGCGAGCAGCGAAGAGGAGCTAGGCTTGTAAAACAATGCTATGATAAGTTTACTAGAGTGTCTGGATTGTTGGAAGAATTGGGATGGGAATCGCTATCAAAACGAAGATTAAATTATAGGCTTAACCTTTTAGCTAAATTTCAGGATAAACATTTCTCTGACGACGTAAAATACATACTATTAACCCCCTCGTACTACGGCAGATTAGATCGCGCCAATAAAATTAGAGAGATAGATTGTAGAACCGATAGGTATAAAATGTCATTTTTTCCGCGTACCATTCGGGACTATAACAGCTGTGATCTTCGTCATTAATCGCGCAAAGAGTGACATTAGCTATACTGTAGATCTTTTTCTTGATTTTTTCTACGTTCTTATTTATGCATGATGTAAATATTGATGTTATTATTCATGCATGATACTTTGAATCTGTAGTATTAGTCCTTGTACCCCTTGCATGTTGGAACGATTGACGATAGAATGTTTCTTGATTAGTAGATTTTAATGGGCGCGTTGCATGTGTGGTACGCTGGTTTCAATGTAGTTTCGGTGTTCTGCCGTATAATTCATGCATGCCTGGTGTGGAAGTACCCCCTGCCACACACCCTTTGGGTGGCTTGCAGGGTATGACGTAGATGTAGATGTTCAATTATAGCTACAACAAAATTCCAATAGCTACGCCCAATAAAGATTCCGGATGAGACAAAATCGACCAAAATTTAGCAGATGATCAGTTTGGATGTAGGACAGAAAGAGGAGCCAGAGAAGAGTTACGAGTACCGCGACAGATTTGAGAGAGGAGAATAGAGATAAATAGAATGTGGCATTTATAGATTTAGAAGAAGCATTTGCTAAAGTTGACGGTAGATAACTTTATCAAAAAAACGATACAAATAGGACTTAATTGGAAAGATAGAAGAATAATTTTAAATTTGACAAGAGCAACAACGAAGGTATGATATAAGTGGATAGAGGAAAGTAGCAAATTGAAAACAGGTGTGACTGGTTGTCTTACCTAACCTATTTAATTTAGTCATCGAGGAAGCAGTCACGAGAATGAAAGAAAAGACTAAAGGTATTAAAGGGAATGGAGGAACTATTTACAGTATTCATTTTTCAGATGATAGAACAGTAATCGCACATCCTGAAAAGACCATGAATTAGATACTCTGAATTCTGCCCAAAGACTTAGAAGAGTTTGAACAGAAAAAAGACCAAGACAGTGCTAATAGAAAAGAAAATGGCAGAACTGACATTAAAATAGACAATACTACCTTGGATCAGGTTTAAAATTTCTGTTACCTAAGGAGTATTATTCACAACGAAAATACACGTGGGACCGAGATCAAGAGAACAATTGCCTTGGCGAAGCAAGCGTTTCAAAGCAATCATGACTTATTAGTAATCGACCATATAAGCATAGAGACGACAAAAAAGTTCATCAAAACGTTATTTTAGCGCGTATTGTCATATCGATGAGACACATTGACAATCAGGAAAGTGGCAAGAAACAAGTTTGAAGTAATGGAAATGTGGATTAAGGGAAAACTGACGAAAACATGCTGGGTAGAAAGAAAAAGTCATTTTAGTGTCAGAAGAAGTGGAAGAAAACAGATCGCAGTAAAGAACCAGAGGAAAAATAGGTACAAAAATGATTGGAAATATGCTATGGCTTAATCAATACGAAAAAATATACTTTAAGGAAATGTTGTGGGAAAGAAACCAAGAGGACATCCCAGGGCTGCTTTCCTAAAAAAAAACATGGAGCATGAGATTAACTCGACATCGTAGTGCATGTTTGGTGATTTTCACTGCCTGCCACACATCCTCGTGGTGGCTCGCAGGGTATTACGTAGATTTGATGTATGCTAGTTTGAAGGATGCAGCAACGAAAAGAGGCGTGTCCACTGCGACAAGGCATTATCATTAGTATTTGGTGATGAAGTTCTGCATTTTTCGCAAACTTTTCAATACCACATATTGCATAATACTACGCGAATCCGGGCCAAGATTTTAACACCCGCATGTTCGGTAATATCTCTGAAATACAACGGGGAAAAAATCTTACTTCAACGGGCAACCCCGTGTTTGTGGTTAATATTTCTTTTTCCAGCTCGCTAGAACACGACACGGCCGTAGACGAAGATGAAAATAATCAAATATATATCCCCATTTGTTGTAGTATATCCGTATACATATGCTAGCTTCCAAAAATGCCAGCATATTCATTAAGTCAAGCCACTCATTCATATCGGTCGTTTCTAAGGCAGTGTTAATTTCAGTATTTTCCCTATTTTCTACTGCAGTCAAGTCTGTGGGGTCAAGTCAGGGAAATTAACAGGGCAGATTCCGACAAACTGCTACTTTTTTACCGTTAAGTTCTACGGCAGGGAAGTTTTTTTGAATTTTTGTTCCTGGAAACGAACGAGCGCACCCCACGTGGCCACGCGTGGGTCCCGGGCCTCCCACGCGCCCGGGCGGCGTGTGCGGGTCAGAGAACGCTAATCCTTTTACAACCCTGTCCCATTCCCTTTTAGTGGTAGAGTGAAAGTATCCCTTGGAGCCCATGCGAAAGGCCATTATGTTTTGCCAGGGTTTTCCCGAAAACAGTTCCAAATTATAAGGCTACTCGTTTCGGGTGAGTCATGTTCTTTGCAGTTCATAGAGAAGGTTGCGAATGGACTCCTTTAGTATACACCACCCGTGCATAGAGCGTCTATTTTTGCGTGGAAATCCGTAGGTCTAATTGCAAATTGCAACTCGTAATGCCGTAGTTTTGAGCGTAAAAGCTTAATTTAAATTACATTTTGAATGTGAAACGATTTAGAGAGCGCCATGCAAGAAAGATATTGATCGCGAGCCACATGATTCGTATTATGAATAATTATTTCCCCCAATTATTTTGATTGAATGGTATAAATTGAAAGGAATCTTATGGCTTTCATAGATCAAAAGAGAATTCTTTCCGGTGATGAAGCTTTCCTTTATAGCGAAGCTAAAAATGAGTCATGACGTCCACGAGATAGGCACCTCTGAGACATAAGCAAAAGTTTACCTTACTTTTAAGATTAAAGAGGTTTTTTTCCAACTTTTTCGATTTCCGCAAACTGTAAGGCACAGAATACCCAAACTGAAAATTTTGGCCACAGTGTTACCTATTTCGATGATGTCAAACGACCAAAATCTATTGTGACGGTGTCGAAATCGAAAATAGTAACAGTAATTACAATCCTTTTGGTGATTTTGCACCATATCTGAATGCTAACGCTCTCCAAATGAGACAATCGTCGACATTTCAAGGAGAAATTCTTTGCTCGAAATAGCTGATTCGCGTACTTTTTCTAATACGAGATTCCGAGAGCTTTGGTCAAGCGGCAACGAGCCATTAAGCAAAATCACGTAACGGAATCTCAACATCCTGTAGAATAACCTGTAATTATGATACGACTCCCTTGAATTACATCAAACTAGGAGCCTTCTAAATGAGAATAAATAAGACGAAGACTAAAATCTTAGTAGACGGAATAGAGAAGTAGAATGCAGAAGTCACCCTGAGAGGAGAGAAATTAGAGCAAGTGGACTCCTTCAACTATCTCGGTAGTACCATCCTGTAGGACGGAAGAAGTACAATGGACATCAAGCGGAGAATACCCCAAGCTAAGAAGGCCACATGGGAAAAAGACATCTGCTGAGCTCAAAGAAATTAGGACTACAAACCAAGAAACAGTACGTGATAACATCCGTGTGGAGCGTGGCACTCTACGGATCGGAAGCATGGACCATTGGCAAAGCTGACCAGAGCAGACTAGAAGCCTTCGAAACCTGGTGCTGGAGGAGGATGCTGAAGATAAAATGGACGGGCAAAATAAGAAATGATGAAGTGTACAAAAGAGTAGAAGAGGAAAGGGCCATATGGGACACCATACAGAAAAGAAGAACCGGATGGATTGGACACACCCTGAGACACAAAGGGTTGTGAAGAACATAATTAAAGGTAAAATGGAGGGAAAATTCCCCAGAAGAAGACCCAGGAATAAGTTCATGAACCAAATGAAGAAGAAAGCATATAGGAAGAGATAGCAGGAAGTAAGGGAACTAACATTAGATAGGGAAGGGTGGAGGGCTGCAGTCAACCAATCTTAGGATTAAGCGACCAATGATGATGATGAGCCACCTATGATAGAGAACTCTGCTGTTCACGGTAACAATAATAAAATCAATAGTTCCAATCAACCGATAGCTTTCTTCCAATTAGACACAATTGTCCGAATTCGACCGTGGTTACTCGACAACTATAAATCCAACATCGAACCATATCTCACGCGACGGGTTCGTTTTCATGAGCCAGTATTATTTTATTTTTATACCCTGGTATACCGTGAGCCATTACCCTTGGGAACATGAAATTTTTTTTCTAAAAAACTCTTGAAAAATGTGACAAGAAAGACATTTTCTTTCTCCTGTCTTTCTTTGATTAGTGACTGCACTGTACTACTAGTATCTATAGTACTACAATCATATAACACCGCCAACCTTTAGGGTTACTGAACTTGGGATATTTTACAGAAAAATCGTCGGTTTTATCCCTCGTCCGAGATCCATTCTTTCCAAGGGTTAATCTCGTTCAATTGCCTTTAGGCATCTGTGACATTTCTTCCGTAGATAGATTAATAGAAAAAAATGGAGCATTTAAAACTCATCTTTCTATACCATCCATGATAAAATATAACAACAATAGTAATATCCACACTTTAATGTACTACTTCAACACCGAACATGGTTTCGACATACTATGTCATTATCAAGGTGATGGGACAGACACTCTCACATGTATTTATACCAGAGCCAAGGTAGGAGGAGGGGGTGTATGGAAGAGGCGAGGGGGGGGAGGGGGAAGTGGGTGGGGGAAGAACAATTTGGGTGAACATATGGGGCCGATGACGTAAATCGGAGACAAAGTGGGTTGTGGGTGAAGGTCAGGGTTTAATTCTCCGTTCCGTTTTAAGGCTCCGTTTTTCGTCATCGGCCCCATATGTTCACCCAAATTGTTCTTCCCCCACCCACTTCCCCCTCCTTCCCCCTCCCCCCCCCTCGCCTCGTCCATACACCCCCTCCTCCTACCTTGGCTCTGGTATAAATACATGTTAGAGTGTCTGTCCCATCACCTTGATAATGACATAGTATGTCGAAACCACCATCAGTGAAGACATGTCATGGGGGAAACACATCAGGGAAATAACTAGTGTAGCAAACCGTAGATTAGGATTCGTAAAAAGGGTTCTAGGCAAATGCGATGAGAGAGTCCGAGAAAGAAGCTATTTTACACTTGTCAGGCCTCATTTAGAATATGCCGCTAGTATATGGGATCCGTACGAGGAAGGTATGATAAAAGAGTTAGAGCGCGTGCAAAGGAGATCTGCTAGGTTTGTTAAATGCCGTTATGATAATTGTATTAGTGTTACGAGTTTAATAGAAGAACTAGGATGGGAATTATTATCAGAACGCAGGTTAAAATTTAGGTTAAACCTTTTAAGTAAATTCGAAACCGATTTGTTCACAGATGACGTTAGATATATATTAAGAACCCCTGTGTATTATGCTAGGTTTGACCATATTAACAAAATTAGAGAGATAGATTGTCGTACCGATAGATTTAAAATGTCATTTTTCCCGCGTACCATAAGAGAGAACAATAGGCAACGTAGCAAAAGGGATAGGTAGGTGAAACATAGTTAGAATAGTCTGTAGTGCATGATGCATGTAATAACTACCAATAATCCCTTCCTTATTATGTAGATTTTAACCTGTACTATACCGTAGTAACTAATATTCTATTGTAATAACTACTGCAATTACTTTCAATAACTAATAATCTACTGTAGTAACTAATAAACTATGACCCTATTTTCTAGCATGTCTACATTATATATTCTACTTACATGGCAATAGTGCATGTTTGGTGATCTTCACCCCCTGCCACACACCCTCGTGGTGGCTCGCAGGGTATTACGTAGATGTAGATGTAGATGAACCATGGTCGGTGTTGAAGTAGTACATTAAAGTGTGGATATTACTATTGTTGTTATATTTTATCATGGATATATCGCATTTCCACCATGTTAAGCCTGAAACGATTTCATACGTTTCTATACAATGTGTACATTTTGTAATCTGACTGCGCATACTTCTATTCATGTCTACTGTTTGAAAATTACTTTTCCAAGCAACTCTAATTGTATGCCTCATTTTACATCCTGAATACCCCGTGTCAGTGTTTTAACATACTTTCCCAATTCCAATTTCCCATTTTTCGAACCAATTCTTGCGCACTTCAGTTGAGGTAGTTTCTGCGAAATACCATTTCACCTAGAAATCAATGAATTTGGTCTCATTTTAAAGGGAAGTATCTCACCCATCCAAAGATACCAAAATATCAGCCCCTCAAAGAACTAATTCCCGAGATTTTTGACGAAAAATATCAGCCTTTTACTTGGAATATGGTACATGTTTGCAATCCAAAGAGACCTTATTTAAAAAATGAGGAATTTATGACATCTAGATCTCGTAAACAAATTAAGTGTGTAGTTAGTGTGTTTTTGCAAGTGTTTTTGAAAATAAATCATCTAGTTACCGCAGTAAATTTTTCAGGATCGTGAGGAACCTTTCGTTGCGAAGGAGTTTTATATGTGCCGCGTGGAAAAATCGAGTAAAGTTAAAGACGAATACTCATAATTTAATTTAATTGCTTAGAAATGCAGTCGTATCAAAAATATTCTTGCATCATAAACAGTGCAATATTTAATTTATGCGTCTTACATTTGCTGAAATGAAAACGTATAATTCGACTTTGGTCTACATTATGACTAGGGCTTACTCTCGCTCAAACTGCCTTAAACTTTTTGGACATATCTGTCCCCATGCTGTTACTGGAGATTATTCATTCCTGCATGACAGAAGTTTTGCCTCGATATCTGCCACGTCTGCTTAAGGATGTTAGGACCTCAAATAATTATATGTTTTCTGAAGATGCGAGGTGGAACTGTGTACTCGCAACAACTTACAACTTATGTCCGCCTTAATTTTGAATTGTGTTCACAAGCGGAACGAGGAAAGGAAAGGATTGCTCCAAGCTGTCCATCATAGTTTCCACTACTGATTCCTACTTAAGTTAAGGCAGTGAGAGGAATTAAAAAGTCGTAGACCTCGGGTAAATTTTGAGCCCGCAACCTTAAACAGGCCTTAGTATCTGAGAATTTATGGTATTGGCAGTAACTTGGCGGAATTCCTTCATAATGATTAACTTACTTTTCCACAAAAGATTTATTACTTTCTTACGACCCAGGTTTCATCGCTGCGCGACAGCATCAGGTACAGAGCTTGTAAAAAACATTGCTTAAATAGTCTCCACCCTCTCATTTTTGACAGTTCAAGCAATGTGTTTTAAAAGCTCTGTACCTGATGATGTCGCACAGCGATGAAACCCGGGTCGTAAGAAAGTAATATCTTTTGTATAAAAGTAAGTTATTCATCGTTTCATTTCTCATGTATCTTACTTTATTTACACTTCAACTGTCTCCAAAATTCTGCTGAAACGTATTCAAGTCACAATTCTATTTCTCCAGACACCCTCTTTTGTCAGGAGGAATTTTTTTTACCCTCATCAACGCCTTTCATCAATACCAATTCCAGTGGTTCATAAACACTACCTGTTACTTCGAAGAAGCGCTGTGGTTCTAAACTTGAGGTGAAGCATGTATCTCTGGCTTTCAGATACGTGTTCGCGCAACGCAAGGCTTTGCGAGAACAAGTATCCTTTCGTCGAGAAAGTTTTTCCATTGCTTCAGCATATAGGAAAATGCTCCTCACTCCTTTTGAGAAAGCACTCTTTTGGCGTGGATACTTGCGAGAGCTTTTATTGTCGGCGCGGGAATCATGTGCACTCGAGTTTGGGAACAAATAAAAAATAACGAGAAGACCTACAGATAAACTATTCACGCCATAATTTTCGTTAATTAATTCTACGTTATTTAATGATAAACTTGAATTTTAAAAATGCATTTAAATATTTTTTCAGCGGCTAAAACGTAAAAAGTACCGGTTTTTGACGATGTCCGAGAAAAGCTCCGACTTTGATAATTCGTAACCCAAACACAAGGACATTTATGTCAACAGTATTTCAGCCTGGGTAGATAAATATGTTTGCTATCCATGTTGTAAGTTTCAGCGTTGTATCTTTAACGGTGGAATGGTGGTTCTTGGTCGCGTAGCAATCCGTATGCCTTGAGCATTTCTATAAACGTCCTTGTGTTTGCAAAAAAGAGAAGTATTAGGCTTGATGAGGTGGAAAGAATTCATCATGAAGCATGAGAGTAAAGGCAATTCGACCTAGGTTTCGATGTACTACATCATCATCAGGCCTGATGTCGTGGAAGATTGTTAGATTGTTAATTGGGGGAGTCTTCGACAGGAGATCAGGCACCTAGACTTTGAGTGGTCCACTGTGCCAACCCCATGTTTAACCTGCCTGCCAGATGCAGACAGGGGACAATAGCGCCACGGTGAAGGTTTGAATGGTCACTCATCTAACCCTCGTCCGGGCCCAACATTCTTTATCTTCAGTGATCTTGCGGGATCTGGTGACTCAATGAGGCTAGGCCCTTGCCATTGATGTGGTGGAAAGAATTCATCATAAAGAATGAGAGTAAAGGCAATTCGACCTAGTTTAATTAATAATTAAAATAATAAAGAATTAGTATATACATCGAAACATCAAATGATGTAGTATTTACATAGATGATGATGTAGTATATACATCGAAACCTTGGTGGAATAAAATCTATCTTAGTGGAAAATTGCCTTTACTCTCATTCTTCATTCTTATAATATCTTCATTATCCCGAATACAGCCCAATGGGACAATTTATGTCGGGTAAATAACAGTAACAACGGACGAGACACCCATTTCCTAGGCAGAAAATATTCTACCCAGGCAGGACTAGAACCCGCGACCCTCTGGTTAGCAGGCGAGGACTTTAGCCCGCCGCCACCGGGGCCGACAATCCGTGTGTTAGAGTTGCGAATAATCAAAGTCAGAGCTTAGCTCGAACACTGTCGAACACCGGTAATTTTTACGTTACACCCGTAGTAGAAAATGTTAAAATGCATTTTAAAAATCTAAGTTTACCATTAAATAACGCACAATTAAATAAGGAAAATTATGATGTGATTATATTTTCTGTAGGTCTTCTCGTTATTTTTTTATTTGTTCCCAAACTCGAGTGCAAATAATTTTTGCGCCGACAGGACATGATGGATCCCATTCTGAGAGGTAAGATATATTTATAAATCTTCTACTTGCCAGCGGTCTTTTTGGTACGCATTACGGATTAAGTGCAAAATGGAAAAATACTGCTCATGCATGGCCTCCTTCATTGGAAGGAGGCTATGGCTCAGGCCACAGGCTCAGCCACGGCGGCCCTTCTGCCTCAGTTGCTATACCCTCTCAGAATATTCGAAACAGTTTTATTGCCCCTTGGAAAATCCCAAGAAACCGAGGAGGAGGGGAGGTTTCACAGCTAGCGTCTTTGCCACTCACGTGGACATACGTTGACATACCCCCAAAGAGTTCGGATCTTTGGTCGGTCGCAGACATTTGTTGGCTCTCCGGTGCTTCCGTGTTCGTCAAAATTGTGCGTCTCAAAACCGAGGAATTGAAGAATCTCGGGGCCGCTTCATCTTATTGTTAGCTGTGGAGTTATTTCCTGCAGAGCTCACGACCTTTTCGGCGCAGTATACCTACCGAGAGATTGAAGATTTTTTGGGTTTCCTGAGCATCTCTTGCCTCGTAATCAGGTACTTCTAACATCGCAAGTTTTCACTTCCTTTGAAATTATATTCCACCAAATTATTTTGTTTTATTTCAATGGTGCCGTTCAATCGATCAGTTGAAGCGTACTTTGAGTAAAATATAAAAAATTGCAGTAGGTTTCTCATTATTACATAACAATGGCTTCAGAGTAGGGATGGGCTAAATGTTTTCACTCACTGGTAATCGAGTACCCGAGTACCTGGGTGCCCGGATGAGTACATGAGTACTCGAGTGAATACTTGGATACTCAAATGAATACCTGGACTGGACAATGGCCATGCAATTCGACGGTACAGTCGAATGCGATACTCGTATTCAATAGTATTCACCCTGGTACTCGAGTCTTCATCGCAGCATTCAGGTACTCGTCCATGCAATTCGACCAGACATTCACATATTCATTTGAGTATCCAAGTATTCATTCGAGTACTCGTACTCGTCCGGGTACCCAGGTATTCATTAAGGTACTTAATTTCCTGTGAATGAATACATTTGGCCCATCCGTACTTCAGAGTGGTCACATTCTTGAAACGCCTGTCGCAAAAACCGCGAAATTTTATAAGGCAATTCCTAATATACGCTACAGTTCCCTCTGTTCCAAACGGCATCTGTAGTGTAACTCTTTCGCCATACATAACATGTTCATTAGAGAGGATGAGATAATAACGTCTCACTCTTCCATTAATGTAAAGTTTATCGGTAAGCTGCCTTTTCCGTGTTTTATGTCCCCATACATCCCCTTCCAGAGAGTATTCAAATTTTTCATCGGGAATTTCTTTTTCTGTGAGCCCGTTAGCGTTAACTGTCATTATTGATAACAAGGTAGGTTACGTGCCAGACTATTCCGGGATGCCAATTGTTTCTCTTTCGATTTTACGATTTTAGATAAATATTCAGTGAAGATCGATAATCCTCGTGTTGCACACGGTCACGTTTGTCGACTCCGCCGTTTTGAAATAGGACTCTGCGATCGTCTTCAGGATTTATGAGAACTTACTATCTTCTTTTTTCTAATGACTTGTATTCAGGTATAGACATCTACATCTACGTCATACCCTGCAAGTCACCCAAAGCGTGTGTGGCAGGGGGTGCTTTCGCACCAGGCATGCATGAATGATATGGTAGAACACCGACATTACATTAAAAACCCGCGTACCACACATGCAAAGCGCCAATTACAAATCTAATACCCAAGAAACATTCTATCTCCAATCGTTCTAACATGCAAGGGATACAAAGACTACTACTACAGATTCAAAATATCATGCATAAATAAGAACATCATTATTTACATCATGCATAAATAAGAAAGAGGAGAATATAATGAGAAAGATTAACTGCCTGCCTATTGTCAATACTCGAACTATTCATGACGACGATCACAGCTGTTATGGTCCCGAATGGTACGCGGAAAAAATGACATTTTATACCTATCGGTTCTACAATCTAGCTCTCTAATTTTATTGGCGCGATCTAATCTGCCGTAGTACGAAGGGGTTAATAGTATGTTTTTTACGTCGTCAGTAAAATGATTTTCCTGAAATTTATTTAGGAGGTTAAGCCTATAATTTAATCTACGCTGTGATAGCGATTCCCATCCTAATTCTTCTAACAGTCCAGACACACTAGCCAACTTATCGTAGCATCGTTTCACAAACCTAGCTCCTCTTCGCTGTACGCGATCTAACTCTGATATCAAGCCCGTTTCGTATGGATCCCATACACTAACAGCATATTCCAGATGAGGCCTAACGATTGAAAAATAACAACGTTCTTTCACTTTCTCATCACATTTTCCGAGTACTCTCTTGATAAAGCCTAGCTTCCTATATGCTTGACCACATATTTCCCTAATATGTTTTCCCCAAGATAGGTCGTGACTAATTGTGACTCCTAAGTACTTAACAGACTCGGCGTGAATAATTTCTGTATTTTTAATTCTGTATGCCCTAAATGGCCAATTTTTCTTTTTCCAAAAGCTGACTGCTACGCACTTTACGTACTTTCACTGACGACATAAATGTCGTCAGTGAAAGTACGTGACATCGGATCATAATTATCCTTCTATCAGTCTGTTTTTTAATTACCATAGTGATCAGACTTTTTACGAAATAAACGCAGAAAGCCTGTATAACCTACAACAGAATTAAAGAAAACTGCACCCTATTCCATACTGTCGGTGGTTTCAGGCGTGACTTTATGGAATTTGCTAAGCATTTTGAATAAAAGGGTTATACTTTGTTTTTACATGGTAAATTGTAATATATTATGACCATGGTTAGAGTTGAAGATGACGCGAACCGTCGAAACCATGGTCGTAATATATTAAAATTTATCCTGGAAAAACAAAGTACCTATAACCCTTTTATTCGAAACTATTCCATACTTTTCATCGCGATGGAATGGGAGATCAATTTAGACAGTGATCAATATTTAGGATTCGCCGTGAAATTAAAACTTCTCACTCGCAGACTGGAAAGCCATTTAGGCAAGGGTGGATATAGGCGCGTTGCGCTGTTCGGGTTTAAAGTAATTGTTAGTCAGGACAAGTTTGGGTGGAATCGTTCGACAAAGTGGATTATAGATAACGACTTAAAAGGCTTCAAAATACGCATGTGTAAAATATTTCAGCACTAAATGCTTGCCATATGCAGTCTTTTACCTAGGCATACTGCATTTAAAATGATGCTCGCACGAATTTAAGACATACCTCAAACGAAAGGTAATTTGATAAAGATGTTTAATTTTTCATTGAACTCTCGTTTTTTCGAACTACGAAATTGCGCAAAATGTAATATAAAACGCAGGTGATATCCGCTGAAACACCCTTCCCTTTTTTCTCCAATCACTTCCATGTCTCAAGTAAACGGCCCATGTCTTCCCATAATTTTTAGGAAGTCAAATAAACGTTTGATATCCAAGATTATCGTCCCCGTCAGTTCGTAAGCTTTCGTTTCCGCATATTAGGGCAAATTTGTGGTATTACTATAATGAAGAAAAAGGACTTTCATTTAATGAGCTTGAGGGCAATGGATGAGCAATTAAAGTTATAAGAAACCCAGAGTTCAAACATAATGGCAAAGAAAAATCATGTGGAATACCTTTAGAAATATTTAGAAATATAAGAAAATGGTTAAGCAATACTAGAGGTTCATGAACGCAATGGAGGCAAGAGGCACTCACGTAACTGATTTGATATGGTTCAGTAACACAAGCTTTCCATGTAAATTACGGCCTCGAACAATAATATTATATTTGATATTTATCGTATAACAGCGATTAAAAAAATTTTCGTCAGCGTGACTAGAGCAATGCAAACTAGAACATATTTTTTGGATTTATTGTTAACTTTTAAAAGTTATAAACTATGGTGCTGCTGGTCAGTAGGTGCCATTACCCACCCGAGTTGAGGGGTCGACGCCGAGGCTCAGATTCCGGGTGCAGCTAAATGAGGGTCGAACCCTCAACCTAGACCCCCTAGAGCAGGTAATATTTTCTGCGGTCCCAGAAAACGGATATAAGCTCTCTCGCCGCAGCTGTCGAAGAAGAAGTGTAAGACGCACAGAGGGAATTTTTAAAAGAGCGAAAGGAGCCTTCATTAGAAAAGGGATACGGTCAGGGCGTCTGTTTGGTTATGAGTGGTTAAAAATGAGAAGGGGACCTGTGAAGAGGCTTCGGGCTAATTTCTCACCGCCGACAATTAGAAAATAGCAGACGCGGAAACCCCATCTTTTTGCCTTTATCCCTGAAGCTCGTTTCGTTTTCTCCCGATTAAAAAAAAATCTATTCGCGTAATGTTAACTAATCTCTCACATTATGCAGTGATGACGTACTTTCGCTATCTGAAATACCAGTGTCTGAATCCCAGCTAATCAGCCAATACAGCCATTACTTACTTACAGTGTACCCAATTAGAGACTGTAGAATATGTTAAATGGCTCGGAGGTAAACTAACTAATGCTCTCTCGTGGTGCAAACACATTGGGGAAATAATTGGTCAAGTCAATCGTAATTTTTTTAGAGTTCTACCCTTTTAGGTAGGTTCTGTTGAATGTCAGAGAATCTCCTCCCGGTCTTTAACACTTTCAGAGGGCTATAACACTCTATTATATCCATGTTCGCCTCTGCATACGATCTGTCCTACTTCATCCCCTCCATAAAACTAATTGTCTTTCTTCCTCTTCCCCGCTTGCCTAACATTCTTCCCTCTATCACGTTCTTCAGCAACCCACCAGCAGCGTTCTTGAGCAGCCCCTTATTACTTTCTCCAGCCACCTACTCAGTCGATCTCGAATTTCATTCAGAAGTTTCCTTTCCTCGCCCACTATCTCAAGCACTTCCTCGTTAGTCTTCCTCTTCGTCCACCTCGCCTTCTCCATCCTTCTCCACACCCACATCTGAAATGCCTGAAGCCTACTATCGTCCTTCTTTCTGAGGGTCCACGTTTCTGCCCCATAATATTAAATTGGAATTTATTAAATGAGTGCTGGGAAAGTGCGACTGTAAAGTCAGAGAAATTAGTTACTCTTCCCTAGTTGAACTCCACTTTGGGACAATTGAAAGCTATGCCAGTCCACTTGCACCTATCATCGGGCTGCAGCCGTACAGGGATTGTGATACGCAAAGTCGGACTCGAGACCATATTTTCCATATTCCAACGCACTGTGAAAATTAGAAAAGGGTGAACTCTCCCCCGAGCTGCACTCTGGACTGCCTTCTGGGTTACGAAACTTGGAGACCCCATCATCTTTAGCAGCCTCCTAAGCGTATTCTTCTTTCCAGTGGCTGTAGCCCGGTTTCGGGGACGATACTGGCTTAGTTCGCAAGATTCATAAATTTTTCAATTAAGAGCCCCGGCTTATATCCCCAATGCATTACTTTTTGATAAACAGACATGAAAAATTGTTATGAAACTTATCTCAAGTCTTCACTGACCACTTAAATGAGCATTTAATCGCACATTTCACTTAAGTGCACCGTGTAGACACCACTAAAGTTACAGGTCCACTTAAGGTAGTTTGAGCGAAATACCGTATTACCTAGATATCAATGAATTTAGAGAAACATTTCACCCATCCTAAAATACCACAATATCAGCCCCTTATCGAACTACTTTCCGAGATATTTCACGAAAAATACCAGCCGATTTTATTTTAAATGGTACGTGTATGCTCTCCGGAGAGACCTCATTTCAAAAACACGAAATGTCGAACATCTAGATCTCGTCAAAAATGAACAGCGAGTAGTTTGTACATTTTCTCGACTATTTCTGAAAATAAATCACATAGTTACGGCATTCATTTTTTCAGGATCGTAAAAAAAACTTGTTTTGAAGGAGCGTACCGCGTGAAAGAATTTTGCAGATATTTTAATTTAATTACTAAGAATTTCAGCCACATCAAGTACATTATTCCACCATTAATAATTCAATATGTAATGTATGCATTTTACAGCTGCTGGAATTAAAATGTACAATTCGAATATGATCTCCATTATGACTAGGGAAGTATCTCGCTCAAACTACATTAAAAGGAAATGGAGACTCATAATAAAGTACACTTGGGTGATATTGATAGTGTTCCTTCGAAGTCATCGATGCATCGTCATCGTTAGGTCGAAGAGCTTCGATAGACATACGCATTTTATTTGTTTACTTTGTTTACGCGAGGAATTCAGTATTTTTGTTCGTGTTATTCTTCTTTATCATTAGTTTGCGCTGTAATACGAGTTTAGAAATCACCAAAATACACTCAAACACTCGCGCGATGCAAAGTTCTTTCCATGAACAATAGCTGCGGCAACGGTTGATTTAATAATTGCATGAACACGATCGGCTGAATTCAATTACTCCATTTAAGTAAACCCTACTTAAGTGCACATGAAGTGTAGACGAGGCATTAGCATCCTCAGTTGTAATGTCCTCCGTAGCTGGTTCATCGGCAGCAATTGTGTATTTTCCACGTATTTCAATCCTTTGATATTCTGATCCTGTTACTAAAACTTGTTCCATCGGAATAAGATCCCTGAAAAATGTTCACAGTTATGTTTCGGTGAGCTACATTGACATATGCTCTGCGCGAGAAAGTACAAGAATCTTAATCCGAGAGCATTGACCGGAATGTATAATCGTCAATGGTCAATGTGAGATGAATCTTACCTCTTTTCCGCGGCTTTTTTCAAATACCCGTAAAATACATGCTTTCACTTCCTCTGCTTATACATATGCGTGCAAAATTTTGTTCTTACGATTCGGCATTTGACTCTCCATACTTTGGAACCTTACAACAATACAAATTTACATCGGCCCTAATAAATAACAATAATCGACCATAAAATAAAGATGAATAATCTAAAATATTAGACAAACTAATTTTGAAAAACATAAACATTGCTACTTCAGTCATTTACTCCAGTAATAATCCTTGAGTAATTAAAACCTAGAGTTAATTCAGATATTTTGGTACAATAATCAATGGCACAGCTTAACTTTTATCAAAAGATAAGTTTTTTATCGTAACGATTTAACTATCAATGAAATGATTTAATTATAGATTAACGAATGTTTGTGACCTACTTCATCTACGGTTCTTGACGCAGTCGCCCAACTACATCCTTCCATAACTACTCCCTCCCCTTCTTACAAGTTACAATCACATCTTCATTCAAGACCATATGATGAGAGGTGATTTTGTTTGAAGAACCGGATACTGATACCTGTGTACCGAATCCCGGGTCGTTTGCTAACATTTCTGATGGTTATCATAAAGGAATTACGTAAAAAAATTAAATTCCAACCTTTCTTTCTTGAAAGGTTTATTTCAAAGTATTATCGCTTCCGAAAATTCTGTAGTGCGCTTTCTCGTGATATTTTACGTTAACCTGAACACTTAAGTCAACAATTAACTGTAAAGCCTACTTTACCCGGGGCACGTAATTGCGTCAGCTGATGTAAATACGAACGTGCATTTCAAATTGCATTGTGTAAAGCAGTGACTTGTAAGAATGCATGCGCGAATGCATGAACGCGAGATTTCAAAATAGCCCCTGCTATATCTTCTATTGTTATTGCTCGCCAGATTAAGAATAAAATGCAGTTTAAAATTGTACAAGTTCTTGCCCCGTATAAAACGTGCTTAATGCACACTCATTCATGAGCGTAGCCAGGGGGGGCAGCTGCCACCCCCACTCCCCCTGGACGAGACATTTCATACCAAATCTGCTATACGGAGCCGGACAGGATGATGTCCAGCCCACCCCCTGCCCTCCCCCATCATTAATCCTGGCTACGCCCGTGCACTCATTTGTATATACCTTTTACTTCAGAACAACATCGGGACTTTATAATCCGACAAGAAACTGAATGCATTTCCAACCATCATCTGGGTTACTCTTAAATAAGAACGGAAATATTAATCAAGCGAAACTATCATCTTATCTAATTATCGTTAACTCGGTGAGTTCTGCTGTGACTTCGTGGAAATTATTAATTTAATATCCCATAAGGGCCTCTCTCTCCGCAGCTGGCGAAGATTACGGAAGACGCACTGAGGGAATGTTTGAACCAGCGAAAGGAGTTTTTCTGAGAAAAGGGGTTGAGTACGGGCTTCTGTTTAGTTATGAGGCTTAAGTGAAGGTGAAAATGAGAAAGGGACCTGTGAAGGGGGCTCGTGCTAATTTCTCACCTCCGACAACTACTAACAGACGCAGAAAATCCTTTGCCATTATCCCTGCCTCTTGTTTCGTTTTTTCATGATTTAAGAAAATTCTATCAGCGAAATGTTAACTAGCGTCACAAATTATGGCAGTGATGACGAACTTTCGCTATCTGAAATACCAGCGTCTGAATCCTATCTATTACACTAACAGCCAATGCAGCTATTACATTACATTATTACAGTATACCCAATTACAGATAGAATCTGTTAAATTCCTCGGAGGTAAACTAACTAATGATCTCTCGTGGGGCAAACACATGCACAAAAAAAGATAGCTGGCTAGCAATCGTAAATTGGGATTCGTTAAAAGAGTGCTTGAAAAGTGCGACGATAAAGTCAGAGAAATCAGCTACATTTCCCTTGTTCCTTAGTTAGACCCCACTAGGAATACGCAGCCAGAATCGGGGATCCTCACGAGGTAGGCTTAAAAACATAAAGCTTGCAGAGAAGATCAGTGAGATACGTGAAGGCCGTTGTGATAGTCTCATTAGTGTTAATGACCTCCAGCAACAAGATGGGAATCGCTTTCAGACCGTTGCACAGTGGTAGGAAATGGGAAAAAGCCGAACAACAGTACAAAATTGCTTTTTTTGAGTTAAAAACTTGGTACATATACTCACGAATGATAGCTAATTATGGAATAGTAAGCCATTTGCCCGAGGTCTTAGATTTTACTTAGATACAGAGGATCAAATGTGACGACATTTCAAAGAAAACATCCATTTTCCTGGGAAAATCTTAAGCGTTGCATAGTTGGTGGAGTAATGGAATGATTTCAAAAATGCGAAATAAAAACGTTGTCAACTGCCAATATGTTTCTTCAACAGAACTTTGGATGAGTTTCAGAGATTTTTGTCAATACTTGTGTGCGTCATTACGCTAATCGTACAGTGAATAACGTCATAATAATAGTCAGATGAAGCAATGTGTACGGGGCTGGTCACTTAATTTAATAATTTTTATGATGGAAAATACTTGATTTAATTTTGGTCGTTCCTATTCCACAAAAAACTTACAAGTGTGAATAATTACACAAGTGTAAAAATTATGAAAAGTTCAAGAATATGGCAGGAATGAAAAAGTCGTGTGTTAATACATTCAAAAAACTTCACGAAGATTCCGCTGTATATAAATCACCCGTTAAAAAATGCTGTTTGCTCTAATAGATAATCTCTTTGGTGTTATAAAAATATGCTCTTAGAAGTCATTACTACACAATACATTGTTTCTTGTTGCTATCCACTCTCGTTGCTAGGGCTCCTTAGTTCGGACATATTGTTAAGACGCGTAAGATGCTCGCTATTAAGACATCCGAGAGGTCTATTGTTGCGAGACTAAGAAGCGAGGTTCACCCATGTATATTCATGGGTTCACCATTAGGATGTATATTGTTAACGCCGTTGCTATGCTAATAATCTTGAGGATACATGAGTGAGAACCTTCAAGAAGGCAAGCGAATATGTATCCGCCCCTATCTTATATGGCCGGTGAGTCACCCCAAGCAGAGGCGAGGGGGAATCTTCGATCTAGGACGTTTATTTCCTCGAGTCCAGTGCAAGAGCATTTACTCGGTCGAGGTAGTTGAATGCTTTGGTCAATGCCGTGGTACTCGGTACTCGCCTGCGTATTCCATTTGGATACTCGTATTCAGTGGTACTCACTCAGGTACTCGCCCATACAATTCGACCGGGTATTAAGTATTCATTCGAGTACTCAAATGAATACCTGGTATCCAAGTATTCATTTGAGTACCCAAGGATTAATTGGATTACCTAAGTCATGAATATATATTACGGATTCGGATGTTCGGCAATGTTGCCTAGGCTACGTGTTGCCTAAATTTCCACTTTTAGTTCACCCAGTCCTTGACGCCTTTTCGATTAGTCTTTTCTGTTGTTATTGTAAATAGACGTAGTTGATTGTCGCTAACATGAGACAGTGGTGAATATTCTATGACAATCCAAGAGATATGAATTACTTGATGCATTGAGTAATATCTTGCTATTTTTGTAATCTAAAAGTTACTTTGTACATCTACATCTACATCTACGTCATACCCTGCAAGCCACCCAAAGGGTGTGTGGCAGGGGGTGCTTTCGCACCAGGCATGCATGAATGATATGGTAGAACACCGACATTACATTAAAAACCCGCGTACCATACATGCAAAGCGCCAATTACAAATCTAATACCCAAGAAACATTGTATCTCCAATCATTCTAACATGCAAGGGATACAAAGACTACTACTACAGATTCAAAATATCATGCATAAATAAGAACATCATTATTTACATCATGCATAAATAAGAAAGAGGAGAATATAATGAGAAAGATTAACTGCCTGCCTATTGTCAATACTCGAACTATTCATGACGACGATCACAGCTGTTATGGTCCCGAATGGTACGCGGAAAAAATGAAATACGTTTCTATACAATGTGTACATTTTGTAATCTGACTGCGCATACTTCTATTCATGTCTACTGTTTGAAAATTACTTTTCCAAGCAACTCTAATTGTATGCCTCATTTTACATCCTGAATACCCCGTGTCAGTGTTTTAACATACTTTCCCAATTCCAATTTCCCATTTTTCGAACCAATTCTTGCGCACTTCAGTTGAGGTAGTTTCTGCGAAATACCATTTCACCTAGAAATCAATGAATTTGGTCTCATTTTAAAGGGAAGTATCTCACCCATCCAAAGATACCAAAATATCAGCCCCTCAAAGAACTAATTCCCGAGATTTTTGACGAAAAATATCAGCCTTTTACTTGGAATATGGTACATGTTTGCAATCCAAAGAGACCTTATTTAAAAAATGAGGAATTTATGACATCTAGATCTCGTAAACAAATTAAGTGTGTAGTTAGTGTGTTTTTGCAAGTGTTTTTGAAAATAAATCATCTAGTTACCGCAGTAAATTTTTCAGGATCGTGAGGAACCTTTCGTTGCGAAGGAGTTTTATATGTGCCGCGTGGAAAAATCGAGTAAAGTTAAAGACGAATACTCATAATTTAATTTAATTGCTTAGAAATGCAGTCGTATCAAAAATATTCTTGCATCATAAACAGTGCAATATTTAATTTATGCGTCTTACATTTGCTGAAATGAAAACGTATAATTCGACTTTGGTCTACATTATGACTAGGGCTTACTCTCGCTCAAACTGCCTTAAACTTTTTGGACATATCTGTCCCCATGCTGTTACTGGAGATTATTCATTCCTGCATGACAGAAGTTTTGCCTCGATATCTGCCACGTCTGCTTAAGGATGTTAGGACCTCAAATAATTATATGTTTTCTGAAGATGCGAGGTGGAACTGTGTACTCGCAACAACTTACAACTTATGTCCGCCTTAATTTTGAATTGTGTTCACAAGCGGAACGAGGAAAGGAAAGGATTGCTCCAAGCTGTCCATCATAGTTTCCACTACTGATTCCTACTTAAGTTAAGGCAGTGAGAGGAATTAAAAAGTCGTAGACCTCGGGTAAATTTTGAGCCCGCAACCTTAAACAGGCCTTAGTATCTGAGAATTTATGGTATTGGCAGTAACTTGGCGGAATTCCTTCATAATGATTAACTTACTTTTCCACAAAAGATTTATTACTTTCTTACGACCCAGGTTTCATCGCTGCGCGACAGCATCAGGTACAGAGCTTGTAAAAAACATTGCTTAAATAGTCTCCACCCTCTCATTTTTGACAGTTCAAGCAATGTGTTTTAAAAGCTCTGTACCTGATGATGTCGCACAGCGATGAAACCCGGGTCGTAAGAAAGTAATATCTTTTGTATAAAAGTAAGTTATTCATCGTTTCATTTCTCATGTATCTTACTTTATTTACACTTCAACTGTCTCCAAAATTCTGCTGAAACGTATTCAAGTCACAATTCTATTTCTCCAGACACCCTCTTTTGTCAGGAGGAATTTTTTTTACCCTCATCAACGCCTTTCATCAATACCAATTCCAGTGGTTCATAAACACTACCTGTTACTTCGAAGAAGCGCTGTGGTTCTAAACTTGAGGTGAAGCATGTATCTCTGGCTTTCAGATACGTGTTCGCGCAACGCAAGGCTTTGCGAGAACAAGTATCCTTTCGTCGAGAAAGTTTTTCCATTGCTTCAGCATATAGGAAAATGCTCCTCACTCCTTTTGAGAAAGCACTCTTTTGGCGTGGATACTTGCGAGAGCTTTTATTGTCGGCGCGGGAATCATGTGCACTCGAGTTTGGGAACAAATAAAAAATAACGAGAAGACCTACAGATAAACTATTCACGCCATAATTTTCGTTAATTAATTCTACGTTATTTAATGATAAACTTGAATTTTAAAAATGCATTTAAATATTTTTTCAGCGGCTAAAACGTAAAAAGTACCGGTTTTTGACGATGTCCGAGAAAAGCTCCGACTTTGATAATTCGTAACCCAAACACAAGGACATTTATGTCAACAGTATTTCAGCCTGGGTAGATAAATATGTTTGCTATCCATGTTGTAAGTTTCAGCGTTGTATCTTTAACGGTGGAATGGTGGTTCTTGGTCGCGTAGCAATCCGTATGCCTTGAGCATTTCTATAAACGTCCTTGTGTTTGCAAAAAAGAGAAGTATTAGGCTTGATGAGGTGGAAAGAATTCATCATGAAGCATGAGAGTAAAGGCAATTCGACCTAGGTTTCGATGTACTACATCATCATCAGGCCTGATGTCGTGGAAGATTGTTAGATTGTTAATTGGGGGAGTCTTCGACAGGAGATCAGGCACCTAGACTTTGAGTGGTCCACTGTGCCAACCCCATGTTTAACCTGCCTGCCAGATGCAGACAGGGGACAATAGCGCCACGGTGAAGGTTTGAATGGTCACTCATCTAACCCTCGTCCGGGCCCAACATTCTTTATCTTCAGTGATCTTGCGGGATCTGGTGACTCAATGAGGCTAGGCCCTTGCCATTGATGTGGTGGAAAGAATTCATCATAAAGAATGAGAGTAAAGGCAATTCGACCTAGTTTAATTAATAATTAAAATAATAAAGAATTAGTATATACATCGAAACATCAAATGATGTAGTATTTACATAGATGATGATGTAGTATATACATCGAAACCTTGGTGGAATAAAATCTATCTTAGTGGAAAATTGCCTTTACTCTCATTCTTCATTCTTATAATATCTTCATTATCCCGAATACAGCCCAATGGGACAATTTATGTCGGGTAAATAACAGTAACAACGGACGAGACACCCATTTCCTAGGCAGAAAATATTCTACCCAGGCAGGACTAGAACCCGCGACCCTCTGGTTAGCAGGCGAGGACTTTAGCCCGCCGCCACCGGGGCCGACAATCCGTGTGTTAGAGTTGCGAATAATCAAAGTCAGAGCTTAGCTCGAACACTGTCGAACACCGGTAATTTTTACGTTACACCCGTAGTAGAAAATGTTAAAATGCATTTTAAAAATCTAAGTTTACCATTAAATAACGCACAATTAAATAAGGAAAATTATGATGTGATTATATTTTCTGTAGGTCTTCTCGTTATTTTTTTATTTGTTCCCAAACTCGAGTGCAAATAATTTTTGCGCCGACAGGACATGATGGATCCCATTCTGAGAGGTAAGATATATTTATAAATCTTCTACTTGCCAGCGGTCTTTTTGGTACGCATTACGGATTAAGTGCAAAATGGAAAAATACTGCTCATGCATGGCCTCCTTCATTGGAAGGAGGCTATGGCTCAGGCCACAGGCTCAGCCACGGCGGCCCTTCTGCCTCAGTTGCTATACCCTCTCAGAATATTCGAAACAGTTTTATTGCCCCTTGGAAAATCCCAAGAAACCGAGGAGGAGGGGAGGTTTCACAGCTAGCGTCTTTGCCACTCACGTGGACATACGTTGACATACCCCCAAAGAGTTCGGATCTTTGGTCGGTCGCAGACATTTGTTGGCTCTCCGGTGCTCCCGTGTTCGTCAAAATTGTGCGTCTCAAAACCGAGGAATTGAAGAATCTCGGGGCCGCTTCATCTTATTGTTAGCTGTGGAGTTATTTCCTGCAGAGCTCACGACCTTTTCGGCGCAGTATACCTACCGAGAGATTGAAGATTTTTTGGGTTTCCTGAGCATCTCTTGCCTCGTAATCAGGTACTTCTAACATCGCAAGTTTTCACTTCCTTTGAAATTATATTCCACCAAATTATTTTGTTTTATTTCAATGGTGCCGTTCAATCGATCAGTTGAAGCGTACTTTGAGTAAAATATAAAAAATTGCAGTAGGTTTCTCATTATTACATAACAATGGCTTCAGAGTAGGGATGGGCTAAATGTTTTCACTCACTGGTAATCGAGTACCCGAGTACCTGGGTGCCCGGATGAGTACATGAGTACTCGAGTGAATACTTGGATACTCAAATGAATACCTGGACTGGACAATGGCCATGCAATTCGACGGTACAGTCGAATGCGATACTCGTATTCAATAGTATTCACCCTGGTACTCGAGTCTTCATCGCAGCATTCAGGTACTCGTCCATGCAATTCGACCAGACATTCACATATTCATTTGAGTATCCAAGTATTCATTCGAGTACTCGTACTCGTCCGGGTACCCAGGTATTCATTAAGGTACTTAATTTCCTGTGAATGAATACATTTGGCCCATCCGTACTTCAGAGTGGTCACATTCTTGAAACGCCTGTCGCAAAAACCGCGAAATTTTATAAGGCAATTCCTAATATACGCTACAGTTCCCTCTGTTCCAAACGGCATCTGTAGTGTAACTCTTTCGCCATACATAACATGTTCATTAGAGAGGATGAGATAATAACGTCTCACTCTTCCATTAATGTAAAGTTTATCGGTAAGCTGCCTTTTCCGTGTTTTATGTCCCCATACATCCCCTTCCAGAGAGTATTCAAATTTTTCATCGGGAATTTCTTTTTCTGTGAGCCCGTTAGCGTTAACTGTCATTATTGATAACAAGGTAGGTTACGTGCCAGACTATTCCGGGATGCCAATTGTTTCTCTTTCGATTTTACGATTTTAGATAAATATTCAGTGAAGATCGATAATCCTCGTGTTGCACACGGTCACGTTTGTCGACTCCGCCGTTTTGAAATAGGACTCTGCGATCGTCTTCAGGATTTATGAGAACTTACTATCTTCTTTTTTCTAATGACTTGTATTCAGGTATAGACATCTACATCTACGTCATACCCTGCAAGTCACCCAAAGCGTGTGTGGCAGGGGGTGCTTTCGCACCAGGCATGCATGAATGATATGGTAGAACACCGACATTACATTAAAAACCCGCGTACCACACATGCAAAGCGCCAATTACAAATCTAATACCCAAGAAACATTCTATCTCCAATCGTTCTAACATGCAAGGGATACAAAGACTACTACTACAGATTCAAAATATCATGCATAAATAAGAACATCATTATTTACATCATGCATAAATAAGAAAGAGGAGAATATAATGAGAAAGATTAACTGCCTGCCTATTGTCAATACTCGAACTATTCATGACGACGATCACAGCTGTTATGGTCCCGAATGGTACGCGGAAAAAATGACATTTTATACCTATCGGTTCTACAATCTAGCTCTCTAATTTTATTGGCGCGATCTAATCTGCCGTAGTACGAAGGGGTTAATAGTATGTTTTTTACGTCGTCAGTAAAATGATTTTCCTGAAATTTATTTAGGAGGTTAAGCCTATAATTTAATCTACGCTGTGATAGCGATTCCCATCCTAATTCTTCTAACAGTCCAGACACACTAGCCAACTTATCGTAGCATCGTTTCACAAACCTAGCTCCTCTTCGCTGTACGCGATCTAACTCTGATATCAAGCCCGTTTCGTATGGATCCCATACACTAACAGCATATTCCAGATGAGGCCTAACGATTGAAAAATAACAACGTTCTTTCACTTTCTCATCACATTTTCCGAGTACTCTCTTGATAAAGCCTAGCTTCCTATATGCTTGACCACATATTTCCCTAATATGTTTTCCCCAAGATAGGTCGTGACTAATTGTGACTCCTAAGTACTTAACAGACTCGGCGTGAATAATTTCTGTATTTTTAATTCTGTATGCCCTAAATGGCCAATTTTTCTTTTTCCAAAAGCTGACTGCTACGCACTTTACGTACTTTCACTGACGACATAAATGTCGTCAGTGAAAGTACGTGACATCGGATCATAATTATCCTTCTATCAGTCTGTTTTTTAATTACCATAGTGATCAGACTTTTTACGAAATAAACGCAGAAAGCCTGTATAACCTACAACAGAATTAAAGAAAACTGCACCCTATTCCATACTGTCGGTGGTTTCAGGCGTGACTTTATGGAATTTGCTAAGCATTTTGAATAAAAGGGTTATACTTTGTTTTTACATGGTAAATTGTAATATATTATGACCATGGTTAGAGTTGAAGATGACGCGAACCGTCGAAACCATGGTCGTAATATATTAAAATTTATCCTGGAAAAACAAAGTACCTATAACCCTTTTATTCGAAACTATTCCATACTTTTCATCGCGATGGAATGGGAGATCAATTTAGACAGTGATCAATATTTAGGATTCGCCGTGAAATTAAAACTTCTCACTCGCAGACTGGAAAGCCATTTAGGCAAGGGTGGATATAGGCGCGTTGCGCTGTTCGGGTTTAAAGTAATTGTTAGTCAGGACAAGTTTGGGTGGAATCGTTCGACAAAGTGGATTATAGATAACGACTTAAAAGGCTTCAAAATACGCATGTGTAAAATATTTCAGCACTAAATGCTTGCCATATGCAGTCTTTTACCTAGGCATACTGCATTTAAAATGATGCTCGCACGAATTTAAGACATACCTCAAACGAAAGGTAATTTGATAAAGATGTTTAATTTTTCATTGAACTCTCGTTTTTTCGAACTACGAAATTGCGCAAAATGTAATATAAAACGCAGGTGATATCCGCTGAAACACCCTTCCCTTTTTTCTCCAATCACTTCCATGTCTCAAGTAAACGGCCCATGTCTTCCCATAATTTTTAGGAAGTCAAATAAACGTTTGATATCCAAGATTATCGTCCCCGTCAGTTCGTAAGCTTTCGTTTCCGCATATTAGGGCAAATTTGTGGTATTACTATAATGAAGAAAAAGGACTTTCATTTAATGAGCTTGAGGGCAATGGATGAGCAATTAAAGTTATAAGAAACCCAGAGTTCAAACATAATGGCAAAGAAAAATCATGTGGAATACCTTTAGAAATATTTAGAAATATAAGAAAATGGTTAAGCAATACTAGAGGTTCATGAACGCAATGGAGGCAAGAGGCACTCACGTAACTGATTTGATATGGTTCAGTAACACAAGCTTTCCATGTAAATTACGGCCTCGAACAATAATATTATATTTGATATTTATCGTATAACAGCGATTAAAAAAATTTTCGTCAGCGTGACTAGAGCAATGCAAACTAGAACATATTTTTTGGATTTATTGTTAACTTTTAAAAGTTATAAACTATGGTGCTGCTGGTCAGTAGGTGCCATTACCCACCCGAGTTGAGGGGTCGACGCCGAGGCTCAGATTCCGGGTGCAGCTAAATGAGGGTCGAACCCTCAACCTAGACCCCCTAGAGCAGGTAATATTTTCTGCGGTCCCAGAAAACGGATATAAGCTCTCTCGCCGCAGCTGTCGAAGAAGAAGTGTAAGACGCACAGAGGGAATTTTTAAAAGAGCGAAAGGAGCCTTCATTAGAAAAGGGATACGGTCAGGGCGTCTGTTTGGTTATGAGTGGTTAAAAATGAGAAGGGGACCTGTGAAGAGGCTTCGGGCTAATTTCTCACCGCCGACAATTAGAAAATAGCAGACGCGGAAACCCCATCTTTTTGCCTTTATCCCTGAAGCTCGTTTCGTTTTCTCCCGATTAAAAAAAAATCTATTCGCGTAATGTTAACTAATCTCTCACATTATGCAGTGATGACGTACTTTCGCTATCTGAAATACCAGTGTCTGAATCCCAGCTAATCAGCCAATACAGCCATTACTTACTTACAGTGTACCCAATTAGAGACTGTAGAATATGTTAAATGGCTCGGAGGTAAACTAACTAATGCTCTCTCGTGGTGCAAACACATTGGGGAAATAATTGGTCAAGTCAATCGTAATTTTTTTAGAGTTCTACCCTTTTAGGTAGGTTCTGTTGAATGTCAGAGAATCTCCTCCCGGTCTTTAACACTTTCAGAGGGCTATAACACTCTATTATATCCATGTTCGCCTCTGCATACGATCTGTCCTACTTCATCCCCTCCATAAAACTAATTGTCTTTCTTCCTCTTCCCCGCTTGCCTAACATTCTTCCCTCTATCACGTTCTTCAGCAACCCACCAGCAGCGTTCTTGAGCAGCCCCTTATTACTTTCTCCAGCCACCTACTCAGTCGATCTCGAATTTCATTCAGAAGTTTCCTTTCCTCGCCCACTATCTCAAGCACTTCCTCGTTAGTCTTCCTCTTCGTCCACCTCGCCTTCTCCATCCTTCTCCACACCCACATCTGAAATGCCTGAAGCCTACTATCGTCCTTCTTTCTGAGGGTCCACGTTTCTGCCCCATAATATTAAATTGGAATTTATTAAATGAGTGCTGGGAAAGTGCGACTGTAAAGTCAGAGAAATTAGTTACTCTTCCCTAGTTGAACTCCACTTTGGGACAATTGAAAGCTATGCCAGTCCACTTGCACCTATCATCGGGCTGCAGCCGTACAGGGATTGTGATACGCAAAGTCGGACTCGAGACCATATTTTCCATATTCCAACGCACTGTGAAAATTAGAAAAGGGTGAACTCTCCCCCGAGCTGCACTCTGGACTGCCTTCTGGGTTACGAAACTTGGAGACCCCATCATCTTTAGCAGCCTCCTAAGCGTATTCTTCTTTCCAGTGGCTGTAGCCCGGTTTCGGGGACGATACTGGCTTAGTTCGCAAGATTCATAAATTTTTCAATTAAGAGCCCCGGCTTATATCCCCAATGCATTACTTTTTGATAAACAGACATGAAAAATTGTTATGAAACTTATCTCAAGTCTTCACTGACCACTTAAATGAGCATTTAATCGCACATTTCACTTAAGTGCACCGTGTAGACACCACTAAAGTTACAGGTCCACTTAAGGTAGTTTGAGCGAAATACCGTATTACCTAGATATCAATGAATTTAGAGAAACATTTCACCCATCCTAAAATACCACAATATCAGCCCCTTATCGAACTACTTTCCGAGATATTTCACGAAAAATACCAGCCGATTTTATTTTAAATGGTACGTGTATGCTCTCCGGAGAGACCTCATTTCAAAAACACGAAATGTCGAACATCTAGATCTCGTCAAAAATGAACAGCGAGTAGTTTGTACATTTTCTCGACTATTTCTGAAAATAAATCACATAGTTACGGCATTCATTTTTTCAGGATCGTAAAAAAAACTTGTTTTGAAGGAGCGTACCGCGTGAAAGAATTTTGCAGATATTTTAATTTAATTACTAAGAATTTCAGCCACATCAAGTACATTATTCCACCATTAATAATTCAATATGTAATGTATGCATTTTACAGCTGCTGGAATTAAAATGTACAATTCGAATATGATCTCCATTATGACTAGGGAAGTATCTCGCTCAAACTACATTAAAAGGAAATGGAGACTCATAATAAAGTACACTTGGGTGATATTGATAGTGTTCCTTCGAAGTCATCGATGCATCGTCATCGTTAGGTCGAAGAGCTTCGATAGACATACGCATTTTATTTGTTTACTTTGTTTACGCGAGGAATTCAGTATTTTTGTTCGTGTTATTCTTCTTTATCATTAGTTTGCGCTGTAATACGAGTTTAGAAATCACCAAAATACACTCAAACACTCGCGCGATGCAAAGTTCTTTCCATGAACAATAGCTGCGGCAACGGTTGATTTAATAATTGCATGAACACGATCGGCTGAATTCAATTACTCCATTTAAGTAAACCCTACTTAAGTGCACATGAAGTGTAGACGAGGCATTAGCATCCTCAGTTGTAATGTCCTCCGTAGCTGGTTCATCGGCAGCAATTGTGTATTTTCCACGTATTTCAATCCTTTGATATTCTGATCCTGTTACTAAAACTTGTTCCATCGGAATAAGATCCCTGAAAAATGTTCACAGTTATGTTTCGGTGAGCTACATTGACATATGCTCTGCGCGAGAAAGTACAAGAATCTTAATCCGAGAGCATTGACCGGAATGTATAATCGTCAATGGTCAATGTGAGATGAATCTTACCTCTTTTCCGCGGCTTTTTTCAAATACCCGTAAAATACATGCTTTCACTTCCTCTGCTTATACATATGCGTGCAAAATTTTGTTCTTACGATTCGGCATTTGACTCTCCATACTTTGGAACCTTACAACAATACAAATTTACATCGGCCCTAATAAATAACAATAATCGACCATAAAATAAAGATGAATAATCTAAAATATTAGACAAACTAATTTTGAAAAACATAAACATTGCTACTTCAGTCATTTACTCCAGTAATAATCCTTGAGTAATTAAAACCTAGAGTTAATTCAGATATTTTGGTACAATAATCAATGGCACAGCTTAACTTTTATCAAAAGATAAGTTTTTTATCGTAACGATTTAACTATCAATGAAATGATTTAATTATAGATTAACGAATGTTTGTGACCTACTTCATCTACGGTTCTTGACGCAGTCGCCCAACTACATCCTTCCATAACTACTCCCTCCCCTTCTTACAAGTTACAATCACATCTTCATTCAAGACCATATGATGAGAGGTGATTTTGTTTGAAGAACCGGATACTGATACCTGTGTACCGAATCCCGGGTCGTTTGCTAACATTTCTGATGGTTATCATAAAGGAATTACGTAAAAAAATTAAATTCCAACCTTTCTTTCTTGAAAGGTTTATTTCAAAGTATTATCGCTTCCGAAAATTCTGTAGTGCGCTTTCTCGTGATATTTTACGTTAACCTGAACACTTAAGTCAACAATTAACTGTAAAGCCTACTTTACCCGGGGCACGTAATTGCGTCAGCTGATGTAAATACGAACGTGCATTTCAAATTGCATTGTGTAAAGCAGTGACTTGTAAGAATGCATGCGCGAATGCATGAACGCGAGATTTCAAAATAGCCCCTGCTATATCTTCTATTGTTATTGCTCGCCAGATTAAGAATAAAATGCAGTTTAAAATTGTACAAGTTCTTGCCCCGTATAAAACGTGCTTAATGCACACTCATTCATGAGCGTAGCCAGGGGGGGCAGCTGCCACCCCCACTCCCCCTGGACGAGACATTTCATACCAAATCTGCTATACGGAGCCGGACAGGATGATGTCCAGCCCACCCCCTGCCCTCCCCCATCATTAATCCTGGCTACGCCCGTGCACTCATTTGTATATACCTTTTACTTCAGAACAACATCGGGACTTTATAATCCGACAAGAAACTGAATGCATTTCCAACCATCATCTGGGTTACTCTTAAATAAGAACGGAAATATTAATCAAGCGAAACTATCATCTTATCTAATTATCGTTAACTCGGTGAGTTCTGCTGTGACTTCGTGGAAATTATTAATTTAATATCCCATAAGGGCCTCTCTCTCCGCAGCTGGCGAAGATTACGGAAGACGCACTGAGGGAATGTTTGAACCAGCGAAAGGAGTTTTTCTGAGAAAAGGGGTTGAGTACGGGCTTCTGTTTAGTTATGAGGCTTAAGTGAAGGTGAAAATGAGAAAGGGACCTGTGAAGGGGGCTCGTGCTAATTTCTCACCTCCGACAACTACTAACAGACGCAGAAAATCCTTTGCCATTATCCCTGCCTCTTGTTTCGTTTTTTCATGATTTAAGAAAATTCTATCAGCGAAATGTTAACTAGCGTCACAAATTATGGCAGTGATGACGAACTTTCGCTATCTGAAATACCAGCGTCTGAATCCTATCTATTACACTAACAGCCAATGCAGCTATTACATTACATTATTACAGTATACCCAATTACAGATAGAATCTGTTAAATTCCTCGGAGGTAAACTAACTAATGATCTCTCGTGGGGCAAACACATGCACAAAAAAAGATAGCTGGCTAGCAATCGTAAATTGGGATTCGTTAAAAGAGTGCTTGAAAAGTGCGACGATAAAGTCAGAGAAATCAGCTACATTTCCCTTGTTCCTTAGTTAGACCCCACTAGGAATACGCAGCCAGAATCGGGGATCCTCACGAGGTAGGCTTAAAAACATAAAGCTTGCAGAGAAGATCAGTGAGATACGTGAAGGCCGTTGTGATAGTCTCATTAGTGTTAATGACCTCCAGCAACAAGATGGGAATCGCTTTCAGACCGTTGCACAGTGGTAGGAAATGGGAAAAAGCCGAACAACAGTACAAAATTGCTTTTTTTGAGTTAAAAACTTGGTACATATACTCACGAATGATAGCTAATTATGGAATAGTAAGCCATTTGCCCGAGGTCTTAGATTTTACTTAGATACAGAGGATCAAATGTGACGACATTTCAAAGAAAACATCCATTTTCCTGGGAAAATCTTAAGCGTTGCATAGTTGGTGGAGTAATGGAATGATTTCAAAAATGCGAAATAAAAACGTTGTCAACTGCCAATATGTTTCTTCAACAGAACTTTGGATGAGTTTCAGAGATTTTTGTCAATACTTGTGTGCGTCATTACGCTAATCGTACAGTGAATAACGTCATAATAATAGTCAGATGAAGCAATGTGTACGGGGCTGGTCACTTAATTTAATAATTTTTATGATGGAAAATACTTGATTTAATTTTGGTCGTTCCTATTCCACAAAAAACTTACAAGTGTGAATAATTACACAAGTGTAAAAATTATGAAAAGTTCAAGAATATGGCAGGAATGAAAAAGTCGTGTGTTAATACATTCAAAAAACTTCACGAAGATTCCGCTGTATATAAATCACCCGTTAAAAAATGCTGTTTGCTCTAATAGATAATCTCTTTGGTGTTATAAAAATATGCTCTTAGAAGTCATTACTACACAATACATTGTTTCTTGTTGCTATCCACTCTCGTTGCTAGGGCTCCTTAGTTCGGACATATTGTTAAGACGCGTAAGATGCTCGCTATTAAGACATCCGAGAGGTCTATTGTTGCGAGACTAAGAAGCGAGGTTCACCCATGTATATTCATGGGTTCACCATTAGGATGTATATTGTTAACGCCGTTGCTATGCTAATAATCTTGAGGATACATGAGTGAGAACCTTCAAGAAGGCAAGCGAATATGTATCCGCCCCTATCTTATATGGCCGGTGAGTCACCCCAAGCAGAGGCGAGGGGGAATCTTCGATCTAGGACGTTTATTTCCTCGAGTCCAGTGCAAGAGCATTTACTCGGTCGAGGTAGTTGAATGCTTTGGTCAATGCCGTGGTACTCGGTACTCGCCTGCGTATTCCATTTGGATACTCGTATTCAGTGGTACTCACTCAGGTACTCGCCCATACAATTCGACCGGGTATTAAGTATTCATTCGAGTACTCAAATGAATACCTGGTATCCAAGTATTCATTTGAGTACCCAAGGATTAATTGGATTACCTAAGTCATGAATATATATTACGGATTCGGATGTTCGGCAATGTTGCCTAGGCTACGTGTTGCCTAAATTTCCACTTTTAGTTCACCCAGTCCTTGACGCCTTTTCGATTAGTCTTTTCTGTTGTTATTGTAAATAGACGTAGTTGATTGTCGCTAACATGAGACAGTGGTGAATATTCTATGACAATCCAAGAGATATGAATTACTTGATGCATTGAGTAATATCTTGCTATTTTTGTAATCTAAAAGTTACTTTGTACATCTACATCTACATCTACGTCATACCCTGCAAGCCACCCAAAGGGTGTGTGGCAGGGGGTGCTTTCGCACCAGGCATGCATGAATGATATGGTAGAACACCGACATTACATTAAAAACCCGCGTACCATACATGCAAAGCGCCAATTACAAATCTAATACCCAAGAAACATTGTATCTCCAATCATTCTAACATGCAAGGGATACAAAGACTACTACTACAGATTCAAAATATCATGCATAAATAAGAACATCATTATTTACATCATGCATAAATAAGAAAGAGGAGAATATAATGAGAAAGATTAACTGCCTGCCTATTGTCAATACTCGAACTATTCATGACGACGATCACAGCTGTTATGGTCCCGAATGGTACGCGGAAAAAATGACATTTTATACCTATCGGTTCTACAATCTAGCTCTCTAATTTTATTGGCGCGATCTAATCTGCCGTAGTACGAAGGGGTTAATAGTATGTTTTTTACGTCGTCAGTAAAATGATTTTCCTGAAATTTATTTAGGAGGTTAAGCCTATAATTTAATCTACGCTGTGATAGCGATTCCCATCCTAATTCTTCTAACAGTCCAGACACACTAGCCAACTTATCGTAGCATCGTTTCACAAACCTAGCTCCTCTTCGCTGTACGCGATCTAATTCTGATATCAAGCCCGTTTCGTATGGATCCCATACACTAACAGCATATTCCAGATGAGGCCTAACGATTGAAAAATAACAACGTTCTTTCACTTTCTCATCACATTTTCCGAGTACTCTCTTGATAAAGCCTAGCTTCCTATATGCTTGACCGCATATTTCCCTAATATGTTTTCCCCAAGATAGGTCGTGACTAATTGTGACTCCTAAGTACTTAACAGACTCGGCGTGAATAATTTCTGTATTTTTAATTCTGTAAGCCCTAACTGGCCAATTTTTCTTTTTCCAAAAGCTGACTGCTACGCACTTTTTTATGTTTAGTTCCATCTGCCACTTTTCGCACCAAGCATGAATAGCAAGTAGGTCGATTGTTAACGAGTCGCTATCTTCGGAATTGTTAATATCCCTATACACAACCGCGTCGTCTGCGAAGAGTCTAAGCTTACTTTTAACGACGTTACTAATATCATTAATGTACAAGAGAAATAAAAGTGGACCAATTACACTTCCCTGAGGAACACCCGATGTAACGCTAACTGTGTTTGACATGATACCGTCTATGACAACCCTTTGTTCCCGCCCATGTAAGAATTGATTAATCCAACTAATAATGTTTTTATCTATTCCATATGCTTCTAGTTTTGAGAGCAACTTAACGTGAGGTACCTTATCAAAAGCTTTCCTAAAATCGAGGAATATCGCGTCAACTTGGACATTATTTTCACCCGAGAGCAAGATGTCATGAACGAAGAGGGCCAATTGGGTTTCGCAAGATCTACCCTTTCGAAATCCGTGTTGGTTATTTATTAACAATTCCTCCCTATCTAAATGACTCATAATGGAGCTTACGATTATGTGTTCAAATACCTTACAGGAAATGGATGTGAGAGAAATAGGCCTATAGTTACTAGGGTCTTCCCTGTCGCCGCTTTTGAATATAGGTGTGACATTTGCTACTCTCCTAAATAAATGCTAGAGAGGAAATATCTATTACAGAAAATGTGTAAGAGGTTTATGAAACGTCCATCGTGTGCCGACGACGATGTTTGCCAGACTCTGATTCTAATTTGAATGCATTAAGCCCGTTCGGTTTAAATAATGAATTTAGAATGCCTTATTTAAACAGAACTTTCTTCGTATCAGGTTGCAAAACAGGGTATACGTCTACGAGGACCCAAAATAGGAGACTTGGATTGAAAAAAAAGAATCTGTTCAAGGCGGCGGTAAGTGCATTCCTTTCTACCTACACTGCAATGATGGACATTGGGAATACTCATGAAGTCACCTTGCATTATTATTAAATTTCCGTATAGCGATATTCACGAAGTGCTAAGAAGTTAATTGTGTAATTAAATTTGGAGAGGAATTAAATACATCTGAAGACCGGACGATATTAAAAAAGTGTATAATTACGTCCCGCGTGTAGTGCTACATTTTTTATCCACTGCATTATGATTAATTGTAAGTAGAACCCATGTACATTCACGGCAAAACCAGTAAGACGTGTTTATTTACAATCTGTCGACTGTATTTACGGTATTTACATTTGAACTTCCGTCTTTCATCACTAGACGGAACCACTTTCCAAAAAGTTGTTTATTTACGGAATTCTAGACAACGGTTTTTGGCATCGAGATCCCAATCCATAATATATATTCATGACCTAAGTAATCATTTGAGTACCCAGGTATTCATTCGGGTACTCGATTACCTGTGAATGAATACATTTGGCCCATCCCCAAATGGAAGTTGTTTAGAGGAAATAAGAAGTAGAATAACACAGGGAACGGCAGCCTTCAGTAAAGTCAACCAACTAATTTCAGCCAAATCAATCAACATAGGCTTCAGGAAAAGATTTGCTAAACGGTTTACTTGGAGTGTTGCGCTTTATGGGGCAGAAACATGGACAGTCAGGAGGAAATAGGAGAAATATCTAGATGGTTTTGAAGTGTGGTCATGGAGAAGAATGGAAAGATTAAAATGGATTGATAACGTGAGAAACGAGGAAGTTCTGGCAAGGGCAAATAAGAAGAGAAATATTTTGAGATCAATAAGAAAGGGAAAGGCGAACTGGATAGGACACGTCCTGATGAAAGATTGCCTGCTGAAACGAATATAGGAAAGAAAGATCGAGGGAAAGAGAGGGAGAGGAAGACGAAGAAATAATATGCAGACGAATATTATAAATGGAAGAAGTTACGAAGAGCTGAGGGAGGCAGCTAAGGATCGATTAAGATAGAGGGAAGAGTTCAGTTGAAACCTATCTGAGGACAGTTCTCACCTTAGAATAAGTAGACTATACGGAATGATCCTGAAACTCATGAACGTCTATTTACACTTTCATTACGGCAAGGAGCGAGGGCACGAGCTGGGAGCGATCGAACATCTGAAATGAAAGGGAAATCCAGAGGATTGGAGTTTCCTACTCCGTGGTCTCGTACCTCCGCGGAGTATGGAGGTGAAGAATGGCGTCCTCTGAGGTCTCTGACTGGTGTTAGAAGGTTGAAAGAGAAGATTACTTGGGGTGCTGAGTAAGAAGGGGAAAGGGAGGTTAGAGTTCGCCCGACCCCCTTCCCGCCTTCCACCCGCGCACCTACGTCAATGTTTAATTAGTGGTCACGGTAAACCTTAATGTCTTTCCAAAACCGTAATGGGTCTTTCCGAAAAGCTGTAAACTTAACTCCCCCCCCCTTCTCTTGTTTCCCTTTCTTTCATCCCCTCCCCCAGTAATATATTTCTTGTAAACCTTCTCACACCAGTCGTAGACCTGAGTGGACTTACTTGCTTTAACCTCGATAACAGTCCTACCATACCAATAAATTCATTACTGAGTTTTCAACAGTGATCGTTCGGTGTAATATTTATATGACACTGACCCATACATAGCTATTAATTTTGTTTATTTTTATTTTCAAGAAAGAAAACCACATACAGCAAATGTGTCATTTTACAGTGGCCATGTAACAATACATAAACTTAAGGATATATACCTACAAGCAAATTTAATAATAGGATACAAGCAGAAATTTTACAAATATTAAAAAAAAACAAAAAAGGGGGAATAACTAATAAGGTGGAAGATACGAAAGAGAAAGACTTATAACGGATTTAGATGAAAGTGATGGATGTGAAGAGGGAGGGAGTTCAATAGAGGAGAGGAGGAAGAAAAGAGAACGCTTAGTGATCGAAAGTCTGGGAATGGGTTTATGGAGTAAAGGGTGAGAACGGGTGGGGCGGGATGGAACTTTGAAATTGACAAAGACGAGCATTTTAGGGCAGTCGATTATGGAATTTACAATATTATAAACAAAAATGTAAGTCTTTTGTGAGTCTATGGGTGAGGAGATAGGTATGGAGAGATAGGAGAGAATAGCCTTGGTGGACATATTACGACACTGTGGTAATCTATCCTCATTACTGAGCAGATAAGTCGATATATACCGCTGACTAGTACTTCATCAGCTAGGTTTGGATAATTTAAAAAAAAGTATTGTCGGAATGCATCATTTGCTTATTTGATCCAGGCCTGGGTGCATCAATCCTCAACTTATCTATAAACATTTTCTGTATTATTACCATATTCATGGAAAGCCGTATAACTACGAGTTAAGAAAGGCATTTCTTTACAATTAAGATATTTATTTTTAGGCATAATAGAGATTCTAATTATTAGAAGCTCTAGCATGAGTGTCGACGTTAAAGTCCAGACGATACGCTATGCGTAAAATGCACTAAAAATCGGACATAGCAATGAAGCGTTGATACGCCAAAAATATATTTATCCACATCTGCCGGTCGAGCTTTCCTTGCCATGGTGTATGGCATTAGAATTATTAGCCAATATAATCTCACCTATAATAGCGCAAGTATTAGTATATCTCGTTTGAATTTTAATCATATTAGCCAAAGATAAAACAAGACACACATGTACCTCTTACCTGTTGCGAAATGTAGCAAAGTGGCACAAAAGAGCTCATTAATATACAGACATCTGATGAATCTGCTCGTTCCCACAATCTTCTTTCTTCTCCTTGCGTAGATAAATAGTCGAAATTGTGTATATATGTTCGCTAACTCCTCGCGAACCAAATGCAGCTCAACTTTCACATTTTAAGGATTATAAAATATCTTTCCTGGGCGGATAGTACGCTACTTTTGTGTGACTAATGGTCTCTAGTTCTACCCCAGACGAGTTACAGCGTTTCCATAGCATAAACATATTTTTATAATCCTTTTTCATATTGAAATTAGTAATAACGGTCGCACGAAGTAGCGACAAAGACGATTGGAAAGATGATTGAATAAAAATTCTTATTCTTGCAATCTGTTTTTGTTTTCCCACCTTTTTACTGTAAATTTAAAAAATTATAAAATTGATGAAAATTCTGCACTTTGGCTACACCGTTCCCTTGACAACCGATAGCATAATTACAGCCGACCCTCATGCGAATATGTGGTGAAAATAAGCCAATAACATATCACTTGAAATGTTAAGTAGTTTTTACCGCTGAGATAGTATGGGAAAGAGCGAATACCTGAAAAAACCGAAAGAACTGTTCCAACAACTCTGCCATAATGACGGAATTTTACTGGTTCCAAAAAGAAGAATTTCTGTGAAATGACTCAGTGATAAGCATCATTTAGTGACTAAAAGGACAAATTTCACCCAGCAGAAAAAAAACCTGGGGATCGGGTTTGTGTGGTGGCTAGAGTACTCGCCTACCACACGGGCGGCCACAGGGTTCAAAGCCCTGCAGAGGCGGTTGTTTTACAGAGGAACCCGATCCCTACTTGAGTGTCTTGCGAAGGGCACTTCAAGTAGAGTACTCCGTCTGTCGGATGAGACGTTAAGCCGTGGTCCCCTTTCATTAAGAGTAGGCTAATGCCGACGCCGGGTTTCTATCCACCCTTCTTCCCTTACCTATCTCCCATAGCGCAAATGACCTTAGCCGTCGGTCGCCTCCCCAAATATCCAATCCAATCCAAAAAAAACCCTTAGGCAAGAAATAGTGAGTAGACATAATTATTTTACGAGTAAAATTATCAAAATTCCAAAATAGATACTATATAGCAAAACATCATTTTCTGGCCTGAATCGCCGTTTTATTTTGCATCATTTGGATGTCATAAATTTCCGTTCGGTTTTCAATTATTTACTTTTTCGACGTTAACTCGACAGGATTTTCTTTTCCTTTTCCAACCACATAGTTAGAAATTAAAATTAGCTAGATCTCGTAGCATTTTATTTTCATCCAATTAAAACCAGTTTCTCAGTCGCTGCCTTTCAATGAAGTGATAATTAATCATCAGCGCACCGTAACAATGTAACTGTGCCATTAGTGTTATCCGCGTCGTCATTGCTGAGTTATTAATAAATTGACGAGGACATGTGTCACTGAACGGACAGTGATTTCGAAATGGTATTGTTGCAGCGATAACTTATGCATTGAGGTTTTAATATCGAAGCAGCCACCGTTTATATTGGATTTGGGATGTTCATTTTTTTGGATGCATCGAACTAACATGTACCTATATTATTTATATTATTTATCCCTCCCATTGAGAATTAATGGTCCATACTACTAGCTGTTTACATTGGGCAAGGCCCGAACTTCCATCAAATCAGTTTTCAAAATCAATTTTCTATTCATCCGTTTTCTCTTTCTTAACATAAATTATAAAGGAAAAATACGATAGGCATTTCAGGGAATGCTCTTACGAGTTTTTCCTGTTACTATGCAACGCCTCTAGATTACCCGCGCTTACGCGGAATTTGAAGACGCAATTAATTTAGTTTTCAATGACGTACCGGGATATTTGCTCTTTTAATAGGACAACATGGCGAACTCTATTTTACACCGATCTTCTGGTTTTAGGTAGAAAAATAGTTGAAAGGGACGCAGAAGAACCTTAAATAATTTACATCACTAGATTTACTGAAACTTCTAGAATGCGAATCCGTGGAGATAGTTTATGTGGCCGTCCGCGACGCCGAAAATAAACTCGGTTTTAAGATAGCACTGACATTATTTAATTCAGTGCCATCAGAGAAAAATAACATCCGGCAAACATTAAAAAACATGTCAGATTTTTCAAAACAAGTCAGATTATTTCGTCCGATCTTATAAGGAAAATCGTTACAATGTGATGTTACGAGAAGCCAACACCCTCTTTACCTACCCAGAACATCGTCAGGTGAGGGGAGGGAGAGCTTAAACAACATTCACCTACACACCAATTCACACGCCACGCCGCCTTAGAAAGGAATAGTATTCTATTCCCAAGCCTTCGCCAATCGCTAACTCAACATAACAAGTTTTCCATCCAGTACCAATTAAGACATTTAAATATTGTAGCTATCTTAAGGTTAACCTATTTGTTTCATTGCTAGGGATTTTTTGACATTCATATTCAAACAAGTGGATGAGTGTATAGCAAGCCTTTACAAAGTATTCATTTAGATTTAAAAGATTCGCTCACGGGCTTCCCTCTATTACAATTTGATGTACGCATTGACTGCTCCATTCTAAATTACAGAGACTTTATTAGCTTGATATACTGTTAATTAGTGGCAGTTACTGATTGTAAATCTTTCAACGAAATAGGCGGAGGCCAAGTGTTCAGAATACATGAAATACTCAAAAAGGAATGTGAGCTTGTTAACTCATTCAATGAATGATGGTACTCGGGAGGCGAAATCCGAACAGAGAGCATGTCAAAATATACAGGTAGCTATTGAGGGACCCTTTGACTTCCATCTGATTTTGCTCTTTTCTTTGGTATTGGATGACAATAATTGTTATGAATTATTCATGCCGCAAAAGTTAAATGAAACATAACAATACCTTAAAACGAAGGACACGCCGAGCACCGAGGAGTTTTTCTCCGTAGGAATAATTGATAATCAACGGCCAAGGGATAAATTCTTCACCCGAAGCAGCTGCTTTTCCCTCCGTTTTCCTCAGCGGGCGTGCTTGGAGCGCAGGGTGCGCGTTGAGTTCACCGCACTTCATTTGCCTCTGACCCTGACTGCACTTCATCCTGACATATACATCCTGACTCGTCTCGTAAGAATTTTGTCGTGGGCAGAGAACTCGGATATTAGAATCGAAGAGACTTGTCTTTTCCTCCAAGTCAGTCGCAGGTAAGTAATTTGTGGAATCTACAAGTTCCAAGTTGTACACCGATGCCTCCATCAAAATAACTATTGAACGTGAGAAACGTGGAAGTCTTGAGGCGTGTGGTACCTACAGTACAAAGGAGTAAATTTTCACCCCCTGTGACAGAGTTACGTTTATTCATATTTTTGTAGCATGTTTTACTGCTGTTTTCAGTCACGTCCGTATGATGTCGACTTATGGTGTTTGTGCCGACGACGCCATTGGTAGAAGTGGTTAATTGGGCATAGGCGGCCAGTTCAACCCGAAGAGTTACTTATTGAAGTATTTTGAATTTGACATTAGTCATGTATTCCCTGATAATTCTCTCAAATTGCGAGCCCCATTTTCTTATCACGGCACTTTCCATCAGTAAGAGCGCGAAATGCTGCATCGGAAGACCGTGCGTGCATTGCGCGTACTCCGTGACTACAGCATGACCTAAGTAAATTGGGACTCAGCAGCGTGACAGTGTGATAGTACAGTATGAGGACACTGTGCAGACACACCTTGTGAGCGTTGCCTTCACAATATACCGTTACTTATGTCTCTCCCGCTGTCTGCACGCCGTTTGAGTCCCAAATTTCGCATTTGTCAGGCAGAAGTCACTGAATACACAGTTCAGGCACGGTCCTGTCACTAAACACGATATATGTACATCACATAGTTATTCACGCATTCTGCACTATATTTTCAGGCTCTTGTCTCATTCGAAGAGCCAATTTTTCATAATTTTCACATGTTCCTGATACGCTTCTTTCACATTGTCGTATGTATTTAAAAGGGTTGGGAAAACTACTGACAGTTGTCGCCAGCAAACAGCCAGAAAACAACAATGTACTTCAGGGTAAATCTAAACTAGTCCTCTTTTTTTCAAGTAAAACCTGAAGAATGTAAATTTATTTGAAAACTAACTCAAATCTTTATAGTGAATACAGTGATCTGACAGGTTTTCAGTTCTTTCCACTCCTATTATTTGATGTATTATTCAGTTAATGTTTACATTAAATTCCATTTTACACCTCTCAGACTTCGACGGGGAGTATCTTCGTGACATGGCCTGAAAGGAACATTGAATTCAATTAATGTTGTAAATGATACCATATATATATCTTTTATAGGTACCTAAACGTCGGCTCTGTTATAATACTCATGTGGTCCATTATTAGATATTACTTTTTAGTCTTTACTTTATACAATTTTTAACATGGGATGCTCATGATAATATTCATCATCAAACCAATAAATAAACAAATATTTCGGAAACAGATGAGAGGTCGTGCTAATCTCAGGAACAATATGGAGGTGTCATTAAGCTTCAGTATAGATTGATCGTATAATATACTATAATTGAAAAACCATTAAATAAAGTAATGCACTGGAAACAAAATTTTGCCCCCAAGCATCTGCTGAATTTGCTACACTTTTTGTTTCATTTGATCATTTTCTTACTCTAATTAAGCTGTGGTGCTGGCTTTATGACTTTCCTTGGATTTATTTTATCTGAACAGTAGCAGGTCATTAAAGTTGGAGGGGGCAAACTAGGTTGTAGGTGGTACGCTAGAAGAAAACAGGCATAGCGGCAAAGACATATGGAAGAGAAGAGCACTGGCTAACGAGGCATTTAGCAATAGAGTGGAGCTGATGATGGGGACCTTGGGTAAGGATGTGAAGAAGACTGGTGAAGTGCTTGATATGGAGCGTAGCATTGTATGGGGCAGAAACGTGGACCCTGAGATGGAGGATGAGAATAGGCTGCAGGCATTTGAGATATGGGTGTGGAGAAGGTTAGATGGACAGAGAGGAAGGCTAATGAGGAAGTGCTTCAGATGGTGGGCGAGGAAAGGAAACTTTGGATGAAATTCAAGATCGGCAGAATAGGTTGTTGGAGGATGTAATAACGGGCGATGGGTTGCTCTAGAGTCTGATAGAGGGAATGATGTTGGGCAAACTGGGAAGAAGGAGGAAGAGAATAGGTTTCATGAACAGGATGATGAAGGGTAGATCGTATACAGAGGCAAAAAAGGATATTCTAGCAGGAGATAGGTCCCTGAAAGTGTAGAAATGGAGGAGGAGATTCCTTGACATTCAACAAAACTTACCTTAACCAGTAGAATACTTTAAAAAAATTCTGATCCGTAACAAGAGGGGCTGCAAATGAGCAGACATGTCTCCAGATAGCAATCCTAGAGGTATTATCAACATGCATTTAATGTGTCGATTTAACTTTGAAAACCACACAAATACAAATTCAAAATGCACTGAATTCTTAAATGTCATGAATTCACAATTGGCATCAGGGGCCATAAACTAGTTTTACTGGTAAATATATATAGAATAGAAGTACATAATCTTACGTAAAGCTATGCTTCCTGGTGTTCTCCTTCCTTGGCTATTGTCCATATTCTTTGTTGCTTTCAGCCATGCAGCTGGTAATTAATTCGTAGTGTTCATGAAAGATTGAAGTATTCTTCTGATGATGATTTTTACTCTTGTTTATTCTTCAACCATGTATGATAAGTGATTTTGTGAGCTCTTTCAACTTCAGTGAACAAGTAAAACAACCCATTCTTCATGGAAAAAGTGCCTTGTCTCACAAATCTTCCAGATACTACTGTATTTATCATTTTCCAAGTTGAAGTGAAGTAATTATGTAAACTGTTTGAAGTGATATTATTTAGCATTCAAAGAAATATTCCATGAAGGTATTTATCCATTTTAATTTGGATAGTTAATTTCTGGAGTTTTGGTCACTAATGATAATGATAATAATTTATTTTTCCCCTGTTGTCAAGTACAATATATGGTACAAAATATCATAAATAATGTAATTGTATACCCACATAGCACAAAATATCTACAAAATATCTATAAAATATCTAAAACGTCTTTTGCTAATATCTAGTAAACATCTTGTAATAACTTGTAGACATCTTCTAGACATATTGTAGATATCTGAATGTCCGCTTTTCCTATATCTACAAGATATCTTGAGAAGATATTTTCTAAACATTCATATTCAAATTGGACCCACTGGGAAAATTCAGGATAAATGACTTGAGGCCTGGTTACACGATACATTAACCAGTACGTGTTCATGTACAAGTCCATGAATGAACATATATAACAGTAGAAGTTATAGTTGCTAGTAGCAACATGTAGTTTATACAGAGTTGCAAAATTATCAAAAATACATACTAATAAACAATTTAAATATCTCCGGTTATTTTAAAAATTAAAAAACTTTTAAAAATGAATCTATAATTTTAAACCTTTACCTTCATTTTAATATCTATTAAAACAAAGCAGCTGCCCTATGGCCATCAATAGAGGTGCTTAAACATTTATCCTTTAACCCGTTATTTTGTTCAAACTATTCAACTTTGATATCCAGAATTTTGGGATCTCATAGCTATTACGTAGGTCTATCATTTTTTATTGTTTCAAGATGCTGAGGTTTAAACCTGCTGAATAATTAAATAATGAAAAATGAGCGATTTCTTTGTTTAAATCGACCTTCTGGGTTAACTAATAGTTGGATTTTGATCGGGTTACTACCAATTCGTAGAATTTTTTATCTTCTACAACTTTTGTTGGAAAAGTTATTGCCTTAACTTCGTACTTTTCATTGTATCATTTAAAAAACGACTTTTCTTAACTTTAAATCGCTTTTATAAACATTTGCCAGAAGACTTTCCCTTGCTTTTTTGGTGCACATGTGTACAATGACTTCATCTATCCATCCACCGAAAAGCATAGCAGTTACATTTTTTTAGATTCTGGTGTTTTTTGGCTAATTGCACTAGACATATAATAAGAGTCGTCGCTCAAAATAGACATATTCTAGACATCTAGTAGATATTTAAAATATCCAAGACATTGAAGACATGCTGTAGATATCTAGTAGATATTTTGTGCTATGTGGGTAGGGTACGTCAAGAGTATTTGCAATGCAAAAAAAGGATATAAAATAACACTAAGATGTACATATATCAATACAAGATATCATTAAAATATTACACTGAACTTATGTAATCATTCACACTATAAAAACAATTTTCATTAAGGTGCATAAACAGTTTCTTTTTTAAAATAGTTAATGATTTTTCATTTTTTAAACTCATGGGTTGCTTGTTATACATTTTTATACGTACAGAGCGGGGACCTTTGGACATCATTGACATATTGGCAGATACCACACAAAGATGATTACTTGTCCTGGTTGCATGGCTCTGTTTGCCATTGTTAGATGGAAATGAGGTCATATTGTTTTTTACAAAAATAACTGAATTATAAATATGAACACGGAATTGTTAGAATGCCAAGGCTCTTGAAAATTGGTCTACAATGAGCTCTGTATGGCTTATTACACATAGACCTGAGCAACTTCTTTTGCATAATAAAAGCATTGTTTAACTTACTAGAAGACCCACTACCCCAGATTATTATGCCATAAGATACAATAGAATAAGATAGACCATAATATAATGTTTTTAAGACATCCATACTGTGTGCTTCAAAATTGAAAGAAGATAGTACACTGAATTTAATTTTTTGCTGAGATATATGATGTGATGGTCCCACTTCAGGTGTTTATCAAAATTTATAGTCATTGATGACTTTACAGTTGTTTATCATGGGATTTGAAATACTTGAATCAAACAATCCAGATTTTGCAGAGAATATATGGCCTGTGTTTTTTTTCATTAAGAATGAGCTTTTCACTTGGCTGAAGTAAACTCTTATCAGTCTTTGCAGAAGTTTTATGCAATATATTTCACATGGTCAGGGCTTAGACAATTTAGTTAAGTGAAACAGGAGATTAAAAAGTATTAACATCACAATTGCTGACAATTTTTTTTATGGATATGTACATAAAAAACTGTTGGATGTTAAATGGTTTATAATCTCTTGTTCAACTTTAACTGAATAGACTTACCCTGATGATATCAAATATGTTTGATGAAACTTGGGCCAACTCTGAGTTTATTTCAACCAAGTGAACAAAACTCTAGAAATAAAATATTTTCGTTAAAAAAGTGGTCATGGAAAGAAGAGAATAAATACTTATCCATTTATCTAGTGACTGACAAGTTATTCTTTATGGTTGTTATAGCTCTGAGGACTTGTTGATGACCAAGAAACTCCATAGTTACCCCTGCATAGCTACCAAATTAGCTATCTACATTAGCTCGTAGGCTTCCGCGGATGCAGTGTTGACTGTTACTTTTTACGGGATTCATTCCGCGATGTATGTTTTTTTAAACAACAATATTTCGCTGGTCCTCCTGCCAGCTTCATCAGGTTAACTGAACTGCTTTATTTGTCTCGCTCGTCTTTATATATAAGTCTGGACTCCCATTGTTGCCGGAATATGAATTTGAAAAAATTCGTTTTAGACTGTTACTCAACTTGTAACCGTCTTCTCGGTTGACGTTCTCCGGTCTCTTCGCAATTTCTACAGCCTCCCTTATTAATCTTGGGTAATAGCGTATTTCCCTAGATATTAATCTTGTCTCCTCAAAGTTGAAATTATGAGTGGGGCCGCTGAGATGGTGTTCGGCTATTGCAGAAATGCGGTAATTATTATTTTTAATTGCCCGTTGATGTTCTTGGAGGCGTATTTTTAGGGCTCTGCATGTCTGGCCTACATATGATTGTCCACAGCTACACAAAACTTCATATATTCCTCCGTAGAGGTTCCGTGGAAGCGGGTCTGTGGCTTTCCGAAGTACGTCCCCTGTCTTCGTTGTGCACGTGAATCTGCTAGCCACGTTATACCTCGACAGAACTCTAGAGATTTTCTCCATCGTTCCAGACACATAAGGGAGAGTGGCATATGCCTTAGGTTTCTCTCTGTTTTCTGTCGGGTCCGTGGGATTTTTATTTCGGACCCCGAGAGAATTTAGTTCTTCTTTCCGTGCCGTTTTTAAGATGTAGTCACGGCGGAAACCATTTTTCTCAAATGCCCTTATTAAGTGCTGCTTTTCGCCGGCGATGGAATCGGCGTCAGAGATCATAAAAGCTTATATATAAAGACGAGCGAGACAAATAAAGCAGTTCAGTTAACCTGATGAAGCTGGCAGGAGGACCAGCGAAATATTGTTGTTTAAAAAAACATACATCGCGGAATGAATCCCGTAAAAAGTAACAGTTAGCTATCTACATATTTACAAAATGTCTGTTCATATGATTCTATTGATGTGTCCAGAAATTAGGCATTGCCTCTGACGCACTCAGCATTAAGATAGAAGATAATCATGTCACTGGCTATGCCTTTGCCATCATTGAAATACTCCTCTTCTATAGCCTCTTTTCCTGGAGGTGGCCAATATAGATGAATGCATACATCAAATGTTCCTCCTCCTTATCAATGACGATACTCCTCGCACACTAATTAACCTTGTGCTGTTGAGAGCAAGAATAGGGTTAAGCTGACATTGTATTTTTTAGTTTCAGTCGCTTTGATTTGGGTACAAACGAATTGATGTAACTAAGTGTCACTGAGTGGAGAGCAACTTTGAATTGCTTTTGTTACTACTATAATTTATCCATTTACGTTTGAATATGGAAGCTGTCACCATGAAAATTATTTATAGGTGGTAATATTCTTTTCTGCATACATTGCATTACCTTGTGTAATATTTCTGACTCTTGTCCCTTGGGAATCAATGGGCATTACTGATAGCCTTTTCTAAAATGTGTACTCCCCTGAGTATCTGATGAACATTAGATTTTTGTTGCCATCATAATGACCATAGTTTGTGGTTTTTGGAGTCACACCTCTCTTGGAATATGTGGCTAAATTTAGTATGAACAATGTGTCTGATGTAGATGTCATGACCCTAGGGTGATGGACCTCTGCACGAATTGTATGAGCATATTGCATAAGTCGTCTGCCTGTGCTACACAGACCGAGAGACACTTGATAACACCTAGCAGTGTGCCATTAACTCTCCACAGGACTCCTTCAATGAGGCCTACTATTTATACAGTGTCCAGGGTCCATCTGCCTCCCTTCAAAAGTGTTCAAACTATGGCCTCCTTCATACAGGCCTTGACATGCAATTTGGCACCATCGCTTTACATGACGTCAGGGGTCCTACCTAGCGGCTGGGGTCCCCCTGCCTTTCCATGGACTGGGGTCCAGCTCCTGCGTCGTCTGTCAATGGAGAATGGAATAGAACAGAATTTATTCTCCAAAGACCATACAAACATGTGTAGGTCTAGGATTCGTCATTTACAAATACAAAAAATATTTTATCCAATACAAAAAATAAAATATATATACATATTTTAATACAAATACTACATTAAACTGTTCAGTGATTTGTTTTTATATACAAATATATACAAATATAGGCCAAGTCAAGACAATATTAATACAAGTTATAATTGTTATAATTGCTGCATAAATTCGTCAACTGAGTAGAAGATATTTATTTTTAAGTATTGATTAAGTGCGAATTTGAATGCTCTTAACGATTCGCAGTTTTTTATTTCAATTGGTAACTTGTTAAATAGTATAAGGCCCATATTTTTCGGTCCTAGTGCAGCATGTCTAGTCCTGACATAAGTTTGGTGTAGGTTTGCAGCACTCCTGGTGTTATAACTGTGATAAAAGTCATTTCGGCCATAACTACAGAGATTCAGTTTAGCACAGGTGATTGCAGCATATATATAGACACATGGAAGAGGCAGGATGCAAAGTTTTTTAAAAAGAGGGCGACATGGTACATTGAAGGGTACATTACACATAAGTCGAACAATTCTTTTCTGTATTTTAAATATAACACTAGCCTTTGGTGAAGAACCCCAGAAAAGAATACTATAGATTACATGGGAGTAAAATTCTCCAAAATAGACACAATAACACATCAATGTTAACCGTATGCCGAATAGATCTTATAAGGTAACAGACAGAACTCAATTTATTCCGTAAGTTGTGAGTATGACTGTCCCAGGATGATCTGCTGTCAATGTTGATTCCTAAGAAACGAGAAATGGTATTCTGTGGTATTGGTTTACCATCAATTTTAATAGTAATGTTTGCCTGAGGCTTGTTTTTGTTTGCAAAGTAAATTAGATTAGATTTATCAATGTTCAAACTAAGGGAATTGTGGAAGAAACTAAGGGAATTGTGGAACAAACGAAGGGAATGGAGGATGGGCAACGAAGGAAATATGGGAAGGCTAGGGAGATTAGTCGAATAAACTACAGTAAGAATGTCTAGCACTATGCCTTTGTAAATAATATTCTCAAATTAAGCGTGAAATTAGAAGTGAAAAACTAATGTCTATCCACTATAAATGGTAGCAACCTCGACTGCTTTGGTATGAAAGAACCAGTCTTCAACACAAGCAATGTCCATTCGGTGTGAGCTATTTGCGACGTAATTTGTCTGATATTCGTGGCATTATTATTCGTCTAAATGCCTCCAAAGTAAATCTTTTGAATTTCTCACCCTTGTAGTTACTTAATGCATCCTCAAGTGTACTGAAGAATTACAAATTAAGCATTTAACACAGCTTACAGAATTTGAATCCACATTAAAATGAATCCACGACACCACTTTAGTATTGCTTTCACAGATTTTTGTAAGAATCGTATGAATATATTCGCAAAATGGAAATTCAGATCTCCTGCACTAGTGAAGCAACACGACTCCCCCTTGATGACAAAATTATGATTCAGTTTTAAAACATCATTGGTAACCATATGTGGCAGGGTATTTGAAAAGAGAAAGGGGTAAACTTTTCATCACTTTTATTTGACAGTAAACAAGGGAATATGTATGACAATTAACTATTTAACAATCAGTATGCAAATAAACGGCAACAGAAATTACATCATCATCATATTGAATTCATGGAGAATTTTAATAGAAAATGTCAGCCAGGAAAAAATCATTCATCATTCACTTGAAGTATAGAAAAGGCACTTCCATTTTAATTCCATATTATGATGCTGCAGTATACCCTTCAGTAAACAGAAGATAACTCAATGCTTGCTCTCTTATTGAACATCATGAAACTGGTAACTGAAAAATCAAAGAAGACATTTCATTAATGAACATATACTCATTTACAAGTAGAAATCAAAAGAGTACATGAAGTACATAGAAAAAGAGCTCATAAAGCAATGACAAATTGATTGAATTTATCATAATGAATTCATAATAGTAGTTCTGATTGCAAATTAATTTATTGTCTTAATGGGGATGTCAATCAATAAAATTTGTTGATAAAAAAAGGTGAATGAATAATATCGAACATCCAAGAGTTCAAGAATGCATGACTAGGTAAAATTTTCATTCAGTATCCCTTTAGGACCTAGTTCAAAAGGAAAGTATTATTGAATAAACTATAAAATGTGCAGTCCTGGGCTAAAAATTCTTACCACTGCGGAGCGAAAAAGTACCCAGTTGACACCGATTTGACAACCGCGCCCCCGCACGAGAAATAAACGCATGGAATGAGGACCATTTCAACCCGCACATGGTGAGAGAGGGACCCATGGAAGAAAAGATTTGACTTGCGAAGGGATTTTTCGATCAGGGGATGGGGTGCAGGCTGGGTTTCAGGCTCCCTTCGTAATGGGTGGATGAGTGAGAGAGAGAAAGTGTTTGGAGTTAGACCGTCGAATGTTGGTTGAGCCAAGAACTGCAATATACCACGACTGAAGAAGGCGCGGACACTAAATACCTTCTTCGGTTTCTGCTCTAGTAGACTGTTACCGTTTCAACTGGTTAAATTAGTTAGAGGAGAACTGTTGATAAACACTTAGCGATTATGCGAAATGGCAGATGGTGCATGATTTAACTGTCTCTCGTAATACTAGTATACTAGTCTCCGTCTCTGTAGTATACTGGTCTTGGATGAATAATATTTATTTCCAATTGATTTAAAAAAATCATTCGCCAAGGTGCCTCGTGGTAAATTTCTCATGAAACAAGAATCAGATAAAAATATCCACTGATGGATTCATCAGTTCCTCAATGGTCGCGAGCGATGGGTCGTTATAGTTAGTGTCATGTTCAACACCGCTGAAGTGCAATCGGATGTTCCCGACGGAGGTGTCATTGGTCATCTTCTATTTCTCCAGTTCAGTAATGACCTCAGTAACGTAATAGTTAGAAGACCTAGGCTGTTTGTCAACGATGAATATAGAGCTTTTGCAACTGGGAGATAGCGATTATTAAAAAATGAACTGGTAGTAATTCAAGCCTGCTGCATAAAATGGCAGTTGGAATCAACTCAAAATAAATACTAGGGTCTTTAAGTAAATCTCGCTGTTAATCTGGTCGGTTGTTGGACTTATACTTTCTTTTACACATCAATGAAGATACGAATGGGGCAACTAGTGGGCTGAACAACTTAGTATTTTGTTTTCCTTCTGACACAATAAATGATACACCTTCTGATAAAATGAAAAAGAAACTTTGCCACACAATAAATAATAAACCAGTGGTGCCTATTTCTTCCGACTCATACACTTCATGAGTATTTCGCCGGGGCGTTCATAGCCGCCAACTCGAACGGGGCATTGTAGGGAGACATCAGGTTAAAAAGAGAGAGAACCTCCCTCTTCGATGGGCCATGAGAAATGTGAGGTTTTCTCAATGGGAAATGATTTGTGGGTTACAAAACTATGAATGAAAGAAAGCATCTCGAAAGAAAATGCAATGGAGTCGCTCACTCTGACTTGTTATTGAGGTTAAATTCATAAATTTGGAAGATGGATGGGAAAATATGTTGCCACCGAAAAAAATCCTTCTACATTTAGCCACTACTCGCAATTAAAGACAAAAAACCTTGAAAGCTTCCGCCTTCTGGAAAGTAGGAGATGTCCTCACATCTCTGTCTCACTACCCTATTCCTTCGCTGGATGGAGGGGGTTGGGGAATGCTGCATAGCGCCCGAGGTCATTGGACAGGAGCGACCAGTGACGTAAATAACTTTCAAAGACCCTTGCAGAGAAAGGGTTGAGAGCATCGATTTTTCTTTGCCTGTTACTCGAAAAGTAAGAAATGGATTAAAAAATGGAAAAATATAGGTATTTTAATTTTGGCGATCTATATCAGATTCGGCAATAAAAATTGTTGGTGAACCAGCCCATTATTTCCTAAATACTTTTGATACCCAACTTAAGGTGTGTTAAAACTGTCATTTTTTAATATTAATCACAAAATAAATTTACAAGGGAATATCTTTTTGATAGCATTATTAAAAACTTGAGTTACATGTCTGAGGCACCTAAAAGTTTTACCTGCTTTGCTGGCTTACTTTAGTTTTTGAGGCAGTACAAAAATGGTTGATTTGCACCATTTGACCTTTGGGCAGAATTTTCTTCTGTGACTCAGTGTATACAAATACTCATATCTCAGAAAATATTTGCATTAGGGCTAAAAAATTTCAGATTCTTCTTAACCCTCTTAGTGCTGACCCCTACCTGCGGTTCTAGTGAGAAATGCGGAGGGTAACTAGAATGAAATGTATCACTCCAGGAAAATAAATATTATAAAGTTATTGTTTAAAATATCCATACACAGTTTTTCTTACTGCGTATGCATTGAATTAGGTAATAATAAAAAAATGCTTATATTTTGTACAAAAAATAATTGTAATTATATTTGTGTGCAAAAGTTAAACAATATTTTGCCTATGAGCCGATATATTGGCCCGCCGCACTTTACGCCTGAGATGCCAAAGCCGATATATCGGCCCGCTGCATTTAAAGGGTTAACTAAGGTTGTTACTAGCTACTGGGGAAAAATTATGAAAATCTGAGATGGTCAGCATGGGGCCCTGGTTGAGTTGACATGGAATGACCCAAGTAATCGTCTCTGGCTTAACTTTGTGGAAGTGCGTTACATCCATGAGTAAAACAACTTAGTTTCAATCAAAACAATTTTATTACACATGCCACCCGGGTTTCTTCAACAAGCAACTTCGTGCCATCATCAGGTAACAAATATCACAGGTGGCCAGGTATATATATGGTTGGAGGTTGGGAAGGACGAAGTGGAGGGGAAGGGGGGGAAGTTGAGACAAAGTAAAAGGAAGGATCGCACGTTATTACGGTGAAGGACGGAGAAGGTGACCAGGGCGGTTAACAGTTTTGGGTTGGGGGTTGGGGGAGGTCTATCTTAAGGAGGGGGAATGCGTCGGGAACAAATGGTCATTACATAAAATATGCGGGCCCACTTGTGTATTTATATGTTGTTTACAAAGAGAGACAGTTATATCATGCAATATCTGCCATTTCACGTAATCGCTAAGTGTTTATAAACAATTGTCCACTTACTGACTGGTGCAGTTAAAATGATAACAAACTCCCGGAGCAGAAACTGAAGAATGTATTTTGTTTTTGTGCCTTTCTAGCAGTCGTAGTATACTACGATTCTAGGCTCAACCAACGTTCGAAGAGCTGACTCATAACACTTTCTCCTTCTCTCTCATCCACCCCTTACAAAAGGAGTCTGAAACCCAGCCTGCACCCCATCCCCTGTTCATAAAATCCCTTCGCAAGTCAAATCATTCTTCAATGGGTCCCTCCCCTCACCAGTGGCGGGTTGGAATGGTCCTCGTTCCGGTCCGTACGTTTATTGCTGTCCTGTTGGGGCGCAGTTGTCAAATCGGCGTCCTCTGGGAACTTAGACAAATTTTTGCTTCGCGGTGGTAAGAATTTTTTGTCCAGGACTGTACACAGATGATTTTGCCACCCAGAACAGATGATCAGGGGCACTGGCTGTTGATTATTAGCAAAAACCATCATTGGGATGAACTTCCTCCAAATTTCTCTTCCTAATTCTGTAATAAATGAAAAAAGTCCCAAATGAATGAATATATGTAGTTGTACAATAATCAGTATCTGGGGAGTATTCTTAAAGTAACCAACATGAATCAGGATTTGATAACTACATTCTTTATGTCTTAGAAACATTTTAAAAAAATCATACTCCTGAATGAAGCTAGGCAAGCAAGTAATTCATGGCCATTTCATCATCTGAAATAAAAAGTGAAAAAAAAACAGAGTAAGAACCCAAGTTCAATGAGGTCCGTTTATTCTCCAAAAAATCATGGTGAGGAAATGGTAGAAAAACTAGGTTGAATGCTGAAATAGAAAGAAACCAAAGATTCATTATGAGAGTTTGGACATCAGGGTCTGCCAGTGTGTTCATACTATTCCAAACATCTGCTTGGACCATTCCAAAATCCATTCTCCACACATTCAAATAAGTTTCCTCTGCAAAGATCATCTGTATGAAAAAATGGATGTAACATTCTAAAAAATAACACCAACTAGTCATTCAACCATACTGCTTTATGCATGCGGAACTCACTCAGCTGTGCACTATGGAGTGTGTTCATGTTGTCAAAAGTTTTTCCTACCCTATGGTGGCATTCTCAAAATTATGCTACTCAGACTAAAATCCAACAGTTGAAACACCTGAGTAGAAATTATCCCAGTGGTTGTATATGAGAGATGACACACATATATCTACCATTGTGTTCTTACTATTCCAAACATCTGTGTGGACCATATTAAAGCAATTTCCTTCTTCAATATCAACCTGAAACGCAGGAAAAAGAGAATTACAATGAAAAAATAACACCGTGTAGGACATTTCTACAAAATATTGTTATGTATTAATTAGGAAACAGTTGAAGGCCAATCATTGGAGGATCTACCTGTTTGCCTAGAATCAGGGAAAAAATTTGTGTTCCATTTTTTAATATAAATGAAAATATGAATCCTAAATACCCAGGTTTTTACCCTGTACAAAACAAGAAAAAACTTCTTTACCGTGTACAAAATAAGGAAAAACGTTTACTATGTCTTCCATGAAGTGTGTCATTTTTGCTATTATTTTTATGAATAAAAATGGTTTGAAAACCATAATACTCTATTTGTAATTTTCATTGCTCATTTTTATTTGTTTTCATTTTTTTCCATTTCTCTACCAAGTGTAAACATTAGCTACCCAAAAGGGCCCAAACAGGCACCTCAGGCCCCATTTCTTTCCCCCTCTTCTGGGCTTTCCCTTCATTTATTGCAATCAGGCGGAAGGGAGGCTTCCCACCCTCTGGCTTTTGCTCAGTTGGGCATCCTACCCTAGGCATATTGTGGAGTTTTGAATAAAAGGGAATTACTATAGAAAATGTTTCACTCTTGGCAGTGGCAGGTATGGGTTTGGCTGAGGGGAATACCCCCCAGCCGAAGGGGGGTTTGGGAATTTTGGATTTTCAAAATTCAAAAACTGTGTTTTTAGGCTAATTTTTTGACAAAAAGACAGAATTTGAAAACATAACTATTCACATGTACTAGGTCATTTTATTTGTAAAAGGTTTATTGGGGTCATTATGGGCGTAGATTGAAATACTGCTAAAATTAGTACTAAAGCTTATGATGATACTTTATCAAGTTTTAAAAATGATAAGGAACACAAATATAGTCAAATTACTTCTATGATTACCAAGATAAGGTCATTTTTTTTATTGTTAAATGTTTTACGTTTAACCAAGAGGAAGTTTAAATAGGAAAAGAACATGTAATTACATTCAAAATGTAATTACAATTAATTTAAATTTGACGGTTTGTTGATCTTTGACCTAGAGATACTTAACAATAAAAGCTGGAATTTATAATGGGTGCGCTACCTAGTGTGCAGGGTCTGACACGAATGGAAGGCAATTGCACTGTTGTGTTACTAAGTGTTTAGTGCACGAGAGCGAATGGAAGGCACCCTAAATTAAATTGTAATATTATCCTTTATTCTTTTTGTTATATCGTTTGGTCTGTGTCGAGTGTTTTTATAATGTCCACGTGTGCATACAGCTAAATGAACACAGGCTGCCGTTGCCCTGTTGTGCGCATTCGTGATTATTTGCCCGGTTTCGCAAGTATCACTTCCAATTGTAACGTAGCAAAAGAGTGTAAAATTGGCCCTAAGTGTAAAACTAATTTGTATTTTAATTCGTTATAGTAGGTAAATTTGCCGAAAAATATAACTAAATATTTATACAAAGTGGTACCCTCCAATTATTTCGATTTTATCTAGTGTAAGTTTTGACCCAATTGGGGGGGGGGGGGGGCTATAGCCCCTTAAACCCCCCCCCCCCCCCCCAATAGATCCGCCCCTGACTCTTGGCAACTTGTGGGAAGAAAGTTGAAATTGTCCTCTTCAGATAGGTGGGCAGGTGCAAAATGTGAACAAATCTCGCCTGGCTGTGTGTGAGGGAAAGCAGGAGGTTTCTTTTTTTTTCCTTAGAATGAGAGTGAGGATAAAAGAGAGAGACCTTCTGCATCAATGGTTTTGATGGCGGCAGACAATAGGCCGGTTGTCAGCTAGGCTCCCTTTGTCATTTTTCCCATTTTCCATTGCTTCTTATAAATACTACATTATGTTATCATACTGGTGAGGGCAATGAATGCAGATGGGCGAGGGATATTCGTCTTTATTGCCCAGTACTCACTCGTATGCAGGCCCTTAGTCATCTTGGTGGTTGAAGGTTGTGCATGGACTTGTGTTGAGGGTTTGGAGTGTGAGCCAGCCGTTGGTGCTTGTTAACAGTGGGAAGGGATCATGATGAAAGTTATCATGCAGACAGCATAACCTACAATGCCGGTGTTTTGATCTCTGATAGAAATTCATCTTTCGGCGAACTAATCCTTGAACTAGTGATGGAAATCGATGACTCAGTTTCGCTAATCGAGTGGACAGAGTAGTGTGTGCCTAGAAATCAAATATGAGGACAGTTAATATATTTAAATAAATACTTGGTACTTAAACATCTTTTTTCGTGCAATAATAAGCAATTCATGACATGAGTGCAAATTAAAGTTTCTTTATCATGAAATTAAGTGAGGTGTATTCTAATAGAGGGTGTAATATATTGTGCAGGAAAATTGAGGTATGGGTAAAATAGTAAAAGAGGTGGGCTTATGATATTAAAAAATAGGTACAGAAATGATGGTGGAAGACTCCTCTAAGTGACACTCCCAGAAAGGGCACTTCCTAGAAATTCAGAATTACAGAGCAGGGAAATTAAAATATTGAATAGACCAACGTCTCAGTTTATATAGCTTTTTTCACTTCATGGTTTGAGGGTTTAAGCACTGTCTGGCTTTGAGTCAACCCCACGGGTACCCACCAAGGAAATTACACTTCATCCGAAGAAGGGTTTCTTATTTCTGCTATTATATACATAATACATTTGCTAGTATGATGACTTAAATGGTGATGATCAAATACTTTCTGTAGGTAAAATAAATGGTACTCTAAATGTTTATTTTTCATAATAATTACCACCTCATTGATCATAGGATCGTATACGGATGCACAATACAGCTTTTTCAGTCATACTATCCCATTAATGAAATTACTTAAAGTGATTGAAGGGAAATATCATAATTCTGGAACATATATGGTCTCGCATTTTCAGAATAATAAATCATTGTGATTAAGCTCTTTACATAGCTGTATGAAAGATGATACCCATGAAAATATTATTGACTCCTAATTACCAAGGTTCTGTTTTCAAGAAATTGGCACTTACACTCTGTTTATTGGTGGATACCAATTTGATAAAATTTTTCTTGATGTAGTTAAATGTTTGTCATTGAGAGTTGAGGGATCTTTCTCATTCCTAAGGGTTGTTTTCTTTTTTCAGCATGGACTTGAGAATCTGCTCTTCCCTGCCAGATAGTGCTGCTCCTCAGAAGAGGAAATATGAGCAATCAGATTGTGAGGATGAAGTTTTGGAATTGAAACAACCCAGAAAAACAAAAAAGCAATATGGGTAAGGGCATTATTTTGAGTTCTTAGGAACAAAGGTGGGGGTTTTGGAGGGCAGATATCACCCAGACATTTTTCTATGCCACCCAGACCCTCTTGTGTGGGCCCTTAATAGTCAGCCCCGATTAAAATTATGAACCCTAACTTATAAGTGGAGATGGAAGCAGAATATTTGTGTTAATTAAAAAAAATGCTCTTCTTTAGAGTGGAAGTGAATATCAATTCTTTTTTTAAATGTATACTTGTACAGTGATTGCTGAATAACCTCAAAGCCTCATAAAACTTTTTTTTCAATGATAATCGACAAGTTTTTGAGCCTAGGTTCTATAGAATTGTTCTAATCCAAGGTCAGAATTTAATATTTAATTGGGTATTTAAGATTATTGGGGTTTAATACCTTAAAACAGAAAGGTAAAAGTGTAATGGTGTCATAGAGATGATACCCATGAAAATATTAGTAACTCCTACCGTAAGTCATAGTTCAATATTTGGGTTTTTGTCATAAATTGCCATGTAATATTATAATTATGGGTGTATATTTATAAAAATGTGATACAATTAAGGTGATCAGTGATGTGTTATAATTATTCATGTCTGCAGAACCAAAAAGAAGCCCTGTAGCAGTGTATCACACCAACTCAGCCTCAATAGTACCAAGGGAGCATGTGATGATACATCTGCAAATTCCAGGCAGAAAGCAAAGAGTCCTAATTATAATGTGTCTAAATCAATAAGGTTAGTTCAAGTGTTTATTACTATTCTTAGTGGTACTAATTGTCTGGTTATGTATGATAAGACTCATTTTGTTGTGAAAGGAATAGAGATGGGCCATTATGAAAATTACCATGGTATTTTTGTAAATTACTGTGATATTTTACATAATGTACTGCAGCCCCTGAAGATTACCGTTTAGTTACGTTACCGTTATTAAATAACCTGCTGAAGAGGCACATGGTTGATTCCTGATTTGCCTATCTGATGAAAAGCCTGAGTTGATAGTCATTTATGTTCTTTATTTTCCTCTTGGACTTGAAATGCTGCTTTTCATGTTATCATACCTGTTTTACTCATGTGTTACTTCACTTAAGACAGAAAGATGGCGAGGAGAAGTGATGCTTCTTGTTTTTAACTTCCTAGGTTCACCATTGTCTCTAAATGTATAATGGCATCTGATTTATATCTTCAGGGAAATTATCCTGAAGACATTAGTTTTGGGGAAGAGTATTAACTATAATAAGGTGGTTTAGCTTGTAAAGGTATACTGAGTGTGCTGTGGTTTCTTTACAATTTATCATCAGCAATATATGGTGTATCATAACAATGTTTCCCGAAATTTACATTATATCTCTGTCAGAGAATATCAGCTGATATGTCATATCTTGTTTGATTTATAAAATCATGGGACCATTACTTTTCAAATATGTTGTGGATTGAGGAAATATATATATTTAATTAATACTTAATCATGTTTTTAGGTGATGAACTATCTCAATTGTGCCTATTCTAAATTTTAATGTGAAATGGTATACCTCAACTTTTACTCAATGTTTTATTTTAATGGAAAAACTGATTTATTTCCAGTTTCCTGCAGCCAAAAAACATTGCAGTCATTCGCAACAACTTTACACCTAGATGTGAAAAAGATTTTGGAAAAATGAAATTGATAGGGATTGGTGGTTTTGGGAAGGTATATCGTGCTACCAATAAGATTGATGGAGCTCAATATGCTATAAAGAAAGTTAAGCTCAGGTAAGAGTACAGAAAAAACAATATATTGCTTAATTTTTTTTGAAACAGCAGGAAGCTTTCAGGCTGATGGCTGGTTTAATGCAAGGCTCGGCTTGTGGAAGTCCATGGTTGACTTTAATGTAATCAGTTGTTCCCTCATATCGTCTGGGGTGCTTTGAACCTAAGTTTGGAAAAAAGTTATGATATTTTTTCTAAAAATATTCTTTAAACCTATTGTGAGTTTGGGTTTCCTACAAAAATTTCTTTTCCAAATGTATTTTGGTACAATGATGAGGCATATGTAAATAAATGTTTTGGTATCAGATAGGTGCAACATTCAGCTAATTTTAAAAGATAGTCAAGGGTGTATCTCACTAACTTTTGTCCATCTTGGCGAAATCCTAATGAAACATGTAGTTTTGTGAAAAAACTCAATAAGTAGTGATAATTTGAAACCTATGAAAAATCATAAAACATACATGGGGGTGCTCTACCTTTGGACACCCTATTATCCATATTTACTGGGACACTCTGTATAGTGCCCATTGTAATGTTCTTTTACTTGCCCTTGATTGATGGGTATAATTATAGAACAGTTGTGGAGATAACTATAGTGAGGTCAATGAATCATTTGCATTAGATCTGAGCTAGGAAAGTTTTTCAAAGGTATTTTACTGTCTTTTTTTGTTTTTGTTTCATTCATCCCCAATTTAGATGGTAAATTCTCCATGAAAAGTTCTGCTCTACTCCAAAGCCACTTAAAGGTGGATTTTTACTGCAAGCTCAGACTTAGAGCATGCCCTTGATAGTGTATACTCCTGTCCAAAAAAAAACTTATCACCTTGGAGCCGAAAAATTTCCAAGTCCCGAGTAGGCGTTGATGTGACAACACTGTCAAACTACGCCCCCTGCCCAGGAAAGCAATATACGTACGGTACGGAGAAAAGACCTTCCTCGCCACAGTCGGAGAGGGAGAATATGCTCAACGGGAAAATTTTGACCTGCGAAAGGAAATTCTTAATGGTGGGAGGAGGACCCAGGCTTCTGTTTGCGTAATGTGTGAGCAAGAATGAAAGGGCCCGTTTCGGTCGCTCCAAGAGACCAAGACCTCTCGTTGACGGTGACTGCTAGAAGATGTGGAAAGCCCAATCTTCGTCTTTGTCATGTTTATCATGAAGTTCACTTACGTGTTTATTTAAACTCGCATGCAGCACAGCTACTCGCATAAATGGAATCTGAAGATGATAACTACTCAGATTGACTTCAGATTATTCTCAAAGAGAAAAATTGATTGCCTGGACTAACATTCAATTTTTGTGTAAAAGAATAAATTTTTTATCACAGCCGCTATCATAAATGTTTCCTCTGCCCCATTTGGAACATTGGGACTGTACATCTTTGAATGTTAACGTGATATTTTTCCCACAAATAGCTTTACAGCTCCCTCTTAGAAACATTATTTACTTCAAAGTTGGATTTAAATAACTCTATACCCAATTATTATACTGTTAGAATGCTTTTTAACCAACTTCCTTCCACTCAACCATAGGATTCAGCAAACACTCAATTTTTGTTTCTCGTTAGAAGTTACTTGGGATTTAATACGCTGCTTGCCAGACAGAGACACCTTTTCGCCACACAATGTTAACACTTGGTCCAACTTCGTCTCATTGGCGTATGTTACACTGCAACCTTTTACTTCCTAATTAAAAAATAAACTTAAAGTCGAGTGGGAGGGACTCGATCAAAGTGATATCCCAGGGCAGCTTTCAAATATCAATTCCTTAACTTATCACAGTCGTTGGATTGGGAATGTTGTTTACATCGCATTTGGCCACTGGGGTTCACATCGCACGTTATCTGCCATGGCCATTCTAGGAAGATGTGATTATGGCAGGGTAAATACATACGTATATTTTCCCTGCTCCCAAATTTGCAGATTCTTTGCATTTTATTCACCTTACAGAACTCTGTGACGACACCGGAAGAACCTCATTATTCTATGGACATCCTCCCTAAATTCAATGACACTGTTATCCTATAGATGATTATGAGTAAAACTGAAATAGCTGCTGACGTTGGAGTATATGGCAGTCAGCTTTGAATATCAGTAACATTCCTTTCGTAATCTTTATAAAAAGGGTATGGCAAAGAAAACTAACTACTTTGGCTTTTTATCGAAACAACATTCATATTCAAAGTAATTATTAACGGGATATATTTCCCAATGGAAATGGTTGGCTAGACATACCTCAATAATTACTAGTTTTATTTAAACAAGTCATATTGATTCAATCGTCATATCTTTCTGATAACATTGATTTCTTGTTGCTTAACTTTGTTTGTAATGATATTACGATGTCTCCATGTTATTGCTCACGAATCTTTGAAATCGACCAAACATGTTTTACGCTAAATCCCTACGGTTAAAAATAACTCTGTCACTTATTTGACCATGAAGTGCCGTAAATAATATCTTCAGTTCACTCAATTAGTAAGTTCAGCCTCCACTCCATTATCAAAAATCAATTGTGTTGAGGCAACATCCAGTCGGCCCCACATGTACATTTCTGGGAGAGCAATAAACATTCCACACAAAAGAAAACCCTTCCCACAACCCTGGATTGTAGAAAGGCTCCACTCGTCTGAAAGTGGCCTAAACAGGGCTGCGGTTTCTTTCTCAGCTGGGAGTGGGCATGTCAGAGAAGTGTTGTTTTAGAGCTGCTTCCAATCATTCGGGTTGTTTTGGACTTCTGTTTCCTTATTAGTGAAGGAGAAAGGGGGCAGAACTGCTAAGTTAGACAATGTCAATGGATCCATATCGCTATTGGTGAAGCAGCGATCGATAAATTCAAGAATACAAAACATCTCTGCGTGCTGACTAAGAACTTGGTTAGCCATGGACTCTGCTCCGATATGCCATTATCTTTGAAGTTTTCTGTTAGTATTTATATTTCAACATCTCAATTAGTTTCTTCCTTGACAAGTTCAAAATGACCCACAATTCTTAAGATGCCTCATTCGCAACAGCTTGAAGGTGCTGAGAGTATATGTCCATGCAGAGTGATAGAATACTGCTCCATGTTGGCTATCTCTGGTCTCCATCGTCTTATATGTTTCTGTGATAATTTTACTATCATATTCTTAAACGTTATAATGTATTTATGAGCTGATGTAATATGTATTGCATTTTATTTTGATGTCTGAATGATCTCCGTCACACCACCAAAAGCACCATTAAAAGCGCTCTGAATATGGATAACGTTGATGAGGCTGACATCTCTGACAGGATTACTGTGGAAAGGTGGAATACCTTTCTGCGGAGGATTCCTACAAGTTGAGCATTGGCGTAACCCTTATCAAGTGCAAGTTTTTCTAATGAATAAAACTCTCACGGTTCGTTTATGCAGTGCTGCTTGAGTTTTTAGGAGACTTAATTATAAATATTACTCAGCCCCAACGTTTCACGTTCTCTACTGGGCACTTGGTAGACTGTGCTAATGCCGCCCTTTGTTACCTTACTATTGATAAAGGAAACACCAAAGAAGAAGCTGAAAATTTTATATTATATTTTTTAAAGTGTATCTCCATAAAAGTCATCTAATTAGGACTTTACTGGGACTCATAATATGTCAACACTAAATTTGACGTGTCAAGTTTCCCTCGCAAAATGGTAAAGATGCGACAAAGGCTCTAAGTAATGTAGATGGTAATGATGAACATAGAAGACTATTATGGGGGTGTATAGCATATTTCCCCATGTCTGCTTATCTAAGAATTCCACTTCGGTACACCAGAGGCAATACTGAGAACCCCTAACCTCGGTCCCCCGAGGGAACCCTCACCTTCATGAACCTTGGGTGAATGAGCCTGACCAACCACAAGACTGCTCCTTCTCCCCCACTCCAATCTGAAAACAATGTCGCTGCCTCCTTCCCTTGCAATTCTTATGCAGGCCTCGCTAGGAAGATGAGCAAAGGTGGCAAAGAGGCTTTTTTTCGTTTTGGCGTGTTTACAGTTCACTCGGTTAAGTTGGTGAATGTGCGATTTCAACCAGCACAGGCTTTTCACCACCGGTGGTCGTGCATGTTCATTCTATGTTTAATCATCAGAGGGTACCCGTTGAAATTCAGCAAGCGGGAATAAAATATTGAATATGACTTGGAGGATACAACCAATATCCTCTCAATTCTCTGCTCAAAGCATATAAGCAGGCGTGAAGCAATTCAGGGGACTCAGCAAGACAAGTTCAATTGCTGATTAGAGCTTGAATGATTAATATATTAATGTGAATTCTTATTTGTATCTATTTTAAGCTACTTTATTCCATTTTACAAAAACTTTGTCCAGTACAACAGAGAAATACCGTCAAATGATTTCCTTGAGGGCCACACTGTGTGGTTAACATGTTTTTATCGTCTCAGACGTCAACGATTTGTCGTATAGAATATTAAACTCAAATAAGAACCCCTTAAGTGTAATAGAATGATTATGTATGTGATTCAACACAATTCAAATCCTCCGAGCGATGACAATCTGCAATTAATGCCTATATAATGGAACCTCTATCTTTTGTTAAACAACGACTTGTTGCTATCAGAAATGTAAGCGTAAAAAATGATTTCTGCATCCTATTTGACCCGATTCAACCTCTTATTGCGATGGTAATAGACTTTCTGTGATTCATGTTGAGAATGAAACCACTTAGTTTTTTTCCACCGATATATTGAAACCACAAATCTCCCGGTTTCGGCCTTTTCAGGCCATTATCAAGATTACAAATTCTTTACAAAATTCTTTCTAAAAGACTTTCTGTGGCCTAATACGAGGAAGACCCATCAATTTCAGCGAAGGTTTCAATAAAGACATAAAATGGATATTTGAGTTCTGTCTTTCATCCCTGTATCCTCGGAAAACCAGGACGATGTTACGACTTCGTCTCCCGACCGACCTTTCTCTCCATGCCTCCCCACCCCGACACCGATGGGATAGGACCTTAGGACTGACACTATAGACCCAACCTACCCTCACTCCACCCCAGAAATAATTCCTTTGAGGTCAAAATTTTTTGCCGAGGGGTGTTCCCTTTCGTCGAGTACGTTCCGAAGAAGGCTTCTTTTCCGTCTCGTGCGTTTATTGCTTTCCCGCGCAAGGGGATGTGGTTCGGTGTTGTCACATCGATGTCAATTCGGGACTTAGAAATTTTTCGGCTCTGAGGTGGTAAGTTTTTATTGGACAGGAGTATACATGCTGCACATTTGTTTGCACTAACAGTTTTTCTTACTAGGTGTCTGAGAGAGCACAGAAGTGTTGACAAACATTTTTAGAAACTGTGGAGATGCTTTAATGTTCTTTTTGAAAAGATTAATTCTCCATTACCTTTTCATTAGATGCTTCTCTGGATTATTTTTGAGAATAAAAGTTACCTACATAGTCCACTCAAACTCTTCCCAATTTATATCCACTCTGCATATTCATTTCACTGTACAACTTTCCACCTTATATCATATGGAGTATATGATTTTCCCATAATCAGCTTCAATTAGCTTTTCTTTATTAATTTTTCATGAGGTTAGTTGTATACAGCTCAAGTCCTGTGACGGAACTGAATGGGACTGCTGTATCCTAACTTGGATATTCTGAATGACTGTCATTAGGTTTCATGAAGATGAAGCTTGTTCTGATAAAGTATCAGGAATTACATACTTTTGTAAAACTCTTTAAGTAGTAATAACTCAAAAACTAAGAAAAATCATAGAACATACATGGGGGTACTTTCCTCTGGACACCCTATAGTATCCATATTTCCTGGGACACCCTGTATATTGTTCATTTTAATTTTCTTTTACATGTCCTTGATTGATGGTGTTGGGTTCAAATCGGAGAAAGATAGCCAGCTTACTTAACAAGCAAGTTTAATTACACCACAAGTTACATTGTATCACACAATCATTTCCAACTCGCTTGAGACTCCTGGCAGAAGAGAGAGGCTGGCAAGCCCGTGAGCCTCCGTTGTCAATTCCCTTTCTTGCCAGATGCGAGTAGCAAAAGACACCCAAAGTACAACCAACAATACAGGTGGAAATTCAAAACCATATTAATAAGCAAAGCATTACTTAGCAGATGCTACACACAATAAAAGATACACAACAGATGGATATGATTATCTCTGGAACTTATTGTTAATTTTGAGCTTTAATGTGATGCGTATTCTTCTAATTTCAATTCTTTTTCTCTCTTGGCCAAAGTAAAAAAGAAGTAAGTGATGCTCTGCGAGAGGTGAAGATTCTTGCGATGCTTAATCACCCAAATGTTGTGGTGTATACAACTGCTTGGATTGAAACGTGCCATGAAGACAGTGTTTCAGACGATGAGGAATCCTCCTCCTCCTCATGCATATCTTTGAACTCCTCCCCTCAGGATTCTTCAAGTAGCAGGCAAGTCTCTCATTCAAGTTTTATATTCTGTCATCATTTAGTTCAATGCCCAGTGAAAATATTTGTTTCATAACTGAATTTAAGCAGCTTTGGAGCTCATGTTAAACCTCCATGGATGGAATTATGAAACATCAGCATGAAAAAAATACTGCTACTATATTGTTGTTTTTTAATATTCTATTTAAGCTTTTTTTCAAATAAAAATTTTAATTTATTTGATAATGACATTTATGTTGCTATGTGATGTATTTGCTTCGTATATGTTTAATTTAAAATAATACTTTACATTTACTAATATTTACATGGAGTATACATCGACATTACCTTCAGAACATATCTTTTTTAAACTTTCCCAATTTTTTCTTCAAATGACAGCTGAAATTATTTATTTCAGAGCTCTACCTGGCTCGCCAACGTCAGTGAATAGCATCACACATTCATCTGTTCAAATCGTTTGACAAACCTCCAAAAGATACGCAACTTTTCACACACTTACTCCAAAGCGTCTATTATTCAAAGCGTACCTTACTATCCAAAGCATTATTACAGTTCTGTCTAGCACAGCAACTAAATGGGAAAGCCTCTTAAAAAGAAGATATTTCATTGATTTTGAAATGCAATAAATTTGACTTGCTTGTCCATAGATGGTTGAAGGGCTTTCTCCATTGGAACAAATTTGCATAGATTATTTCATCTCAGTTGTTTATTCTTAATGCACCTTTTTGGAATTAATTTTCTTTCATTTCTTCTACTCATTTTTGAACTGTTATCCAAATCATTTTTACTTGAGTTGATGTGCAACTGCTTTTAACTGGTGAAATATCTCTAGTGCAACTTTTCTTAACCTTCTAAATTATCAAATGTTTTAAAACTCCTTTCATCCCTTTTGCTCCAAAGTTTGTTTATATCTGAATGGATAATTATATTCATCTGCTCACTGCTGAGCTTGACTAAACCACCCAAGCTCAAAGAATATTTCTCCCTGTACTTCGGTGATCAAGTATGTCCCCTAAGGTATTTTTTCTGGAATGGTAAACCTTGCCACTCTGGTTTGTAAGTTCTTTTGCAATGCCTGTTTTAACCCATTTCCTCCCAGAAAAATTTTTGTTGGTGATTTTGATGAATTTTTGGTATTTTACTATTTGGCCACCTAAAGTTCTCATGCAAATTATTTGGTGATCGTGACCTTGAACAGTTGATTGCGATAAAATTCATGGTTCCTCCTATAGAGAATCATACACTCAGTGCTTCAGGGGTAGCCATATGGCTACGGTGGGGGAAATGCTTGAACAATGCAAGATGTTATTGTTGAACTGAAAAATAGTTTAAAACTTTTTGTCAATATAGATGTGTGATTATGTCAGGGTCACCAATGTAGTGTTGTGGCTACGTTCACAATCTCGGTGCACTAATCTCTTTGGAACAGGTTTATTTTCTTTCGCGTTCAGAGTTAACAGCAAGAGTGGTCCGAACTGTATAGGTCAAGATGGCTGCCTCGTTAACAATCCGCTCGGGGTTGTGATGACAGATTTTAGTTGACCGTTGTCCTCCTGGACCTCTGGTGGCATAATGGAGCAACAATTGTTGCACTTGCAGCTGCCTCCACAGATGTATATATTGAGTGAAATAAGTAACCCTTTAATGTGGTATAAGAGTGGAGGGTTTTTTTCTCTTTTGCAACAGTTTTTATTCTGATTTTCTTTTGTTTCAATAATGCAGTGGAATTGCAGGTGAGCACAGAACATCAGTCGAAAATCAATTATAAATGAATTTCAAAAAAAATATTTTTACCTAAGATGGCACTAATACCAAATGATCGTCTGCTTTACTCTAAATGCCATGGGAAGAGGGTAATGCCTAGAATCTCTAAGCTGGGTTTTAATAATTTCCAGGGCATTTGTCTTACCATGCTTGTTTGGATGACAATGGAGTAACATTAATTTTATCAATTTTTTTAGTCTTGCATGTTGGTAAACTTGATGCAAAAAATAATTATAGTCTGTGTAAAACATCAAAAATATTCGCTGCCTTGAGTATTTTTTTTAATATTCCATATTTTTTTTAATTTGTTAAAAATTGGTTGTGATGCCTGAAAATTAGCTGTGATATTCAGTATTCTTCATTTTACTCAAGGTACTTACCCTTTCAGGGCCATGGTAAGTTTATAGTGCTGAAGTTGTGGAAATTCCCCTTTATCACTGTATTCAATTGTGAAATATTTAATTGCAATTTGTCAGTAATGAGAAAATATTTAGATGTTGCTTTGTTTTTGTTTTAGGTTTTCTATGGCAGTCTAATCTTTTCTGTGATTCTTCTTTCAGTGTATTATTCAGGGAAAACCACTTGGAAACTATTGGAAATGAAAATGAGGGGTCTATAGATGGTGACAATGAAAAGAAGCACAAATTATCTAAAGACGAGCTTATTAAATCAATTTTCAAATCAGTTGGAAAATACTGGGATATGAATTTGTCAAAGGAAAGTAACCTTAAGGAGCATGACTTGGGAGACTCACAGAATGAAGAAGTCTGTCCCTGGAAGCCTTTAAAGGCATCTGTTGAAATAAAAGACATAGAGTTGAACAGTTCTGGAGATAACTCCTGTGAGGTCTATGAATCATTTGCATTAGAGCCCAGCCAGGAAAGTTTTTCAAAGGTAATTTACTGACATATTTTGTTCTTATGTTTATTTATTAGATTAAATGTCTTGGAATTACCTTTACTTCTGATATATGGTGGGGAACACACGTGCAAAATGTATGTGGCACAGCATTAAAGAAACTAGGTTTTGTTGAGCGTATAATAGGAAGGTCCTCTAATGAAAAAGCCAGAGAGAGATGCTACTTTGCACTGGTTAGGCCACACCTTGAAATGCAGTGAGCATTCGGGAACCTGGTCATAAAGATTTAACCAAAAATTAATAAAATACTTAGGAAAGCTGCACACTTCATTAAAAACTGGTACCTGCAGTTCCTCTTCTGTCTTGTGGTTACAGGGATGAGAGGTTAATGGCTACCCAGACAGCACATATTTCCTTGTATCTGATTCGCACATGGATAGTATCTAGAGATCAGCTGGATCTCCTATACCAGTGAGGCTGATCGGTACTAGATACAATCTACTACCTGGAAGTATATTCAAGCGATATTGACTATGTCAATGTCCGCTATGAGCGGGATACGAATAGATACGGCGAGCCAGCAGCATAGGAATACCCCGCCAGCGATATCGAATATATCAATTGGTCGATAGTATACCATCGATAGTTGTTGACGTTGCCGACCTTGTAGGACTTCTATATTTCAAAATGTATATTTATCCTTAATTTCATAGTGATACTAATACACTACAAAATGTAATTGTAACATTGTGCAATGTATTTGTATCATTTACCTGATGAAGGAGATGTGAAGACAAAGCAAACCCAGGCAAATTTCAGGTATATGTTTGCGAAGCAAGATCCACCGATTCAAAAGAGATGAAAACTTAAACCTGGAAATACACTCCACTGTGAACTTGAAATAATATTTTTAATCATCCGCCAAACATTATGCTCACAGTTAACTAAAGCTAGAAATAATCTAGATAATGAAATATAAGTCTTTCTGAATACTTTTACCAACATTTTAGAAATATTCTCCCATAATGTCAACATAGGCCAGGAACAGGTTATTAACCGAGGTTGCTGTATCAGAGATGATAATGATTATTGCACAAATATAAGCCGCAAACACGCCAGAAGATAATAAGAAAAATCTGGTAAAGAGAGGGATAATAGAAGTAATTAGAATACATTAATCTTTATTTTCATTCAAAGCAGAATTTGAATAACAGTCTTAGATACAAAAATTGCGTCCAAGTTTATACACAAACACATTTCATTTGAAAGTAAAATTTCTTGTAACAGCTAATTATGTCGATGTATAAATTACTGGCTGAAATACATTTCATTATGCCGATAGACCAGCAGCATCTCAGTCAGTAAAATTATTATGTATTTCCTTGTCTCAGGGCAGCTTCATATTGCTTCTTTAAGTGTTTTTTTGTCTATGAATTCAGTCCTTTGAAGCCGGCACATCCACCTGAAAGGATTCACATAATTTATTAAATAAATACATCATTGCTTTACCAAAAGAAGATATCAATGGTGGGACCCCTCATTGAAATATCTTCCATTAATTCTATCCATCGCACAAATTTGTCATTTTTTAAAGAACAAAAGCTACACTGCTAACCACATACGTAGCAGTCCTCATTGCTCTCCCTTTTCTGCTCTACCCTCTCGTAACTACATCCTATTGTAGATGATCCACTGATCCACTTATAATATTTCCCTTTCGATCATTCACGCTGACCATCCCTCAACACAATAATTCCACAACATTATAATAATAGTGAAAGCCTTTGCACATCTTTGCGAATACTATGAAAAACATATATACGTAGATAAAAAGGACTAAAAGCTTTAAATATGTGAGGTTCACATCATTGGGAGGAGAGACGTCAAAAGACGCCAAAATAGAGATAAATTAAGGGATAATTGACTACGTTAATTGGAAATACAAAAGTATATGCTGAAATAAGAACTTTAAATGACTTTAGCTTGATTATTCCATATCCCATATAACTTTTGATATCATTACCTCTTTCTCTGGCTACCAAGGTATGAAACTATTAGCTCCTATCAGTTTTTAAATCTAACTCACGACTCCAAATTGAGAGGCAATACAGAGAGGTTTACAGCATTAAAATGCTAGCCATAAGGCTCTAAAACAGGTAATCTCTCTGCATAATTGAATCCACTCACCTTTAATTTTGAATGAGATTCCTTTTTTTGCAGAAATTCTCTTTTCCAGAATTCTTGTCAGAAGTCTTGAAAGCCGCCGACAAGTGGTCATAGCTCTGTCCTTCCACAATACATTTCACAGTCTTCTACCAAAATACATCTTCGACTCAATCAACTAGAAAACTTATAGCAAATGTTTATGATGGATGCCAGACAAAACTCCACACGAGTAGTATTATCCACCGCCAAAACAAAAATTTACGAACCTACATTTCACGCTAACTGCAATACAACTTAAGAGTACTTTCAAAAATCTCTTTCAAAACGATGGATAAGAAGAGTGAGAATCGTTTACAAATAAACTCCATCTCAAACAAGCAGGGCAAAATGTAAACACACCAGCGAACCACTACCACCGCTACTTGCTTGTTGTGACTGTTGCTTTAAAGTAAGCCTCCACGCCTAAAAATAGTTCCGAGTAGGAGATCCAATCAGTATACAAATTGTATATACCGTATACAAAAGGAATGGATACAAGGGGGATACCTTGTATCTTAAGCAGTAAGTTTGTTTTACTGAAAAAACAGACATAGTTGCATTGTCATTATTGTTATATTAGAGATGCTCAAGTTTCTATCTACAGTGTATGCTCATTGGTCATTTAAGAGATGCAATATTATCCCCACAATCGCTACGTAAACATCAAATGTGAGATTCCTTGTATCTCTTTGGTCGCCTTTCGTCGCTGGATATGAAAACAACCCGTACACACCCATGCTGTCTGGGTAAAGAGACAACTTTGACATCTTGAGCATTCTGACGGAGTTTCCCTCATTTGTTTCAAATGGTTGAAGGCAGGTTTTCCTCATCTGAGATTCTTGTGGTCTGATGAAAGAGGGTGAACATAACTGCCCAGTGCTGTCAAGAATGTGGTTCTGGGCTCTCTTAAGCTGTGTTTACATGGTGCATGTATGCATGTGGGTAGATGCATGAATACATTCACCATTAAAATTGCAATGCGTAAATTGCACAAATGTATGAACCGGTGGCTATAAAAGAACCCCTTTCTATTTTGGAGAATTTGTCCATGCATCTGTTCTTCTACATTTCAGCATAGGTACATGCATCAAGTAAACACATCATATAAGTATTTCTTATTCTTGTATGTATTTGAAATACTACCCTGCCTTGTGTATTGTTAGTTTGTCTCCTATTGAATGTAATCATTGGCTGTTACATTTTTTCAATTTCAGGGAATTCGAGAGCATTCAACTCCAAATTTAACTTTGAGGAATATCCTGCATATACAAATGCATTGTTATGAGGAAACTTTAAAGGATTGGCTTGACAAAAGAAATTTCTGTTTTTATATCAGAAGAGATGAAAGTAGAAGATTGAAAAATGTAGCTACATTAAATGGGAAACATTATAAGGTGAAGCTGGGATTATTTTATGGATTGGACGATGCATGTGTGCCTCTATCTCTTCATGTTTTCTTGTATTTACTGAAAGGTGTGAAATACATTCATTCCATGGGAATTATTCATCATGACCTAAAGGTATGTATTTTTGTTTGTGAATTTTTTGGTAGAATTTAAGCCATATTCAAATTTTATTCAATTATCTCTCTTCCATTCCTAATTTTTCCAATACATCATTGCATATTTGTAATAATCTTGATAAGAATAATTTATTTCTTCCTTCTTAAATACAACCCAGCCGGCACAAGGTGGCAAATATCCCTAAATGAACGGATACTATCCCTACAGTTATGGCATAAGTCATCTGGTGGGTGGATGGGATATCTCTAAGCAAGGGATATGATAGGTATACAATTGGAAGGACGAAGAGATATTAGACAGATGAATGTCCGCATAGAAACATAAATTTACCGCATTAGGATAAATTGCATGCAGTTGTGTGGCAATTATCCGTTAAACCCGATCGATCCCTCATAGGCTACCGCTAGCCAATCAGGGCCTTTGTATCATTAATAAATGATTTCCGTTCCATCTATTGGCAGTTTTAGGAAACCAATTTATATGGCGCTATTCTTGATATATGTTTACATGTATAGCTAATTGTTTTTTTTTCTTTTAACCAGTCATGAAAAGGGCACTTTCTTGACCAAAATGCATTAGGGCTTACATGTGCCAACTTCCATTCTCGAACAGCGTCTCACAATACACATTGCCAATTCAGCACCTAAACTGAAAACACTGGAAACCCAGAAAAAGAACAAGCGGGGCATTTGCACAGCCACCAAAAGTACATAGGTACTCAAATAAAACAATGCAAAAACTGCTGATCTGGAGTTTTATCTCCAGATTTTGAAGGACGATTTAGACTAATGTCTAAATCATCCTTCAAAAGGCCATCAATGGCCTTTTCTCGGAAAATCAGCATGTCCATTTTTTTATTTGAACTGTAATTGTTGTATAATACCCATGCACTAACCATGGATGTTCCAAGAAGTAGTTTGATGGCCAATTTCTTGTACCATTTGAGGGTTTGTCTTATGCATGTGTAGTATGCAGACATTTGATCTGAAATATCCACACCCTTTTTTGCACTGTTGTAAGCTACTACAGACTTCAGCGTCATTTTTACCTCCCCTCTTCTAGCTTTACTTTTGTTGGAATCAAACTCTCACTAAGCTCAGGATTGGATGTAATCATAAGAGCCGGTCGTTTATCCTGCCATTTTATTATTTCACTCCTTTCCCATTTTCAATTGCAAAAATTTCTCCCCATTTCAATTTTTTTTGGTGAACATCTTTTGGGTTACCTTTCAGATTCAAACGGTGTGTGTCGCAAACATATGTTTTCCTACCCAGCAGTTGTTCACAGAGTCCAACACTAGTATAAAAATTATCTAGGTACAATGTCCTGCCTACATCTAAAAGTCCTTTGGTCAACTGCAGCACAACTTGGTGTCTGAGACTAACATTCTCCCTCAGCACTGGTCTTTCACTTCTACCTGCGTAAACCTGGAGATTGGGTGTATATGACTCAGGAGTGCACAGCTTATAACTTTTGATCCCGTATTTGATTTCGTATTTATGAGCCTTTCCTGGTAGGTACTGCCTAAAATGAAGTCGACCTCTCCAAAGTACCATTGATTCATTGATCACAATATTTTCCCCTGGAGTGAGAGTGGAATGAAATATCCCACGGAGCAGGTCAAGGAGGGGCCTCACTTTTGCTAACCTATCTGTGCTGGCAGTCAAATATGCATTGTTACTGATATGAAAGCGTTTCAATATTAGCTTGAACCTGTCCCGACTCATTACATTCCGGATAAAATCATTCCGGTATAGAGGTTTCTGTGACTAATTTAGCCACATTTTGGGTAAATGGCTAATACCCATCGCAATCAGGATGGCAGGTGATTTGGGTGTCCCCGTAAGGGCTAAAAACCCCCCACTTGGTCTTCAAGCCTTTGCTTATACCCTGGTGGGAAGTAGTGGGAAAAGGATAATGGGAAGGGAAGGTTAGCGAACCACAACCTCTGCGAGGCCGACAGCAGAGACATAGGGCGGATTGACGTTAAAAGGACGACAATGGGCCTCCGCCCCCCTGCAGTCCTCGTATCTGTTGGGTTCCCCCAACAACGTCAGACGAGTCCCTGTCAGTCTCGCTTTTGCAAAAACTTACCGCACATCTCATGAGAACCAGAGGAGCCCATTGCCCAAAAAATTGGGATTGGGAATCCCCCGACTCCCTTTTACGGTCGGCGTCGTGTGGTCTGCCAAAGTACTTCATCGGCTAGGGATCCTCCGGACCAATGGATGGTCAAAACGGATCAATTGTGGTGAGAAAATTGGGTCCTTCGCCTCGGTACACCCTGCCGACCGAGTAGATTGGCAATGAATTTGCCTATTTCGAACTTATTAGTGTCTTTCCACTTCTGCATCCTGAATCATCGGCTAATAACTTCGGACTCCATAATCTACCTCCTGGATCATGGGTTGTCAAGACCTATCGAGGGGTGGGTTGTACTCACATTTTGACCAGAATTGGTCCGATTTGACCCTCCATGGGTCCGGTCCGGTGATCCTCACCCCAATGACGTACGTCGGCAGACCGCACGGCGGCAACCCGTAAAGTGGGTCAGAGAGACACCCCATCCCAAATATTTGGGCAACGGGCTCTCTCGGTTCACAGAGATGTGCGGTAGGCTTTTGCGAAAGCGGAGCCGACGGTAACTCGTCTCTGTGGTTTTGGGGAACCAAACTAACACGAGCACTTCGGGGAGGCGGAGGCCCTATAGAGGTCCTTTTGACCTCTATCCACCTCATTGGTGTCGGCCTCGAAGGGGCTGCGGTTACGCTAACCTTCCCATCCCATCCCTTCCTTCCACCTCTTCCAAGTCCCTGGGTATAAGCGAAAGCTTGCAGACCAGGGACGGAAGTTGTAGTCCTGCGGCGAGAGCCGAAACGCCTGCCTCCTGGATAATTGGCTAATAACTTCGGACTCCATAATCTGCCTTGCATATATATTTGTCTCTTCAACTATTAAATTTTGCACTTTGTTGTTCCGGAAATGTTTATACCCACTAACCGGATCTGAAAGGTCCAATTGCACACCTAAGCCAGCAACGCCAGTAAAAGTAAAGCGGGGATGATTCGTTATTGGAAGAAGAAAGCACACATTCTTCTTCTTCCAATAACGAATCATCCCCGCTTTCCTCTTCTGAATGCGGAGAGTCCCTGTCATCTTCGATATCGGACGGGATATGTGAATCATCCTAGTCAGAAGAGCTAAAGAGATGAATCTGAATCTCCCATGGCTTCTGATGATTTTCTGCCACTTCTATGAAAAAATCACTTTCCAAGAGGGAAAACAAAACAAACTCGTGTATCTCGTGGGTCACTCATTTTACAGCCAAGACTGAGAATCGCCCAAAATTTTCGAGAGGAATATTTGGCGAGTTAGTGGTAGGGGGAGGAAAAATTTTCGAATAGCAAGGAAGTTAGAAAATTTCTAAAAAACTATTGGTAGAGACTGGTAGGAATGAATAAGGCACGTACAGCTGCACAGTTGGAAATCATCAAAAGAAGCCATTTTGCAGAGCAGCACAAAGGAAAGATCGAAAGGCTTGCCCACCAACGGCTAATACAAGTAAATAGCCTCCCAGCAATGACAACAGAAGCCACGTGCGGGTCTGCCTGCACTAAAACTGGGAGCATCGTCTTCGCTTACGCAGATGAAAATATTCCTGGAGCTGGGGTTCTCATACGCCGAGAAAAAAATATAGATTCAAACGTACTGCCTAGGCAACGACTACCACCACCCCTCTCATTAGAGACTTTTGGGTGGTCGGCACTTGCCTCCCCAATGGGTGGGACACATGCCGAGAGGCTGGTCGCCTACCTCTAGGTAAGGAAATCCCAAGAAAACCCACCCTTGAAGGCGTGAGAGAGGGAAAGCCATTTCTGTTTGAGGCTTTCGCAGCGCTGGATTGCAGTTCTCTCCATTGTTTTCGGGTTAGCTGCATCATTAAACATCACTCAGACCTGATCTGAAGATGTGGCCAGCATAGGCCACGAAACGTCATCTGAATAAAACTTGACGCAGCTAACCCGAAAACAATGGAGAGAACTGAGGGAAAGCCATTGTTTGGTGTGGGGCCCCAGCGGCTGGGCTATTCAGTGCCGACGTCACAAGGGTCGAGGATTTCCCGGCCGGTGCTTAGGAAAATGTTTTCAGGACTGCCCGCAGGTATTCACCTTAGACCCTTTTCCATTCATAGAAAAGACCCAGCTTCTCTCCCGCTGCATATTGTTACCGAAGCGGTAAACCGTAGCAAGTAATTTAATAAACTAGTAGCGAGTAATAGCGAGAAAGGGTTTAGTGAAGGATATGGAAAAAAATCCAAAGCTGTTGATTAAAGCTATAATAGATTATTTTATTTTTTCTGAAAAATCAAAATCATGACAGCATTTACTTTCTATTTCTCACTAGAATATAGTGAGTTGTTCATGTACTCACCTCTCTTAAAAATATTGCTGACGAATGTATTCTGAAGATATTATAGATGAATATATTAATAATTCAAAGCGTGAAAGGTGGTTGCATAACCTCAAGAGGAATCGATTGATTACTCGATATTGGCACTTCAATTTTACCAGATTTCGTGAAATTCATCATTTTCAACCATATTAAAGTCGTGTTCATTGGTAACAAACACTATAAGAATGACATTTTTATGAAAATTGCTGTCCGCGGGGGAGAAACGGCAAATTTAGTGTCTGCTGTAAGCATGTTAATCGTGCTTTGAGGGCTGTTTGGGAGGTTTATTAAGGAGACTCAAAAGTTACAGTGGTAACAATTTTATTTTCATTTAATGATGCATGTTACATTGTTACACCAACTTAGGTACTACTGTTGAGCATACGTACTTCTCATGTTGAGCCTTCATGGGTCTCTTCCGCCCTGCATATTCCATTGTCCTCTCTCATTGTGAATCTGCAACTTCACCTATCTCCAAGGACTGTGGGCCTTATGTGTGAGGTCGGTGTGTGTGGAGTGGAGTCATTCTACAGGTGTCATAGTTTCTATATATCCTCTCCATCAGCGATGCAAGAGTGCATACTAAATTTACTTTCTGGCTTATGGGATGTGTACACCATTGAGATACCCTAGTTTTCACCACTTATTTTAAGTAAAATTAATAACATTCAGGTTATCTCAAATTTGTTTGCAAACTTCACTGTTGCTGCTTCACTTCAGAGATGGTCTGAATGTTAGTATCCTTAATTATAATAAATACTTGGGGCTTATCTCGCTGTTTAATCCTTATTGCTGATTCATGACATATCAGGTACTGTGTCAGATTCAGCTGTCGAAGTTTTCAAGTATTTTAAGTAGCTGTATTCAGGAAGTCCACTGGGTGAGAGACTATAAGTGCCAACGTTTCAGTGGCCTCTTCATCCATTGTCTTCAGGAAAAGATTTTGACCAAGCAGGAGCCTCCTGACCTGCCTGCCTGGCCGATATGTTTCGGAACCAAGGAAGTCATGACATTCTGCCCTGCAGACAATGGATGATCGAAACGTCAGCACTTATGGAGTCTCTCACCTGGTGGACTTCCCAAATACAGCTACTTAACATCTCACACTGGGAAAGCCTCAGATTTTAAAGTTTTTTACTTAAATATGAATACTAACCTTTATTAATGTATGAAATTGTTTACAGATATGATGAAAAGCAACCTTTAAGCAAATCTGACTTGGCATGATCTGGTAGTGGTCACCATGCTTTTTTGTACCTTCTTACAAAAAAGCATGCTGTATGTATATAGTTCTGAGATAAGGATCTATCAGATTTCAAAAGATTATTTGAAGGAAAAAGAACTGTGATTAAACAGTGTTGTCTTACAATTGAACTGCTAATAATGGTTGGAAAGGTATTAGTGTAGATTAATGTTTCAAATTGTACTGATGCAAATTGCCACAGTAAAATTTTAGGATTCATAGTTCTGCATCATGTAGACTAAAGCTTATAGCTGACACAGCCATTATCATCGGTGATATTTTAATTGACGCATAATATTTGGTTTGCTCTGTATATACATAAAAGTTAGCAAAAGAATATTAAAATTGAAATCCCTCTCCAGCCCAGCAACATTTTTGTGGAGAGATTAGACTATACGACTGGATGCAAGGATGATACTCCTGGGATGAATAAAATTCATCGTAAAGGCACTGCTTCAAATTATAAAAATGTTGCTCATGGATGTCAAATAAGGATTGGGGACTTTGGTCTCGCATGTTGCAAAAGTTTGCCCAAGACTTCATTTACTGAAAACTATCCGAGTTTGGAAGGATCTAAAGGAAATTGTTCCCTTGGGAGAGGGGTGCATGAAGCAGAAGTGTATAAGTGCCGTATTGTTGAGGAAAAATTTCTGAATGGTTTAATGGAGAAAGACAACTGCCTGGATGGCATAGGAACCAAAGTTTATGCAGCTCCAGAACAGCTGCAAGGACATTGTCACCCTAAAGTAAGTTAAACTTGTCTATTCTTAGATTTAGTTTAATTTATTGAAGTGTAAGGTATCTTTGCATCTGAAGAACTTGATTTTTTTATACTCGGCAATTCGTATATTTATGGATTAGTTGTTGAGGAGAAATTGTAAAAATAGCCATAGATTTCTCGTAATGTTTTTAAAACCAGACTGTCCTTGCAATATATTTTCCTCTTTCCTGTAGTTTAGCACTGGCTAAATTAGAGGTTTCACTCAATGATATTGTCCATCAAAGCATACTTTTCCTCTCTTTAGCTGTCTAATTTTAGGTTATTCAAAGTTAATATGTGTTCAGGAATGGCATGCCTTATTTTTTTAACCATATTTTGGCATTTTAACATTGCAAATACCTTGGATTGTCATACTCCACCCTAATTTTTCACTATCTTTTTCATAGAGTGATTTATACAGCCTTGGTATCATACTTTTTGAAATCCTGGTTCCTTTCAAAACTTACATGGAAAGAGCCAAAGTGCTATCAGATTTGCGTTTACAAGGAAATGTGCCTAAGGATTTCTCAAAGCGGTATCCTATTTTGGTGAGTAAAAAGTTTCAATTATTAGCATTTTTAATCATGATGAAGTTTGACAAATGGCAGATGCCAGAGAAGGATGAACATGGAATGCTGTTCTAAAATGATGCTGTTTTTTGGAGAAGTATGATGTTTTGTTAGCTTATTTTTGGGTTTCATCTGGAGTTGTAAGGAAATGGCAGTCAGACTTGAGACTCCATACCCATTACGGAGGCTTTTGTTGAATTTCTCAGCCCCCACATATGCCCTAATATCCTTTTCAATCATCTTTGCGACTGAGAGGCAGGCCTAATTATTTTGGGGATGAGGGAAGAGAAAGTCTCCTGGCACATGACTTTGTGAAAACCAACTATTACTTCAATTTAACCTTTTTCCTTGGGGGATGGTATCACTGAGGATGATACTACAGAAATGAGTGACGACAGTGACAAAGAAGATGAAGTTTCATAAGCCACTCATCTGGAGAATGATTATAAAATTAATTTCTAACTTAATTTTAACATTAATTCAGTATTAGATCATATGGTAATTCATTGAAAAAAACAGAGTTTTGTAAGCTTGCTTGCAATTTTTTATTATTTTAATGGTGGACAACTTGTTGAAGGAAATTGAGGCAGGTAAATTCAACTCCTTGGTATTTCCCTCATCTGTGGGGATGGGGAGGTGTCCACTCGATTCTGCACTCACACGACCTAGGTTTTCCTCTGGGGGGTTAAGTGTTAGGATTTCTATCCATTCGCTATAATTATGCACTAAATAAATATAGCTCAGATCGGATTAGGGTACATACAAATGACTATGCAACCAAGTCGTTTGCAGTAGCACATGGAACTGAACTATTATTCAGAAAAAAAAGCATCACATCTGTTATATCGGACAAAAGAAACACTGCGACAAGCTATAATACCATCCTGAAATACTTACATATATCAATGTATTACCCATTAATGCAAACATTTATGTATTAATAACGCACTTCCTAACATTAAGTTGGGTGACTCACTAGAGGAAGTATTTTTACCATAAATATTCTACCTAAACATTCATATGGCATATTTTAAAATTAATATCTATTTTTTTATTATTTCCTGATTGATTTGAGACCAATCTGAAAACAATTCCACCATGTTTTAGCCAAAGGGCATGGCAAAAACTTGTAAAAAAAATATCTTCGCTCAATCATGGGAATAGTCAGAAATCAACAAAATTATATGATGTTTGAACTTGTTTGAATCAGCTTATTTCAAAGAAAATGAGTGTAACATTTGTTTGCCATAGTGATGTAACAAATAACAGTTAAAACAGCTTTCAAAAGTCCACTTCTGAGTTACTAAATGAGCACTAACACATGTTTAGATCTGATCCATATAAAACCCTTGAGACAGGTCAAGATCAGAACTCCCTATGGGGAGTGAAAGGGATGAAAAGATGTAATCCCTTCGATTGCCTGGCAGACTGAGCCTCCTGCTCTTCCTGATGGGCCATGTGGTGGCTTGTGAAATGTCAGAAAGAGGCAGCCTTATATTTCCATGTACTTACTAAGTCTTGTAAGTAAACATAGCTACATCCTCCTCTCTCTCTCTCCCCTCAGCCTTGTGTCAAAGGCCTCACCCCTCAGCTACGAAGCTGCTCAAACCATTCTGAGCCCATGTGAAGGGCCAGTCCCTAAGATATTTGAAAAGGATTATAGTATATCACCTACTAGCTGAGCATCTCTGTTAAGTCCATCATGATCCTCTTGTCATGTGTTAACAGGGCTGGCTGTTATATTGTTACCTCAGGTTTGAAACTAAAAGGTAGCCAATGGTTGCACCGCCATTGCCTTACCGTGGGCTAATTCTATCTCTCTCCACCAATGTAAGAATTATGGGGAGCTGGGAAGATCTTCAGTTAGAGGATACTTCAAGCTCTGTCCATTTACTGCTTTCTGAAACTTATCAGTTAACAGTTTTTCTGCCATGCTGCTATTCTCATGGTGTGTTATGTGAAAAAATCACAATAGTCTATTGTGTGGTAGCATTTAAATATTTTATTGAAGTATCCAATTTCCCCTATTCAAATAATGCATGGTAATCCATTAGTTTCTTCCAGTCACTTTTATATGTCAAAGGGTTGAATTAGGAAAATGTAAGGTTAGGGAAACTTAACTAATTGAGGGAATGGGAACTACTGTTCAAGGCTGTCTTGAATATCTCAGCTCCCTAATATCATACCGTCTTAATGATGATTCAACTTTTCTCCCTCAGAAACCTGTAGATGATACCTATTCATTAGAAATATCAGCACTGCACAATTGTTTTCTACTAATGCAGGGTCTTGGTGTATAAAAAGTTTCAATGATTAGCATATGTAATCAAAATAAATTTTGGTAAATAGCTGATGCCACAGAAGGAAGAACGTGGAATGCTATATTTAATGAAATCTTTCTGTATGTAATGTGATATGACATCAGTTGTTCCAATCTGTCAACTCCTCCTGACTCCTAAGGTTGGGAGGGTTCTATTTTGTTTTGACTTCAGGAATGAGTGGGAAGTACACCCAATGGCTCCCACTATATATTCAGTTCTCAAGATGGACAGTTGCTCTGGCCAAAATAATGATTGATGTGGCACCAGGTGGCCTGTTTCTTCCCTGCACAGCATTGGTCTATATTATTTTTAAATATTTTTTAGATTACAGTCTATAAAACTGTAATGTATAAAAGTTCTGGATGTACAAAGTTGATAAGGGGGAAGTCATTGAATCTCTATGGGTGAAATCGGCAAATGTAACTGTGGTTGGGGCGTAAAAACATTCTTTTGAAGTCCTGAGTCTGGTTTATCTGAAGGATTCTCATGTGTGAAAAACTAAGTCAATCAAGGAATGCGTAAAGTATATTTCTGGTGAGGGGATTCCATGCAGTAATGCAAGTATAATGTAGGAAACTCATGGGTAGAAATATTCATTGCATTTTTGTTTGTTACCCTCAGGGTTTAAGCCACCATATGCCCCTACCTTTCATCTCCATTTTTAGCAAGTTTTCTGTTATGAGCTATCCTTTGTATGCAAAGTTATCTTGATATTAAATGTAGATAACACAACTATTGGGTATCAGGTTGGTTAGGTGATTAGAGTACTGGCTAGCCATACAGATGGCCAGGGTTCAGATCCCTGCAGAGGAGGAAATTTTTCAGAGGAAACCCAATCCTTACTTGAGTGCCATGTCGAGGGCACTTCAAGTACAGTACTCTTGTCTGTCAGATGAGACTTAAAACCATGGTCTCCTCGGCACCTTTTGTTAAGAGCAGGCTAATGCTGATGCCAGGTTTCTATCCCCCCTTCCTCCCTTACCTGTCTGTAATGGCACAAATGACCTTAGCTGTCGGTCGCCTCCCCAAAATCCAATCCAACACAACTACTATCAGAGCTGAATTTTTGTGTGCATGAACGATTTACACTAATATCTAGGTTTTCAATCCAAGCTACCCCTAATGACTTTTGTATTGATGCATCAAGAGGCTGAAGCATGCAAGTCATTTTCCTAAGATTTATGTCAGAATCAGAATTACCCTTGTCAGCCTAATGTAGAATTTTGCCACATCATCTGTATCATGGCCCTTAAAGCTCTGGCTTCAACATTGATGGTATGCACTAATGTAAATGGATAAATACTGAAAATGCTAACGTGAATTACATGGACACAGGTTGACTTTTTTATGCATTACTTTTCATCTCATCCTAAGGGCTTAAATGACGTAAGCTGATTGAAAAAGCATGTGATTTTTTTTAACAATTTCCCAATTTTATCTCAATCTAGGCATCGGTGGTCCAGAGTTTATTAGATATTGATCCAGAAAGAAGAATACCTGTTAAGACCCTTAAAAAGAAAATTCAGAATATTTTGAAGCTTAAGAAATGTTAAGGAAATTTTCAGTAGTTTACTGTAAGATTGTTAATTTTCATTTGAACATGAATTCCAGACTGATTTGAAAAAAAAGTTTGGAAATCTATTAAGGTGTCCATACTTAGGCATCAGAAAGTGAAAGTTTTTTTTATTTATTTTTTTGATGTTTTGAATCTTCATTTTACATTTTGTTTTTATATTATTGTTTTTTTCTATAAAGGGGCTGCATTTTTGGAGGTATATTATGTTCCCCTTAAGGATTTTTTAGTCTGTATTACTTTGTGAAAGTTTGTGATAAGGTTATTAACCTTGAGCTGTGAAATGTTTATTATTCTGTAGACCAGGCAGGGTATAAGGGGCAAGTAAAAGCACCAAGATGAATGATGATTGGTTTCTATTACTTTTAAGCTGTAATATCATCTGAGTATCTGATTTGTGTATCAAAATTAGTTTTAAAATTATTTGACAAATGAGCATTTATTAATAATAAGGCTATTTTGACCATATTTAAGGGGAAACTTATGTTGAACTACTGTGAATGTCAAATACAAGGTGGTGCTAAATGTATGAGAGTTCAGAGTGGTTCCAGAGAGAAACTGCTTAATATTCTAACCAAGTAGTGAATTTTAAGGTACAATTATTTTTGTATAATGCCTGAGTTGATATGTGATTTTTTTAAATGAAAAAATAAATAGTCCTCAAAATAGATGATTTATTACTGTTGCATTTTAGTTTTTCTTGGGCTGTTTAAGAAATCTGAGTGACAGCTAAAAATCAAGAAGTGGATTAAGGTCAGTTGAGATCCCAGGAGTGAAGAAAAATTGGGGCCCTTAAAAAAAAGAGAGGGAAGATAGAAATACATATTTTTGCTGGTGAACCTTTGTAAGGACAAAGTAGCAAATATTGTTTCTATAGCTCTAAAGAGCAATAGTGCAGCCACACTTATACAGTATATAGTTGTGGATCAATGTGGAAATGAAATTGAGGGAATATAAGCATACAATTAAGTGGGGATTTGTGAACTTCAAATTTTCAACTCAAGTTGAGTTCAAGTCAAACATTGATATAAAAATCAAGTTTAGAGAAGATTTCGTGCTTCAATGCTATATTTATTTTGTTTTTAAGAAAAAATAAAATTTCAAATCCGTGTTTAGTTCAAAATCAATTTCCTTCTTTTCCTCAATTCTACAACTAGAACAAAATACTCCATTTTGATAGAAAACATTACTGAATCTAAACAAAAGAGTTAATTTGAGAAAGAAATTATAAATATCAAATTATTTTGGATCATTTCAAGCAGTAAATTGACTTTCTATTTTCTACATCAAATTAATGCAATGCAACATCCACTAATGAGAGAACAAACATCCACAACAGTAATGTATAGGGCTCTGTCACACTGCATGCAAAATAAAAACTTCAAACTAAAAGCAGGTCCTTTCTCGTCCGCGTTCAGTTTCAAAAGAGGCTGGGCCCAGCGGAGAGACGATGCAGCAGGCGATTGAGGGGAGTCAGCTGACCAATGCAGGAGTAGGGGAAATCCTTGTCCTTGTTGATTGGTGGAGGTAATGGCGCTAGCATTGAGTTGGTTAGAAAAGAGTGCGCCACTATCACTTTCAGTGTAAAAGTGAGTTGATTGTCCCATCGGAGATAGTGAACACGAGACAGCAAATCGTGAGACCACAATGCACAAGGGATAACCGCAACAGCCTTTGCGAGTTTTTTGCGTTTGTGAGTTTTTTGGCGAGTGGTGAGTGGTTTTTCTGGCAGAGTGGTTTTTGCAGTGGGAATCCATAACGAATATGCACGAGTGTGCTAAAAAAGTGAAATGTGTAGATTAGCATGGGGTCAGTCAATTAGATATTTTCATTAGTATCGTAGGACGAATATATTCAATAGTAAATGATCTTGGGTCAAGCTTGGGGGTATAAGCAATTCCTTCTAAGGGGGCTTTGGTATGGGCTGTTTTTGATGCATCACTACCTAGCTGCCGATGGATGCTCATTGTTTTAAGAGGCTCTTCTCTCTGCCTGCATATGGGATGAGAGGAATATCTCTTACTTGAGTCATAATGTTGTTTAGACTGATCATTCAGCGCGCTCAGTTTGGCTTCACTTCATCCAAGACAGAGTTACAGCCCTCCAACCAGAATTTTTTTGTGGCATCAGACACGCAAAGGAGAGTCATTGGAGATGGCATCAATGCTTTTTCACTAGTAAACTTAGGTAAATTGTAACCTTAAGGATGTGATCATTACTATATTGATCTAAGTAATCGGTGTAAAACTAAGGCGCACTTGTAATGGTACTTTGAATCCAATGTGGAGACATTGTTATTATGTATACAGAGACAGTGTTGATGATTTCCACGGTCAAATTTTGTTAAAATGTAACCAGTAAGATGAACATTTTTTGAGTTGGGATAAGGTTGATGAAACTTTAACATGAACAGAATTTTACTCCATGCATATGTATCCTGGTGAGTGTAAACATCAAATTATGCTTTGTCGGGCCCCCTCAGTCAGGGCCCAGAGCACATGCTCTTTGCACTTGCCAATAAATCAGCCATTGAAGCAGCCACAATACTAGTACCCTTACACAATAGCTCTCTTCAGGCTAAGCAGGACTCTTAATTTTGGTTCTTGAGAGCGAAATCTTATTTGTCATTTTCAATTTATGCTCTTGCAGAAATTTCCATATTTTTTAGCCTGAATGTATCCAAGTTCAATCCCAGGTAGAACAGACACAACACCTTTTTCAAACAAGAAGTCGTACTGTGCAAGACAGAGCTCAATCATGTAGCTGCCCAATTTGAAGCAGCTGTTGTAGTCTGTGTTCGTTATTTTGTAATATTTTTACAAATCTAGACACTAGGACCTAATGGATATTTTTCACGAGTAGTGCAATTTTTAAACCCAAATAAGCAAATTTTCCATAGCACTAAATTCTTTTACTGCCAAGGGACTACAGTAGCTGTTTATAAATGCTAACTGCTTGTCTCTGTTGGCTGTCTGTAATGTGGCATCTAGTTGGCCTTACATGAAAAATTTTACTGCATTGGAAATTTTTCCTTAACATTAACAGTGTTAACATTGAAATAGAACTCAGTTCTAGTGGTTCATAGACTCAGAGCAGTATTACTGTTCAACCTGACAGAAATTAGAATGAAGACCAGTTAAATTGAGAGAAAAACTTTATTTTTCCACAAGAATATCACTCTTTTGGTGTATATGAGAATGTGTAAATCAATCAATTTGTTGGATGTATAGTATATTTTAAGAAAGCTGACTAAAAATACATGTGCATTAGTCAGTCTTTAAGTACTTCACAATGATTAGCAGATCATGATTAAAAACATTGTATAGCTCACAATATTTTTGGCTGATAAAATGGCATAATAAAATTACTTGCATTCCTTAGCCACATTAGGAAGACTGGTGTCCATCTTTGACAATTCCTAGGACCACTCGGATGCTTTTTTATCATAAATTGAAAATGTGTAAAAATAGACAATATCTTGCGTTACACTGTAGCAGTTTCACACAGCTTGATGCTTGGCATGTTTCACATTTAATAACGGTAATGCTCAGGCTTGTAAGGTCCATCAGCATTTACTCCCAAGTAAGATGACTGTTCAGGAGTCAAGCGAGTCAGTTTAACTCCTAAATGCTCCAAATGAAGAGCAGCAACCTCCTCATCAAGCTGTCAAAATAAAGAGAAAAATATTTCTGTGAACATCAGATAAAAACAATACACATGGCCAATCATTGTCCATTAATTCTGTTGTAGCTAGATGCACATCAAGAGGCCTCAATCTTAGTAGTGCAAATTCATCAGTACCTCATTCCCATTTGTTACATTTGACTCCCATTCCAGATATAAACATGCTTCCAGATAGACCTGGACACTGACAAAGGCTAATTTTTCCTCTTTAACCAGATTTACACAAGCATCATATTAAACATTGACAGTAGTGACAACAATACAATGTGCAGCACTACTTGGACAATATTCCAAGATTTTATAATAAACGAATGAGTTAGGATATCAGTAGAAGTAAAGCTGGAATTGGTTGAGGGAGACCTAAACACAATAAAAAGTTTATACATACAGTAAAATATACTGGTACCCAAGTATAATTGTGTCAATACAAAGGCATTATTAAATCCATTTTCATTGAAAAATGCTAACCCAGAATGCCTTGGGCCGTTACAAATTTTTGTAGGCCTCTCCAGCGTATTCAGCAGACAAAGAGTGCTTCCTTTGATAAAATAATGCTATGTGTACCAACTACTCCACACTAATTAGAGAGGCAATGGAGACAGTTATAACTATTACAAAACTACAACTGGAAGGACAGGAAATTGGTCACTTCTCAAAACTGGGAAAAAGTTTTCAGTCAGATGGCAATCTAGCCCATTCAACCATTCCAAGTCATTTGAGGGCTCAGATACCCATTTGAATGATTAACACAGAGCATGTGTCACCACCTATGAAGAAGTCTGCATGAAGTCAGGTGAAATTGCTGCAGCCTAAAGACATACACCAAAAACCCATCAAAGCCTGTATTTAAATCTTTCTCCTTTGTGTACATTGAGCATGTCTTCACGGGAGAAGAGTTCAATATAATCAGTGGTGGATTAAAAGGAGGTGAGGGGCAGTCTGGGATATGTTTTGTACAGGAATGCATTGTGTATAAACTCACGAACCACCTGTATGAATTAGTATTTGAGACAATTGGAGCTATCCCTTCCTGAAGATATCAATACACTGATTGATTACTTTACTGACTGACCATTGGAGTGCTGATGAACTCAGGTGGCCACAGACATGACTAAATCTAAAATTTTGGAAATCCCACAAGAGAGCAGAAAGACAGGAAATGAAGCATCAAATTCTTGGTGTGCTTCTATTCCCAACTGTAATAGGAAATGTTAAGTCCTCACCTTTTTAGGCAACATATGTACACCGACAGGGTAGTGCCCAGGCTTGGTCCACAACTCTATCTGAGCCAGAACTTGATTGGTAAATGAATTAGACATGACGAAAGATGGATGCCCCATAGCACATCCAAGGTTCACTAGACGACCTTCAGCCAGCAGAATTATATTCCTACCATTTGCCAGGAGGTATCGGTCCACCTGTCATGAAGTCATGATAGAAAATTATTACACATTAAATTTCCATTTAATACCCATGTTACACAAACTTGAAGTACTATTAGTATTACACCAGTGAATAAATCAAATACATTCAAATTTTAAAAAACTGCTGATAATTTTGTTCTATTGAAATCTTACATGAGTAGGGATAACTTCTGTTCATTTGACTGATTTTTGGGTTGACATTTATTTTTACACGAGACATCTGCCAAGAACCAGAAATCAACGTTAGGCAAGGTTACCTGCCATCTTTGAACGGCAACTTTTTCTTTGGGGCCATTTAAGTATTGGAGATGGCAGTGTATAGGGGAGGGAAGCAGAGGTTTACTTTCAATGTCTTCCATTGGGGTGTGTAGGGGTCTAGGAACATTTGATGTGTAAGATTTAAGTTACCTTTAAGGCTCAATTTGTATCAGTATTGATTGTGTTATCAGTTCATCGGAATTGTAGTCAGATAGTCTTTGTTTGATGCGCTGCAAACAGCATGTAGTTAGCTCCTTGACAATAGTCCCAAATATTTAAATTTTGTCTTTTCTCAGGTCAAGAGCCTCACTCCTAGCATCATGGGTTTTGGTTCATCTTGATTACTTCCAAAACCCTGTTGTCTTAAAGCTAATGAGTGACACCACTATTTAACTTAATTTATTCTTCCTGTGATACAACTGATATGCATTGTTATCACACACTTAGCATTTAATTTTGCAGTTAGACATACTATGGTAAAAATATCTCTTTTGCAATTGTTTTAAATATCATTTTCACCACTCATTTGGAATTCCTTTGCAACTCCTTTGCAATTTGAAACATGGGAAAATCAGTTTAAATCAGCTGAAAATGAGTTTCTAACATTGTTGAAAATGAGTTTTAAAATAGTTGCAAGAGAGATTCAAATGAGTGAAAATGAGTTCAAAAATAGTTGAAAATCCGATTTAATAGAGGGAAAAAGAGATTCAATGGAGTTCAAAAAGAGTGTAAACTAGATTTAATCCAACCGTCCCCAGTTGCACTTTGTCCCTACTAGCACAATTTGTTTTCAGCATATGCTAAGCACGTTTTCAACATATATGTGTGAAGCATATTTTGAGCATGTGCTGAGCATATCTAAATGTCCAGGATGGCTTATGCTGAAAATATGCTCAGCATATGCAGAAAAAATATGTTCAGCATGTTCTGAAACTATACTCAACGTATGTTTTTAACATATGTTCAGCTTGTTTTCAAAATATGCATGGCATATGTTTCCAAAATATGATCATCATGCTCTCAAAACATAAACATAAGGTCGTGTCCATTTATCCCCTCTCAAGTCAGTCAGTCTACCAATGCTACAAATGCATCTCCATGGGCAATAAAACAAAATATATCGGCTAGTCAAAACATTTTCACTTCCTTAACACTTTAGGAACACAGACAACAACAATTAATGACGTCTCTAACCTTGAATATATCATTAAAAATGCCACTGTTGATGGGTGTAATTAAGTAAAAGGGTTTAAGTATACATGCCTTCATAAAACCTAAACTATTTCCTGACTCGCCTATAGAATAAAATTTCTGAATAAATTTAGAGATTTTTATTGAAATTCATACTACACACATCATTTCAGCTTTGTGGAAACACAGTAAAGACGGAAACACAAGGACCATTATGAAATTCAGTTGAAGTTCAAAAGCTTTGACTTATTGTTTCATGTTAAATTTTCACGTGAATAACTCATGCACTGTTAATAGCGTTCACAACAAGGACTTGGGTAGGCACTATCTTTTCAGGGGGAAATAATAGCGTAACACGCTAACACGTCTTCGGCAATAAATGATATTGAATCCATCGTACACGACCGTTGCACAACATCAGTGAAACTCACTACGTACGCCTCGTAAAACACTCTCATCCTATGCTTGAGACATGAATACAAACTTGACCCCAAAGCCACTAAACTTACCTCCAAATGAATGCCTACTTTCAATGCAAACAGACGTTTGACTACCATCAAGCGATGGAGATGAAAGGGGTCGACTCGACTTGTGACCCCCTCCGTCGAGGGTGACGTAGAACATACTAGAGCACTATATATTACTTGACATTAAGTGGATTCCTTGCATGCAGTATTCAAGCGCTGAACGCTCCATATATTTAATATGAAATGTGTATGCTCGTGTGTAGCCGTACTGTATGACTGATACCACACTCTTTTCCGTCCGTTTTCGATTGTGATTGAATTAATTGAATTGGAATCAGCCAAGACTGATTGGCAGTTACTCTGCAAAATTGAAACTAAAGAAAATCAGTTGCAGAGGAAAATATTTTAAATCAGTTGCAAAAGAGATATTTGATCTGAAAATCAGTTGCAGAAGAGATCTTTAAATTGAAAATCAGTTGCAAATCAGTCAAAGTAAAAATTAGTTGAAAAACAGTATGAAAATGAGATGACAAAGTGAATGAAAATCAGTTTCAAAAGAGTGCATCGAGAAAAATGAGGATGAAAACCAGTACAAATGAGTTTAAAATCAGATGCAAATGAGAAAAACCCTGTAAAATGAGTTTCAAAACTATTAAAAATCAGTTGCAAAAGAGAAATTTTTACCTGAGTAGTATTATAAGTTGTTTCAATATTTTTGTTCTAAAGTCTCCCACCTGTTCTTTAATAGAAAAAAAATCGCAAAATAGACCATATTGTTACAGATAAATATTTCAAATATGCTACGCAAGCAGTTTGAATCAATACCTGGTGCTTTGAGCTATGCAATAAGAAGTAAAAACTATTACTAATGCATACCAGAAATCTGTAATGAGTTAAGATCAACAGGGGTTGTAAAAATAAGTAAAGTTATCCCAAATACCTGGGGTTTAATGTTGACTTTGCTCTTGGCATTTTCCTCAAGCCAACGAGCCTGTACTTCACAGTCAAAGTGGCCAATATTGCACACAATGGCATCATTGGGCATTTGAATAAAGTGTTCTCCTCTAATTATATCTTTGCAACCAGTTGTCGTCACAAATATCTGTCCAATACTAGCTGCCTCTTCCATTGTAGTAACCTTAAAGAAAAAAAGAGTTGATTTGTATCAATGGATGCTCTATTGAATATTTAAAATTACAACAATAAATAAGAATTATTACATTTGGACCAGTTGCAGGAAAAAACACGTATTCCATAGAGTTATGGGACCCATGAGCCATGGTAAACATTCAACAAGTGTTTCAGAAAAATTCGATTGGTTTAACAAATGGCTTCATAACTTATGGAATTGAATTATGAGCTCTATAAGTAGACAAGAAGGCAGATGCACAATGAACTGCTGTGAGTTTTTATTACTTTATAAAACAGTTGTTTTGAGATGAATTGCCGGTTTGTTTGCTCAGACAGAATAATTATTATGTGCATTAGCAATTACACATTGGATAAATCACTATACAATATACACAACTATACAATAACCTACCTGACTGTATAAAAAAAGAAGAGAGAGTACCAATATTTAAGAAAATGGTACGTGAATACCTGACTCTCAAGTGTTTTTATAGTGTTAAAGAATTCTTGAACTTGTAATGATTTCTTCTCTAAAATTCTGTAATTATTAATTGTATTTGACATGTCCTATGCACTTGCCAGTATTATTACTGTGTATTGTGTCTCTTGGATGAATAAATATTATATTATATTATTATTATATTATATTATATAAATCTAGCGAAGGAAGATTAGACATTCAAAGCAGTTAACTATTAGTTGATAAGTTATGAAGCTGGTATGTGTTCCTGCGACCCAAATATTTTTATGAGGTCCATTACCTCATGGATCTCATAACTATTGATTCCATTACTACACGTTCTTGCCACCACTCATTATTATTCCAAACTCATGTCAGTAGACCCTCGCTAATCTGGCAAGGGGGTAGTCCATATTATGAGAAATCCATATTATCCAAGAATCTTCAAAAAGGAAAAGTGACAGAACTTTTTGTCGCATTTCAATTGGTAGGGTATTCTTTTGCTGAGGAAATGAATCTGTAAATATTTCATTCCTTGAAAACAACAATACCAGCAATTTATTGTCATTATTTTAATATTTTGGTAAACTGGGCACATCTTCAGTGAAAGAGGTATTTCTTAACAACATTAAAAAATGTTGGATTTTACATGAGCAAAACTAATCATGAACTAACATATTACTCATGAAACATTTACATTCTTCTCTCCATGAAGCCAGTGTCCTGAGATGTTAAATTTTTTAAGACAAGTTAAAAAAAATTGGAAGTATGCTAGTTGAACTTGTGACCAGGGGCAGAGTATTCGTCCAACCTACATTTCCAATCGTGAGGAGATGACACTTCCTGGCTGAAAATAACCTGGAGTAGCTCCTCAACCAAAAGCTATGGGATAAGGGAGGGTTAAGAATCATCTCAATCGAGTAGACTTCATGGATAGACACGGATAATGCAACTTATTTCATGAAATCTATGTCACCACTTACTTGATATCCTTCCATTGCTGCCTGTAGAGCATTGATTGGATCAATTTCTGTAATTATAACACGGGCACCAAATGCCCTTAAAGCCTGAGCACATCCCTTTCCTACATCACCATAGCCTGCAACCACAGCCACTTTCCCAGCCAACATAATATCAGTGGCCCGTTTAATTCCATCAACCAGAGACTCTCGACAGCCATATAAGTTGTCAAATTTACTCTGTAAAAGTTAAATGAGAAAAGAATCCAAAACAAACAATTAAAAACAAGGTCAAAAAACAAACTTAACGGGATTCAATTACATTAGCCCGATTTCATTCATATTGTAGGCTAATGATTACATCCTCAGAGTGTTTACATGGAAATATGCAGATGATTCTTTTTCATTGCTTCACATACTTGTAAATATTATTTTTTTCTTCTGGCCTTTAGTTTTGACCAAAACTACAGAAGAAAAAAATCGTGCAAACGTGTGTATATGGCCATATACAAATCTTCAAGTGTGCTTTGAGAAAGCAATTTAGACTGAATTAGGTGGCTGTTCAACCATGCCATGAAAGAATAGAATATCTGATAAATAGAATGCTGCATACTTCAGAGAGGCTAGATGCTAAGGCTACAAGCTTCATTTCTTGGATAGGCTTCAACTACCTTCAGAAAAGAAAAAAAATTTAGCTTAAGCACACTTACATACAGCTGAAGTATACTATTAAGTTTAAACACATACTGGACAACATTACAGATGCATATTCTCATCCCAAGCAGTGGCACTAACTAAAGATTACTGATTGTGTTCCATCTTTTCATTGGTCTAAATATTAATCTCATCTCATGGTCTAAATATTAATCTTATCTCATACAATCTCATAGTCTCATCAAACAGCCAAAAACTTTCTCTGCATAAACATTTTGCAAACTAGATCAGTGAAAAAAAATAGCTCAGTGTTCACCAGAAATGACACTATCTTAATATAAAATTGCATTCGAGGTTGATGATGGTTCTTTCAGGAATTTGCATTCTTCAAATAGCTGTGTGAAATTCAGTGGAAAAATATCCTCCAGTACGAGGATTCCAGTTCCTGAGTTACCCAGACATCGTCAAATTGGTTATAGCACTTAGCGTGAAATTGCAAGGTATGGGTTCGTATTCCAGTCCAGACAAATGATTTTTCTTTTGTGAATTTCACACTATTTGGTGATCACAAGCAGGTGACTATGTTAAAGTTACTACACAGCCAGTTCCGCAGTTCTTTGAATTTTTCCTTCTAATAGCTTTAAGTGCAAGCACAAATGTAATGCTCAGGGGTGTCACATCACTCACTTCTGACATTTAACTATTCAACAAATAAATATTCACTTTTTTGTGAGAATGATATCTCAATGTTTTTACTAACAGCAGGTTTGTAGCTTCCATGGCTATTGCATAAGCTTGATTTTACCACAGCGTTACATCCCATCAAAAACTTTTCATGCCAAGTTTTATAATTTGACAGCACATTTTCGTAACCCCATATACTTGAAAATGTCATCTAAGATCAGTACCAATGATTCATTTATTGAAGGTCAACCTGTTTTTAATTGTAAACATACTCATAACTCCCTCTGAAATGAATCTATTGACCACTAAATTGTCCAAGATGTCCACTTGGTTTCATCTATGAATGAGTAAATATGTAATGTATTTCAAATTATCAGGAAAATCACCATAATAGTACTAAATATCAATTGGACAAAAACACTACAACTTCTGACTGAAAAAAGGAATAACAAAAATAACTTTTGCAACTTCAAGACTGATGACTTGTCATGTAACCTGATTGACCATTACATATATGCATGCAAAGCTTTTATTCATGGAATAATATAAATATAATAAAACAATGGTTTTTTTGTACACCTACCTTGGTCACGGAATCATTTACATTGAATGCTGGAATTTTGAGCATTCCTGTCTTCATCATTTTGTACAAATTATGAACACCAGTGGTTGTCTCTTCCGAAAGACCCTTAATCTCTGGGAGCAAGTGGGGGTACTTTGTGTGAACTAAATTTGTCAGGTCACCACCATCATCGAGAATCATATTGAGAGGCTGTAAAAAACCACAAAGAAAAACTTAACTCCATTAAAAAAAAGAAAGCCACTAGGGATATTGATATTTTACTCCCATATAAAGTCATGGGAAACTGCAAAATGTGTAGCTAACCTGTCCATTAGGAAAGACAATGGTCTGCTCAATACACCATACATATTCTTCATCAGTTTCACCCTTCCAGGCATACACAGGAACACCAGTGGCAGCAATGGCTGCAGCAGCATGATCTTGCGTGCTAAAAATGTTACAACTAGACCACTGGACCTGAAATGCAATTTGACTATTATTTACATGAAATTGATACACCAAACAGCATGTTGAGTGGCAAACGCCTAGAAGAGTACAACTTGATAGGGTTCAGAGGAGACCTGGAATATGTTCCAGACAATGACCCTGACTACCCAAGCAGAGACTTTGCTACGTGCAATATCCTGTGCAGGAAGAAAGAGACAGTTTCCTTATAACAATTTCACTCCTTAATCATTAGATTTCTATTTTTAAACTTTCTAAATTCCTTATTACTATCACTGTTGCAGGGTGCTAAATTCCACAGAGAAAAAAATCATCCGCCTTGACTGGGATTCGAACCCGGATCCGGAAATTTCCGGCCGAGTGCTTTAGCCAGTTAAGCTACCGAGGCGTCCTATTGCCCTGTGGATTTTTGTGATCATTACGGGACTAGATGTTCTCGCCTGCCGGACATACAATGTAACAATCAGTCGCTACTGAGCGCTTAGTGCCACTGCCCACGAGGAAAGATCGTACTTTGAGGCACAGAGAGGCATTCACTCTAAGAGACATCAAATGATATATTTTATCTATACCTTGATAGAGAATTGTAATAAATGCAGAGCTTTTTATTGACTCCTCTGAAATAGTAATGAAGAGAAATACATGTTTTTGTAGTATTTTGATCCCCTAATTAAATTAAGAGGCATAATAACCTGAAGAAGTAATTACGTGTTGACTACAATTTTATCTTCAAGTTTTATATTGCCTAATGTCAACCTTGAAAGACAGTTTTCTTAAATCAAGCCTCATGTATCATTATATATGGATGGACAATATGTCAGAACTGTCAAGAATATTAAGACAACATTTGAGAAACTATTTTCACTCATCCCAATTTTCTAATGGATAAGACATAAAATCAACAAGTTCTCCCCAATTTGCTTCCATCTGCATGGTCTTATCATACTAAAAGTTCTCACAGGAACAAGGATAAAACACTTCAATAGCCAAAAAAGGTTTAGTAGTGGCTCACGATGAGATCTTAAACAGTTCGGGTGTATGTCGTGTGTTAGGCGGTTTTAGAGCTGGCTGGTTCTGCAGGGAGCATTTACTTGCCTTGAAGAGGTGACTGGCAGTGGTCTGCATTTCCTCGCCAGTGACTGAACACAGGATGCAATCACTCATCCCAATGATGGGATTCTAAACACTGTTGGTTGGCCCAGTTTAGGATGGCAGGATTTTGATCACTATCACTCCCTCTATGATTGTTTACCACACGGTTTCGCAACTGTGCTCTGCTGAGCACATGAGTGATCCACGGGAAGGTAGCAAGTGATCCACTAAATTTCAAGATTTATTATGTGTCATTATCTACACTTCAAATTACACAAGGTTCTCCCTTAAAATTCAATGACCCTCAAAGTGCTCCAACAGAAAAAAGTTTGGGCAGTCCTGGTTTACAGGAATAGGATTTCACTATATCATTGATTCAATCTTTTGGATAGTATTATCTTGGCTTATTTCCAAAACTGCTATTCATCCATTCAGTCATTAATGTGAATGTATTCATAAATTCAGAATTTTAAAACACTTCCACTTCAAGCGGCTTATCATTTATTCACGGGTTTTTCTAAAGCCTACCAGCCTTCAGTTTTTATCTTAATAAATTCCATCTCCTTTCAGCATTAGTGCATTTTCTGGTTCAAGACAACACCAGCAGGACTCTCTTTCAAGGATAGTTTTAAGGTCCAGCATTCATTGGTTAAATTTATATTTAGGCCCCAAAGAAGTTTCCACCACATTATGAGAAACTTAGTTAATTTCAATAGGTAAGATCTGAAAATTCTTTAGTTAACTCTTTTCTAAAAGTAATTATTAATTCAAAAAGTTGTTGGAGTATAATGATTTGCATTTCAATAGTATTAACTGCTTCAATTCACATACCAAAATGAGTTGCTTAACACCTTGGACCACAAAAAACAGCATAGGATTTGAACTAGTTCTTTCTCAGCAGAACCACAGAGAGGCATCCGCACAGAACACATGCATTTAGCAACAATTAGTTTTTCACAAAAATAACTATTATTACACCAAACTAGAACTATTACACTAAACAAAGCACCAATAATAACTATTATTTAATATTTTAGCTTGCTCCCAAGTGTAAGAACTTAGACCTGATAAATGTTACTTGCATTATACTAATATTTGTATGAATTTATGGACGCCAACATCATTTAAATTAATAAGGAAAAGACTATTTCAATTCTCAAATAATTGCCAAAACTCAAACATCAAGTTCATCAAAGCCTTAACTCATAAACAAGTCCTTCACTGGCCAAAATATATTGACTAACACTCCTCCTACTCCCAGCCAAAAATACTCAATTTGAATCCTGCAAATCAATTCCCTTCTATTTCAGTCAATTAACGCTTCTTTTTTTCTTTGTCATCATATTATGTATTTGTTGCACCAGGGAGTCAACAGGAATTTCTCTGATGAGGGATTTTTTTAAATTTTGAATATGACGACCCAAATCTTCCATGAAAAATCTGTAGGCCTTACATGTATAGTAAGTTTTGATATACCATCAGGGTGCATACCAACCTGCAACTTCGGGAGTCTTATGCCATTTTATTGACTTGGGAGTTTAATGGTACATTTGCATTTCTGGCTTTGCAAAATCATTCTCCTGCTTTGCATCTTCATCTTAGCACAGTAGATTATCTGACCCTGTAGGTACTCCCTATCCTTCCCCTGATGTGGCTAGGTAATCACTGACCTCTGTTACGGCATGGCGCGAGAGAGCGGAAGCACAACGCTCTCGCGCCCGAGCCCAGTTATGTAAGTTTCATTCACAACGATTGCCGTTAAGATGCCTACATCGTCAGGAAGATGAAATTGTGCAGCATTCGACAATTTAAACAAAATGAGTGCAACCGATTACCTATCTTAAGAAGAATCCGCGACCGATAGCGTAAAAACTGCGGCGCGCGACGCAAATAAAGGACTGCGCTAAGTTTAGCAAGTTCATGATTCGATCGCGCGCGCCAATCGCAAATAGTGAAAAACGAGATAAGAAGAGAAGTGGGTGGAGGACAGTGAAAGTGGTGTTTGTTAGCGAAGAGGTTGATAAAGTACGGAATCTTCTTCCAAGCGCGCAACAATCGTGGCGACGTAAGCCTTGGGTCAGTGCGATATCATATTCACGCCAGACAGTTAAACGATGATACAAGTATGGACAAAAAAGACAAGAGTGCATCAAAACACAAGAGACCTCATTATCTTGTATATGACCTCTCCCAAGCCGGAAAACTTAATTTCTTGGCAGCCTGGGCAATGCACGACCTTAGCTGCGAACTTAAAAACATCGATGCTATCACAATATGATGCCGGCCCTCTTTACCGACGGGCGCACTTAACTGCATGTGAAGATGAGCATTGAGGTAATCAACGCAGTTTGTTCCAGAGTTGGGGAGGATTGTGATCTATTTCTATTCGATAGCTAGGCGAGGAGTACTCCTTCCCATCTTTCATAGTAAGAAGGTAAAAATCCAAAAAGGAGAGACTTTTTTTCAATAAAATTTCTCACGGATTTCCATCAACGAGCGTAATACAATGCGATTGCAGACATTCATTTTAGGCATATACCGGGTTGAAAAACATTACACGAGGCACTATGCAGCACTGGAAATTTTTATCATTGAAGTATCACGCGTGACAATGAAGAATACACCGGTCTTGTGCTTTAAAAACGGCTGCGTTATATTTTCCGGAAAAAAATTAAACCGATTAATCGAATGACGAAAAGATGTTCGAGTAAAAAAAAACGAGAAATCCAACTAAATATAAATCCGAAATGTTAAGAGATTAACACAATAAAAAAGGCCAACCTCCGAACCCGAGTATATATTCCGTTCATCCGTCAGGGTCCTTCCCCATTACCACAGATAATCTGTCATCTACTGACTCTGATCGGGAATCGCACCGCGCACTTACGGCCCCCCGAGCTAATTCACAGATAACGACAGTTCCACCTGATTTCCATGTTATTTTTTTGAAGATTTGGAAAAAATTGATATTATGACCTGATTGTCCATTAAAGAATTTAGTCATTAGGAAGACGGAGGCTACGAAGAAGCCAACATCCGCCAAGTTAAATTTTCTTTATTAAAGTTTAAATGTTATTTCGTTGCTTATCTCGTTTAAGTAGCCCTTAACAATCTCACCTGAAACCCTAAGGATTTCTTCAGGGATATCTTTTTGGTTCAAGACTAGGCCAGAAAGATATCCATTGGTTACGGGTGATGGATTCTATGACCACAAAGTGAAACTCCCGGAAAGAATGAAAAGTTGTGAGGGCCCCTCTGATATGACAGTGGATAATGCTGTCTTCTACAAGGTGTGGCAGCATAATTTGCTGATTTGAATTGTAGCACTGTACTGTACGCATTGCTATACTAATATGTTGTATTAAATAAGGAGAATTATTAAGGAGATGATTACAGCAATACCTATAATATCTTTTGCTTTATTGACCCTTTCAAATCAGCAAATTATGCTGCTGCACCCTAAATAATTTTTCACGCAGCGAGTTCAAAACTGACCCAGCAGGAAAAATTAGCCAACAGGGACTATGGCATCAATACCCAAACCACAGTGTAATGTGTGGTATGTATGGCAGGAGTCTGCAAAAAAATTATCCTGTTTGTTGAAAACCGTGGCTAACACACAGACATAAGAGTACACTCATGAACATTGACCCTCAGACAGTAATAATGTCTTTTACCCATAGGTGCAGTATTTCTTTGGGAAAATTAACTTAACACTGCTGCCTCTTGAGCAACTTCTTAATTTAATAATCCAGCCAATTGTTAGGAGCTCATTCCTCATCCATAAAACACAACTTGAAGGTAGAAATAAATCTGTGGAAAAGTGAAAAATAAGGAATAGCCTACGGCAACCCTTGTTCTTGTAAACTTGACAGTTTAAACTGCCATAAATAAAGTGATAAAGCTTAGACAAGTGACATCAAATCAAAATATCTGGAAAATCTTTGTCACTGAACTGACATCTACAAAAGAAAGGCTTTCACAGTTTCACAGACGGGCTGTAAAGAAGTCACTTTCACTCATTTTGCCCAACTACACTCTTCATTGAGAAAAAAGATACACAATAAAAACAAGGATGCGGTCACTACCATAGATCCTCTAAGTCGCCTATAAAAACACTCTATGCCACCAAAAGGGAATCAAGGGCAAAAATGGACTTTGTGGATTTTCATACAACTTCGATGAACCAATATATCCCAGGATGAGTTTCTTAGGATATACAGAATTAATGCAATGTTATATTTTGGACAGTACCATTCGTCTACATTAACACCCCAGTGAAGTTTTTCAATTTTGATGCAGTCTGCCCCTTTCTTTCACATTCTGTTTGAAATATATAAATCTATATACAGATATTTACTAACCTCAGCACCCAGTTCAATGAGAGTTTCTATCAGCACAGCAGTTTGAACAGTCATGTGAAGACATCCAGCTATTCTTGCCCCCTTGAGTGGTTTAGATGGACCATACTTTTTTCGTAATGACATCAAACCTGGCATTTCATTTTCAGCCAGGATAATCCCTTTGCGACCAGCATCCTTCAAGCTGATATCAGCTGAAAATAAGTGTTCATCTCAGATTGGTTTTATGTGAGGAAAAGACTAAGGATGGGCAAGCAACTTGAAAACATACTCAATGGTCCCAATGGTGCAGATGATAACATATTCATGAAGGAAGAACTCTTACAGCTAATCAACAAATCAAATGTACTTATATTGTCCTTATATTTTCAAATTTGGAACAGTATAATGATTAATAGCTCTATTTCAGGTGATGAAGGAAAGCATTCAAACTGGTATTTAATAATGAATGTTCGCAAGAAGGATAACATTTTTTCCCAGTATTTGGAAACGCTTTAGAGTGCTGCCAAAAAGTAAATGTAAAAATGATCCAATTAGCCCTCTTAGTGTGACGGGCTGATATATCGGCTCATGTACAAATATTGTACTACTTTAGAACACTAATATAATTACAAATTCTTTTTTAGACGTTGTAAAAGTCTTTCATAATTATCACCTAATTCAATTAATATGCATTAAAAAAATGCATATGGATCTCTTGAACAATAACTTAAATTTTTTTCCTAAGATGATAGAATTCATTTAATTACTCTCCACATTTCTCGCTAGTACCACTGACTAGAGGCAGCACTAAGAGGGTTAAGTACTAACCATACTAGCAAAGGAGGTAATTGTGGTGTACCCATGTGGTATACTCTTTCTGACCGGTTTTTATTTCATTCAACTTGGGTTTTAGATTAAATGAAACAAAATTGAAATATTTTTGACGTAAAATATATTTAATCCCACGTTAGAACATAGGCCAATTCCAATTACTATGCTCATGTTCATCATGGAGCAAGGCATCAAATTCGTTTGATGATTCAATTTAGGATACCCTGGTTAGTGTTCATTTATCTTGATTTTACAGTTTTAAAATTGCTTTGAAAGGAAGTCTTTTGACCAGAATATTTACAGACATTTTGACCACAACATGCCTAATAACATGCATCCCAAATAAACTCCATGTAAGAAACCATACAGAAATGTGACTATGGCATAAGAATAAATGTACACACTAGAGCATTGTGCTTTCTGCGAAAAATGATTATCCATATTAAGATAATTACCCGGCCGTTCATCTTGGGAATACTCAACATGCATGATGAAACAAAATGCATTCGGTGACTAACCACCATCCAGTGTCAGTCTCACTGCTGTCGTGCACCATGATGGTAACCAAAAGCAATTATTCACAAGGATTCCTATATTTTTCTATTTGGAGGTAAAGCACCTTTGAAATGATGAGGGTTAACAGATAGAACAGTCGGTGAATTTACTTTAAGAAACACCATTGCGAAATGCAACATCTTGGTAAAATTCCTCCAAAGGAAATTAAGAACTAACCCTGTTTTTTAACGACAAAATTTGTTATTGATTATGGTGTTAATCACATCAGAAACGTTACCAATGGTTCTTCATTTACTGGTATTACAATATAAGTTAAAAACCTTAAATTAAAACGTGAATACGAAATTGTGTTAAGAAAATGACGTTTTATTTTCAGGTTTAAATCCTCATAGTTGCACCAATAGTTCATTTCATTATGTCGCTCGCCACGCGGGATTTAACGGCAGAATTATCCGAATTATAAATGCGAAGTGAGCTCAAGGTATCAATATACTTCAAACGCAATCGTCATAATAACGTAGAGGAGTTACCATATTATACGGCTTAAGAAATAATTAAATAACAATGTTTTTCGAGTAATTCTTTAAGTTTGGCATTGCAGATCTGAAAAATTTCGATTGCCCATTTCTTATCATATCACAAACGCGTCTGAAGAAAAAATTCGTGACGCACGACGGGTAAAAGGGTCAACTTGATAGCAATGTTGATAGTAAAAAAATCTACACTCGTCTTCAATGCAACTTTAGGTCAATAATAGTAACAGGAATATAATGATTGACACGATAACTTATGGAAAAGTACATAATACATGAAATCACTATTTATAGAACCTAAAAGCCATGCCATGTGCAGTGACAGTAAGACAAATGTGCCGCTCAAAATTCGGCTGTATCATAGACAACTTACCAACTTTATATGCTGGCTTGGAACTCATGGTAGCGCCGAATGATGTAATTGCAGTCGGATCTGAACTTTATATCAGTGAGGTCGAGTACAGAAATCCCGGCTTCTTTTATAATAGGAAAAATTATACTAAAAAAGAGACTGTCGAAATGGAAGAGTTGAATCAATACAAGTAGTTCAAGTATTCTCAACTAACTTTTTAAGAAACCTTTTGGTTGCAATAAATATCCTTAAAATCAAATAATCTTTAAATTAACCTAATTAATATTTAAATCTTATGTTGTGATTCCTAAGACTAGATGCTTTGAAAGTTTCTATAACGTCTATCTAGCTGCTCTGACGAAGGAGAAACTGATTGCCTCATTATTTAATACGCTGGGGTGATTGAAGAAATGTTTATTCCAATGATTACCTCAATTATATTATGTCTATTTTAATTATTTCGGAAACAGGTTGCTAATTTGCTCTCGTATTTTTCCTTACGTCACGTCCTCTAGTCATATGATCAACCTGGGTGAAACTGTCTGGTAGTCGTCTGTCAAGTATTAACCCAAATCAGTATTTGTTTTTATTGTGAATTCTTTGGATAAAAATGATGGGATGCATGTTCAACATTGATGGGGGGTATTTGGAAGGCCTCTGCCGGGGTCTGAAGTGTGGAATACTGAAACAAACCGATTACCACAACTTAGTTCAGTGCGAAACTCTTGAGGGTGGGTAAGAGGTACATACATTTCTGCCCTGAAAATCTTTCTTGCTTCAGTTTTATGTAGCTAAATTTTATTTCAGATTTGAAACTGCATCTCCAAGGTACAGACTATGGAAACTTTCTCGCAAATGAGCCTAGCCCATTGCAAGTGTCTGTCATCGACGACAAATTGCGAGAGAAGCTGGTTATTGAATTCCAGCATATGAGGAACCAAGCTGTGGAACCTCTTTCAACATTTTTGGATTATATTACGTAAGATTTTATCATCGTTCATCTTTTTACATGGTGGTCTAGCTTCATGCTAGTGGATAGTAAGTGGCGACTTGATTTTCTCCGACTCAGGTACAGCTACATGATTGATAATATCATTCTTCTAATCACTGGGACTCTTCATTCTCGCACAATTTCGGAATTGATTCCCAAGTGCCACCCTCTGGGCAGCTTTGAGCAAATGGAAGCTATTCATGTTGCCACTACGCCGACAGACCTCTACAATGCTGTTCTTGTTGACACCCCTCTTGGTGAGTAACTCTTGATATCCTCATTATCTTCGCCCAAAGCTCAATATTTTGTGGTTGAATGAATGCTCTCCGCTTCTCTCCAAAGTTCTCCTGGATTTTCCCATGTAATATATTTTTCTGTTCTACAGTTGTCCACTGTGAGATAGCTTGCCATATGCTTTCAGTGTTTTTTCAACCATGCTTTCCTCACTCAATATTCTTTGGTACATCCGTTGGTGTATCTTACGAGTGAATTGGAATATTCCAAGTGTATTCGAATCTTACCGAACTCAACTTAGGCTTGGAAATTCACTGTGTATACTTACGCTCTGTTGTAGGGGAGCATGGAATACTCATGGAGCATTCGCCTCCCATTAACATTTTCTCCACTAATCTAGAGAAATATATAATCTATTGGCTTAAAGTAGGAACACATTATCAATCTTCAAAGGGCAGAGTGATGGTAGTTGGAATGAATTAATGAATATGGACGTAAAAATTTCCAGTCAACATTTTCAGAATGAAGTTGTGAGCAGTTATCTTCCATTTGCATCTTTATTTATTTTTCCAGCTTTTTTCCTTCTGATGATGAATGAGGCGGATTAAACTTTATGTGGAAGAGAAAAACTTACGGTAAACTTGGGAAGAGTTGTGTTCTCTCCCTAGTAGCATCAAATATCGGGCCAAAGTCGGCCCAACATTGTTTTCACGTTGGCAAGGTTGGGTCAACAATAAGAGAATACAGCCATTTTGGATTTGATTTTCAGATTCTTGGTTTTAAGATTCAACGTTGGTTTTTAGATTCTTGGTTTTAAGACTGGATTTGAAACAAACTGGTGTTTTTGTGGCTACTTAGACAAACAGATGGCTCCTACGATCAATACATAAACCAAAATAGCATTCGGGGAATGTTGTCTTGTTGAGTTTTAATTGAGTGGTAACTGCCAACTACCTCTCCTGCTCCATACCTTTACTTGTGACCGCGATTTCTTATTGAACCGTTAAACACAAGAAATAAACACCTCCTCATCATTGCCTCCCTTCATCAAGACGAAAAATGTATTTGTCTACCATCAGCCTTGATAAGCTCTGTATCATCATTATTTGGTTCTTTAGCTGCTGATTAATTTCACCTGACATTTGAGCGGATGAAAAAATAAGCTTGTAAAAATTCAGTGAAAATTTACAAGCTTATGTCTTTTGTCTTTTTCATAATGATGAGTTTTTACAAAGCTGAGCCTGGATCTCCCAAATCCTGCTGATTACTTAATTCCTGGACTGTCCAAAACGTAGTTTCCGTTCTCTGAGTTTTTTCTTTATGTATGATTACAAAACTTTGGTAGGTATGTCATGATAAGCATAAGGGTTGACTATAGGTTTTCATTGAGATGGATAAATTACCGTTATACTAATAATCAATAATAAGAGTTGGGTGTGGCTATAATAACACCAACAAGAAGGGAGCTCGTATGGAGTGGAAGGAAACCCTGAGGGGCAACCTCCTCGCATGCTATGCTGCCAGCAAGCCCAATCGCAGGGGGTATATGGCAAGGATGCACTCTTTGTGGTGTGAGATGCATCCTGAACATAACCACCTGTTACAGCAGAATCTGCACGACTATGCCAACCACCTGCGAAAAAAGGAAACTCCCCAACACCCTTGTGTTCAGAGAAATACACCACCAGCCAGACCACCCTCCCCGCCACAAGCAGTCTCTCCACTGGACAGCCTCTGCACCGTCAGTACCACCGACAAGTAGGGAGGAAGTAGATCAGGCCGACTCTGAACTCCAAATGCAGTTGTTCAATGAAATCACCTATGATGTTGGACAGGCCAGGCGGAGAGATATCCATTGTAAGATCTCTCTGTGGAGTAACATTCTGACCAGGTTGAATGGCTTTATCGAATAAATCCTTATGGAGACGTTGGACCTCTGGATGGTTAACTGCGTGGTCTACACTTCTGCCAAAATAATGGCCAACTCTCGAAAGCCCACCTTTTGGGAGGACAAAACGGCTTCAACAGTTGGAGGCCAAGATCATGCTGGCGAGACGGCAGGCTTTGAGGATTCATTGTGTGATTGAATGCATCACATCTGGGCGGCCTTTCACACCCAAAGTGTAGCGCATAGCACGCAGCCTCACTCACTGAACAAGAACGTGCTACTTACCATTAAGCAGCATGAGGCTGATAGAGTTGGGGCACTCACCATGGCCAGGAAGGTGAAAGAAGAGGAGTAAGGCCGTGAGGGAGAACTCAACCTTCCTCCTTCACGCCGTCTCTTTCGACCACCTCAGTCTGACATCGAATCTTCACCACCCATCCAAGAGGTGGAACATTTCTGGAGGAATATCTATGAAACGTCTAAGCCATTTAACGGAGACACTCCGGCCATAGACCTCTTTAAAAAGTTTTTTTTGCTGCCACCTTCATGAAGTAGATGGACCTCTTTCAGTCACAGGGAGTGAGGTGACGTTGCGCGAGTGACGATTTCCCTCCTACCTCTCTTGCTAAGGTTGCGACAAGGGAAAGGATACGTGTGCAGTGTGCCAGGTGACAGGAAGCACAAGGTCATGCATTTATTTTATATGGATGACCTGAAGCTCTAGACTTCCAATGCAAAAGATCTTTGCGTGGCCCTGGACACCGTACTGGAGTACAGTAAGGCTATAGGGATGGAGTTAGGATTGGACAAATGCGCATCCATCCACCTGGCGAGAGGAAGATTTTCAGAGAACAAGGAAGATGTGCACCTTGTTGACGGGAGCGTCATTTGCCACCTCGAGGGTGATGACAGATACGAATATCTCAGTGTCCCCCAAGGCCGAATGCAGGAGATTGTAGCAGTGAAGGAGAGAATCACCACCAAGTACAGACAGACTCTCAGGAAAATCTGGAGTTTTGAGCTGTCTGGCAAGAACGAGGTTCTTGCCACAAACATGTTCGCGGTTTATACACTGTTGTACACCTTCGGATGTATGAAATGGAATGTCAACGAGTTGCAGAACCTCGACAGGATAATGAGGAAGATGATGACCATCTGCAGAAGTCTTCATCTGAAATTTAGAGTCTGAATCTTCATCTGAAAATGATAGTTTTCGGCCCCGGCTGAAATGAACATGGATGCAAAGGAGGCGGAGAAACAGGCGAAATATCAAGACTTGCTTTTTGAGCTTCGGCAAATACATAGGGGAAGATGAGGTGTGCGAGATTAAGGCATTTTGGAGGAAATTATTAAAAGTCAGTATTTTAAAATTACCATGGTATTTTACATAATTTACCGCAACTCTCATTCACTTCCATCTCAGATATTTTTCATACCGATATATATTAGAAACATATTATTTTAAGTCAAACCTATTTATTTTTTATTTAGATTTCATACAATCTTAATTATTTATAAAGGTACGTCCAACTTATCTGTGGAATGTTTTTACACATGGAATATTCGTGTGGATGTGGTTTTCATTGGTTTGAACGAAAATTTCTCATGCCAAAAAGAGGATGCTGAACTGCATGTAGTCTGCCGTGTTTGATTTCAAATTTTCTTTGTTTCTAATGCATGAATATAGCAATAACAATGGTTAAAATGTCTATAACCTCTTGCTATTTGTTTTGACTTTCCTATTAAAACCTCTGATAGCTATTAATTACAAAAAAGTAAAAATCACCAGAAAATCACAGTAATTTTTTTGAAAATTAATGTAATTTCTCATGGTCCAATCTCTTTCTTTTTCCTTCTTTATTTCTTATGTCTGTCTTTGCATCATTCAAAATTCCTGCCCTCTTCCACTCTGTTACACATTCACAGTTTATGTACATGTTCACCCCTCTCTCATCCTCTGAAGCACTTGCTCACCTCTCAATATGTCCTCCATCCACTTTTTCTACTTTCTCTGAATGACTTAACTTTTTTCCTCTCCCATCATATTCATGACTTTCTTTTTCAATCGATGAGAATGGTTTTTCTGGGTGTTCTTCTGCGTTCATCCATTTCTGTGGACAATATTTTGCCAGTGTTCCAGCTGGCTTCTTCAGGTCTACTGAAGTGTTGATCTAAGTTAGGTTCGTCCTTTTATGTTACTCCATTTTAGTTTTAAAATTTTTCGGCAGTCGCAGAACATCAGTGGAGTGATCCCACTCATAAAAATGACTGTGACAACACCGCATTATTGATAAAAAGAAGCCCTCTATTCCCCTTGAATCATATGCGAAGCAATAGAAATAGCAAAAATGCCAAAAATTTTAACCGAGAGAACAGCTACACCCTCGCCTCTGCATGGAAACTTTATCGCCTCTTCTGCAGAATGGACCAGTCCCGATACACCTGAAGGTGTGAAAACGGAGTAGCATAAAGGGACGAACATACCCTTCATCGATACTTCAGCAGACCTGGAGAAACCAGGTGGAACCTTGGAGAAATATTGTCCACAAAAATGGATAAGTGCAGAAGAACACCTGGGAAACAGTTCTCTTCATCACAAAGACCTCGCAGAAACCTTCACAGATTCTTTTTCATTTACGTCACCTTCCCAATCATCCTCTCCATTCTTGGCCACGCCTACATCTTATAGTCCTCCTGCCTGCACTCATTCTCCTTTCTCTAGGAGAAAGTCTCTCAGTCATTCAGTTCTTCTTTTCTCATTAATTTAAGGCGAAACTTTTCTTCATGTCTTTACATCAATTTCTGCCCCTCTCCCACCCTCCCCCCTCTACCATTTCCCTTGCTTTTGAAAATCTGTTTTGACCGTTACAAAATTTAATATGTTTGAGGTAAATTACCGTGGTAAATTATGGTAATTTTAGGAAATTTCCATAATTATCTGGTAATTTTTAATTTTCTATGATTAATAGCTATTAGAGGATTTAATAGGAAAGCCAATGGCAATAATTCAAGGGGATAAAGGCATTTAAACCTTTGTGATTTCTATGTTAATGCATTAGAAATAAAGAAAATTTAAAAAGAAACACAGCAGCTCACATGCACTTCACCATTCCTTTTTTTGACATGAGAAATTGAACCATTCAGACCATTGAAAATAATATCCCCGCAAATATTCCATAAGTAAAAATATTCCACAGATGAATTAAATGTGCCTTTATTAATAATTTATATTGTATTAAATGTGTATAGACTTGACTTAAAATAATGTTTGTAATGTATCAGTATGAAAAATATCTGAGACGGTGGTGAATATTATCGAAAATTGTGGTAATTTTCATGGGGTAAACTACATATATACCATGTTAATATGTCAGAATGGCCCATCTCTAGGTAGGAAAGCTGTCTAAACTTATTTAACACCCTTTCACCCTCATATTCAGCCTTACCTTCTCACTTCTTGAAAATCTCTGACATGAGTTTTATTCTTGTTTCGACTGATCTCAATCACAGCCCTTCCACTCTCTTGGTCTTGAAAGCACTTTTTATTGACTCTAGTTCCTCGGCAAACCAGCTAATTGACACTTTATGCAAATATGAATGACTCCATCAGCTTAATTTGTTTCAATTTAGATATTCTTGAGAAGAGTGATGAGTTGAATTTTCCGGAAGAATTAGAATTTCCTCTTATGTGATTTTTCATGGCATAACCTTCCTAAATAACTTAACCAATATTAAACTTCAAATCTATCATCCTTGTTTTTACCATTTGGATATATTGCTTTGTACTTTTATTACGTCTTATAATATGCCTTCCCTTGCTTCTCTATCTACTTCTACTAAGTTGGCAGTGAAAATGAAAAGCATAAGTGGGTATCCATGCCTCTCCTCTACACCCATACCTCACTGTCCTATTTTTGCTGATTTCGAAAATACTGTTTTCATTATGTAGAGACTTAAAGTCAGATTTTTGCCTCTTCTATCTACTACAGATGTCCCCTGCTCTTCCATTCAGCTCGCTGTGCCAACTTGGCTTAATACCTACCTTCTCAAATGAAATAATTTCGTACTGTGTACATTCCACACTTTTTTATTTTCACTGACCATGGTTTTGACATACAATTTAATTTTCAATAAAAAACCACTAATTGTAAGATTAGACACACGGCAACTGAAAAACCACTAAGATTCAGGACTAAGAAAAGGACTTTGTATGCCGAAACCATGGTCGGTTAAAATAAAAAAGTGTGTAATGTGCAAAATGAGAAATTATTTCATGTGTTGCTTTTCTACTAAGTCAGGGGGTAAACTACATCATCAGGGTTTAATCAGGTTGGTTCCTTGGCGTTTGGTGGGTACTCTGCCTGCTCGGGTGGCCCAACGCTCACCCGGAAGCATTTGACGGCCGCTCAGCATCAATTCAAGCGCTGCTCATCTCGGCTCTTCTCATCTGGGGATGTGTACGGAGCATTAATTTTCATCACAGAGACAAATTTGCACTTCTTAAGCACCATAACACCTCTGGGGAAGACGGCAATATGTGATATGTCTCTGGAAGGCTCAGGGTCCCAGCAGGCAACAATACAGACACCTCTGAGACCCAATGTTCAAGTAAAATGATTTCCTCTTGGCAAATTTCAACCCTTGGTGTATAAGCACCCATGCAAGTGACTTCATACCACATCATTTGTCAATGCGATGGTTGGAAATTCATTATATAAACGACAATGTTGGGTTTATCCACCGCGAAAGTGGCTTTGTAAATACGATTATCGTCTCATGTGCTACATTGTAGACTTGAGGAGTGAATATCTAGAAGCCTTTACAAATATCTGCAGAGCCAGCCAAGTCTCCTGCCCTTCCCAGTGAGCCACGTGTGGAATGTTACAGTCTTTCGTTTCCATTCGCATACAAAGTCTGAAGAGAAAGAATGTCTACCTCTCTCTCTCGCCCCACCCTATCTCTCTGGTGACAAAGGTCCCACCTACTGCCGCGAGACTGCCCGTCACTCAATGAAATTGCCCAAACAGCGTGACATATCAAATGGACGAACATAGGATAAAGGATTGTCCACCAGGTGAAATCTTGTGACTGAAGGTTACAAATATTGTCTTAGTTGGTATTCATTAAGGGACATGAAAATGTTTCAGTCACTGATGAGAAATATGAATAATGTTTTCACATTGAAAGTATTCATGATTGTGAAGCAATGTTTTCTTATCCTCTTTTATGAAAGCCTGTATTTCTGAGTATCATAATGCCATGTGCCATTGTTTCCATGCATCTTATTAAGGGTGCCATTCTTAAGTTCTCCTACACAACTTCAAATATGGTGGTTCTCACAGATACTCTTCTCGTTGACTTTCCTATTTTCTGTACATGTATTTTAGGCCCAGTTTTATAATCTCTGGTTTAATAGTTTGAGGTATGGAAATGAAATTTGAAACATTTTCCCATTGACATCCCTAACATCAACTAACAAACTGTTTGGTTTAATTAACAAAACCTTAACTCTCATATAGCATATATTACACTCTAAGTCTATTTAATCTTGCAGTTAACTTTTACTGGATTTATAACCAGGCCTTTGTATCCAACTATTTTGCACTGAATACAGCTCAAATGAAGAAGCTTTTCACTCACTTTATTCCCGGGGTCTCACGTTCCTAATACCAACCTTATGCTGTAGTCTAATATGTATACTTGTCTAATGTATTATCTTGTGTATATCCAATTTGGAGCTCATAATGAAGGGATACTTTACCTATGGAATATTTTGATCAAAGCGGTTTCCACTTTAGTTGCTATTTGTTTATTGACAAAGAAAAGTAGTTATGAGATAGTGCTCCATTGGATGTTCATGTAGTTTTTTTCTTTTTTCCATCTACATTAGTATATATAGTTACATGATGGAATGCTTTAATTTGATTATATCTTCTCTTATTTGAACCAGCTCCATTTTTTGTGGACTGCTTTGTGAAAGAAGATTTGAATGAGATGAATATTGAAATCATCCGTAACACCCTTTACAAAGCTTACCTTGAGGCCTTTCATTCTTTCTGCAAGGAAATTGGTGGGACAACAGCAGACACCATGTGTGAAATCCTTGCAGTAAGTACTAGATGTTTCATTACTATGTCGTGGTGATGGTGATTATGTACTTGAATATTTCATCAGCTGTATTAGTGTGATTATTTTACTAAAGAACTATTATGGTTTATGTATACCATTGTTTGATGCATATGATTTCTCAAAATGAACAAAATAATCATGTCTTTGTTTGTAACGAAGTGGAAGTATTTTGTTTGCTATATTGATAAGCTTTATGGCTTTTTTCTTTATTATATTGGGAATAATTTGAAGGCATTAGTAAGAAATTCTTATCAAGAGGCTTTAAGTATAATTTTTTTAATACAAGCTCATCTCCCGGTAAGTAATATTTCAAATGAGCAGTTTCAGTTTTGACTGATTTTTCATGTCTGTTCTGGGTAAAATTCCTTTATACTCAAATACTTCATCAAAAGCAGTTGCATATGAAATTATCTCAGGATGGCTTAGAGGAAATTGATTATGATATCTCATTTTCATGGATTAGATTATTTTACTACTCATACATACTCTTGGGTTAGGGGTTCTAGAACATTTTGGCGTGGCCACTTAGGCAGGGCTGTTTGGGCGTGAGCCAATTGGCACTAGGACGTTTGGGTGCAGCTGTTAGGGGACAGCGTTGTTTCAGCCGGAGACTGGTTGAATATTATGGACAATGTTATGCTTCTATGCATTACCTCTCATTTGTCTTATATTTTAAGATTATTTTAGAATGACTCATTCAATATTTCTATTTATATCATTGCTTCTGATATTCTTAAATGTTGGGAGTGGAAATTAACAGAGCTGGTTCATTGTCTCACAATTTCCAGGTATAAAAAATTCCAAAATTAAAGTCCTTTTTTTCCCTAAATCCCAACTGGCATCTAATCTTTGCTTCTGAGTCTGTATTCTCCTGGATAAACATTTCTCAGCATCAGCTAGAATTGTTTGTGTACACTTAATCTTGGCTCTGTTATTACTGATGTGCAAGATGAACAAGAGGATCTACGACAGCTCCTTGTACCACATATGATTTGATGTTTTAACATGTATATATATTATGAGAGATTTGTTAACAAATGTTTAAAATAAAAGTGCATGGTTGCATCAGGGGCTTAATTCTGTAACTCGGAGCAGTGGAGCTAAATCGCAAAGAGAGCTTAAATAAGCTCCAAGCTCCCGATTGTATTATGTAGCATGGAGAAAGAGATAGCCTCTAGCTCCAGGAGCCTAATTAGCTCCTCTAGCTCCAATTCATATTCATAGATCTTCACAAAAAGCCTTCCGGCGCTCAAACTGTCTCCCACGGGAGCTTCATGAAGATCAAGCTCGATCCGTGCACTAGAGCTCTCTCCCATGGAGCTAGTGGCGGATATTGCTAGTGTTTTGTCGATTTTTTGTGAAGTTTCTGTGGTTTTGTGAACCAGCTGATATTATTTTCTCATGAATGGGAGTTTTATTGAGAGAATTGCATCTTCTGCCAAGGCAGGAATATCGGTATACACAAAGGATTGATCAAAAACATATTTTCATCAATAAATTCCTTCACAGCTCGCATTAAGAAAACGGAATTTAGTTGTCAATCCTTGCTGGTATACTTGTCATTCCAATGTCAAATTGTGTATATTAATCAACATTAACGTGTTTGATATTTTCATTAGGTTATTCTAATATTTTATCTTGTCCAACAGACTTGTGATAATGGTTTTTAGATTGATAAAACCATAGGAAATTGTCGAGTAGACAGAAGCACTTTCCATGTCACAGCATATGTTGTGATGTTTTAGCTTGCATTGGCAGTAAGGATGTAGTTTAACTGCAATTACTTGATTGTAAAATCCTTTTAGTTAACCATTTGAGATGATTATTTGGAAAGTCCTTAGTGTGTAGTCTAGTATGATTACTTTGCTTACTTGTCACAATAAACTATTCTATCTACTGCAGTTTGAGGTAATATCCTTTAAATTGACATTGATTACAAAGAAAAAGGGAAATTACACAATATAATTGATGAGGGCGCATTCAAGGTAATTATAAAAATGATTATATCCATTCGCAACATGATTGCTCATCCTGAATAACTGCAATTAAGTTGTGTACTATCTTCTTTATGTTCTCAATCATACTGCCAGTGTTGATGTCATAAAAGCCCCTGTACTGTGGTGTATTCTATTGCACGTGTCGTAGGCCATAATAATTTGAGGAAGTGGGTCTTCAATCAACTTCAAATATTTATCATAATAAAATAAAATATTTATCATTCAAAAGAAAATGGTTAGGTCTTTGTGCAATAAACCGTATAGGACCTATTGCAGACCAATCCTATGAGGTCTTGTCACATTAATGGTCCCTTGTATATTTTTATAATTCTGTTGTATATTGCATAAAAGAATGTCTCAGTTGTGCTTTCTGAGGCCATCCTAAAACTATTACGAAGTTTTGAAGTACCTTAGTGAAAAATGTTATTATTCTATTAGTGAAATTATTTAGTAGTCTCTTTCTTTAAGGTACCATATGCAATTGGATTTTCTATAATACCTAGTGTGCTGTACTTTCAATATCATGGATTAGGAGAAAATAAATTGTTGAATATTGTTACATAAATTATCAAGTACGATTCATAATAGAAAAGGGAACGTATGTGGTTCATAATCTTCGATGAAAAGCAATCTTTAACTTCGCTAACATACCCGTGGTTAGACCTTTGATTCAGCGTATTCATTCCAATTTGTGAACTTGAGAATTTTAACGCTACCTCTCCAGAATTCAAGTTATTCTGATGAACATTTCTGAAAATTCTGCTGCAAGTTTCTACTCCTCTTGAAGTTGACTGAAATTTCTGGCTGATAGCAGTGCTATCATTATTTACCGAAACTTTTCTACAAGTTCAGCAAGTTGAACTAACCTGCTAATCATAAATGAATGCTACTGGTTATAAAGTTTGCATTTTGATTATATATGATCATAAGGTAGTCATAAATAATTTGAAAGTGTAGGAAAAAAACCAAGAGAAAATGATCTTAATGCCTTAATTTGAATACATCGCTCATGGTAACACTTTCAGCTGCTTAGGATGAAGACAATTTTGACATGACTACTTCAAAATTTCATCCTCTGTACCAATTATCCAATTGCTGCAGGTAATGATATTCGTGATCAAGGTAACGAATTAATGCTTCATTATTATTACTATGAGAACGAACCAGTAAAATCAAGTAATTGCATGCATTGAGCTGACATATTCCTAACTTCCCAGCTCATGCACGTTAAACTTGTCACGGTATGCGTGATTAGTCATAATTGAGCTTCTCGAAATTGTCAAATGGTCAGAGTATTGCTTAGAGGCACATTGTGTAAATGTTAAAGTCATACAATCATTAAAACCCTTAAAGCATTAATATGAATAACTTTCGGTTTTGCTGAAGGCTGTCTGCTCTTTTCGACAATTATGGGCTGGAAAATCACCACTCCCTATGTAACGAAGAATGCTATTGGCTCTCAAAATGCCATCACGAAAACAGGGTTTTTTCCAAAAAAATTTTCATGATCACGTCACAGCAGAAAAAGCTCCACTTCCAACTCTGGGTTTGAGTTTGCTCCATCGAGTTAGAGAATACAAGTAGGAGACAAATTTGGGAGAAAGCCGAAGCTCCTAGTTCTGGAGCTCCAAGTCACAGAATTAGGCCCCAGATGTCAATGTAAATAATAAAAGTCTAAAAATTTTAAAAGCACTCTTAAAACAATAGTTATATTTTGCAAGTAATCCCTGATAGTAGAAGTAGTCAAAAAAGACTATCTCAGGGATTCAAGTTATATTTTTAAAATGAGATGAAAAAGTGAATTAAGGTTATGTGACCATGTTTACCTAAAGTACATGACAGATAAATAAAATTCACTTAGTGTTTTTTTGTAATACAAAATGTTCATATGAGAAAAATGAAAAATCAAAAGTAGTGAAAAGACTGCCTCTGGCATTCTGGTGCCTTATCTAATAATAAATTGCTTTTTCGGGGGTTACGATTAGATAAGGGTAAATTACCATAATTTTCATTGGAGGTAAATTACCATGGTAAATTATGGTAATTTTTGAGAATTGCCATAATTTTCCAGTAATTGTGGTTTTTAGCAGTTAGTAGCTGTTTGAATATTTATTTGGAAAACCACTGGCAATAGTAAGGAATTGATGTCATTTAAACCATTACTATTGCTCATCAATGTGTTATAATTTAAGAAAATATATAAACAAATATGGCAGCTCACACGAAATTTGGCTTTCTTTTGTCATGCTATGAGGAATTTTCATTCAAACCATAGTGTCACAAATATTCCATAAGTAAAAATTGTAAAAGTATTCCACCAATGAGTTGTACTTGCCTTTGTTTGTGATTGAGCCTGAAAGAAGTATATATTAGGGATTAGTCTACTTTTTTAAAATTCCGATTCAGATTCTTTCAAATCGATTCTCCATTCCGATTCCATCGATTCTTTTTCGAAATAACAGGTGTGATATTGATATACCAGTGTCGTACGACTTTTATTAAAATTCAAGTATTGGCTGGAATAAAAGAACAAAGACAATGAAGTCACTCAAAAAGTATATTTATAAACAAATAGTAGATAAAAATATATTCTCAGCTTATTGAGGTAGATAAAAAGTACAAATCGATAGCCTACACCCAAAATTACTGAGACAAATATGATGTGATAAATGAAATTTGATTTGAATATTTATCTCTCTGGAATCGACTTAAGGCAATCGATCCTCGATACCGATTGTAATCCTGAGAATTGGTGGAATCGAGAATCGACATTTGGATTCTACTCATCCTTAGTATACATAGACTTGGCTTTTAAGAATATGTTTAGAATATATCGGTATGACAAATTCTGAAACATTGGTGAATATTACCAAAAATTATTATAATTGTAAGGGTTGCGGTAAATTACAAATAATACTGCAATAATAATAATTACTGTGGTAATTTTCAGAATGGTCCATCCCAAGTTACGATGGCAAGAAATAACTGCACTTATAGATACTGGAAGCATAGCATTTTAGCATTGTCCATTCCAGTCTCGTGCTGAAACATCCTTGCACCCAAATATCCATGCGCCAAAATTATCGTCTCTTATTGGCCATGCTCAAATGTCCCATTGCCTGGGTCAGTGGTAGGGTTGCAAGAGAATAGAGCAATATCTTGCTTGTCCTTCAATTTCCTCATATAATGCTGGTGTCCTAATTTCACAATTGAGAAAAAGCTGTTCAACATTAGTGCTTATTTTAAGATGCGTGTTCCATAAATATATATGTATTTGTTTTTCCATAACTATGCCGCAGCCTATTATCCTCAAGTTATGGTAGGCTTTGAATTTCCTGCCAGCAGGTGAAAACTACATTTTCATTATTTTCAAAACCATTCATGTTTTATACCTGTGAAAAAACTCGTGGATTTGATAAGAATGGGTTGCCTAAATTTTCGCCATTTGATGAAGATTGGCAACTTATGACCGAGATATTATTTATTATGAACCTATCTGTAATAGTTCTTGAGAACATTTTCTGATGTGATCATTCATTAATGAATAATATTTTTGATTTGTACATGTGGATTACTCTCTGTAGCAAAATTATTTTCTCAATGTAGTTTGAAGCTGATAGACGAGCAATTATCATCACTATCAACTCCTTTGGAACTGAGCTAACGAAGGATGAGCGAGCAAAGCTCTACCCCCGCTGTGGAAAGCTTCATCCTGATGGCCTTGCAGCTCTTGCCAGGGCTGATGATTATGATCAAGTGAAGGCAGCTGCTGAACATTATGCTGTAAGTACCATGAAACTTAGGTTTTCCATTCTCCTCTTTTACTGATACCTGATTTTTGTCATTTTCTTAAGAGTGACCTCTGAAATGATGTGACTATTATTTAAGCAGATAATCTCAAGGAAAATAATAATAATTTGCTATTTTTTATTTTCTATTACATCTATTTTGGCCATTATTTATGAGATTTTATAAAATTATGATAAAACACATGAAAATTTTCATTTTCAACCATAAGGTTTATAAAATTGCATAAAATGATACAAATTTTCATTTCTCCTATGAAATAACTGTGTACTGAGAAAAGGCAAAATTGTTATGGAAAAGGAATTTTATATATTGTACTGTTGTATTGTTCCGAGGCTGCTCATTTTCAGGAAGTGAGTGTGAATAGAATGGAGGGGCCTTAAGCCCTGGTTACACGATACATTAACCCATATAAGTTTATGTGTGAATGTATAAACGTCTGAATGAGTGTGGAAAATTCACCATCTAATCACACCAACTTGTACAAATGTTGAGTGCATTAACGGGAAAATAGAACCTGCTCTATTTATTCATGCATTCACACATGAACATGTACATGTATGGGTTAATGCATTATGTAACCAGGTCAATAGAGACTTATACATTTGGAAAAATATGTTTTCAGCTAGAGGTAATAAAATTCTGATATGATTTTTTATGGAAGGAATTATTTATACTTTGGAAAAAAAGTGAGATGTGTGTCCTTGCCAGTTGACCGCATATGTGGTGAAAGTAAAGTCAGTATTTGTTGAATACTAGTGAGGCAGAACTGACTTAAATGAAGAGTAAACTATGGAACCATTTGTATAGCAAGGGATAACACTCAAATTTATTCAGAATAACTGAAATATACTGTGCCATGTATAGGCATCCTGAAAAAATAATTTTCTATTCAAAATTTTAATGATAATATTTTACAATCCATACTTCTGCACTCTACAGATTCAGGCTTCACTTCGTAGAAGTTAATAGTATCCATTCTTAAAGACTACAATTTTGTTTTTTTCAACAGAATTTTATTTTGGATGGTACGACACGCTTCACTGACTGACTGACAGGCAGTTGTGAGTCCATACTTGTGTAATTTACTTCGCTAATACATTATAGAGTGTCAATTATCCAATGTCCGATTAATAGTTGGATTAATTGTCTATCATCCCACAACAACTTCCGCCTGTATTCTTCCATTTTGTCTCCCTCTGTAAAATGTGATAAATGACCAAATTTCAGAGCAGGTATCCACATTCAAATACCTTGGGTGCAAAATAGTTATCATAGATGATCACAATGTTGAAAAATAACGTAACACATTTAAACCCAGATGTGGAACAATCCATAGAATTTTAAAATTTGGAGCAAGAAAAGAAACAAAAATTTAAATTTTACTAGACAATGTGAGTTCCATTGATATTGTAAGGGAGAGAGACATAGGTACTCTCAGAGAGAAACAAAAATAAAATTGAATCAGCTAAAATTCCTGTGAAGAAGAAGTGGCACATTACGAGATATAACCTGCTATGAAAACAGTAGACAAGGTTCAAAAATTCTTAAATTAGATGATGAAATAAAAGAATACTAAATCAAATGATACAAACATGTAGGAAGAATCCAGCAGGACTGCCTTCCCAGAATTGCCTTCAAGTACAGGATGCAGTAGCAGCAGAATTTGCATTCGAAAAGTAACCCTCTTCAGCAAACATATGCTGTTGTTTCGTCCAACGCATTCTCAGTACTAAAGTGGAAGTGAGAAAAAACTTCCTGATCCACATGTTCGAATGAGACCATCTGCACCTTTGAATGGCTAAATCTTGCTTCCTAGCACCAAATTCAAATCAGCAAATTATGCTGCCACACCCTGTAAAAGCCTGGAGGACAACTAAGCATTGGGCACCCGAAGTTAAGATGTTTCTGGAATAGGCAATATGGATCCATGAAGTAAAGAAGTGGCAGATATTAATTTTAGCCATTGAAATATTTCAGAGAAATAAATGGAAAGAACAATTGCCTGATAAAGAAAATTTTGCCATAGGAATGCTAGTATTTCGCTACAATATGCACAAAAACCTTTGAGAAAGGATGGAATTGAAATCAAGGCCACAACTTTCACATAATTGAACATGAATGGATTATTGGTCGCTTTTGATTATCTGATTGGGCATCTGCCTCAATGAGCAAGGATAATTGGCGCTCTGCTTAATGGGTGCTGTGATGGCATGTAGTGATGTGCCTCGCGTACACATTGCCTCTTTTTGTTTACATTGCTATACAGATATTCATTTTTATTTCAACTGACTCTGACATTTCCAGCCTGCTGACAAAATGCCAAGATTCTCTTAGGAGGGAATTATATTATGTGTTGTGGGTAAATACTCTAGTTAATTTATGGATCAGATTGAAAGTGTGGGAAACACTATTTCTGGATGTCACTGCTTGATACCTTATGGTGGGGTGATTTGATTTTTCCTTTCGTTAAGCTGAAAGAATTTTTGGAACTGGAAGAAAGAATAGAGCCAAAATTTTCTCTGTTCATTTAGAATTTTCTCAAGGTGTGAATGTTGGGAATAAATGGTACTTAATTTATGGGCAATGCCCCATGTGAATTATCTCTTTGAGCTATGAAGATGTGATAGTGTTTCATAAGGTTTCTGCAGTTGTCACTATGAAATTTCATATCATTTGCAGGAATATCGTGCACTGTTTGATGGAGCTGGCAATAACCCTGGTGAGAAGACTTTGGAGGACAAATTTTTTGAACATGAAGTTAGTATTTGAAGCTTGATAGTTATAATAACCATTATATTTCTGAGTGAACTGTGTTAGTAAGTAATTTTCTGTATTTCCCCTCTTTACAGGTGAGATTAAATGTAAATGCCTTCCTGCAGCAATTTCACTTTGGCGTGTTTTACTCATATCTGAAACTGAAGGAACAGGAATGCAGGAATATTGTCTGGATTTCAGAATGTGTGGCACAGAGACACAGGGCTAAAATAGATAACTATATTCCTATATTTTAAATTCACAATCATAACTCTTTATTGGAATATGCATTTATGTAGTTAATGTTGGGGGAACATTCCGATTAAATGGTAATTGGTTATGGTGAATTAATTAAGGCGAGTTAAGAGTTGAAGTCATACCATAAGAGCAGAAGAAAATGGAAGGTTAGTATTTCATCTACATTATGTCTCATGTACAAAAATACATTCAACCGTGGCAACTTGTGAATTAATGATTATTATTTACCTGTAAATTATTGATTAGAAATGTTGTATAGAATCAGTGTTGTAATTTATGTACAAATTTCACAAATTAGATGATGCTCTTTAATATGCAAGGAAATAATGTACATATATATGGTTATGCAATGTAAAATAAATGTATTGTCCCCATTGTATTTATAAATATTTTATTTGTGCACCAAGTTTTAACTCTCTGAGATGTGATTTTGTGTTACCCTCCAGAGAATCTTAGTGGAGCTAAAGAGCTCTCACACATCCAGGAAAGATGGCATAACATGATACAATCCTTTTTAAAGGGAGGAGTGCATGAATAGAGATGGAAAAATTACCATAATTTTCATCTGAGATAAATTACCATGGTAAAATACAGTACTGTAATGACCCATCTTTATGCATGTATGCATTTATTGCTCCAGCTTTAATATCAAGGACATGCCAATATGATAGTAACTGAATGGAAGTATGAGGATGTCTCTGTTACTCAAAGGGTTAAAAACAAGGTGTTTAAAAATTAATCAGGATTAACTCAGTTGAACAAAATTTGTAATTATTTTGTATCCTAATATGGTAAAACACCAAAAATGTCTGTAGATCATCGCAACATTTATAACAGCTTTCATCTGTGAATAAGTAATCTACTGCTGTAGTCAACACATTTTTTATTATACCCTCTGGAATCTGAGGAATGGGTAGTCTATTTGTGTTCATTCTGTACCAATATGGCTGGATCCTGCCTAGTATGTATAGTAAAGATACAGACTAAAGATAAGGCTCCATTCAATGTTCTATATACCAAGAGGTTAGGAGAAAAAATTGTATTCACCTCCAAGGCGTTTTCTTAGTTTGCTAATGCTTGGTGAACAAAATGTTATCCCTGGATTTATAACTATGGATGATCATGATGGTTTTCCCAATAAAATCCTAACTATTGGATATTTAACATTGATTTGAATTCTTCAATACCTAAAGCCATAGATATTATTAAAATATAATAATTTTAGAGTGAAATTGTGTATTGTACGTGCTTCATAGTAATGAATTTCCATTAATTCCTGAATTCAGAATATCTTGTTGATTATCAAGATAAATAATGTAATTATTGCTCATTCATGCTAATATTGCCTCCTCATACTAAAGTAATATTTTGGACAGTGTGCAATGAATAAATCAACCAACAATGGATGAGATATTTTCAAACCCATCAATTAAAATGTTTCCAAATAATAATTTATCATCTCAGGAGTACATAATAATTAACTTATGCCATTCTTATCACTTAACTCTTCCACGAGATATGAACTCCAGCTTCACATTGAAGAATACTGGGGATGGGAAGATTCAGTCACTTGTTTTCAATGCTCACTTGCCATGTATTAAGTTGCTGGTTGTGAAATTTCTGCATGATTGAGAAAAAATAATGCTTCGTGTTTCCGCAAGATAGTTTTGTGTTAACAGTGGTTTGATGCTATAGCATAATTTTCACTATATAAAGTTTTAATTTTCTATAGTAATATGCATAATTACTGCAAACGTGATCAGGAAAGGAATTTCCCTGGACCTGACCATCTCTCAAAAATATGCTACAATCCAGTTCTCCATCTACCCTAAAGAAACCTTTTTGGGCACCCCTTAAGTAATTCTGAAAGTTAATGCTGTTACCCAAGTCAATTTTAGAGGAAGACGTTTGCTGATTGGAAAATTTATGACTCCCAGAAATAGGTTAAAATGGGACAATCATGGCTTTAAGGTCACAAAATTGCCACATTGGTTCCATTAATTGCATTTACCAATCATGCAAGGTACTGCTTCAATGCATTGGAGAGAAAAAAAGAAGAGGGTGTACCTAAAAAATAGTTTCTTTCCTGCAGATAATGTCTTTGTGTAATTCTAGGATGATGTAGTTTGTGATTCTAGGTGATTAAAGTACAGCTCCTTTCAATTCTTACACTAGCAGGGGTCTGTCTTCCCCTATTAATTCCTTCTTCATCCCTTCTTTAGAACTTATTTTCTTTCTTCCCTTTCCCTACTTGCATTACGTCCTTCCCTCAATCACGACTTTGGGCAAACCATTGCCCCTTACCACCTCTTTCATCCACCAACCAAGCACTTCCTTGTTTGTGTTTTTATCCATCCACTGCACCATCTCTATCCTCATCTACATCTCAAATGCCTGCTACATATACCATCCTCTTTTCTCCAAGTTTGTACCCCATTCAAAACTACATTACACATTTAACTCCTTGCCAGCCTCCTCTTTACATCCTTACCCCCCATCATCAGCTTCTTTTTTCTCCTGAACACCTTCTTTATTGGTACTATTCTCCAATTAATGTCTTGCCTACTATGCCCATTTACTTCCAGTAAACTACCTCAGTAATGAAATTGCCTAACTTTCTACACTTAAGTGATCTCCTACTCTAATAATTAGCCTCACTTTCTTTGTCTAGGAGAACGCTTTACTTCTTTCTTGTGATTTATCTTAATTTTACATACTAATTTTCTTATGCATCTACTAAAGCTTGCAGTCCTTTGGGTGATTGACTGTACCCAATGCCTCGCCATGTTTGAATCTATCAACTTATTCATACATGGTAATTTTCTCTGGTCCTTTTATTCCAAGTAAAAGATTAGCAGCATGTGAAATTAAACTAAATGTTTTACACTCCTGGAATCATTTCTTTATTCTGCTTATGAACATGTATCATGATAAATTTATATGTACATCATATTTTTACACTCTGAAAAGGTAGAGAAAAATAAGTCTGTTCCTAAGGGACTCAAAAAAACTATTATAGCACTGAGGTGGAATACCAAGAATTAACTCACATTTTTAGACACTATCATCATAAGAACATCTCTTTACATTCACGGTGAATGCAAAAATGTGCAACGTGTGACCAAGCTTTTTCAACTATAGGGGGTCTATTGATCCAAATGAATGGGAACCACCTAATGGTACAAAACCATTAAATTATGGAAATTTGAAAGCTCCAGCCCCAGACAATGGTTCAAAGACCAAGACAATTGAGAAAACTGTGATATGTGGTCATAAAAAATAATGGCATATTACAATTTGTGGAGGAAGTAAGGCTGATTCCGAAGAATACTCTCTGACAGTTGTGCATAAATGGGCACAGACCAGGAGTTCTGAAAACGTAAGGGTAATTTTTGTATAAATCGGAGCACACATGGTAATTTTATGCCGTCTTGTTCAGAAGTATGGAAGGATGAGAGAGCAAATAACAAGGCTACACTATTTGTTCCACTTAAGTTTATCAAATTCAATTACAACAACTGAAATGAATCAATTATCTGAAACCATGTTTCATACAACCAAATATGTGGTCAACCACATTCACATAGAGGAATGATACTGTTGCCCATTATACATAACATACTTGAATTCCATAATACATAAACCAATCCACCAGGAATGCAAGATTTCACTTTACCCTCTTTGCTACAATAATATTAATATATTTCATTGGCTAAGATTTAACTACTAAGACATGACACAATATTCCAGAACTTCCTTTCAAGTAACACACATAGATGCCATGAACCTGCCCTCGTGCACTTTTCCCTTCAAAATAACTCTTCCTATAAGCAGAATTTCTCTGTGTACATGGAATTTTGCTAGTTTTCATGGAATATTTTTAGCTGATGATCCAAGCACTCATTAACAGTGTGACAGTCTGGACTGTGTTAAGAAAGAGATTTTTTGTGGGCAATGGAACCTAAAAATTATATGTATCAACATTAGATGAAAAACACTAAGCCACAAGTGACACTGTCAGTTGGCAACTTCGATAGCCTTAGCAGACTAAAGTTTCTCCTATTTTTGCAGCATGAAGGGGTCATTGACCACACTCCTTTCATTATTGAATGAGGATTACCCAAAACGTTTACTGCAATGTATTCTTATTTATCTTCACGAATAAGGCCCCAATATATATTTGTGTTCATTCCAAAATTTGTCCCTAATTATGTCACAGTGTAACACTGCCAATCCTTGCACACACTTCTCATTTTCGGCACTGGTTATCTTTCGAATAATAACTGTTCCTTTCCGAAACATTTCTGGTTCGTTGTTGTAATTTATATCGAATTCCGAAAACAATATTTCATTTTTATCCGCTGCTAAAGTCCCTTTAAGACGCTCCTCTGCCTGGAAAATAAATATTGCAAGGTGTTCATATACTTTGATATTTATAGTCTTAAAAATCAGTTCTTTTAAAGAGCCAGGGACGAAATCTGTACACTAAAATATATATACATGACAAAATTTCGAGAATTCATTCTTCCAAACCTCAGCTTACCTCGGCATTTGAAAGGCCCTTCCTCAAAACCAATGACCAAAAGGCTGTGTTGTACAGATTGTTCACATGAACATCTGCTTGCCTCCAGCTCAAATAATCTCTCAAATTTTTGTTCGTAGGATAAAGAACGACCCTTGCGTCGAACGAAGGAGGATAAGCAATTTTTATATCGCCGAAATATTCTGGCCAGAAATAAACGAAAGCCGAAGCAAATAGGCTATTGACGTTGGTCATAATTTTGACACTCCTCCTATTGTACAGAGTCGTATCCTTTTTAAACACGAAACTGTACTCGTCACTTTGTCCATAAGCAATCTTAATGTCACGAAATTCATCCATGACACACTTCGCGCACCTTGTCATTAGGTCGAGGCCTCTTTTATCATTAGGCTTTTCATAACCATGGGCATCGGCAAATTTGTGGAATCCTTTACCATCAATTCGAACGACGATCCAGGTATTAGGAAGACACCTCTCCTCCGTTTCAAATTTTCGAACATACTCAAATGAACTTTTTGCCATTTTTACAGCTTCTTCCGAAGGCAAGATAACTCTCACAAACCTGAAATATTTAACTTGTTTCTCTTTTCAGTTTCGAACAAATCACTTAACACGACACAGAACTATGACTCAGCATGGGTCCTATGGCGCATCAAGTAGAGACCATAGTCAAGAACACAAGGTCTGAATGCATAAATTCCCTCTGTAAACGTTTCCATGCATTACAAAATGACAAGGTCTTAGATAGCAAGACTCAAGTTTTAGCATTGTTTTCACAATCCGTGCTTCTGATTTGGACACTGCAACAACTGCACACGGTATCTTAAATATTATGAAAGCATGAATCTGAACAATAATCAGATATAATGCTTAAACTCATAATCATTAACGTTGCCGGTTTGTGGTAGTCTGCTGGTAAACAATACGATGCTTAACAATCGTCAATTATTTTGAAAATCAATGTTTTGCCGATTATTAGTATTGCCGCCACCGTCGTAATAACAAGTAAGAAGCGCTTGGCAATCAGTTCAAAACAGCATAATTACAAACCTCATATGGTCATATCGCTGGAGTTGATTTATGGGACGATCCTTTAGAAAGTTAACACTTGTTAAAAATATAGCGTTGAAATAGGGTTCGCGTCACATTTGAAAACCTCAAGTTTTATCTTAAGTGCAGTGGTTTCGTGCATTCTGTTTTTTTACGGCAACGAGTGTTGAAGCTCAGAATGACTTGCTCTGCCATTCATTGGTTTCGAAAAGGACTGCGGATTCATGATAATCCAGCATTGTTAGCTGCCACTGAAAAGGTATGCACGAATGAAAGTGTGATTTTCTATCATGCCCTTATCAATTTGCTGATCACTAATGTTTATATATTCCGTTTTACCCAGACATCTGGAGATATCTTATAAGATGGAGGAATATCTTCCGGTCCCATCGTAAAACTGTTATTATCCTTTATTTAAACCCTATTTATTATCCTATTAGTGTATATCTTAGTTAAAAAATGCAATCTTATGAATTGCTTTAAAGATTAACCTTGAGAATAGATACTCTGTAATCTTATCCGTCTCAACGGAGCGTGACGTCGTGCACAGTGCATGTCTTGAGCCCTACCATGACGGTTTGTGCGGCCAACTATGGACGAAGGTGCCATAATTTGCCTCTTCCACTTGCTAAAATCTGAAGTATGATCCAACATGCATGCAAATGTGTGCTACTAGGCCTCCTAGAGACATTTTCGCCTTATTGCTTGCCATGTTTCGTGTCTCCCTTCTGCTCAATATTTACCTTTAATCGATATGTCGTCAATTTAGACAGACTCAAAATATTAAAGTAATTTATGAAAAAAAAGCATTAACGTTCTTTTATAAATTACTTAATGCCTCGTGTAATTCCTCGTACCATGCTATTTTGAGAGGTTTCATTTTGATTATTATGCAAAGGTGTACTTTTTTCTTTGTTGCTACTCCTTAGTTTCCACAAATGCGTCATATTTTACAATGTTCTTGCTCAAATCAATGAGGGAAATCTGCCCACAAGTTGAATTGTACAATTCAAACATTCTGTATCTATGCTTAACAGAATAAAGTACGTGTACAAAATAATGGTGAATGTTTTGGGTGTCATAGATTTTGAAAAGAAAGTATCGAATACCTTAAATTTAGGAGCTTCCTTTGTGATGAATGAGTAACTATCTTTTGTGATGATTCTCTGATCATGTATTTGTTGGATTATGTTGATGATGTAATTTTAGCCATAGATGGTGCGAAAGTTATGCAGTTGGTCAAATTTGTTAATCTGTCAGAATTCAGAGTTGCTGCTCTATGAATTCTTTCTCACATTCTTGGAATAAAGAAAAATAGGATGGAAGGGAAAGAAAAGCTCCATAATGGCTAGATGATTACTTAATAGATATTTCTGCTGTGGTCAATGCTATGTGTTTTCCAGTCATGGCTACATTAATGTTAGATTTTGTGCTCTACTTCCCCTGGCTTATCAGGGAGCTATGGAAATCATAAAACATCATAACAATTTTAACAGAGAAGATGAATACCATATTCACAACTCGTGGAAATTGTTGTTTTAGCTCTAGTGCTTATAACTTTCCCACCTGAACAATAGACTGTTGCTGACCAATCAGGGGATGGCAATTACCACAATACTAGAATTAACCAGATCTCTTCATTGGGTTGGTGAGGTGGCCAGTGTGCTGGATTACCATACTGATTGTTAGGGTTCAAATCCTGGTGGAGGCAGATATTTTTCAGAGGGAACCTGACCCATGTATATCTTTTGGACGAAGTCCAGTCCTAACTCCATCTGTTGGATGAGACGTTAAATCAGATGTCTCTTGGAATCTATAGTTAAGATCAGACTAATGCTGATGCCAAGTTTCTCTCCACTCTTCCCTAAAGATCCTTCCCTTACCTACCTGTAGCGATCCTCACTAAATAACTTCACAGTTATACCCAGTTAAGACATGACATCTCGCCATCTGTATTGAACCTCCTTTGTTACACTCTGTAACTCATATCGAAATAGCACAGTGTTGCCAACACATAAATATAGAACACTACATTTTCTTCTCCTTTTTTTGAAATAACATAAAAATAAACCACTTATGTTTAATATTTGACAACACATACCAACTCAAATCATACAACATTTTACTTTTCCATAATATACTCTTCATGCCGCAAGGTCTTATGTACACTCCTTTTTGGTCTATGATCATCTTGTGATCCTGAAGTTGTAACAACTTCATTACAAATAGATTTCTTTGGACTATCTGTATGCAAAATAGTCATAGTTGATTGTCCTGTATTTAAATACCTTTTTTTATTTTCACATTCATCAGTCAGAACAGAATTTGTCTCATCTTGTCTCTCTTATTTTAGATAAGTTGAATCCCTGAAAATATTTTTCCACTAGGTGATTGCAACATCACAGAGTTCCCTGTTTTACCAATTATTTCCATTGGAGTAGGATTAAAAGGAGTTGACAATTTGTTTTCCCTATGCTGACGCATTAATACTTGATTTCCAATTTGCAAGTCACAAACTTTACCTCTATGAACTTCATCTGCACACTCTCTTCCTTTGTCTTTCAGAAATGTATCTCTATCTCTTAATTCCTCATCTAGATGATATGAATTAGTATTTGATACATCAGGAAGTTTTCCCTTAATCTTCCTTCCCATCATTAATTCCCCTGGTGGAATCCCAGTCGTGGAGTGTGGTGTAGTCCGATAAGCTAACAGAAATTTTGTTAATTCCTCCTTCCAATTCTTTTTAGTATTGTGCGCAGTTCTAAGTCTTTTCATGATGGTCCTATTTTCTCTTTCAACTTGACCATTAGCCTGTGACCACAAAGGCGTGGAGTGATAATGTGTCACCCCATTTTGCTCTAGAAAAACTTTAAATTTCTTGTCAACAAATGTACCTCCATTATCTGTCATCACACATTTTGGCAGACTATACCTAGCAAATACTTCTGCTACTTGTTCTATGAAAATTTTTGCTGACAACGATTTCGTGATCACAACTTCAAAGAATCTGCTATAGTGATCTACTATTACTAATAGATAATCTCCTGTGGGAAGAGGTCCTAGATGATCCATAGATATATATATTCCCAAGGGCTAGATGGTAATTTTGTCCTTGCCATTGGTTCCGGCGGATTAGGAATAGTTACTAGTTGACAACCATGGCAATTTCACACCCATTTCTCAACATATCTGTCCATTCCGTTCCACCACTTTTTGTTACGCAACAATCTTTTCATGGCAGTCATCCCTAAATGTCATTCATGGCTTATTTCTGAACACTTTGTTTGCAGTTCACTAGGACAAACTATTCTGGTGCCCCTTAATACTATCCCATTTACTTCACACAACTCATCCTGAAAGCATTCTAAACATCTTTCCTCTTTTGACCAATGATTTGTTTTAAAACTAATTATTAGATCATGTAACATTTTGTCTTTCTCTGTTGCTTTGATTATATCCTCAAGCTTCATAGCTACTGGCACTGTTGCCTCCAAAATGCTTAATACTTGCATCTCCTCTTCCTTAGCTTCTAGTTCATATTGCTTATATTTCTTAGTTAAATCTAGCAACCTGGAAAGTGGGTCTGCTATATTATTTTTACCTTGAGTATACACTACCTTGTAGGCATAGCTCATCAATATTAATACCCAATGTTCAATTCTCGCTCAAAGTTTTTTATGAGGTCCAAATATTACTTTAGAGGTTTGTGATCAGTTACTAGTTCAAATTCCTTACCATATACATAGATATGGAAATCTTCACATGCCCATACTAAGCTCAGTGCTTCTTTTTCTGTCTGCGAATATCTCTGTTCTGTTTTGGTTAATGCCCTACTAGCATATCTGACAATTCTTGTCTCATTCATTTGAAATTGTACTAGCACTGCTCCTAAACCTACTGGACTGGCATCACAATAAATTCTACATTTTGCATTTGGTCTAAAAAAACCCAATACTGGAGGATTTACCATGCTATTTTTCAACTGATCAAATACTTTATCTTGTTCTAAACCACACATGAATGGCTCATTTTTACACATTAATCTTCTCAGAGGCTCTGCAATGGTAGCTAGGTTAGGAATGAACTTAGCTGAAAAGTTCACAAGTCCTAAAAGACTCCTAATTTCACTTTGATTTTCCAGCCTTCTAAAAGATTCGATTTCTTCCTTTCATATGATCTGTAGGTTTGATACCATTACCGCAAATGTGATGATTTAAAAATTGAATCTCTTTCAAACCAAACTCTCATTTTGATCCATTCAATGTTAACCCTTTTTTCCTTAAAAGTACAAAAGACTTTTCTCAATCTTTTATCATGTTCCCTTTTGTTTTTACCATTCACAATCATGTCATCCATGTAACAAATAACACCTTCACAATCTTGAAATGTTTGAGGCATTACTTTTTGGTACATCTCAGGTCCACAATTTACCCCAAACATGAGTCTTTTAAATCTATACAATCCCACATGTGTGCTAAAAGTTGTTACTTTCCTAGACTCTTCCTCCAATTCAATTTGATGGTATGCCCATTTCATATCCAGTTTGCTAAACACACTACTCCCATTCAAATCATTTAACACATCTTCAATTGTTGGCAAAGGAAACCTTTCCCTCTCAATAGCTAAATTAGCCACACTCATATCTACACACAAACGCCATTTTCTCCCGTTAAATTTTTCCTTGGTGTGACTACAATTGGTGATACCCAACAGGAAGGCTCATTTACCTTTTCTATTATGTCCTTCTCCAGTAATTTATTTACCAGTTTTTCTACTACTTCTCTTAAGTTATAAGGTGACCTTCTCAGTGGTTGTGCCACTTCTTTTACATCTGGTTTCATTTGTATTTTCAACTGAAAATCTTTAAGTTTCCCAACACCCTTGAAAATATCACCATATTCCCTGCACAGTTTATCATAATTTGTACAAACATTATCCTTCACACCGTTCACTGAAACTTCCTTACATACTTCCATCCCTATTTTCAACACTCCCAATTTCATTGCTGTTGTCTTACCCAACAATTATGCACCTTTTCCATCAAAAGCAAAAATTTGACATTTGACAATTCTTTACCATTTCTGAGCTTCACTTTTGCTTTGAAAGCTTATAGAATTTTAAGAGGTTTCTTATCCCCGTAAGAAAATATTTTCCTATCAACCAGATGAGAATTACAGTCAATATTTTCTGATTTCAGCCTTTCCCATCCAGATTTACATATGATATTACACTCTGCCCCTGAATCTATTAAGATAGACATCTTTACATTCCCCACTTCAATAGAAACATAACAGTCCATTGCATTCACCATGCTCTCATTTCTTACAGAGAATACATATTTGTCTTTATCACTATTCTCCACCGGTAAATTTTCATTTTCTGAACATGATACTCTACTACACAAGTTCTCTGCACATTGATTGTTCACTGCTCTAATATCTTTACGATATTTCTTACCTTGCTTAGTTGATTTTCGACACACTTTCATAAAATGACCTTTCAACCCATACATATTACATACTTTATTTCTCGCTCGGCAGTCGGGCTCACTAGATAAATGACCTACTTTTCCGCACTTCCAACAACACTTGTCCCTTGTCTCTCGTATGCTATCACGTCCTCTGGTTTCCGGGAATTTCTTCCTCGGCCGACCACTCAGTTGCAACCTGTTGATTTGGTCTGCAACCGCTCCTTCAGGAGTGCCCATTGCTGCTGATTCTTCTCTGGACTGCTCCCAAACGAGTATAATTTCTTCAGCTCTCTCCAGGTTAAGAGCATCTCATTCATTAAGCAATTTAAGTCATAGTTCCTTTTCAGGGCATTTCCTCACTACTTGGTCTTTTATGTGCCTCTCTACTTCTTCTGTCACGAAACCACATAACTTGGCTTGTTGACGAAGCCTTACAATAAACGTTTCCATCATCTCACCCTGCACAGGATACATCTCTTGAAACTTCATAGTCTCAAAAGTCACATTCCCTTGCATGGAAAACTTATCATTTAGCATTTTAATAGTGACTAAATACTCATCCTCCGCTTGTTGACCTACTTGAGCAGCGGGTACTGTCTGTGTCTCAAAAATATCCTGCGCATCGGGGCCTGCGTAATGTAACAATGCTGCCTTTTTTCTGGCTGCCACAGTTATGCCTCTCGAGTCCATGTAAAACTGGAATTCCCTCAGCCACTTTCTCCATCTTTCGGCTCTAGTGGATTTATCACCGTGAGGATCAAATCTGGGAAGTTCTCTTTCTTTCTCTATCTTACTTAGCCACTTAACTGGTACCACGTGAGCGAGTTTTATGCTAACTCCTCATTAAATACTTCAACAGCATTTAAGCTACTTTTGAGTACTCTAATCGACCACTACTCAACATTTAAGTAATTACGTGATACATCCTCTACCTCGTTGCCAAAATTGTAGCGATCCTCACTAAATAACTTCACTGTTATTCCCAGTTAAGACATGAAATCTTGCTATCTTTATTGAACCTTCTTTGTTACACTTTGTAACTCATATCGAAATATCACAGTGTTGCTTACACATAAATATAGAACACTACACTACGTACTTTACCTGTCTGACCTCAATGGCATAAATGACCTCAGCTGTTGGTCGCCTCCCAAAATAACCAATCAACCAATACATAGGTACTTTGACCTGAAGACAACAGCCGTTATACTAGCAAAACTGTTGTCATAAACTATAAAAGCAAGTGTGTTGTGGCATTGAAAAACTATTCCCAAAAATAAAGTCAGTTTTACTTTTGCCCAGCCCTGGGTATTGATTGATTATAATAAAACATGCAATTATTCCTACAACTAAGTAAGCCTTTTAGTACTCAGTATTTAAAATAGAGTTTTGTTTACCCACAGAAATGACCATCATTTGTGTCATATTGGACCTAAATTGATTTTATCCATGACAAATAAATGATAGGGGAGCATTGATGTCGTATTCATCTTAATTACAAGTTTTTGCCCTCAGGGGGGGGGGGGGATTTGTTTTGACCTAGCAGCTCTTATTTGCTCATTACTGTGGCATTAGTTGTTCAAAGACATTCAGGCATTCTGTTGGTATGTGTTAACTGCCTTTAAACTTCGATCATCATTGTCAGCTTTTAAACTTTGATCATCATGATGTGCGCTCAAGTGTAATGGCATGTTTTTGATTCTACTAATCAGTTCCTGATTAAAGTTAATTTAAGGTTAGAATTTAAAGCTCTCGGGTTTCCTACCAGGTGATGGTGGTATGAGGCACCGACGTTTCAAAGGCGTAGGTAGTTTGCCATCGTCCTCAGGGTCATGATCACCCTGAGGATGACAGCAGACTATGCCTTCAAAATGTCGGTGCCACATACCACCATCGCCTGTTTGGAAACCCGAGAGCTTTACATGCAAAGCATTCGCTGGGAAAGCCTAATATCTTACATTAACTTGGTATTGGGAGTGTCAATTTTACATGTTCCTTCTCTTGAATATTAGCATTTTACCCTAAGAATAAAGCTTGCAAGCTGATTTCAAGTCTGGTTATCTTCAGGTTGGTGGAGAGCACTGTGTCATCCGTCCAGTATTTATTCTTGATCCATGGATTGTAAAGAAGATGCGTGTCGGGCCAAATAGATGGCGGTTCCTTCAGCAGTCTTTGGCAGATCTACATGAAAATTTGCAGAAAATGGGTTCGCGGTATGAGAAAAAAGTTTAAACACCAATTTTTGGTGATAATACTTTTCTTACTTAATTATTATCTTCAATAAATAAATGGCTGACCTTTTAATTTTTGTTTATGATAGATCTCTTGGTAAACCGTCTCAGCTGAAAATGATAAGAGGATTATCTTACTTTTTGAAATTCCATTTTCCCACGGGGATAAATTTGGGTTCTAATTGTACAGAAGTAAGAAAAGTTCAGATGTATTAATTTTGGAATGAACTATGTTCACAAATTTTTCTCTTATGTCAGGCATTGGAAAAAATATCTATTAGCCACACCAGAAATGTTTTCCCCCATGATAGAACTGCTATGTTTTGCTAGAACTTAAGTTACATCTCTGCTTCTTTCTTTAGGTAAATTTATAAAAATAATTAGGTCATGTACTGTAATAGTCTGCGTCCCCCTCCCAGATTTTGGAAGGCCAACATGACATCAAAGATCCTCAAGTCCCCTGGTGAGGCAGAGTAATACATTAGGCTAGACCCATGGGAAAACGGGTCATTAAAGCACATGATTACCCACTTCCCTTATATCATGAAGGAAATCTGCATGGCAGTGAAGGTGATAATTCCCCACAGGAAATTCCACACAATCCCCTCCGGCCAATCCTTTCAGTAACATACACTGTTCTTTAATCATGGGAACTCCAAGTCATCTTGTGGTGAATGACCACCAAAGTAATTGAGTTTGGCGAGTAGGTAATTTGACCCAATGAATTCTCCCTCCTCGAATGGGATTTGTAAAACTCTCGTAGATCAGATTTGCACAATGTGTTATTCTCATTCCAACAGAATAAATTTTACTTTATAATAGTACCATTATTTGGTAATATTAAATATTACCAAACGTGCATGGTGGAAAAGATTATCAAGTCATGAACACAAATTTAATCAAAAATATCAATAAAATGAGGATGGAAACTTTATATAAGATGCAGATGAGTGAGATGCAAGGTGAATGGGTGATTACAGAGATGGGGATGAAAACATAATGCATGAACAATTGACAATTAATTGAATAATATGGCAAAGTTTCAGTTAACTTATAATAATGGAACTTGAGCTGAGAGGTCTTTCTTGAAGTCTCTCCCTAAACATAGAAAAATGTCTTTACGATGCAGATAATAGATGATTGCTCAGATAACTGGTCAGTGTGATTAAACTATTCAACATGATATGTTAGTTTAACAGCAATTAATGTCCACTTGTTCTCTCAAACATTTGGCTCTTAAGGAAGGGTGGGAATGATGGAGCAGGTTGGCAGCAGCTGACAGTTTACTGTACTTTGATGTCTAGCTGTAGCACTCATTCAGTGTCAGTTATTTCGTCTCCTCTGAGGATATGGTGATACACCTCTCCTGGTGTTCTGTATCATGTTTTAGCTGTATGTAGCTTATGTTGTGAAAATATTTTGTAGAATATAATCTTGCTGTTTTGTGTGTATGAAAAATATGATTGAAAAGTGCCTCTCTTTAGGAAACTTGCTCAATGGTTCCTTGTAAGCTTTGTTGAAATAGCTGTGTATTTTTATGTATTGGTGTAGCAGAATTATAGTTAAGAAATAAGGAGAGGAATGTAATTTTCCTCCTCTCCAGGGCTTTAAAATATTACGACAGTTTAGTGGAATTTTTATGATGTTTTCAGAACACCATGAGTAGATGACTTCATTTTGTTGAATATATATTGCCTCATGTATCCATTTGCTAATATCTATGTAATAATTGTGGAGTCATCAACGAAAATCATGTCACTATTTTTTTTAATGCATGGTTTATTGTGTTCACAGATACAGGTTTGGGATGAGGAAGTGTTTTGGTTTGCTAACTGTGGCAAAAATATCGGCTATTACTTGTATACTTCCTTTTTGATTAAGGTTAAATTTAGTTGAGACCTATTTTTTCTCTCTTTTCTGTAAAGAATTTTACTGAATGAAATCAAAATTTTATTTATAAATTAATTTTGAATCTATGAAATCACATTCCCTGCTGACTCTTACATGACAAATGTACTGTACCTAGTTCAAACACTTAGAAAATGATTGCTCTCTAATTTCTATATTTTTTAAATCTTTTGAAGGCTTTATGTTCTTAAAGGAAAACCTGAAGATGTATTGCCCATTGCTTTTCGTGTTTGGAACGTCAAATTGATCACTTTTGAGTTGGACATAGAGCCATATGCCCGTGAAAGAGATGAACGTGTTGAAGCTATGGCAAAAGCTGCGGGAGTTCAAGTGAAGCAGAAAGTTTCTCATACATTGTATAACACCGAGGTGTGAGTACTATTTCCATATTTGATGGATGTAACAAAATTAAATTTTACCCTAAGGAGATAAAATTTGAAGTCCTCCCTCAACTTGTCACCAAAATTACTCATTTGTTTTTATCATTTCAGAGTTATTAAGGCGAATCTTGGTCGACCACCTTTAACGTACCAGAAGTTGCTCTCTGTAGTAAATGGGATTGGTCCCCCTCCTAATCCTGTTTCAATGCCAGAAACATTTCCCAAAGAGTGTTTAGTTGGAAATTCAATGTCAGATAAAGACAAGGAGATACCAGGAGGCCCAGAGTTCAGTGTTCCTACTCTGCAAGACTTAGGTGTAAAGAAAGAGAATTTGGGCCCAAACCTCTATCCTGGTGGAGAAACTGAGGCTCTGAAGAGACTGAAAAAGTACATTGCTAAAAAGGTAGGTAAGTTTGTGAGTACATGAAATTTGAATAGGAGGTCACATTTAGTAATGTACGTATTCATAGGCCATGAGGCCACTCGATTATTACACCTTTTCTGTGTGCTTCTGTCATTATTTGCCTGATATGTGTGACCTCTCTTGATGATTTTTGACTCTTTCTCTGCCTCTATTTTTCATTAATATGTACATAAAAAATGCTTTAGAGGTATGAGGACATATATTTCAGTAAATAATGTATTTTAATGAGCAATTTTCTTTTATATTTGACCATGATTTGTTGTTTTGTTGTATTTGAGGCATTAAAGATGTCTTTAAAGTAAAGCAGTTTTTACTTTTCCTTTAAAGGAATGGATTTGTAAATTTGAGAAGCCAAATACCTCTCCAAATAGTTTGGAGCCAAGCACCACTGTTCTCAGCCCATACCTCAAGTTTGGGTGCCTCTCTGCTCGACTTTTCTACTTGAAGTTAAAAGAGGTGAGACTTTGACTAAAGAGTATTCATGCATAATTATATTTAAATTGATGATTTCTTTGCTATATCCTAATGTATTCAGAATTTATCCAAATCATGCAATATCTAGACCAGAGAGCTGAGCAGTACAATACCCAGTGGTCATGTCTGTGTGAAAATGGCTTATGTAGAGACCTCGGATGGTAGTGGATTACTGGGGTGGAATTAAATGGTCTTCAGTCCATTATGTTTAAGAATGCAGCTATAGTAAAGACTTTTTGCTGCATGTCTTTCTTATTGCTAGTGTTTTGGTTGTTGATAAAAATGTAGTTTGAACTAAGTTATGACTCCTGCAGTTGCTCCACTGCTGAACTTTCATTGGCAGTGATTAATTTTAAAAGGAATGTATCAGGTAGACATCGGATGTATAATAAATCTCCAAAATTCAGATGGTATGCATTGAATAAATCACCATCAGTGGCATATTTTCTGACCTAATTGTAGGTACTAAAGCAGTTGATGCTACATATTTTTGATCTTCATTTGCTCAACTGCCGTGGCATACATGAATAGCAGTTTGGCCGGAAAGAAAATTAGGGAACGATATGTTGCAGATGTAGTAAAATGTCAGTGACGAAATTTTGAGGATGTTTAACTAACTATTTCTTCTATTCATCGTTGACAGTTTTTATAGAATCATTATACTGCAGTGAAGGGTAAAAATGTCTCCAACTGATGTGCGTCAAGAATGTCTTTGGTGTCACTTGGAGGAATACTTTCCTTTCAAACATGGTAAATAAAGAAAAGGTTCTATTCCAGACTTTATTTTCTGAAATCAGATTGTTTCAGCACATGAATGCAATTATCCCTGAGAATGGCATATACTGTTGAGGGTCATGCTTTCTCAAAGCCCCTCTCGCATATGGTGATGAAATACTTGAATTCCATTGATATATTTTTGTTTATCTGGCAATTGTTCATTCCACTTACTTTTCAGCCTTTTTTACTTACTGAAATTGATGTCTGTTTGTCACAAACAATGATTGTGCTCTATTTGTTCATTCCATTTACTTTTCGGAAATGTTTTGCCCCTCTAAAATTAATGTCTGATGTTAGGTGTAATAAATATGCTCTATTCGTTCATTCCATTTAGTTTACCAAAATTTTTCGTGCACTTAAATATTCTGTTTGATTTGTGATATGAATATGTTCCAGCATTTTGTGGAACATTTGGTAGTTAATATAATTTGCATACATTCAGTGCACCTTGTTTTCATGTACCTACTTGTGACATTGCAATATCTAGACCAGAGAGCTGAGCAGTACAATACCCAGTGGTCATGTCTGTGTGAAAATGGCTTATGTAGAGACCTCAGATGGTAATGGATTACTGGACTTGGACAAGAATTTATATTCGTGATCACAATGTGTCTAATTAAATGTGAGGAATGTGACAATGTCTATTGACAAAAATTTTTTTGCGTTTTTTAACTTTACACTTCTGAGGCCCATGTCAAGGTGGCTGATGCACACGTGTATGACTACAGCTCTGTGGAGTCCAATTCCTCCACCCAAGCTACAGCTAATTTAGGCACAAGTCTCTTCTGCGTCGATTTGTGGTTGTCCCGTGGGAGTTCTGGGTCCCGTATCTTCTTGCTTACTCAGCCCACACTTAGAGGTAACTAGTCAAGGTCACAGACCACCCCAACTCCTACACCATGGGTGGATTGGGTACAACCTACAAAGTGGGTGGAGTAAACATAAAATCTTCAAATGCAGTAAACTATCTTGAAATTACCTTAACTCTGATATATCGTGGGGAACACACATACAAAACGTATGCGGCACAGCATTAAAGAAACTAGGTTTTGTTAAGCGTATAATAGGATGGTCCTCGGATGAAAAAGTAAAAGAAAGATGCTACTTCGCTCTGGTAAGGCCACACCTCGAATATGCTGCGAGCATTTGGGACCCTGGTCATAAAGATTTTTACCAAAAAAATTAACAAAATACAAAGAAAAGCAGCACGCTTCATTTAAAACTGCTACGAACGAACGTATAGTGTCACACAAGTGTTAGAGGGAATAAGGTGGGAGCCCCTAGAGACTCGGAGGCAGCACGCAAGGCTTAGGCTGCTTGATAAATTCAGAACTGATTTTTTCTGAGTGACACAGAGAATATTATCATGACGCCTCACTATATTTCTAGGTCTGACAGATGGGATAAAATAAGAGAGATACTCTGCCGAACAGATAGGTACAAAACTCGTTCTTTCCACACACAATAAGCAACCACAATAAAAACTGAGCTCCTCCAAATACACTCTCTTAGGACATGTCACCATTTCACCTCCAAAACTTATACATCTTTACACGGCTGGTGACCTACCACCCCCTGCCGTACGCCCAAGCGGCAGCTTGTGGGGTAGTACGTAGATGTAGAGCTCAGTGGCATGCTTTCTGTGCATGATTGCAAGCAAAGATCTTCCTTGGATGCCCTTTCAATTATCTTCAGCGTCTTGGCAAAGTTTACAAAGTGTCTTCATCTTCAAAGAAAAGTATAATAAACTTCATCTCTCCCGAAGAATTTGGCATTTTATATTATTTATATTGCCGAAGAATTCTTGGTAAATACAGAACGGCTGTGGAAACAGTATTACAGGGTGGCGATCGTCAGGGAAAACGAGGAAAACCTAGAATTGTCAGGGAATTTTGAATTTCTGGGAAAGTCAGGGAATTCTCGTAACAGTCTGGAATAGGAATCCAGGGAGAAACTGGAATAGGAATCCTCGTTATTTTTCTACCATTACGTTTATCAGCCAGTCTTTCCCACCCTCTATTTCACCAACTAAAACTAATGTCCGTCGCTGACGTATGTGGAATAAGAACCATCAATTCGTGGAGTATTCAGTGGTGAATCTTAGTTATTTAGTTATGAAACAGATGCACAATGTATCCCTTATGTATATTCTCATTGCGATATTTGTCCCTTTCATTGCCTAGCTGTGTTAAAAATCATGATCACAATGTATTGCGCTCATCAAAAGGAATCCGAGGCTGTGTTGTTTGGAAAAGTTTCCCTCGCGTTTTTTTTAACTTCTGAAGCTCAGGACAAGAAGTAGCGGGAGCACACTAGCTTATAGTAAATACATAAGAAAATTTAATTCAGCAGAAAAAAATATTTCAATAATAGTTGACCTTTTGGCGATCGGTCAGGGAAATTGGTAAATCCATCAGGGAAAAGTCAGGGAATTTGAAAGTTGGATATCATTAGCCACCCTATATTAGCTTACTCACTTGGTTTGCCTAAACACTGAGCTGTGATTCAGGAGACTCACTATTGTGCAGCACTGTTATCTGCATAACTGAAAAGCCTGCTGCACAAAAGCTTCATTTTTTTTGGGCAAGAAAAAGAAATTTTCTAGATTTGAATGGATCCACTGGCTACCAGTTTGAACAAAAGTATGGGATTAGGAGGGAAAAGAGGGAGGGAAGGTGGACAATAAGGAAGAGTATGGAAGGGGGTTTTTGTGAGATAACTGCTGGATACTCTAACAGTCGGTTAATCCAATGCCAGGTATTTGGTGCTCTACTGTATGTGACTAAACTATGGTGGTTTTTTAGAAATAAAATGTGTGGAATGGAATCAAATCTTTTGTTAGATTTAAGACCTTCCCAGTGTATACTAAGAATGTTGAGGACTCTAATTTCCGAGGGGGTGTTGCAGGTGAGGGGCACCATTGTTTCAAAGGTGTAGTCTGCCATCATCCTCAGGGTCAGAAGAATGTTGTTTGCATATACTATTTCATCAGGATCAAGTGAGATCCAATCAACGTTAAGTCGTTTGGATCTCACTTTTTGGTTTGATAGTTTTACATGAAAGTAATAAATAATTGTTGACAATATATTTGTTGAAGGTTACAAAGGGACAGCCCTGTGTGTCTCAGCCCCCTGTGTCTTTGATTGGTCAGAAGAATGTCATTTATTTATACTATTTCATCAGGGTCAAGTTGGCTTTGATTGGTCATCACTTTCCCTTTCTTTTTTAGTAGTCTCTGGGCTGCTTGACTATTTCTTCCTAGGTTAAATCATTTAATTAAGAAGTAACTAATTTATTACAGTAATTATTGTGCATGAAAGTCATAAATAATTTTTTACTATATATTTTTTGAAGGTTACAAAGGGACAGCCCCGTGTGTCTCAGCCTCCTGTGTCTTTGATTGGACAGCTTCTTTGGAGAGAATTTTATTATGTAGTTGGATCTGCGACGGATAATTTTGATCGAATGAAGGGCAATTCTGTATGCTGTCAAGTTCCATGGGAAAGTAAGCCAGAACATCTGGAAGCTTGGACGATGGTAATGCATCTATCTGCAGTCATAAGGCAACATTTTTGTGGATTTCAGATTGTGCTGTGTTGATGGCTTGATTGCTGCATTCATTTGAAGCTTTGGTTCAAACCATGGTGGTGGCATAGACATTTAAATATGGGCAGTCTTTATTTGGATATATTTTATTAATGTGGAGTGTAATTTAAGTGACATACTCTGCCCATCAGATGGGATCTAATGCTGGTACTGCTTGATGCCTGCTGTTACGGTTAGAGGGATGTTGATGATGGGTTTCTCTCACCACTTCTTCCAATCCCTGTGTAAACCTTCCTCCATTTATCTATCCATGTATCATCAATGGCCCTAATTACTTCAGTTTTTACTCCCCTCCCAAAACAACCCTAATATTGCATAATTGAACATGTCCTGTATCCCTTAGCCACTTGACTGGAGAATGAATTTTTCAAAAAGCACATATCATATGAGAGAACTTTTTTTTTTGGTATCAATAAAAATTTTTTACCACAGTAAATGGAATACATTTCTTATCATATTTTGTTATTATCGTTCAATTTTACGCATTAATTGTTCATAAAATATCAACAAGTTATATTAAAATTTTTTTTCTAAAATTCAGTTTTTGTGTGATTATCTTTGAAACATGTGGTCAGACGGAAAGCCACCTCACAATCTGGGCAGCAGAATCTCTTTTCCTTCTGCTACCGTGCTTTGAACCATTCTACACATCTTTATGTGGGAAAAGTTTTATTTTTTGAAGGTGTGTTCGAGTCTACAGTGTCTCTCAGTCAGCCTAGTAAGGTATAGAGTATGAGAAGGAGCTATTTTCCCCACCAGAGGTTGACTGTACTTTGATGTGAAATTCTCTGCCAAAGTGATCATAAATGTTACACATTTCCACTGGCCAGTTCTTTTTTGTAAGTTTCACTAAGCATAGTGTCCCTCCCGGAGAAAATTTTACAAATCTACTCAACCCATTTTGCACCTACTAAAAAAGTAGAATTGATCTCAAACCAGCTGCGTTTGGAAGAAATAAATTGCCCTAATGATAGGTGTCCTTTCCACTGGAGTAGAGACTCATCAACCACTATTGCTGCTTCAGGGACGTGGAGGGCAGAGAACCACTCTTTCATGTGCTCCAAGACTGGTAGGAATTTTAGAAGTATTTGTTGGGGCAGTCATCACTAAATCTTTCATTGTCCACAAAATGGAGAAATTTCAGCGGCAGATGAAATCTTCTTCTCGTAAAAACTTTTAGAGAGTATGGAGACGTATGGAGAGTATTTTGAAAAACGGCTGTGATAGTCGGGCTTTTGTACAATTCCCATCTTAATAGAAACTCCAATACTTTATTTCACTCCCACCAAGTCGAGGACAGGGCAACTGAAGACTGCTTTCTGCTGCACCAGGAAATTGTACTTTTTCCCAAGTTAAAAATGTATCCACTGGTAGACTTTCTGTCTTGCATATCTCCTCCCCAGTCAGCATCTACGTAGCCAGTTAGTTTCAGACCCCCACTGGCATAAATATTCAATGCCATATCGCGGGTCTTCTTGAGATAACGCATTAGTTTCTTTAAAGCCTCCCAATCTCGTTTTCTTGGATTACCAACCCATCTGCATAGGATACTCATTGCTCTGGAAATATCGGGTCTAGTAGTTGTTGAAATATACTGAAGTGCCCCCACTGCTTCCCTATATTTTCCATTATTTGGCAGAGCATCATCCTCTCCCTGCAATTTAGGGTATTCAGGTTCCATGGGTATAGATACACATTTCGCATCTTCCATCCCAAACTATTTCAATATCCCATCTATTTTCATTCTTTGATTCAATTGAAAACTTCCATCCTTATTTCTCTGAATTTGTAATTTGGGCCCATAACCTGATGGAGTGCACAATTAAGGGAAGAAAACACAGTTTTGTTTTTCTTTATCTTTTACAGCTTAACCTTCTTTAATGCCTTTTTACTCAAGCCTCAGAACAACAACAACAACAATGACAACAACAACTACATAAATAAAAGCTGTTACTAACTCCAACAATTAATGTTCACCATTTCCTACTTGTAGGGACGAACTGGCTATCCTTTTATTGATGCAATAATGACTCAGCTTCGATTAGAGGGATGGATTCATCACCTTGCCAGACATGCTGTTGCATGTTTTCTTACTAGAGGTGACTTATGGATCTCATGGGAAGAAGGACAAAAGGTTAGTCTTGATTTCAATATCTACACTTCTTAATGTGTAATACAGTTTTAAAGGTATTTCCATATTTGTTTCTTAGTGCTTTCCCCATTCAGAAAAATTATTGAGAACATGATTGAAGTCTATGGTGTCTAATTAAACATTCTATCTAGGACTAGACTATATATTAGCTATAGCCTTTGATCATATTTAACTACTTACAAGTTTAAATTCTTTTCTTTATTGTAGCCACAGCTAACCATTGGGGTATGCATCTGTCATATTCTTTTGACTCATTAATGTAATAGATCAGGAATTCATGGGAGATTTCCTACTTGTTACTACATTTGATTATCTGTTGAGTACATTGTGATACTATTTATAATTGACAGATGGCTCTTGCATATTTAATATGTCCCATTTGAGTAGAATTATTGTATCATCATTATTCCTTTCTTCAGGTATTTGAAGAACTTCTTTTGGATGCTGACTGGGCATTGAATGCAGGCAATTGGATGTGGCTTTCGGCATCTGCCTTTTTTCATCAGTTTTTCCGTGTTTATAGCCCTGTTGCATTTGGGAAGAAGACAGATAAACTTGGAGACTACATAAGGTAACATGGAAGTCTTAGCATTAATTGATTCAAGTAGTTGCCAAAGCAAGTAACATATGTCCTGGCCCATGGTACTCTTCTTTTCTGAAATTCATTCTAAGATTAGCTTGCATGTTTTGGGCTGAGAGTAAAGCTATGCTCTCATTCTTTTGTTTTGCATTGCTGTTGGAGGCGCCCATGTCTCTTCTTTCACTACTAACCGCATTGCAGCAGCAAGTGAAAGAAGCACTCGCCATCATTTAATTAACTTTTTAAATACGAGGCATTTCATTAGGTTCTGTTTTAGCTTACTGAAGTTGGCATATAAGGACGCCATTGGATAAAATGGCATTCAGCGTAACACCCACGACGTGAAGAGATCGTGCATAGAAGGATAAAAAAATAGTCGCTTAATCTATTTACTGGATTAATCTTTTGCAGAACAGAAATATAAGCACGAATCATCAAAGTGAAAAGGGACTTGGTCATGAGTTAATGTTTCTTACTCGAACTTTGATGAGCGGTGGAACTGTTTGGCTTGGAATGAAATAATATTTCTTCTCCAGCTCCTATATCCAGCAGGCGATGTGGAAGAAACCACAAATAATGATCTGAGAAGGATTTTTTTTAATGAACCGAGTCCTTTGCTCTTCTTACCTATTAATGAGCAATAAAGAAAGGTCGATTAGAAGCACGGTCAGGCCAGCAACCATCTTAACTGCATATGTGTTAGAAACATTGATAAGAATTTGATTGGTGAAGCGCCGTCATTGCAAGTGAATGCATTTCCTGAGTGGCAGTTGAAGTGTTTGTTTGTTCTCCACGAACCGTGATATGAGATTCTATTTTCTTTGGTATCATTCTCCACGACCTCTACATTAATATTCCATCTGTCCAAAAAATCTCGCCAATTAGAACCAGAAACTTAGAACACTCCGAGGTGATAAAGATATGGTAAATGTCTGGATCATGCCCAATTTGTCATCAAGCGATTTGTTATTGGAACGAAATATTTCTTCTCCAGCTCCTATATCCAGCAGGCGATGTGGAAGAAACCACATATAATGACCTGTGAAGATTTTTTTAAATGGTCTGAGTCCTTTGCTCATTTTACTTATGATTGAGCGATAAAGAAAGGGTGATTGGAAGCACAGTCTGACCAGCTACCGTTTTAACTGCATAGATGTTAGAAACAAATGTCTCTTTTAAAAGCCCATACTAGTTGCACGTCCTGATTAGCCGCAGATTAAGAAAGCTAGAGTCTCATGCAAAATGCAGAACTTGCCTTATATAAACTGGGCAAAAATTTTGCGAAGAAGTTGATCGGCAAAAAAAAAATCATTTCCTTAGGGAACTAAGAGGTGATAGTTATTTCATGAATGTTTGTAATATTTAGCCTGTGATATAAAGGCATTATTTCAAATGCTTTCACAAATAATGACTATAAATCCTTTTAAAACGTTTCCAAAGAACAGAGAAGTCTGGGGGGGAAGAGAAAATATTTTTCACAATTTGTTAAAAAGGTTCGGAAACACAAAACTTGAAATTTCGAAGAGCTGATTTTTCCGTCCCACCATCTTTGTATTATCGAGCTGCTACTGCAGTTAGTAGGGTGATGTGGAACACTAAATATGTTTGATTTTACACTTTCCCGGCGAATTAAATTAGTGTAAATACGTGGATGACACGTTTATTATATGGCCTCATGGACCGGACGTTCTTAAAATATTTTTAGACCATATGAACAACCAACATCCCAACATACAGTTCACTATGGAGATAGAGAAAAATAATAGAATCGCATTCCTCGACGTCCTTATCACCCGAAAAGAAAATGGCAAACTGGGGCATAGCGTTTATCGGAAGGCGACGCATACAGATTTGTACCTGAATGGCCTAAGTCACCATCACCCCTCTCAACGCAGTGCTGTCCTCTCCACTCTCATACATCGTGCGAGATCAATATCTGACGCAGAGAGTCTTCCTGTGGAATTGGACCACCTTCGGAAAACCTTCCGGCAGAATGGATACGGAGAGCGGCAAATTTCGATGGCCTTCAAAAAGTCCCGTGAAAATTCACAAACATCGGATTTGGAGGTTGACCGGCCTAAACCTACATCCAGGGCCTTTTTGCCCTACGTATCTACCATATCAGGGAGAATTTCGAGGGTTCTGAAGAGGTACAATATCGAGAGCATCCATAGACCTATGGCCAATTTAAGAGACCGCCTTGTGAGGGCTAAGGACCCAGTTGGCCTCATGACTCCGGGGGTATATAAAATCCCATGTGAATGTGGTGAAGTCTACGTGGGAGAGACTGGGCGAACTATATCCACTCGTCTGAAGGAACACCGTAGGCATTTCCGGCTTGGTCAACCGGAAAAATCAGCAGTAGTTGAGCATAGCCTGAGTCGGGACCATAAGATCATTTGGGATGACACGACTGTTCTTTGGCGATCCGGCCAATTTTGGGATCGATTAACCAAAGAGGCGATAGAGATAAGATTGGAGAGGAAGAATTTCAACCGGGATACTGGTTATACGATCAGCAGCTCTTGGAATAGAATTCTGAGAAGAATTCAGAACGCCAGAGCTAAGTCCCCGCTGGTCAACGGTCCTCCAATACAACAATCGGGGCTCGACCAATCCCGCCCCGCCTAGCGCCAAATTAAACGATCTTTTTTAAACAAGCATCATTAGCCTTGAGAATGGGTGACGAGTCGGAACCCGAAACGTTGGCTGTCTATAAAAATCTTACCTGGTGGCGAGCCCGAGAAATTTACACTAACTAAATATGTTTCTGACACCACTTGATGGAACCTTGAAATAAATTAGTTAAAGTTAAATTAATACTAACTCATACTTCTTAGCTAACATCTTAATTCTCTCATTGAGGATGAAGCCTACATCTTGACTAAAACGCATAACATTTTCAACTCCATACCACATTGCTAACCTCTGTCATCAGTTGTCACAATGTCCAGCCTCTTGTACTTTGTTTCACTTACGCAAAAAACTTCTCATCTCATTTTCATTTCATTCATCAGCTCGGTCTCTTTTCCATGTACAACTCTAACCTTCTAATTATTAATTGTCCAATTTTTTTGCCTCCATCTTTTTATTAGCCTACCCGGTTTTTAATCATGTTAAATTTTAATATTTCTCTAATTCTGGTCTTGTGAGAATTTTATAGGCGAGGCATTTTGTGTCATAATTTATGATTATTACAATAAATTAGGTCAATGGAATTAAAAAAATAAGAGATCTTCTTAATTATTTACTATAGTTGTGATATACACAATTCTATCTGCATCATCACAGGTTATAATTTGTTCTTTCCAGGAAATATGTACCTAAGTTGGCCAAATTTCCACCCCAGTATATATATGAGCCATGGGATGCTCCATTATCAGTCCAGAAGGCTGCTGGCTGTATAATTGGAGTGGACTATCCAAAAAGGATAGTTATACATGAAACAGTATCGAAGACAAACATACAGCGAATGTCTGCAGCATATAAAAGTAACAAGGAGAGAAAGATGGATGAGATGGGTGAAGAGGATGAAGGTAATACTGTATAAACGCGTGTAAGAGGCTCACCCCAATAATCAAGTGTCGAAGTTGAAGAAAAAAATTTGGGGCTTTTTTTCTCCTATTGCAAGTTTTTGTGGGCCTAACTTCGAACTTTCGGCCATTATCAAAGCCTTCTGGACAGTCGCACTGAGCTCTGATTTTTAATGCCATTTTTCTCCACCATTTTCCTAATGCACAAGTCATAGTCGCTGTGAGTATGGGTCTCTTAAATGGTATTTAACTTTTACAAATTATATTTTGCTGTAAGCGATGACAAGTGGGAATGCGAACACGTTAAATGCAAAATACCCAAGCGTCAGCCACGTAAAAAACGAATGATAAGGTGTAGATATGACATCAAAAGCTGAAAAAATCAAACTTCGAAAGAAATCATAACTGTCTATGGAATGTAAAGCATTTATTTTTTCAATATGGTCGTACAAAAATCTTCAATTATTGACAAAATGAAAAAAAATTGCATGATTTGCATAAAAATGGCTGACTTGTGAGACGGGTGTCACAGTACAGTCACATGGCGGCATGCACGTGCATGTCCTGTCACATCCATTGCGAATTTACCATTGGCAGAAGAAATTATGCATGGTTTAGAAGACAAATAAATAGAGAAACGCATCATAGCACTCATCAATGAATATTTATCTTTTTTACTGACCTTTATTCTTCATCACTGGTGTTATCACTCTCTCCGGCGGAACTTTCTCCGTCACTGGTATCCCTAGTCATATTGTCTTTGTTCCCATCCAAATTATTGGTAATGCAGCACTTTTTGAAACTTTTTACAACCTAGTCTTCCTGAATCAGTTTCCATGAATTTATAATCCACTGGCATATCTGGGTCAGTCTTGGTTTTTTCATCCTTCCTGTCAGCTTGGTTTCATGCACTGTACCCACCATCCACTCCGTGTATTGCCTCTTCATGTTAGCCATGAAGGGACAATTTATACAGGCATCTAGAGGCTGCAGCATCGACGTCATCCCCCTGGAGTAATGACTTGGTTTGATTTATGACTCTTTAAGTATTTTTTCATGTCTTCTGTCAGATGACTGTGAAACCTGTCCAGAACAAGCATATTTGGCAGGTTTAGCAGAGCTCCTGGGCGACATTCCCTCACCCTCTTTATCCAGTCCAACACTAAACTGCTGTCCATCCACCCCTTCTCTTATGCCCATACAATGATGCCTGCAGGTAGTTTTTCTTTAGGAAGATTTTTTCTTTTGAAAATTACATATGGTGGAAGTTTCTTCCCGCCTACCAAAACCACAAGCTTGACAGTGCACCACTGTTTTTCTCCTCTTCCAATTGTCATCATCATAGATTTTGCTCCCTTCTCATCAACTATGCAGTCAATCGGCATTTCATAATAAACTGGTGTTTGATCCACATTCCCAATTTGGCCTATTAAGTACGAATTTTCTTGTCTCAGGCCAATAGAATAACGCTGAAAGTTTAATAATTTTTCTTTGTACATTTCGGGAAGGCGTGGAAAAATAGTCTTCTTTCTTCTAATGGAAAAACCATTCCTTTGATAAAACAGACATACCCATCCCGCACTTGCCTTAAACTCGCTCTGGCTTATGGTCATCCCTCTTGCAATTTCAAGCGCCTTCAAAACACACATTTCCGTCGACACTTTGTAACCAAATTGTCGTCTACTCCTAATGTATACAGACATCCTTTTTTCATGGAGGGGATAGCTTGCACATTTTTTCCGTGAAGACCTTCTGTCCCTATTGGAATGGAATAGTGCAACCTTTCCTCCATCTTCTAATGCATGATTCCAGCACATCATGCTTTCGTCTGGCAGGGAGGTTTCCCACTTCCTCAGTGTCTTTGATAACTTTTTAAGTTTTTCAGCTGCCATAAAAGACCGCAACTTTTTGTCCTAGTTTATTTTGGAACAACACTGACCTGTGCTCGTGTATGCACTAATGTTAATATTCACATAATTCTCAGTGCTAATTGGTAAATTGCCAAAGAAGCTGCTGGAGAACAGTAATCTACGAAGCAAGCACTATGCAAATACTGCTGAAATTGACTGATAGGGTGCTTAGGGCAGGTGCATACTGTTGAGTCACCCAAAATTGTCCTATGACAGAAAATGAGAGTTAGGGGGGTCGACAATTCCGGTCTTTGCATTTGTTGTGTGATCAATTGCTGTCCCTCAATTGCACCCTACACCCTCGCCTTGTCAAGTTTTAGGCGACTGCATACCCCTTAAACATGTGAACAAATGATCCCCTCCCCCTTGATGACTCACGCTGAGCTTCAAGGTCTCTCAGCTCTCCGGGGACTTGAGAGTAAGGCAGGCAGATCAAAAATTTGTGCAAGAGGCGCATCCTCATTTTCGGCTGCAATTTCTGGGAAAAAGGTGCACCACTTACAGGAGTTCATACAGTAATCTTTTTATATAAAAAGTGGAGATAAATGGCACCAGAATATGTTTTTTTTATTTTTGAAAGTAATTTTTATCACAAGTAACAAACTTGCTGGCCCTGACGAAAAGCCTGCTCTAAATACATGGCACTATTAATAAAATAAAAAGTTTATGTACCAAACTTTTGTATTACAAACCTTGTGCATGGTCCCCCGGAATAGTGGAATTTGCTTTCATGAACCATGGTGAAAAGCTGTTTGCTAATCTATTTTTGCAGATGTAGACACCTTATGTATCAGCATTTCTAGCTGTGCATCAAAAGAGTGAAATTTGTGGATGGTAGTGCATTCTTCTCTCATGTATACCTGAGTCACCCAGTCATTTTCGATGCATCACTCCTAATATCAGTTCGACCTTAAGTTACAGGGACAAAGGTGGCTCAGGCCATTATTGCTCCTCATGCATTGTAATTTTTGTTTTGACTCAGTTGCATCACCATAATGTAAACAACCCAAGTAATCACAGTTTTGAAGTGCAACAGCATTGAAATGATAATTCCAAGGTGAGATTTCTAACAAATTTAGAATGGATGACAAAGAGTTTACAGAATTGTAGCAAATATGTCACCCACTCAACTGGATTCATATTTGATCGAAGACATTTTGGAAGTATTCAATTAAATCTCGAATCCATGGATTTGATTAGAAAAGATCAAATCCTTGCATCCTGATTACATCACTGAAAATAATATTTCCACCCTAATTTACATATGTATTTAGCAGACTATGTGGAAGAAACCGCAAATAATTCTATGAAAAGAATTTTTTTCCTCAAAAGAGTCCCTCAATCTTTTTATGAAAGATTTTGTGATATTGAGAGGGCGACTTGAAGTCTAATTGAGCCAGCTACCTTTGTAGCTATGCAGTTATTAGCAACAATTGCCTATCTTAAGTGCTTATATTAGTTGCTTCTCTCAACTGACTGCAGATCAAGAAAATTATATTCTCAAACAATTTATTTTAGGATATGCTTAAGTTTTGTGGTGCAAGTAATACTTATATACTAGTAAAACTGAGTGGAAATTTTGCCTACTCCTTGATCGTTAACTTGAAAGCATTTGCAAAGGGCCTCAGTGTTTTATTGAAATAAAGGGTTCTCTACTTCTTTTAACATATTTGTTATTCTCTTCTAAATTGCAGGAGCAGTGAAAAAATCTAAAGGTAATAGCAAAAAGAGAGTTTCAGAAAGTGATCAGTCTACTTCTAATGCCAAGAAGAAAGTATCTACAAAGGGAAGCACCAGTATTACTAAGTATTTGAAAAAGTAGAAAGTTCTTTTTGTACCAGAATCACCTAATTTATTATGTTGGTTTACCCTCAAAGTACTCGTAGGCTTGAAAATAAAAATTTCGCAGACAGCTTGGCTCCATCTGCTCATAACACAGTGATTTAAAAGAACTCATTTTGTTCTAGGTAAGTAGTCAATATATTTTACTCTTACAACATTGAATCTTTAGAGTAATTAAGTGCCTTGTGCCGGTATTTTTATTTACCGATTCCAGGCTTTTGCTTGCCTTCAGCTTAACTCTTTAGTATTCTGCATTATTTCATGAACTTAGTCTAATTTTTATGCTGAGTTATCGAGGATGAGTCATTCCTTGCTTGTAAAGTTTACTAATTTATACATCACCCTTCTTAAAATTTATCCATTTTCAAGTAACTGGGTTTTGATATATTAAACATAATCCTTAAGTAAAAAGGTGTCCTAAAATTAATCAACTTTAAGATGGATTACTTTACTTATTACCTACATATATTAGGGTTCATCGTACATTAATGAAAGATTAGGCCTGAGACTTAGCAAATCATTATATCCAACCCAATATGTTTTTCTATGAACTTGTACAGCTTCTACTAAGGGACTAAGAATGAACACTTTGATATGATTTCACTATTTCTTCAGGCTTCATTGAATTATCACATACAGAGGATAATATGATGGTTGTAAGTTTTAATGTTTTCATTGTGAGTGCTTAAGGTGTAAAGCTATCAAGTTTCTTCCTGGTTAATGGTGTTGAAATGCCCTGATGCTTCAATGACATAGTCTACCATCATTCTCCCTGATGACGTTGGCAGACTATATCATTAATATACATATCAGTGCAGCTTGACACCATCAAGAACTCTACACCTAATTGCAAAGATACTTTAGATAGCCTATTTTTTAATTATATGAAAGGTTGTTGTATGAATTACAGTAGAGTCTTAAGTTATTTGTGCTAATAAAGGGAAGATCTAATGGGATAATCATAGTGATGCATAGTGGGGACATCTTCAATTTTCCAGGGGTCAGGTATAATTTTAAGTGTAATACAGTGCTGAAATCTACAATATTTATGTGTTTTAATAATTGGCTCAAATTCACATTCTTATATCCTGCAATCTATTTTTTACTGCCAAATTTTTAATTGGCTTCAAAAATGTAATGTGCCCTTATTTTCCTGCCCATGTGAGACATTTTTTTTTCCTAAAGCGCATTCTAAAATGAGCCTGCCTCTTGTGGTCCAAGGACAAAGCTATGTTTCTATACATCCAATTTTTCATTGCCTGCAGGGATGCACATTTCTCTACTTAAATCACAGACTGCATTCCAGCAGTAAGCAAAATTTTTACTAATTAGCATTCATTTGTTTCTTTGATTCCACGAAGAATAACTTAAATACAGTTGCTTTTGATAATTTTTAAGAAACCAGGGCCAGGGAAGGAGGATACCTTAGTAGCTTAACTAGCTTGGTTTAAATCCAAGTTTCAAGACCTGATCAAAGTGAAAGATTTTTCCTCAGTTTAGTAAGTCAAAATTTGTGTCTTCCACAGTTTTATTATTAAGAGTACTACCAGTTTCGATAGTTACGCCGTCACCAGGTACACTCCTATTTCAGTTTACATGGTTACACCGGAGTGTACCTGATGATGGCGTAACTGCCAAAACTGTTTGTACTCATAATTATAAAACTGTGGAAGACACAAAGTTTGATTTACAATAATGTCGACCTTCCACCAAGTGAAACCTTCAAATTTTGAATCCATTTTTCCTCTGTTTGCTGTTACTTTTTTTGGAAGTAAACGATCCAATTTTCTTCCAATAATTGGTTAACATTAGTGGATGTTGATTATAATGTTTTTATTGTAAACAGCCCAAAAACCGAAGTCAATCTATTGGTTTGGTGTGTTCCATTAGATGAAAAATAAGGTGTATGCATTTTTTTGTGTGACTTATCATTGTACATTATGTATGATTTTTAAAGTTTTTCTCTGTCATACAGTACAATGTATGTGCATCAAAATTTAGTGTGTGCCACAATGCAATGATATTGTCGAATGCTCATAGCTAGAGATCTGAGAAGTCAATTAGAAAAAAATACTTTTAAGGTTTTTGTTATTCTACTAGTGCTACAATGGAAGTGTACTAACACAGGCTTATGCCCATCATTCATGTACCTTGAGGTTGAAACTGTCCTAAGCATGGAATTGAGAAGAGGTAATCACTGCAGATATTCCTTTCCTCACAGCTTGATTTTGACTTGTCCCTCTCTCTTTTATTTATTAAGCTTACTGCAGAGCAGGTGTTAGACATTTTACATCAGGCTTGTTCTATTATATAATTTTATTCAGTCTGTTTAAACATGGTCACCTTATCCTACTCTATACATAATGTGGCAATCAGTCAAATGTAGGATAATGCACTATTGTGTTCTATAATTTTCTGAGTATACTTTTATACCTAGGTTTTTCAACATCTTAAGGGCAGTGGGTTCTATTTTCAGGACAAAAATTACATTCCATGCTTTTGAATGATGTCAGAATTTTCTTATTGCACATATTTAGTGTGGAAAAATTCCTATAAATGAGCCTCCATAAAAAGCTCATATTTTTGATCATTCATTCAAGTTTATATTTATTCACTTATAGTTTTGAGAGTATTTTCCCCTGCATTTCCCCCTTCATAAAATAGAAGTTCCTTGAAATGGATAAATTTTAAAAATTGTAGGTTTTAACTGTCTAAACCTGCATTAGAATTTCCATAATTTTAGCTTTATCAGTCCAATTTAAGGTGTGGAAATCACGTAATATTTAATTGAGTTATTAGCCTACATAAATTTCTCTAGTACTTACATACTTCAACCTACTGCATAGTTTAACCATTATATTGAAGTATTTAGTTTTCATCACATTTTTTGTCCGTCTTGTATTTGTTTGTGTGAATTTTATTTGCCCACATTTTCACTAACCTTGGTTGCAAATTTGTACTTGTTTGGTGTAATGTCTAAGGGAATGTTCAAGGGAAAGTTCTTTACACTTTTCTCTTGAAAAGAAATCAATTGTTGCTCTCTATAGATACAAAAAGAAGTGATCTGATCTAGGTGTACTTATTGACCAAGAAATGTTTTCATGGAAGGGAAGTCTAAGCAGCTATATCTTTAAACTCTTGAAATTAGATTGGTGAGATTGAGTGTAGGGAAGGTTTTATGGTGAATTATGTGAGCCAATTTTCATTTAAGGGATTGATTTGATAAAAATATAGTTTTGAAAGGTGTAAAACTATGTGCTGAAAACATTGCTCATTGCAGATATTTGTGAGTCAAAGGAGCAGAGCTAAGGGCACCAGCCAAGTCTCTTCTCTCTATCTCTTATTTAATAACTCATTATAAAACCAATGTGTAGTTTCTCCATGTTGTAATACTGTCTACCAGTTTAAGGTCTATAGCGTCATTTTCCAGACAAACCATCAATTGATTTGATTAGCTCTTATTTAGAAGTGCACTCATACTTTCTCACATTAGTAAACATGTGTTCCATTCAAGAATTGCAATGATTAAGATCCAGCATTTTGACTCTTGGGCTGTGAACCCAAAAATCATTTCGTAATTAGTGGAACTCATCAGTTTTAAAATGTGACATTATTAATTGTTAAGTGTATTGAGTCAAAGTTATTTTGAAAAGTGTGCCTATATTAAACTTCTTGGGTGAAAAGTATCTTTTGGCTAGGCTGGCACTTTAGTTTGTGCTCAATTTTCTGCCATTCATCACCCTTGACTTGGTAGTTTTAGATAATGCTCTATTTTGACTCCATGTTTTTGAATTGAGTAGGTTTAAGATATACACTGACAATCATGAGTTTTGCAAAATATTTTCTAAGTTATTTCGGTCTCTGAAAGAGGGAACCAGGATCAAGTTCCTTAAATATTTCTTGCTACACATCCCAGGAGCTGAAACTTTTTCTCGAACTCATCAACTACAAGAAGTGAACTATTTTTAAAGTAGCTGATTATTGCATGGTCTTATAAATAATCTGCTGCTTTCTAATTGTATTTGGCCCTTGCTCTGTGGTGTGGCTTCATTTGTCATGTACTGTAAATTTAAGCAATAATCATTCTGCACATCATAAATTTTCATCATGATGACCACAATTTGCCTTACTCTCAGAAGTATTATTTGAGTCTATAAGATAAAATATTTTCCTTCTTATGGAGGAGTATGATGGCTGAACTTTCACAAACACTTTTTTGTTCCATGCTGATGTATTATCTTGTATGAATCCAATATTGTATCGGTTATGTTGATTTTTTCACTGTTTTTACAGATCATTTTGTAGGATCACTTTTGGCAATGTCTTTATGTGTGTGAATTTTATGCTGGTAATTTCATTCTTCTAACCAGTCTGCAAAACAAAATTTTTATAATTGTCACATTTACAGGTTTTGTATAATGTTTTTTTCAACCAATGACTCCCCTGATGATTGTACATCATCTAATGTCAGTGCAATAAATTGTATTTTCCTTAATTCCGACTTTTTAATCTTCCTCACCCAAAGTGCACACATCTGTTTGAAGCCAGTTCGCTTGTCTACATCCTGAACAATATTTTGGTTTTAAGAAATAGCCACTGTACCACATTGGAGGAAGGATGACTGAGCTGACTTCTTGACTAATTTTTGTAGTTTTGTGAATCCTGGTCCCTTTGTTCTATTGCATTCTATGATGACTCAATTTTCCTACCCAATGGGAGTTATTTTGTTCAGTACATAATTGCTTTATCTTAATATCATTAACTCCCCAAAAAAAAATGAGGCAGAGAACCATTGGAGTGTGAAGTTAGGGGCGAAGTCTCATCAAACTCCACTGGGAAGGTACATCTCATGCACGTACATGTTGCTATCCACATGTTGTCTTCTTCAGAAGCGCATGCTTCCGGAAAGTTATGTGGCATTTTACTGTAAATTTAGTATGAATATGTTTTGAATTGGCTTGTTATTTAGTCAGGAATACGTATTTCACAAACCAAATTATTTTGAAAATTTCTCGATTGAGCAAGATGGCTTTTCTTAAAGAAATGCTTACCCATCTATTGTTCAATCTGATATTCTGGCACTGGATTGATTCCTAACTGGTTTCTTGGATGAAGGCAAAATTCGTCCTAAGAGTTCAAATCCAATTTTCAATTGTTTCTCAGAATGGTATCTCCCTCTACACCAATGGCTTGAGTACATACTTGCTTTCCTTTCATAGTGACATGGTTTTATCCTTACCATGGCAGAGATTTTTCTGTGGAATCTCTGATCACTTCATTACGTGGAAAATTGCCTTGACAAATGGGCTCCTACTGCTTTGGCATACTGAGCCAATGTGAACTTGCAAGGTGAGTCCACTGCTAGTTCAGGAGAGATTACTGTGCATAGCACTTGGTTGGAGCCTGATGTAGTAAGCGCACATCAACTGCCAACCCCTGCCTTGTCACTGCACAAGTTATTGAGCTGGAAGGGGTCAATAGCATACCATCACACCAGGTCATGGGGGGGGTGCCTGGATCGGTGCACCACCCTCCAGTGACCAAAGGTGCACTGGCTTCTAGCTCTTAGTGGTATGGAGAGATACTCCCTGAATGGGTTTGTGCATCCGGCTGCTGTAGTTTGCGGTTGGGTGCCAAAAAGTTCTTCTGTGGCCTATTCCCATTCCCTTATTTTCTCCCCACAGCAGGGTTAACCGGATCGAGTTTGTTACAGGTACCAGCCTGCTGGCTTCTCTGGCACAGTTGACATCTTTTCTTCTTCTGGAGCCAATTCATGTACCATATGCTACCCAGACTTCCTAACACTCATCATTTAAAGGAAAATTTTAAGAGAAAGTGATTATCTGGCTTTTCCATCCTTAAAGAATGGCTATACATGGGAAATCAGAACTTACAATTAGCTCAGCCCATTACCCTAAATCTGTCAGCCGATAACCCACATAACCGAGGAATAACCTGGGAATTGGCCCCGTGGGCCTAAGTTCTGTGCATAGATTCCCTGTCCTGAGGGGACTTCTATGGCATGGTCTACCATGGTCCATGTACTTCATCACTATCTTTTTGGCAGAAGCTAACTATGCCCCCTGTGATCCATGGAGAGCACACTTGATCAGTTCTATAATGACAGTTATGAAGAAGGCTATTTCCAGTGGAAGAGTCCATTCCCCTTGAAATATCTCCTCCCTGCGGAGTAAGGTAGTCTCTGGTCAGGGGCAGATTAAGGTAATTGTTTTAGGGGGGCGAATGGCCACTTTCCAGCGGTATAGCAGTTTTTGGGGGGTTTGGAATACCTTGAGGTTGACATTTTTCTTATCATACTAGGTATTTTATTTTTGAGGGCACCATCATACCCCTCTTAATCTGCCACTACCTCCAGGCTTGACTGTCAGAGTTTCCAGTTTCACCTTTAAATGCTGGATTTAAATATCCTTTGAAGTCCCTCCCTGCCAGATTTTGATTGATCTAACAATGTTTTCCTGTAATGAAGGAGCCAAAAATGGCACTTTCGGCAGTGAGAAGCACCAAAGGGTGTTCCAATATTGGCATTTTCGGCGCTCAAAGGTTAAAATGCCCCTGTAAAAAAATGAAATTAATGTTCATAAGACCTTGAGTTACAAGTTGACTTAAAATGGAAATTTGGTGATAACAAATGGACACTGACCACCCATTCACAACAACTCAGACTATGCTTCCACAGCAACCCCAACTAAAATTCTATTCAAAGTATTCAATGGCCATCAGTGGTAATTCTCGCCAAAACAAACATTGATAAAAACTGACATTCTGGCAAGGTTTCTTTGATGATTAAGAGAGTGCAGCATATATTAACGTAGTTTCCCATGGTTGCACACCATATAATATAACTAGACCATTTCTTCTGGCTACATCTTTCAATATATAATACCAACCCAAAATAATGATGATTAGTTGGTGTTGGATGCGTTCGACCGCTTCCAGTTAAAAAAATCCTATTATCAATGTCCAGATGCTCCTCATCACTTCTTTCATTGAAAGACCCTCATATGTCCATGGGCAGCAAAGTTCTTCCAAAAGAGAAAAAATCAAAACACGCGATGTACATATCTTAGAGACATAGAGATTACATATTTTAATAAGTAATAGGATCGGTTCTATTATTTTTAGTGAAAATTTTGGCTTCCCTAAGCCGCAAAAAAAAAAACATCTAAACAATGGTACTCGAGAATGCATGATCATGCATTACAATTCACCAGCGCATACGGCCTTACCGAGGTTGAGACTCCAGGTGCCAACTTGAAGATTAGACGACTACTAAATTTAGTCATTGCATAATCATGCCTGGCAAGTTAATATTCATGCAAATTGTCTTCGGCAATCTTATACTCGCACCATTTGAGGTGGCTGAACGATGATCACGTTAGGTCTAATTAAGCGGAAAATTCATTACTAAAGTTATTATTTACTATTCAGGGATTACTAAAAAAAATTCATAAAATAAGATGTAAACGAAGTGACTCTAGAGAGCAAGCTACCAGAAGACGGCATATTTGCGTTTCTATTTCAATGATAACTACGGACTACAGTACCTTACTAATATGACAACAAGTTCGCCTCCACAGCCTTGTTTACGTAATACCTATTACAAGGGTAAAGTAATTAGAAGGCGCAAAATTAGCGCTGCTTTGCAAAAGATCCTTCCAGTCCTCATTCAACGGAACGACAACTAAGGTCTACTCTCAGGGTGCAAGTTGTCCAGAATAATGACACATTATTTCTACCCCTTCAAAATCATCTGATTAAAAAACACATAACCAAGACAGGATATCGATCGTGAAACGTGTTGCAATCCTCTTCCACATTGGCTTTGTTGATACACCCCTTTCTCATTATTCCTTCCCCTCCTCCTGCTCTTTCCAAAGCAGCGCTTCAATCCCTTCATGCCGATCCGCCGCTGTTCATTCTTGCGCACTGGTGCGCTCAGTTGAAATCGCTGAAAATACATAATTATTTACCTCGAATATACTTTTCAGCGAATCTAACTTACTCGTTTCTTCTTCTTTCAGGTTGTTTTGGTATAAGGTGAGGAATTTTTCTTAAATAAATATGGATTATTTGTCCATGTAAACCCGGAAAAAACGTCTTGTTTCTCTAAGTAATTGCAGCTAACATTTTTTTCATACAGATGTGTTAATTTGACGAAGAACGATGTTGTTCACGATATATTATGTTGCCGCCACTTGGATACAGTCATGGAGATTAAATTATTTGAAAAACAGAGTCACTGAAAATCTTCTCCGAAATGCCACTGTGGTCTTATATCAAGTTCCCGAGGTAGATGTTTCTTCGGATGCATCCGCTGAGGGTAAGAAATTCAACCATACGTGAACAGTTTTATTCATTTGACTTGTCCATTATTATTGTTACCTGCCATCGGAATTCTAATCATTCCAGGTGGATTTACTGTGCAAGTTCCGAGTGTGTCCTCTAATTATTGTGTAAACAAAGATGATGCGAAACTAGGTGACTTACTTTGGAACGTCGGAAGCAAACGAGTTTACTCTCTTTTCCCTAAAGTAGGAAAAGAATCTGTAAGTGATAAGTGAATTCTGATGGGTTTGTGAATAAAAATTAATGGGGGTTCTTTCGTTTCAGCAAATCATTGATCTAAGTCAATGGATAAGTTTTAAAGATAAGGGATCATCTGTGTTTCCCATTAATGTTGATTCAGATGACACAATAGAAATCGATATGGACAACAAAATAGATGTTCTTATTGAAGCGGACTTCTTAGATGGCCAAGGGCCCGGGGACTTTATTAAGGTTGTTATATATTGATTATGGTCCCTTCAAAGCCTTAATGTTTTGTAATTCATGTTACCAGCTTAAGTTCTACTCTTTGATCTGTGAATTATCACTTATACTTTTGCATATGGTCATTGGTGTGTTATTCCAGAAGGTTATTATTGCCTTTGGTCGTTAAAGATTATTTCAGCTCGGCCAACATGTGTTGACGTAAAGTGACTGCATGCCCGGCTAGTGGGAAATACAGAAATAATGATTCTTTTATGGAGCAATTGAGTATGACTACGACTAATTTAACTTGCTATGTACTGCGCTCAGTTGTTGCTATACTTGTCATCTGTGCAAATCAGAATCTTCTGGAGAGGTTTTGCAAAAATTATTGCCCATATTTGATTTCAATTTTTTTTTCTTTTTGATTTCAAAATGACTGAAAAGATTTATATGGTGATGATGATTTTGCATTTAGTGCATTACAGTCTCTATTCATTTTGTGACCATATGGAAAATGTAAGCACCCACATTTTTGCAATTGCATGCCAGCAGTTAGATGCTAGATGCATGAATTCTTCTTCATCTTCTTCCACTTGATTCATCCTTGGGTCCACTTGGGTCCCACTTGGGTCATCCACTTGATTAGAAACTCAATGGTCAGTGATGTTTAGGTGGTCAATTTTTAACTTGTGCCCGCAGAAGCTCTGATAACGATGTGCAAGTCATACATTGAAATTGGCTGACATGGAGTTACTGACCCAGTGGAGACTTTGTATTGGATGTGCCAGGGAGCCCCAGGTCTTTCAAGTAGATGCTAGCTGTGTGCTCTTTTTGATGTTTGCTTTAGAGACATTCACCCTACCTCCCACATAGAACAAACAACTTCATGCATATTTTTTGCACGTTGCACTTTCTGGAGTTGCTTTTACCAGCTCACTCGTGTTGTCAAATGGTACTGCAATGGTGCAAATAACCACTGCTTTTCGGCAAGTTTCTTTGGTTGGTTACAACACTTTTTCTAGCGTAGCCTCTGTTTCCTGAGAGTTTAGTGGTGTGTGTAACATTTTATTATGTTTACAGCCAAGTGAAGAATATGCCTGTGTTTTGCTTTTAAAAAGGCTTTCCTTGAAGAGTAAAATGTCCCAATGATTTTGTGCTTGACTTAGAGGCATGACTTGTAGACCAACTTATGGCATTGCTCCACATTGAGTTAGAGCAAAAGACTGCTGTGACCTTATCACCCCAGGAGTTCATCAAACATCATTCAAATGTGGCCAGCAATACTAGGAAGAGACAGGCATGACAATTGCAATCAGCATCAAGGATCACCACAGTTTTTGCCAGCCTGAATAATCTACCATTGCTGAACACAGCGCCACTCTATACCAGGCTGCCCACTGGGGCAAGACAAAGTTTCTTTGCCTTGGGAACTATCACTAGAAAAGACAGATGAGAGAAGTCATTGAATTTAGGTTAGATCAAAAGAATTCCAATGGGGACACTCAGATCTGAGAGGACAGAAAAAGGTGGGAAGCAGCCTATCAATCTGGTGCCACTTGATCCAGCGACCAGGCATGTATTCCAGCCAACTTGACAATCTTGGCATACACCCCTGATGATGATGAACACGACCATGGAAATGTAGGGAGAAAGGCAGAATTTAACCTGGTTGAGATACTATATGAACCTTATCAATTCGCCCACCTTCGTTTTTGAAAGTGTTACTTCAGTGACTTGAATGAGAGGTATATACAGTAAAACCCCTTCTTCACTACCACTCCTCTCCAACGACCACCCCTCTTTACGATCATTTTTTTCTGGAACCGATTGTAATGCCCATATGGTCAATGTATTCATTACTCCTATTCAAAGACCACTCCTCATGCTAACCAATGGGTGTCACCTTGAAAGAAGTTTCCCTCTATCAGGCGATTTAAAACTGTCATTTCTAGGATGTCTAACCAGCCTGCATCCACCAGAAAAATTCAATCATTTTGGAGAATGACCTCTTCCAGATGGCTGGGGCTCCTTCTCCCTTAACCCTCACCTCAGGGAGGGCTTTCATGCTTAATCCTCAGTGTAGGTGGTCTGTTTTGTGTATTTTGGTTTGCTAAAGCATTTTAAAGCTAAAGCATTGTAAAGGTGAATCAGCGAGTCGTTTCTTAGGTAACACTGTCATATCTTATTTTAACCGTGGTATTTTGCTTTGAGTGACAGACAGTGACACCCAACTGAGTGCAAGATGTCGAAGAGAATCTGTTTGAGTTTAGAGGAAAGGGTAGTTATCAAAGAAAGTGATAAGGATGCATCTGAGGGAAGGCTGGCGGACCTTTTCAAATGTGGAAAAACTCAAATGACATAGTAACAAACAAACGATTACAAGATGTTCAATTCAACCTCACAATGTAAGTATGTATAATTTTTCGTGTGTATCGAATTACTGCAAATATTGAGCACTTACCTTCCTATATGTTGTAATTCATGCATAGTTTACTGTGTGATGTAATATGTGGTGTGAAAATATTTATTATATGTACATCAAATTAGTATTCACTGAAGTTTCCCTGGAGCTACTAGGTTATGAGGAAATAACGCCATATGTGTAGATTTTAACTAACTGTCAGCTCAAGAGTTCTTCCATTCTTTCTTATCAGCTGCCCCGTCATTTACATAATACTCCTAGAAACTGAACCCCTGTCGAATGACCACCCCTCTGAATGGCCATTTCTCGGAGGAGCGATTGGTGAACGCTATATACAGGCTTCACTGAACCTTCTATGGAATGAAATGTGCCTTCAGTATCTGTCATGTGACCGAAAATTTGCTACCCATAGCTAATGCAAGACCATGTCTTTGTGCATCATTAAGTCCCATAAATCTGCAATATTTTCTTCAAATTGATATCATAAGGGAAATGTATGTCTGGTACTCAGTTTTTTGATTTGGCATTTTATAGTCTTTGGGTTGTATAATAATTGAGGGCCATGTTATGAGGGAATGTGAAGTAAAAATGATGAAATGAAACAGCATCTCTGGTAGAAATCATAGCTTCTTGCACTAAATAGGTTGTCTGGTGAATTTATGTATAGCTATTAAGATATTGTGGCTTCTGGGGTGGTCTTGTGGGAAATAGGCCAGTGGTATGCCTTATGAGGTTTGTTCAACTATAGATTACCCAATAATTTTTGACAGTTTGATTTTCTGGGGATTTTTATTAGTAGAGTAAACACTAGACGTGAACCACGATGTTAATCATGCTCTGAATAAAAATGGGATTGGGCTGGTGCTTATTATTTATTACTGTTTTGGCGGTGGTACAGGGTGGCGATCATCAGGGAAAACCTGGAATTGTCAGGGAATTTAGAATTTCTGGAGAAGTCAGGGAATTCTGGTAACAGTTGGGGAGAAACTGGGATAGGAATCCTTGTTATTTTTATTCCATTACGTTTATCGGTCAGTCTTTCCCACCCTTCATTTCACCTACTGAAACTAAAGTCTGTCGCTGACGTGCATGGAATAAGTCTTATCAATTCGTGGATATTCAGTTGTGAATATTAGTTATTAAATTGTTAATCAGACGTACAATGTATCCTTTTTGTGTATCCTTATTGCAATATTTGCCTAGTAGTGTTAAAATTCATGATCACAATGTATTACGCTCATCACAAGGAATCCAAGGCTGTGTTGTTGGGAAAATTTTACCTCGCTTTTTTTTAACTTCCGAGACTCAGGTCAAGAGGTCGCTGGAGCACACTAGATTATAGTAAATACATGCTTGCAGTTCTAAAAATATGAGACGGTGATTAGAAAGTTTAGAAAATTAAAAGATGCCATAGAAAATTTAATTCAGCAGAAAAAAACATTCCATTAATAGGTGACCTTTTGGCGATTGGTCAGGGAAATTGGTAAGTCTATCTGGGAAAGGTTAGGGAATTTGAAAATTGGATATTAGTAGCCACCCTGTGGTAGATCTTAAATTTTACTGTTGAGTTTTTTGTATTCAAGATTGAAAAACATGTTAGGATTGTCTGCAACAGCGTGATACTCCATGTCTAACCATGATAACATCCATGTGGAGTGTTTTACTTTAAGGCTGAGCTGCCTGGACCAGCATTGTATATAAATGAAAGAGATTTGAAACTATGAAAATATGTTGTTTTGAGAGAATGACAAAGATCTAATGGACTAAAAGTATCACTTGGGAAGAAGTCTACAGAGTGTTAGAGATAACAGATGCTTAATGAAAACTCATAAGCTGAAGGAAATGACCAATTTGGTATATTCTTTGCTGTTAAAGCCTTGACAAAAACTAGTGGAAGGAACAGCTGGCTTGAAGAATTATGTAGGAAGATCTAGCTTAGAATGTGTGTAGCAAATTATTAGCAATGTCAAAATGAGAAATTTTGAATTGGTCTAATGACGAGGTGATAAAATATAATGATGTACATTTCATTGCTATTGATTTAAGGTTTTTAGGGTGATAATGGTATGCAAGTGACCAGACTATTGAAAAATCTGTTGGCTAAAATTCAATGAATTGTGTAAAAGCAACCAAAAATTTCTTTGCATAACTTTCAATATTAGAGATATGTACCGTCAAACCTCCTCCTAGTGGACATGTTTGGGCCCAGAAAAATTGTCCTCTATGAAGAGGTGTCTGCTATGCAGAGGGGACTGAAATTATGACACACTTTTCTGTGCAGTAACTATGTCAGTGAGTTAAAATATAAAGGCGTTAATGTATTTCATTTATATTTTATGTCTAAATATTGAAAAATTATTGAATGAAATCATTATATATTTTTTATCCATAGAGCAGATAGTAGTATATCATCAAGATTGTACCCAGATTGCTAAGATAAGCTTTGGTCTGTAAAAGTTCCTGAGTTCCTTCAAGAAATGAGGTTTATTGTTCAGGAGAGGAGACATTTTACGGAATAGCTCATGGCGAGTGTCCATAAATGGAGGTTATTGAAGGAAAAATGTTTTTCTGTTGTCCGCATTTATTATTGAGAGAGTATGCTATTTGGAGGTATTATTTCCGTGAGTTTCCCATGCTCTGCTGCTGGGAATTGAAAATCTGTCCGTTTTTAGGTGGTGTCCGCTATGTAGAGGTGTCCGTTAAGGGAGGTTTGACTGTATTATCTAATCGGGGACTCTGTTTTGTGCCCAAGCTGGCACCCATAAATGTTTAATGCTCTTGGTAACATGAAAAATACACATCCAGAGGGAAAAGTGTGAGTGATCATTGAGTGAACCATTCCCATAGAGTGGAGAACTTCAGCCGACCAATCTTTCTATTGATGACTTCTGATGATGATGATACCCATAATGTTGGTCTACAGGGAGTGTACTTTATTACCAGATAGTTGTGCCTACACTTTATTTCTGTCATAATCTTATTAAATGAACATAGAAGACCAGTGCCGTAAAATATTTATATGAATTCCACAGTGCTGTGGAGATTCCCCAGTCTTTTAATGGATGTTATTTCTATTGGTATCTTACAAACGTCTCATCATCCTTTGGCTTTATGTATTAATTTGTGCATGAAACATTCGCTGATAATGCTGGTAGAATTAGCACGATTCCAAACTTAATACTCAGTCAAATCCTAAAAGTTTTGTTTGTTTTCCCTCAGAAATTAACTCCAGGATGTCCCACCTATCACTTTCCTGTGCTACCAATGATGATTCAGCCTTCATTTTCCTAAAGGTGACTGATTTAGAACTGTCAAGCATTTATTTATTGAGACTTCACTCCCAATGATTGAAGGCATTACCTTCAGAGATGTACTGGTGTGTTCTTATCCCATAACATTTATTTTTATAAATCTCTTTTTCTATCTCTCCTAATTCAGGCTCATTGCTCTAGGTGAAAAATTTTGGATTTGGCTCTAGCATTTCATCATTTGATGAGCTTTTGTATTTACTTAATCTTGCTTGCTTTAGGTTTTAGTTCTTGCTCTCTCTCTTTGACTCAACGCAAGCTAATTTTGTCTTCTGATTATAGCTTATTGTAAGAGTGTCTTTTCACTGGAGGGTGCATGTTAGATAAATTTATTTTGGTGAATTAATTTTGACTTATTGGGTAATCGTCATGGGATAAATGTTGTAAAATTGTCATATAAAAATTCTCTTTTAAATTGATCCATTTCATGGGATGATTCTTTGTTCATGAGATAATTTTGAGAGGGGGTCTGCTTATGGCTTTGGTGATTGCTGTTTTTTCTCATGGCAACTTGTTATAGTGGTTACCTAGTTCAATTTTATTTCCCAGATTGACACTTACGGTGTGCTTAAAGCATGGAAGGCAAGTGCTCATTTTGGCCTAATCCTAGAAACTGACATGGAGCACCTTGCTAGATTAGGCCTTTGCTTTTTGTTTGGACATCCCAACATCCAAGATGGTATGGAGATAATACGATTGGAAAGTAAGTACTTGATTTTCTTTTGGTTTTCTAAAACAGTTCTATTTCTGCTTCCTGAGAATGTGGCATACATATTTTGTAATCTTTGTGGTGTAATCATTTCTGCTGTCCGAACGTCATTCAATCTCAGAAGAGACTCTTATTTATATTAATAGCTTTGATGCACAACTTACTCATCTCAAGGGTTTCCTATTTTTAAAAAAAATCTAATCTACTAAGGTTCAGAAGCCCTTAAGACAATAAGCGAGTCACATCTGAAAACCTCTGTAGAAATGAGGGATCTGACCCAGCTGGTGAACTGAGAAGAAGTTTTAATCAACATTTGCCAGGAAATATTTAGTTCATACATGACCTTGTTATCTCGAAATTGTATTTGGAATTTTGCTATAGTGCAGCTAAGTTTATAAGCTTTGGGTTTGAATTCATCACTAAAGTTACAGATTTTATTTATAAAATTATAATATATTTACAAGTAATTGAAAAGTTAAAAATAATTGCTGGTTAAATCTGAATTTTTAAGGTTTTATTCTGCCAGAAACTTACAAAAATGTCTTCATACTCAAAATCAGCCATGTTTGAACTGTATTTTCACTGTTGGGAGAGCTATGAAAAAGGTATTCAAAAGTACAACATGAAGTTTCAAAGAAGTAAGAGATTCATGACAGTTATAAAGTATCCAGAATTTTAATTAATATGATATGCTGTCACGACCATTTTAATTGTTCCGTTAACAATTGGGTTTTCCCAGCAGGACTTAAAATTAGGTGTGCCAAACATGTAATAATATTCAGTTTTCTGTTGCTTGACAACTGCCATAAACCTCTTATGAGTCAAAGCTCAAACTTAAATTTTACACTATATTTTGCACTCTCTCATATCTTTGTGTTATCTTTGTAGCTTTATTTTGTTAGCTGTACATGTGTTATAGCTCCTGCAACAGAGAAGATTATGGCCAAATAATTTTAATTTTGAGTGAGAGGACATGTTTGTTAGTTTCCAGCAGAAAAAGGGGTTGATTCCACACTTAGGACAATTTCCAACATTAGATGTCTACCATAATACTTTAATTACATACCAGGCTCACAAAATTGAGGCTCTCCTCTTTTATACAGTCATATTAAGTCAAACAGTTATTTTGTAGGAAAAAGTTTTTGAATCCAAGTAAAACTTAAACAATGAGGAAATGTGAAAGGAAGAAAAAAAATCAGAAGAAATGTTTTCCATCATGTTCAAAATTGTATGTTTTCAGTATATCCTCTCAGTCATAATTAGTTCCTGAGATATCAAGGATACTGTGCACATCAGGATTTGCATGTGCCATCTTGGAAAAATTGCTACTGCAAGAAAAATGAGGAGGAATGAAATTTGTAAAATCCTTGCATTCAACTGCAAATGCATGTGGGTGTGTAAAATATGGATTTTCTCAAAAATGTTTTTGCCACCAAATAATTTTTATTGTATCATCTGTCATATAATGACTGCTTAATAATATGAAACAGTAATGGTTTTTCAAAATGTTATTAAATATTTTCTATAGCCTCTGTGCTGTATTTCATGAAAGTTAAGGAATTTTCTGGGCTAAATGCCAGAAACTGCAAATGATAATGTTACATTTCCATGCTGTTATTTTGAACCAACAGCAGTTGACTGCATGATGTGTATTTATATCTGAATAGTTGCTCTGTGGCATAGCTGTCACTATCCATTACACTCTGTTTCCTCCCATATTATACAAGAACATAATTTCTCAGGGAATCAATACCAAGTTAGGGAAATATTAACAGGGACATAGCATGTCAGACTATCAAAAGAAAAGTTGGTTTCGTGAACATTTTTGAAAACTTGCATTCTTTGCAAGCACATGTCTGCATGCATTGGCAGTTGAATTCTGAGTGTAAAAATGGCTTGTTTGGAGCGTAACGTCATTCTTCTTCCTTCCGGAAGAAAAGAAATAAGCTCTGCCTACATAAAACCTTAGAAGATCTTTTACCTTCTAGTTTACCTTTAGTATAAAAACTCTCAAATCCGAGACTTTCCTCCTTCATACAATTTCTTCAAGTTGAAATTCAGTTTTTTTCAAAGAAAAATGTTGGCCTAAGTTCAATTTCAGCAATAAAGGATTGCTAAAGACTTAGAGAAAATGTTTTCCATCATTTAGTACGATTTCAGTATCTCTCCTCTTCATAATTAGTTCTTGAAGTGTTTAAGATGGAGTTTACATATAGATTCTCAAAAATTAGCTTGTACCATCTAGGAAAAATGGCACATACGAAAACAACGAAACAATGTGGGATAAAATTTTTCAAATTGTCTCATTCAACTGCTGAAAAAGGAGGTATGCACTTACAAAACATGGATTTTTTAAAAAGTGGTCGTGCAACAATCATCGGATCATTAGACATGAAATGATCCATCAATATTGAATGGCATTCTTTGCTTTATAAATCTGGTAGATAATTTATGCCTGACTCCACCAAGTCAAGGAATCAACTTGATCATTTGCTGAAAAAATTTGGCATACTTGCTGGAAGCTTTAAATTAAATAACTTGAAATGGAGTGATTTTTGTGACGAGCTAAATTTTCCTTGTTAACATCATATGACAAGCCTCTAATTTAATTACACCACCTGAATCGACACAAAACATGAAATTCTCAGAGTTGATGAATCCATTTCGCTCACACAGTCATGGTTTTGCTTTTTGAGAGCATTTGATTGCCGCAAGTTTTAGTTTGGAATTTTTACGTTGTAGTTTTAATTTCTTTAGGAACACTGTTTCATTCATAAATTTATTATGAAAGTTATCACATATGGGTGGAATCTCAAGAGTTAGTATTGAATCAACAATTTTTGGTATCTGAAATAATGTATTATTTATTTTAAAATGTCTCCATCCATCGTATGTGTGTTTGGGTTGTGAGGGATTTTTCAAAAATAACTAATGCCTATGTATAAGAAGCCAAAGGTGAACTTTACATGCTGTTGTTAAATGCTTTATTTTTCTACTTACATAATTATATGTCCTGTTTTGGCAGCTGTCTCTTTAAGTGGCCTCCCATGCAAGTTATTGAATCCCGATTCCATTCCTATGCCAAGAACAATCATCCAGAGAAGCAATCAGGAGAGTGAGTCAGGGGAAGAGGTTGAAGATGGATACATGAGCAAAAGTTCTTTTACTGGTTTGTGGTTTCTTCATGGTTTATGTTTTTAAAGAATTAAATTCAAATTATATTTGGATTTCTAAAGCTAGCAATACGGAAGGCCTTTTACCATTTCTATAATTAGCTTGGGCTTGTAGTTATTTACTCATAGGTTACTAAGTTAATCCTTTTCTCCTAAATAGCTGAAATATCACTGTGAAGAACTGGTGTAATAATAGTTAGGCATTAATATGGATGTGTGAACACCAGATTTTCAAGTCGAACATTGATATAAAAACTGATTTTAGAGCGGAGTTCGAGCATCAATGCCATGTATATATAAATATTTTTTAAGAGAAAATAAAATCCTTCAAAGCCTTGTTTAATTCAGTATTAATTTCCAACTTTTTATGTAGTCAACAACAAGTAAAATACTATCAATATAGATTGAAAACATTCCCTATTCTAATCAAAAGATTTAATTTTAGAAAGAAATGCTTAAAATCAATAAGTTAGTCATCTTTTTAAGAAGTAAACTGACTTTCACTTTTCTAAGTCATGTTGGTTCAATCTAACATGCACTAGTAACAAATTAAATGTGCACTACTGAATTTTTGTAGTGCACAATAATACTGCATGGAAAAAATCAAAGTCTGAGTGGAATTGAACTAAGTGCAAATTCTCTATTTGATCATTAATTGAAAGTACTGTTATATTAAATCTGTACTGTACTGTACTGTTATCTGTGATGTTAAAATATCTTCAGTTTGCTTTGCAATTACTTGGTAATAATAATGTGATAATGGAAAGTGAGCCTCCTGCCAAAAAACTTGGGGGCACCTTGATTGATAAGTAATGAAGTAGATAGTGATTGTCTTAAGCCCTTTTAAATCATTTTTTTGTGTAGTTATTTTGTTCTAATGTCCAAGTTTTTCCTTTGAAGACATCGCAGCTATGTCACCAATGCAGTGGAAGTCACACATAGAGTTGCTTCAAAACTTCAGTCAAGCAGCTGATGAGACTCCAAGTGGGGAGATTACCCTTGCAGCTGATAGATCTATTTCTATTGTACCAACAACTGATAGTCCGAAGAGGCCTGAACCTTCTGAAGCCTTGAAAGATAGTCTGAAGGCATTATACAACTTCAAAATGGATGAAGATGAAATTCGTCTTGAAGTGCTTAAAGGAATAACTCCTAGCAATGGCAGCTCAACAAGAAAGACCTCTAAAGAAGTGGAGACCAAGAAGGGAGAACAAAAGCCAAACATAAGCTTACAAGATGGGGCACTTGTTGTGGGAGAGAAACAAACTGCACCACCACCAGGGCCTGATCTGATGAAAGGGAGTACTGGTGAGTCTTACATATAAAGGTTTATGTACTATGAAATAACAGTCAATGTACCTATACTTGGACATTTTTGTTACATTACTATTTTAAGTCTTGTATATACAGCTTATGTGTAATTACAATTGAATAATCTATTTTTCAAAGTACCTGCTAAGGATCAGTAATCACCACTTTTTTCAAATTTCAATTTTACATGAATATTGTTCAAGCCCCTTATCAATGGTTTATGTTACCTGTGGTTCACCTGGCATGGAAATTAATTGTGAAAATTTCTTGAAATAATCACCTTTTTTTCAGCTGAAATTCTCACAATTTTGTGAGCTTCTTTGCTTCTTATCTCATGTTGTGAGACTCATTACAGTCTGATCTAAGCTACCATCTTATACCTCTAATTACTAGTAGGCTTTACATGTTGTCAGTATCTATAGGTGTTGCAGCATCATGTGTTGCTGTGACATTTTTTTATTTTTATACTATGGCTCCTAAACATAAAGGTAGTAATGGCAGTTCAGCATTGTGAAGAGAGGGGGTAAAATACTCACTGTCTAGGAAAAGTATGAATCAACAATTTGATTTAGAATGAAAATAATACAATTGTTGAAGTTGGGAAAACTATGATCAAGAACAAATCATCCATTGGTCTTGGAAGTGAAGAATGAGAATTTGGCCTTTTCTGTTTATTTTACTGCATTTATACTGCATTAGATCTAGGCCAAACTGCATTTAGAAAAATTCAGTTTGGTATAGGTGAAATTGTTATAAACAAGTTTGAATGAATTTCCCCTTAGTCTTTGACTTTATCAGGAAACCTCAGATGTCACATACAATATTAGGATAAGATTTTTCTAGCAGAGGTTTACAGTTTCATTTCTTACATCACCCCAGGATTTTTTTTATTCCTACCATTGCTTTTAAAGTATCAAAATTTTCTAGCAATCGCTCACTGTAATGGGTGGATTCATCTCCAACACGGAAAGAAATTAGGCATGACTCCTGCTGGTGTAGATCTACTTGAAGGTAGCATTAACTTTTTGGGCTAAGGGCTGCAGAAGAGGACTAGTAATATGTAGTTGGTAAGAAAACCTCATTTATTTCACTGTGACCCTAAGTAAGGGATATCTTTAAGCCTGGAGCATTGTGCTGGGTCCCCAGCTTCCATCTCATTATTTATTTAATGCTGTAAGCTTATCCAGTGAAGGTTACACCTTCATACTCTCTTTCTAAGATCATCAGCCATTCCTTCAACTGGTATTTTTGAACCCATTACGAGGAATGAAAAAGGAGGAAAGTACACTTTGTGAAACAATAAAAATAAATAGCCAGTGTTCCTTGAGTCAGTACTATGAAAGAAGTGATTACCCTTTGCATATTCGTCAGGGGAAAAATTATGCTGGCATCATATTACCTGAATACTACCTCATCAAAAGAGGTTTAGCTCCGCCAGTTTGCTTATACCGTACTTGTCAATCAATTCCCTTCTTGATTAGGAACGAGAGTACAGGGAATGGGATCCCTCCCTGGAGTAGGAAGGAGGGTAAGAAGAATGAGGATACCTGGGAAAAGACTGCTGGCTTGGTATTTCCGGAGTAGTAGGGAGTCAATACAAGATTCTTCAAGGCAGATGCTGACTGGCTGACATGTTTCCTGTCAATGATATATATTTACCTTGGGCTACCTCAGCTGTGATTTTCTAAACGTCATGTTGCAGTGAGATCTTAGCATCGAAATGTTCTCAGTATTTTTATCCTACCTGATAGGTATACCAAATCCTTTATTCATTTTCTTTCAAATCAATCAGAATAGCACCAAATGTTTAGGTAAAGTACATTGGAATCATGAAAATGGTTAGGCTTTGTGCTGAAACACTGACCTAAGTTGATACTGATTAAGACTCAGCTTCAGCTTTAATGAACCTCTATGATATAAATGGTTATGATTCGAAGTTAAAACATAATTTGTACTTTTCTACAACCTTTCAATAGCCCGATGTGTTTTGTTGATAATGGCATCATCAGATACACAAAGTAGCCAAGAAAAATATGCAAATCTTGATATTCTGTGCCTGATGATGGTGTAAATTGGCAAAACACATCTTTGTCATCAAAAGGTTGTAGAAGAGGACTGTGTATTTTACTTATTTATAAATATGAACATCCAAATCCACATCAAATACAAAGAGAAGCCGGGCTCCTCAAATGATTGTTTTCTGTTGTAACAATTTCTCAACATCACATCAAATGATGTGCATTATATAATTCATTCTTTTTGTATAAGTCTTTTCCACTGAACATATTTTTGTGGTAGTTGTAGTTTATTAACCAAATGTTTACTGGTTCATTTGTAAATGATTGATTAACTGTGGAAATACTTAATTACAGGAACCTGATTTAGGAACCCATCATTGCGAAAAAGGTATATTTTCAGTGATGGATGAATCAAGTTTGAGTCCATACTGTTGTCAATGCAGAAATGTCATGAACTGAAGTTTGAAGCTTCTTGTTTGGAAAACAAATAAAAACTATTCAGTTCATAACTCTTTGTTATATATGATTCCCTCAATGTCCATTAATGTTAAAATCTGTTTCTTCCTGTCAAAATTAAAATGTGCTTCATTTAGAAGTTCACCCATACATTATATTTCATTTGAAGTTTCAAACTTGAATTTGTATAATTTCTCATCTGACAATGGCCTACATCTTTTTTTGAGGCTTTTTTCTTGAATTATTGTCACATTTTTCCTTATAAGGTGATCTTACCTAAGTGTATCTCAATTTTATGGTTAGATTATAGGAATTTATCCTCTCTGTGGATATGTTGGTCTGTAATATGTTAATTCTGCATTCTCTTGGACAAGAGTTTTTCAGGTAATTAAATGATTTTCAATGAAGCATGAATTAGGTAGTGAGTTGAACAGAAATAGTACCCGTTTGTTTTTTCAGTGCATGAAAAATTATTTCACTGTCAGATTTTATTTTGGCAAAACTTAGATTGGTCACTGCTTCAATCTCAGTTACTCAAAAAAATGAGTGAAAGGTATTTCTGATTGATAGTGAGCGAGTAGTTGCAAAATTATGTTAGACATAGACATGTAGTACCTAAAGGCCTATTTTACTTTATTCCACTAGGCTGGAAAATATCTTAAAAGTCTTAGTACATGTTGAGTTCTAGTGTTAATTTGTTAGTATTCTGTAAATAGTTTCAAATTTAACAATGTTTAAAAATTTTTAGTGAAACGCACTGATGGTTTGGCACTTAAGTATTCAGTATATACTTTTGTTAGCCACACAATATAATGTTTTTAACTACTGTCAGCCTATCTTCTTTTTTATAGCTATGATGGCATTGCAAACATTTTGTGATCTAAGCACATACATGCCAGGTTTTCTTCTGAAGTATGCCGAGGCAAAGAAAGCATCTTTGAAAGTAGTGAACAAGGAAAATTGTAGTTTTATTTATTTCACATACAATGCCTCATCTGAACCTACTTTTAATCTTGCTCCAACTTCTATTTTTATTCACTGTTTAAACTATTTCACCATTAAACATTCTTTTGTAATCATTAGCAATATTCTCTTTATGAAAGAAAGTTCAATATCATTATATCTGATACATTCTCTCTGTTACCCTTCTTGCTCTTTTTTGGCAGAAAAAATAAGAAATAAAAGGAGAAGAGCGTGTGAAATGGAGATACTAACCCTTTAGTTTTTTGCTGTACTTAACACAGTATTTTTTGGTATGTTAATTCAATCTGTAGGTATTTCTCAGGATACATGAAAGTGTTCCTTCCTTATGTGTTGAAGTGCATTTATTTTTATATTATGCTCTTATTAGGGCTCCCACCTGGCTGAAGAAATGAAATTAAAGTAGTGTCATTAGGGGGAGGTTAAAATGGCCTTAGCGATTTCTCTGTAATCTAGTCCTTCCATTCGTTCAAGAAGTATAGACTAGAGAAAAAAATAATTTTGAATCCTCTTTACTGTTATAAGAGGAATTGTGGTGATTGGAAATTTATTGATTATCAAATTTGACTGATAAATCAGAATAAGCATATGGATGCAAATGATCATGGGCATTTCTGTTGACCTTCCTCATCAGAGTTAAGATTTTTATTAATTTACATGCACAAGTTTTCTTTTGTGACCTAAAATTCCAACCACGCTGAATCACCTGTTCCAGCTGTTGAAAAATTCTCTTTTATGTATGACAAAATTTTTAATATGATCTCTTGCTTCTTGAATGTATACTCCATTACTATTTTTTCTGTGGGGTAGTCATTCCACGATATTTTTTATCAGATTATTTTGGTCCTCACATAGCTGTATCGAAATGCTTCAGTAACTTGAAAGTAAGACTTAACAATTTTTAGATTCATTAGAATCCCTGAACTATGGTATTATCGCCTTGTGTACAGGATTATTACAGTTACCTGACTTATGGCTTTCTTGTATTATACAGAGCACAACAAGAGAAACACAAAAGATGATGTAGAAATTACATAGGATAACTTTAGTTCCCTATTACTGATATTAATATGGTAATAGATAACATTGCAATAATTACTATTTAACATTGACAATCTCTCTTGAATTATTCCTCACTGTTGAGAAAACTAAAAGCAATATTTTCCAAAAGCCTCAGCATTGCTTTAAATACATGGCAAAAGCCATAGTTGGTGAGTCTGTTAAATATTGCCTCATTGTAGACTCTTCTTCAATTACATGAATGCTCTGTAATCACTATTGATTTTTAGAGTAAGAAGTAACATTATTCCTTTGCTATGGTCAATTTATCATCTTATGATTAACTACAGTGTATTATATTTAACTATAATTTTTTGTCTTCGTGCTATTCTTGCAACTGATGCTGTTTGTGGTTTCTGAAATCTAATTACCATGGTCTTAGAGAAGTAAAGGTCTGGACACTCGCTGCTCAGGCATGTTCTCTTATTGAATCCGTTTCCAGTGGTGACCGAGAGAGGCGCCACCAATCCAAGAGGGCAATGTCTCCCGCCTCTGCTTACATTTCAATGTAAACAGGGTTAAGAACAAATAATACGTTTGTCGTTAAAACACGTAACTGCTCAGGAATAAGTGAATGCTGATTTTTTTCTCTAGCTACCAGTAATACTTCAGCCATGTCAGTTCCTTGGAGAGAGAAATACGCGTTAAATAAAATGTTCTCACATCAGCAGTAGCAGATGACAGGTGGGTATTTGTACATGAAAAATCTCCAAGAACAACTTGGCCACTGTGATCTATTTAAACACCGTCGCGCGTCTCCCTACGTCACCTGTTTTCAATGGTTCAACACAGTTGCCAATGAAAAGTTTTGAGACATTCTCAGCGGATAATATGAGTACATTTTACCAGGGCTATGCTTAACCTGGTGTGATACCTGAGAGAACTTCACACATAGCGGTCAACGTTTTCAATCCATTTACGTATGAATTCTAGGAATAAGAATTGCTGACATAAAATCACCTCCAAGCGGAAGGATAATCAAGATTCCTATTTTGGTGGCCACAGTGCAGTTGTTAGAGATAAATATCTCGTAACACATCTGATACCGATCGAGCTGTCATTACCCAACTGTGAGACTGTATCCCCAGTAGTAAGATAGTTGTTTGAACTTGTTATACGGTGAAAGCATGCTCTAGTTGGGGAAGTTAAATAATTAATAATAATGGGTCAAATACTGTGAATCTGAGCTCTAATTTGATTGCATGATGACATTAAATATCCAGGTGAAAAGTTGTCCTTAGGGAGAGGCATTTTATCACTTTGATACTTAATTATCCTCAAAGATAGATAGGTTCTCCTACGTTTTACTCCTTAAGTATTAGGTAAGCAAAGCAATTCCTCTATCCTTCCCTAAACATTGCATGTAGAATCAGAATCAGAAATCAGTGGCTACACTTTTCTTTTTTCATTAAAACTTTATTAGCAATGCATACATGGGAGGGGAAATTTTATTACAGATTTTATTGCCTGCCAAATTGAAAATGTCATGACTCAGCCAGATGTTCATGCAAGTCTCAGCTTCATTGTCTGTTAAGCTGTAACACAGATTTGATAGTTGTTTCATGGTTAAATAATAATTAATACACCATAATGACGTAGCTCAAATAAAACCTGCACATTCCTTAATATGGCCCTTTCATTCTCCAATGATTCAGAGCAGCATTACAGTGGGCAGGTTACAACTTCAACATACACTGAAGAATGAATACCATAGAGCTATAAAAAATATCTAATCTTTAAGTTTTTATTACCAAGTTGTTGTTGTTGCCAGAAACGTTTAAAATTATGATTTTTCAGAGTAAGAGGAAAATGGTTCATGCTCAAATGACTCTCTATGACATAAATATACAAAATAGTTAGAGATGCTTTGCTTGGATTGTGAATTCTAGGTTTCATCGCATTATGCCCCAGGACATGTAACCAGAAGTCCAATGTAAATGACGAACTAGCAAGAAAATTTTAATATTTTATCTAATACATTACTTTTTATCCAAGTTCTCGTATTCTTGCTAAAAAATTACTGTAAAAATTTAAGGAAGATGCAATGAAACACTTGTTAATGGGATTATCTGTAGTTAAAATAGCCATACAAATATGAAGCCATAATTTTTTTTGTGTCATGGAAATGGAAGTTAATGTTGTAAGTTAATTGGTTCTTTTTTATGGAAAATATATTTTTAAAGGAACATGCTGTAATTGTCATTTGTTTATTGTAATTGTTATCTGTTTGTTTTAGTAACTTCGTAGGTTTTATGTTGTATAGTCGAAGTTTTGAAGTTCAATAAATTAAGTTAAGAAATCTAAACAAACAAAACAAAAAGTTCTAAAAACAACGGCATATGGGCCCAGGATGGTTCGGGATTGAGAGCGGTGATTGAGAGACGATTGAGAAAAAAAATCCCTGCTCTAGGAGTTAAGGGAAAGCTACCAGAAAAATCTGAGCATGTATCAAAGGTAAAATGACAAAGCTACGTTTTCCTCAGGTTAGTGATAAAAAGAGTCAGGCTCCTTTGGACTTAGTCCATAATGATGTTATGGGGAAACTACCAACTTCACTTGGAGGCTCAGTTTATATTACAACATTTGTTGATGATTACTCCAGATTTTTGAGTGTTCGACTGTTGAAGAAAAAGAGTGAGGTATTTAATGCTTTTAAATCATATAAAGTTGAGGTTGAGAATTTTCATGATAGGAAAATTCAAGCAATTCAAACAGATGGAGGAGGAGAATATGCGATATCCTAATTGATTTATGGCCATGGCCCGTAAAGCAACATGGTACCACACATGTGCACAGCATGATTGATTTATCCGCAAACAACTACAATTTCCGACACATTATGATGAAAAAAATAGACAAAGTTATGCACAGAAATAATACAAGAAAATAAATGCATGGAATATCTGCGTAAATAAAAAAATAATTTTCCGTAAAAATAATAATAATTCATTTTCTTCTCACCCAACACACGCAAACCAACTTCCATCGTAGGGAATACCCACCGAATCTTGCCCTCTCGGACCTGTGACACCTCCCCAAAAAACAAGTGGCGGCATGAGGAAACGGCTTCAATAAGAGAACTTGGGCTCCTATGGGATAGCATAGGGAGTGTCAGGGGGCTGCTAATTACGTATAATTGTGAGCTTATATTTCTTAGTCCTTGGCAGTCATTAATTTAACAGTTCTCTCCCATAATGGAACTTAATTGGCATGATGCATTTTGCTGTACTTGCATAATTGTGTGCAAAATAAGATCATGGATATCTGTGGCTTTAGGCCAAAGTTGGAAGTGGGTTGAATTGGAAGTCTGAGAATTAAGGGTTTAAATGTTCCATGGAAGAGGGAAGTATGACAAGAGGTCAGGTGAGATTTATGAGACACCTATGATGCCATCATATCAGCTCTTAGGGAAAGTTGAACAAATAAAGAAAGAAATGAACAGACAGTCCTTGAATTTCATACTACATATTAGCCTTTTTTTGAACTTTAATCAAGACAAATCAGTGTGGTTTTAAATGTAATTTCGTATTGTTTGAAATATCAGCCCTGTATTATTAAGCATATTTTACTGAAAATAAAATTCCCATGCAATAAATAAGGTATTTCTGAACATTTTTTGCTCTCTATGAACGTTACCCCAAGTTAGAATGGGGCTTAATTGCTCAACTTATGTAAATGTTACAGAAACACATTGTGTACTAAATTCAAGGACTGGCTGTACACGTATGCGAGTTTAAAAAATTATAAATGGATAAAATTTTTTAGTTTTCTACTAGTGGAGAAGGAAAAATGCCTGTGAAGTGAAACGATTTATATCTATACAAAGGGTTAATGCATAAATAATTTGTGGAAGAGTACTGTTACATCCGTAAATATTGACACCTTCGTACAGGTTCAGCCAGAAGCTGTCACTCTATTTATTCTTCGTCTTTGTTAAGAATTACTAGTGGTGATTGAATGAAGTTGGAGACATGATCATTTTATTTATTTTCTGAGGTACATAGTATGTACAATTTTTATGTCCATTTGATACATTGTAAAAAAACTTTACCAGTCCAAGTGTAATTAAAAGATTGTACTGAAATCTTGTTATTACATCATTCACCCAACTTTTTCTTCTTTGTAGTGGATGCGGAGAAAGTGAAGGCAAAACCTGATCAAGGAAAACAACCAGGTTCACTCATTCCTGGAGATAAAGAAAAAAGCAGTGACTCTATTCGTTCCCTAGGCTCTGCAAGCACTGCTTCAGCCAAGTCAGGGAGTCCCAAGGGCCAAGGGTCAGCCTCTGCCTCCAGTAAAGGTAGCACCTCTGCACCTCCTGATGACGATGCATACTTAACGCGCAAGTGCCCAGCTCCTCCATTACCTCATGGATCATCTCCGCAGCATGGCAAAAAACCTCCTAATATTCTCATCATGTGTACTGGCAGCCAAGATGTTGCTGTTCAGTCAAAAGAAGCATTAGAGGCAGCCTTACAAAAACATAAGTAAGTTAAAAACCAGTCAGAAGAAAGCTCTTTACAAATATACTCTATCTTGTTTAAATGTATGAGTGTGCAAATTTAAATGCATGCATATCCTATATCAGGTTTGCTACTGATCTGGTAAACCTAGAAAAGTCAGGGATATTAAAAATGGGCCTGGGAAACTTGGAAAAGTGAATGAAAATGATAATTTAACCTGTCAATTTGCTTTCCCTGGTCAAATTCTGATGGTGTTCCATCAATGAAAAAGCACCATTGCAGGCAATGCCTGTGGATCTTAAAGAGGTCACATCTTACTCTTCAGTAAGGAACAGTTCTGTAGAAAATCCTACAGATGGTGACACATGTACCTGGTTGAGGCGTTTTGATAACAGGTGCCTCTTACTCCAGCATAACACTCTCTCAAGACAACAGTCACCTGCATGTTGTTGCTAAGTCTTCTAAGTGCATAAGTACAAGCAGCACTAATGGGAGATCTTTGAGGAGAGGCTGAACTATTTGTGCCACCATTTGAGTATATCATAACGAAAAGAAACTGGAGCTCATTGAAATGAACTGATTACAGATTTTATCTTACAACTTTACTGTCACAATGTATAATCCTCAACTACATCAAATCAAGGTGCATAATATTGAGGTTTTACTGTGTTGTTATCTGTTATTTCCATCGCAAATATAATTCATATATTTTTAAGAGAGCATAACTCATTGTGTTAATTTAAATTCCTCAGTAAATAGTGGAAGAGACTCTTAAAGGGGATAAAATGCTAGGAGCCTAAAGAATAGTTAATGAAGCATTCTCTTTTAGAATTTTTTTCACCTCTTACCAAGGAAATTAAATTAATATGCTAGGCTGAGAGTATAAAATCTGGAAAGAATACTTTCAACTTTATTGTCTGAAAACTACTGTGATTTTCAATTTAGATTTTTGTCACTTGCCTGTATATGATTCATTAGCTTCCATTCCTCATTTCTGCTTAGAGTGATCATTTGTACTATGAATGCCTCATTTAGATTATCTGAATAGATTTTAATTTGCATGGATGAGATTGTGTACTACTGTTGGTCACATCACTCTTATTGTGGTTAACTGAGATCTACTGTCTGCCGTCAAATTATTCACACTACTAAGTATTTTATTTTCTGCTTTAATTTAGTCTCTAAATTGAAGATTTTTTTTTCTTTCAGGTATGTTTTATACTCAACCACCCAGTCAGAAGTATGTTCAAGCACACCGTGGGCTGATAACACAAGTATGCTTTTCACTCATGGAAGACTTGGTGGGGATATGGTCAAGCCTATATTAAATTATATGTCAGGGTCTGGCGATGGTGTTGAAGGTGGAAAGGTCTGGTGTGTTTGCCCTGGGGCTGAATTTCTACGCTTACTACTCCCCTGTCCTGCTTTCAACAGTGCTAAGGACTCTCTTGAATCCAAGGGTGTGGTTTCATATAAGCAATGGAAAGGCCTGAAGCTACCTCATTGTTCTCTTGGAGTCAGGTATTTTGCTGTTAATCTCATGCAGTCATTCAGCTACTAGTCTAACCAAAACACCTTGATCTCTATGAACATATCATTATAGTGCATGGCCAAATTAATTGCTGTTTCTCCGGTGGCAATATTTCTCAATATTATCTTTTTCAATTGTCTTGGGGGCTAGGAGGCCATCCTAAAATTTGAGGGAGTGTGTGCCTTTCTCGCGAGTCTGGAACTGTTTGAAAGGCCTCTGCTGCTGGGAGGCAGGGAACTGATATCAAGAGGGGGATTTCAGCTTAATGTTGGGTCATTCCATATCAGTTCAACCAAGAAAAAATAATTTTTTCACCCACCACCTCAGATTTTAATGAAACTTGGTATGTTTGTTCTATATGTAGAGGTAAGTAACATCATCAAATTTCAGTTTTTGAGTTATGGCACTTTAAAGTTTACACATTTTTCAATCCCCGTGCCTAGGATAGTGCCAAGCAAAATGTGTTGGAGAAAAGAAAATAATTTCTCATTAACCTTTATGACACCCTATCTTGATGAAACTTTGAAAGTAGATTCTTATAACCATAAGGAATTCAGGAAAAAATATATCAGTAACCTAAGTTAAACCTAAAATGTTTAAAAAAATACATTTTATAGATTTTTTTTAGTTTTAAAAATGCGAACATGACTTAGCGTTAAATACAATATCTCAAAAAGGGAAAGGGATAATCAAGAAATTTTTTTGCCCTAAATTATCTGCATGAAATGGGCTTTAATTTGGTAAAATAAAATTTCTGTGTATTTTATTCCTTCTATTTACTAAGTCCATTGCAAGATTCAATTTATTTTGACTTTACACCCTAGCCATGAAGAAGCCATCTCTATCTAGTTTAGGTATAAAGGCTAACGAAAACACATGGGCAATTGATTTCAATACATTGTCTACTGATTTAATCAGTGCTTAGACAAATTAGCTACAATGTATCATAACGGGTGGCATATAAAGGCAGAATGTAGAGAACACGAGTTCAAAAACTGGAGAAGCTTGAAGGCGACAGAATAATGATGATTAAAAACACCAAAATGAAATCAAAAATGGTACAAAGGCACAAGGGCAATCGACTTTTATACTTTGTCTACTGATGTAATCAGTGCTTAGACAAAGTAGCTCTGATGTATCGTAGGTAACAGGCAGTTACAGCACTCTACCAGCACTCAAGCCAGTCTGTTGCTAGTGCTCCTTGAATCAGCAGTGTTGTTAGTGTTGTTACTTTGAGTTCATTGTACTGTGTGTGAAGTGATGTGTGACAGAATTAGCTCACATTTAAATCAATTTTGATTTAAAATGGATGATAAGTGCAGTGTAGGATTATTTAAACTGACAGAATGCCACAAAACAACTTATGTCACAAAAAGAGGATTGGAAAACGTTTGTGATTTGTCTGAAGAAGAGCTTAACTTGATTAAGATAAGAAGTGAATTAGATAGTAATGAAATAATTAACATTTGTTTTCATCACAAGAGTTTGCTTTTGACAAAATATGAATTCCTCCAAAAGGTGTGCTGTGACCCTTATAGAAAACATAAGAAACCCATAAAAAATAGTTTAAGAGTAGTAAATTTTCAGCAGAGTGAGGTCTGTGACACAAAAGGTCTTAAAGTGAAACCAGGGGAAAAGTTATGTACTAATTGCTACAAAACTATACTCTCAACTCCTAGTAACTGTGCAGAAGAATCACAAGATGATGATTTTAAACTTTCGATTGAAACTGCAACTCAGTTACAAAAAGAAGAGCCTATCGGCTCTTTAAATGCTTCTTTGACAGATGTTGGGTGTTCACCCTTTAAATTACATGCTCTAAACGAAAACTCAAAAATTGGCTATGAGCAAAATAAACTAGAAAAACCAAATCATAAAGTAAAAAAGAAAATTGAAACAATTTTAGATGTTGAAGTGCCACCAAAAGTACCTGAATTGGAAAAAACAACTGAACAAAAAGCAGCAGAAATGAACCTACTTGTTGAGAACATAAAAAGTGAAGTGACTAAACTTTCATCAAAGAAGAAAATACAACTATTGACAATTCCAGCATCACTGAATTGGTCAAGGAAAAAAATCAAAGATACTTTTGAAGTGTCCGATTACTCAGCTAGACAAGCACAGAAATTGTATAAAGATAAAGGTCTTCTGGCTGAACCTGAACCAAGGAAAGGAAAGAAACTCAGTCCTGAGGTTGAGGAGTTAGTTGTAAATTTCTATCAAAGTGATGAGCAGTCAAGAGTTTTGCCAGGTATGAAAGATGTAGTAAGCTTAGGGAAAAAAACTTATGAGAAGAAAAGATTAATTTTAAGTAATCTCAATGAAATGTTTGCTGAATTCAATTGGGAGTATCCTGAAATAAAAATAGGATTCTCAAAGTTTTGTACTCTTCGTCCCAAATGGTGTGTTTTGGCTGGTGCTAGTGGAACTCACTCTGTCTGTGTATGTACCATCCACCAAAATGTCATATTGCTAATACATGCAGCACAACTAGAAGAGAGTTACAAAGATCTACAAAAACTGCTTTTGTGTGAAAATCCGACTCAAAACTGCTTTTTTAGGAGATGTGAAAAATGTCCATCAAAAGACAATCTAGCCACATTCTTACAAAAAAAGTATGAAAACTGTGAAGAAGAAGATAGAATTGAATACAAGCAGTGGCTTGCTACAGATAGAACACAAATGGTAACACAAACATCAACTATTTATGAATTTATTGATGAACTTACAACAAAAATAGAAAAATTAATCACTCACTCTTACATTGCCAAAAGCCAATGAAGCTATTTTAAAAGCCTCAAAGATACCTGTGCTTCAAATGTAGCTGTCATATCAGTGGACTTCAGTGAAAATTACTCCTTTATGATACAAGATGAGGTCCAGGGTTACCACTGGACCTCAGACTCCTGTACTGTTCATCCAGTAATCATTAACATGTGTGTTCACGAGGAAAAAATAGTCTCATCCCATTGCATAATTTCCGATGACTTAAATCATGATGTATGTATGGTTTATAAAATCCAAGTAACACTGATACAGTTTCTCAAGGAAAATTTTCCTAATGTCACAGATGTTCACTATTACAATGACGGTTGTGCAGGACAGTATAAAAATAACTACAACTTGATGAACCTTTCACTACATGAACAAGACTTTAAAATTAAAGGCCAGTGGTCCTTCTTTGCTACAAGCCATGGGAAAACAGAATGCGATGGTATTGGAGGAACTGTCAAACGGTTGGCGCGGAAAGCAAGTCTCCAAAGGCCTCAAGATCAAATACTGAATGCAACTACTTTTTTTCAGTTTTGTAAATCAAACATTGCAAAAATCAATTTTCACTTCATTTCAAAAGAGTCAGTAAATGAGATTCGTTGTACGCTTGTAAGACGTTTCAAAGATGTGAATACCCTTCCAGGAACAAGGAGTTTTCATAACTACAAACCCGTGGACTGTTTTGGAACTCTGGAAGCAAGGCGAGTCAGTTATGATGAGAAGCCTTGTCTAACTTATAACATACAAGAGGGTTGATTTTAAATGTGAAAGAAGAAGATTTGTACCCCTCTCGCTACATTGCTTGTACATATGATAATCTCTGGTACTTTGGAATAATAACAAATGTTGCCAAAGAAGATGGAGATGTGACAGTAAAGTTTCTCCATCCAGCTGGACCATCCCCTTCATTTTACTGGCCAAAACGAGATGACATATGTGACGTGCCGATTCCATACATCCTTGCAGTGGTTGAACCTCCACATACCTCAACGGGAAGAATATATCAATTCTCAACAAAGTGCACCAAAATGATTGAAAATCTAGTTTCAAAAATAAATTAGTTCATTAGCTTCCAAAACCTCCAATTAAAGTGAACTGGCCCTATTGAAATATATGCGTGGTGAGTTTAAGTATGTTACTGTTAGGTAGACTTAGTATGTATGTATATATTAGTGGTTATGTATTTTAAAGATGAATTTAAAACTTAACTTATATATTCATATTTTATAACAATACTGTTAATTGTTAAATATGTTTTCCAAGTATTAAACTGTAGTTTATACCTTTTTTAAAAAAAAACTAGCCATTCATTAAAATTGAATAAACCTCACATTGCTTGTAAATAATATGTCGAATCTTGCAATGGACTTAGTAAATAGAAGGAATGAAATGCACAGAAATTTTATTTTACCAAATTAAAGCCCATTTCATGCAGATAATTTAGGGCAAAAAAAATTTCTTGATTATCCCTTTCCCTTTTTGAGATATTGTATTTAACGCTAAGTCATGTTCGCATTTTTAAAACTAAAAAAAATCTATAAAATGTATTTTTTTAAACATTTTAGGTTTAACTTAGGTTACTGATATATTTTTTCCTGAATTCCTTATGGTTATAAGAATCTACTTTCAAAGTTTCATCAAGATAGGGTGTCATAAAGGTTAATGAGAAATTATTTTCTTTTCTCCAACACATTTTGCTTGGCACTATCCTAGGCACGGGGATTGAAACATGTGTAAACTTTAAAGTGCCATAACTCAAAAACTGAAATTTGATGAGGTTACTTACCTCTACATATAGAACAAACATACCAAGTTTCATTAAAATCTGAGGTGGTGGGTGAAATGGTCTGGTTGAACTAACGTGGAATGACCCTGTTGCCAAGATTATTATATCTCAGCTGGGAAAACTGCATGGCCCACCATGAGTGGCTCCCTGTAGTGATGAGAATTGGCAACACAGCAAACAGAATCAGGAAGTGCATGTAATTGAGGTCTAAGATCAATTGAATTTTCTAGGCTCTACGCCACATCTATTGTACCTGGTGGACTCTTTCTCGTAGCTCACCCTCACAAATTTTAGCCCTGCCTCCTTGCCCCCGAGACGTTTGAAAAAGATAATAGTTAATTTACGTAGCCTGTAATGATAACTGGGAAAGTAAAGAAAAACAAATCTCTAGTTCCTAAGTGCATAACTGTATTGTTGAACTTAATTTTTGTATTCAGAGATTACCCATTGATTAAATTACTCTTGAAAATCAATTTGTAGCTTTTAGAATTATATCTCTAGTTTTCCTTCAGGTTATTAAGTTGGATTGGTTGTCATTGAAATATTAGGATAAAAGCTGTTTGCTTAAAATTTTCTGTGATTTTGTGCCAAATTTAGCCATAGTTTCATACATCCCTTAGCCTTCTTATGCTTATTAATGAAAATTTTCCTTTCAATGGGAGCAATTGTAGTATGATTGAATCAACCTTGCGTAATGCTGTTTACATTTTATATGCTCGAGCCTACTGCATTGCTGTTCATTTTTTTTAATTGACCGAAAACCAGATGAAATTTTTCAGTTATCTGGAAAACTTAAATTTCTATTTATCTCAGTAAAATTTCCTGGCCTGAGCCAACTGTAAAATGGATTCTATTGTTTGCAGCATATAATTCAATTTTCACCCATGTGTGTCAAAGGAAATTGCCCTAGCTTCATTAGTGCTTAATTTTATATTCCTGTGCTAGTTTATTGCTCTTTAAATTCCAGATCCATGTTGTAAAATGCCAAAAATTGTTGCTAATTTTGAGTCCCACCATGCTCATAGTATTAAAAAATTACAAAGACATAATAAAGAAGGATGACAAAAATATCTGGTGAAAACAGTATGGTCACTGCTCAAAGTTATTCTATTGAGGATTTTATTCGGACAGTGATTTATTTTTCTGCTCATTTTGATTAAACATTTTTTTCTGATAAAGGAATCTTCTACCAAAGATTCTATATTACTTTTAATGATCTTTTCATTCCCTTACTTTCTCTGTTTTCTTAGTTTTAATCTTACCCATGGTAATTTCCGTCTGAATCGGGATATATGTAGTGATTTTTGGTGGCTATGTGGGGTTATTTTCCTCGTGGAAAAGATATCTGAAGCACAGAGGCATTTTTAATGTTTAATTAATTCTCCTTTTTTGTAGGGCATCTGACATACCTCCTACGCTGGAATTAGCCAAATCACAAGGTAAAGTTAGTGTTACCCTGAAGGTTTTGGCAACAGAGGATAGTAGCCATGAACCAGTACTACTGCTTGTATCCTCACAATCAGGAGCTGGAAAAATACTCATATCACTGGCAAGTAAATTTATAAATAATGTAATATATCAAAATGCAGCAGAGTGATCTTTTGCTTTCAAAGAGTGATGCATAAATGCCTACTTTTCCAGTTTTATATCTGTTATGAAAAGTGTTATGCTTGTCTAGAAGTTGAAAATGATGTAGAATATTCATGGAGAAAAATTTGTGTTGTGTGAGGAAAATAACGGAGAACAATTTGCTGCATTATTGTCATGGCTTTCTAGTTCTGACTTAAATTATAGTTATTGCTGTCTTTCAGCATTCCCAAATGCAGTTAAAGTCGTACACTAAGCGTTCATGTTTTCAGTTAAAATTATCTGACCTTATGAAGTAACTTTATACCCGACTATAAACTTTAAATTTTGGACTCTAGTTTGAATTTTGCTCTCTGATGTAAATTATTATATATCAGAGAGCTAGCTGATCAAAAATTCGTAAGTTGAAGACTAACAGTATCATAATATTTCTATTGCTTGAAGTTGTCTTCCAACCCCATCGAACTATGAGTTTAGTCTTGAGCAGATTCGATGCAATGGGCTTGGTAAGGGTAGTTTTAACTGGTATGCAAGTTTGCAAGGAGGGTATAAGCGTAGGTGTTTGCACTGTAATTTTCATATATGACAGTATTTTTTGACTGCACAGGAAACTCTCCTCTGCCATCACCATCGGAATTCTTTCACCCAAGGTAACTGACTGCTTTGGTGGTAAGATGATATCTCTGAAATCTCTGGGTGTTTCATTTATTTTTTCCCCATTTCATAGCATTTAATTTATTTATCAAAGTATATTGTGGGCCTTCATAGTTAGAGGGAAGAAGATCATGAAGTCTTTTCAATATTACAATTGGTAAAATATGTTTCAAGGACCTGGTAACTCCAAGATGAACAGAAGATTATTTTTCAAGTATTAAATAAAGCAACAGCTAAATGCGACTAAAGGCACAAAAATAGTTAACTAACCTGGTAAATATACTTTTAAAATAAATAGATAAGAGGACAAATAATTACGTGTACAAAATAAAGCTGTAACTGTTCCAATAAATATTTTTATGCTGTAATGTTATTTTGGTGTGCATTGGTTTTAAGTTTAAGAGTAGTATTTACTATTCGATTTTTGATGTTTTCACGAATGAAGCTTGTATGAAGTACTCATTGGCATGGGTGTACCCAGGATTCATGCTGGGGGAGCCGGACATCCTCCTGCAATCACCATGTCTGGTTCTGTCTCGCAGATTTGGGATGAAATGTGTAAACAACTGTTGTTTTAAATTACTTTCTTCTAGTCCCTAATGTTTAGAAAAATCCTTCAAAATCATTAGTAACTGGAAAAGTAGGGAGTTGAATAAAAAGTTAAAATCTTGGGGTACCTCACGTGTTTGACCGTATTCTCTTCGGGTTTTTGCCGCATCGATCCATTTTTGGAGGACAACAGTTTCACCTGCCTTCCAGCTGGCTTTGTCAGGTCCAACAATGGATCGACGCGGCAAAAACCCGAAGAGAATATGGTCATTAAATAACCACGGAAGCCTCCGTATCAACCTCACATGTTTGTTGAAGTATATTTTTCAAACTTAAAAATAACATGTATTTTTTCATCTTTTTAAGTAATCTGAACAAAAACAAGATAATTGTCTGAAAAGCTAAAATGAACATCTTATGAAGAAACCTAAACTATTAATTTTTTATTAAAAATATTACAGTGGTTTGGAAAAATGCAATCATCCTTCCATTGTACAAAGGGAAGAGTGGAAAGACCGAATATAATAATTATCGGGCCATTAGTTTATTGAACATTCCGGGAAATGTGTTCAGCAAAGTTTTAATCGAAAGAGTGAGGAATATTACTTCTGACAGAATATGTGGTGTGCAGTGTGGGTTTATGCCTGGGAGAGCATACAGTGACCAGCTTTTCACGCTTCAGCCAGTGATAGAAAAATGTATGGGTGTCCGAAAGAAAGTGTATTGTGTGTTAATTGATTTAGTTAAGGCATATGACCGGATAAATAGAAGTTGTGGAAGGTTTTGAAGGACTATGGAGTGAATGGGCAGTTATTGAATGTTATGACGGTGATGTATGATGATAGTAAGGCAAGTGTGAGAGTTAACGGGGTTCTGAGTGATTGGTTTGTAATAAAACAGGGCATAAAGCAAGGATGCGTAATGTCACCATGGCTGTTTAATGTATTTATGGTTAAATGTTTTAGAGATGCATCTAGTGAAAATGACGGTGTTTTGATTGGAAATGCAAACGTGCGAGTTCTATTATATGCGGATGATGCTGTTTTGATCTCAAGGAGCCAAGAGGGAATACAGAAGCTCCTAGATAAGTTTTGTGAATCAACAGAGAGAATGGAATTGAGGGTAAATGGATGCAAGTCTAAGATAGTAGTTTTTGATAAGGAGAATGGGGAGAATAACTGTATGATGAGGGCGAATGGTGAAGTACTTGAACAAGTGGATGATTTTGTGTACTTAGGTAAGATGTTTGCGAAAGATGGACGGATAGAGGAGGAGATAAAGAGACGTGCAAATGCTGGAAGGAAAGTGGTTGGTAGCATGTGGAGCATATCAAGGAATGAGTGCCTGTCTGAGGAAGCGAAAATCCCCGTGTATAAAAGTGTGCTTCTCCCCACTTTATTGTAAGGTAGTGAAACATGGGTATGTCAGGACAGACATAAGAGTAGACTAAATGCCGTGGGTTGAGTTATCTGAGGAAAGTTTGTGGCAAAAGTAGGATGGATAGGGTCAGGAATGAGTAGGTAATAAATTAATGTGATTTAGATGCTCCAGTAATGGACATATGTGAAAGGTGTGTGCTTCGTTGGTTTGGCCATGATGAGAGAAAGGATGTAAGTTGAATAACGAAGCAGATGTATGGGAGTGAAGTGAATGGTGTGAGAGGTAGAGTAGGCCGAGAAAGTTGTGGTTGAATGTGGTTGAGATATTTCTTAGGAGGAGGAATATGATGAGTCTTAAAAACATGAGGGTGTGTATGAAGCAGTTTATGGGGGTAAATGAAGCAAGAGGTTTTTCAAGGGTAGGTCAGTATGGATGAAATTATTGAAGCAGAGTTAGGTGTACAAATATTTATTTATGAGTGAAACTTAGTGACTCTGCCTATCCCGGAGGGGAACGGCGTGATTGGTATGTATATAATAAGGAGGGGGGAGCCACTGCACCCCTTTGTCTATGCCTTTGCCCCTTGATATTGTTGAATCTTCATTGAAGAAAAATTCAAGAAAATGAAAGAGTCCTGGAAGTGATTGAATTTGTACGTTATGTATAGGATTTGTCTGTTACTACAAGTAATGTATCAGCTTGCTGAAGTGAGGGGTGTGAAAAGGTGAAACAGCTATTGAGGTAGTCAAGTTAAGAGGTGGGTTGTAAAACATTAAATGGTCAAGAAAATTTTCTGTGAAAGTGCAGCATATTCTGAACAAAAAAACATTCTTTATTTTGCTTTCAATAATTTTATTGTGCCTGTATCTGTAGAAGTGCTGAATAGGTTTAATTTTGCTAATACTTAACGTCTGTCATGTGTGACTGCAAAAAGTGCCTTGAATCACATCGTTAAGAATTTTAAAAGGCTGGCCAACAATCAAAAATGTACCTACATTTTGACTAATAATTGATCCTGGTGACTTTGATAATGAATGTCTTGAGTGGACTAGTAGTCTTACCTTTGTGTTGAGTTAACCTCTTAGAATTGGATAAATCTTAGAACTAACCCTTTTGCTGCCGTTGAACAAATTAATTAGCCTTTTCTACCAGTCTGAAAATTTCTATTGGCCAATATATTTGGTGGCCTTTATGCATGCTAGTAGAAACTCATAATTGTCATTCTCTCCAATATGCAATCCTAGAAATCATTTGCCAAACTCAGTTCCTAAATGAATACCTTATCTAATGAAAAAATGAATCTTAATAAAAAAAATGGATGCATGCATTAGATAGTTTCAAAGGAAAATGTTGAAAAAAGATGTCTAATGTGGGATTGGGTCGGTGTGGTGGTTAGAGTGCTGGCTTCCAATCCTTAAGGCCCAGGTTCAAACTCTGGCGGTAGTGTACATTATTAAGTGGAATTGTGATCCATAATTGACTCCTTGTGGAAACCACTTCTAGTATGGCACTCTGTTCATCATCGGTCAAATGGGAAGTTAATTGGTCCTCTTGGCACCTTTCACTAAGAGCAGGTTTATAGATGCTGCTTCCAGATTTCTCTCCACCAGCCCTTCTTCCATTCCTAAGCAACCCTTCCCCTACTAGCCCAGTTGTCCTTAATGGTGCAAATTATCTCTGTTATTGTTTGCCTTTCCAATTAAACAAAGACAAAAATGGCCTTGACAGTATTATTTTTCCCCATCTGGAATTTTCTGGTAGTGTAAGGGTTGAGAGAAACAAATATTCTACATTTCAGAATTTTTGAACTAGCCCACGTGTGGAAAAAAATAGATCAGCTGCATCGATTCCTCATTAATGGTGAAATATTTTTGTTTCCTAGGTCAAATTGGGCACAGGATCTGGGGAAAGTGAGCAGAAATGCCTTGAAGTCATGAATGACCTCCTTTCATCTCATTTGGGTTTAAGTACATCATCTTCCCCTTCAGTATCTTCCTCTGTATCATCTTCTCCATCTTCCAAAGGAGGCCAAGGGACAACTTTCACCAATGGCTACTTTTTAGGACGTCATGAGGTATTTAACTTTTACTATCTGTTTTATGATGTTATTTCGTATTAATTTTCAAGATTTATCCATCTTAGTGTCATAAGCTTTAGTTTTAAAGGTGAAAGTGTTATTGGCCATTACATATACTCATGAGTGTAACTGAGTTAACTTTTTCAGCTACATGACTATTCTCTGTTTTTCTTGTCATTTATTTTATGAAAAATAAGAATATTGTATACAATGGCAAAAACATGAGATAATAAAAGTCCACTGTTGATTGAAATTTTAAAGCATTACCATCAGAAGTATTTTATATTAGGGTTACATTTTACCTAACGGTTTCTCCTGAAAATAGATGATATTAAGTGTTTGCTTGTCATGAATGCATCTGGTTCACCATAACCCCTGTGAGGTTTTGATTTTCTGCTCAAAATAAGGTTCAGAAGGTGTTCATTCAGATAAAAAAATTCTTCAATCCACAAGTACCTTCATGACATCACGAACAAATGTAAAAGTGTGCCATCACATTTTCATGCTGAGGAAATTTTTCACTTTTTAATTTACTTAGAAAAAAATTGAATATATTCGAGTATTGACTCCAAGGGTTATTAATTTATGATCAAGACTATAAAGAAAATGAAACTACTCGATTGTATCTTGATAAACGAGATTTTCTCAAACAGTTTAACCATTTTTTTTTTTCATTCTACTAATACTTATCCTATTTATTTGTAAAATATCTACATATTATTAAAGCTTAAAAAGTTAACTGTTGCATTACCTTTCTCTGCTTGCGCAAATAAATCCTGCCTTTTAGTATGACTCCTTTTGTCTGTTAATCATGGGTATTACAATGTTAGGAGTAAATATTATTGGTAAATACAATTATGTATCTATATAATTTTTATTATTTTTTTCAGCTAAAGTTGGAGTTTCTGTCCCATATTAAAGACCGCTTGAAAGAAAATGTGCTGCCAATCAATGGGGGAGGACTTTCATTAAAATTTTGTCAGTCCATTGCAGACATTCCAAAAAGTGGAGCTAGTTCTTCATTCCTACCTGTTCTACTTCATACATGTCCTCCCAAGTTTTCCACTGTCGAATATTTTGAGGTAAGATATTCTTGTAAGTACTCAGATAAAGAAGCCATCCCTTCTTGATTCAACCCTTTCAATGCTAAGGCATAAATTGTGATTCCCTCCTGGTGATGAAGTTCTGTTTTTTGCATATTTATATTTAGCACGATAAAATAAGGCACATGTTATGAAAAACTTTAATTTTTAAAGCCTATTTTTTGTAATTATAGCTGTTTAAACTTTGGACATTCTAGAACGTCCTGCCCCACTGACAAGACTGTTGTGCGGGTTTGGTGCATTCTCGGTAATTCCCCGTCGTCCATTTTACGTGGTACATATAAATGAATATCAAGCTTTACTTGCCTTTTAGCTTATAATTTCACGATTTTATCCAGTTTATAAACTCTTATTACCCATTGCACTTATTTAATCCTCTCGGTTATAAAACATTGTGCTGATATCAATAATATTATATAGATTACGATTTATTTTAAAAACTTCAAAAGAAAATTCCTCATTTGGAAGTACAACTGCCTTTTCGCTCAGTACTTGGATCGTGAAAATAGCCGAATACATAATGTTAGTTCAGGGAATGGATTTCTAGCATCTTTAATTGAGAATTACCATAGTAAGCTATTGGCTGTGTTCATAAAAGTACAAAATTCCTGCAGTCATTTGTAAAACTTTAAATCACTTACGAAGATTATGATAATAAAAATACATCTGCAGGGAAATTAGTTTCTAAAACTATAATCAATATTTACATAATTGCAGCATTTGATGTTCCTGTGATAATTTATGAAGCAAAGGAAAACACATAATGACAGGTTTCCTTCACAAGCCTCGAAATTTGTGGTATTGAGCATCCTAATCCCTCACTTGGCCCTATTGGCACTTTCGATGCTTCCTTTTCAATCTTGCGATGTCTATTTCATATTAATATGGATAATGTCACCAAATTTGCACACACTTCCATAAAACTTGAGTGAGGGTAAACAAAGGCCTATTCACTGTGTTAATAAATAGCTTTTTAGAATGCATAGAGTCAATGTTCTTTGTTTAATCACTATAAAATTGTAGCTGAAGTAAGTTAATGATTGTTCAAAACTCATGCTAAGTATGTTTCCTGTCATTGCATGAGTGGCATATTTTATCTTGACTAAGATATGTATGGCAGGCAATGGTTATATATTAGTTGTATTTAAAAAGAAATGGTCATATTTCAAACTTTTCCCTTCAACTTGTGAGATTAGGATAAATGTGGTGGCTAGAGTACTGCCTCACCATCCTAAGGACCTGTTTTTGTTTCCCGTAGTTATGTTTTTGAATGTTAATATTTCTGAAAAAATGTGTGTGTAGGCAACATGATTATTGTGTATTGAAAATTCTGAACTCTATTTCTCTATCTCTGAAAAATACTCTATTTCTGATGTCTGATTAATGATAGGTTGATTTCGGGATTGATATTTGCATTAAATTAACCACTTCCCTGATGTGCCCAAGAAAAATCGGGCACCGAAGATGGGCACACAAAGTATAATCGGGCAAGTTCGAAAAGTCCATATCTTTCTCCTCACGCCCAAATTTTCTTGACAGCTGCTAGTAGTTTGTTTTTCTGCCGTCAGTGGAATGTTGCTCACTCTAGGCAAAAGGCACGTTACTCAAAAGGAGATTTGATGGTTATGTACGTAATGGTATTTTCCCGATATTTTTCAGTCATTGCAAAGGTTTGAAACTGCTAGTAACAGTTTCAAAATCAATTTTATCCACAGTTTCTTCAATTTATTTCGCATTCCTTCGCAACACCAAGGTCATTTTCTCTTGTTACGATGTTTATACGATCTATTCACGATCGTTGTGATATATCGGTCCCTGGATCGCAGCGTGGCCCTTGGCCCAGTAGATGGGCCGTGTTGTGGAGAAAGGCTGGATGGATTGCAATGGTCTTAACACAATGTCCGTCTGTGGGAGAAGAGATCTGATCTCCAGGATTCCTGGAGAAAGGAGTCGTCACGGCGGAAGACTTGGGAGACTAAAAAGAAAGGCAGTTGTGAAATATGGCAAGCCCAAGCAATAAAACCGGCTACTTTCAGGATATGAAGTGACCGGAGTCGCGGCACAACACAGGGAATTTGGTGAACTCGGGCCAGGGCACCCAGCGTCAGGAGAAGCGTTTGAGAACTTGTGTTGATTTCAACACCCAAGTATTTAATAACACTGCGTGGAATAAGAACGCTTCTTTCCAGATTAATTGTGATTCCTAAGTCGTAGTGAATAAAGGACACTATGTTGCCTACCGGATCCACACGATCAAGAACAAGAAGCTAGTCATCAAGTATGGATTTAGAGGAACACTGAACCAGTTAAACATTTCGTGGGTGACGGCCTGTGCCCACCGCTGCATAATAGCGGGGGCCAGGCGGTACCCATCAGGAGTTGGTTGAAGCAGTAAGTGTCTTTCTTTATTCTAATACCATAGAATTTTCTATGACTGGGAGTAATTGGAATCTGGTAGAAGGCGTCAGTTAGGTTGATTTTACACAACACTTTGCCCTTGGGGATCCTTGATAGGGCCAGAGCAGCATCTTTGAGGGAGAACTTAGGTTTCTTGTACCACTTGGTCCACGGGCTGAAGTCATGTATAAACCGATGGTCTCCGGAAGCTTTAGGGATGAGAAACATACGGAAGGCACAGACAGGACAATCCCGCGAGAGGATACCGCATTGCACAAGCACTTCAAGTCATCTCTGGAGGGCCGGAGAGTAAGGAGAAGTGTAAGGCGTGACCCGAGGCTTCAGAATGTTTGCGCCGATAAGCAAGGACTCGATAATACTAGGATCGTCGTATGGATAAACCAGGGCTGTCAGCAGAGGATCTGCTGGCGAGAGCACTATTTCCGATGCCAGTGTAGGCACATGCAGAAGCACATCTAACGGGAGCATACCTGAATCGTCCATTGGAGGTATGGCTCCCATGATCGCTCCGGCGGAGATCATGTCTGGGTCATCTTCCGGGATTTCCTCGTGAATGAAGTCCTGCGTGGATGCTGAGCATCTGGAGTCAGCGAGTGACATGGTGTCTGTTGTGGAGGAGATGCAGGATGATGAATCAACAGAGGCAGCGCCATCATCAGAGTCCTCTATGACGTCCCAAGGGTCATCAAGCCAAGTGACGGGGTGCACCTGAATCCGAAGAATGCAGATGGAGCACTGGCGGTGAAGTGAGTTCGACCGGGAGGGAGATCTTGGCCGCGGGATCAATTGTGGTGATGTCAGGGGAAGGAGCCGCCTCGTTGCCTTCCCCGGGCAGGATTGGGCTGGCTCGTGGTCGGGATGGACTGGTTCCCAGCAGGAGCTGGTGCTGGCGGCAGCGGGCGAGTCGCAGGCGGAGGCTGGGCGACCACGAAGTCCTCCACGGAGAAGCGCATTTGACTGGGTCACCCGGGCTGCGTTTTCCCATCGTTTAATGGCTGCAATGGCTAAGATACGGGCCCTGTTGTATATGAAGGTGCGGGCCGTCATGGTAGTGTTGGCCCATTATGAGACGATGTCCAGGAGGCTTTCGATATCATGGGTATTGCACTGCGAAAGTCAGGAGTTGTCCGTCTACAATTTGAACAGGTAGAAGAGCTCGAGGCACTCAGCATTGGGAGGCATGTCGAGCATGCCCGCACGAGTGGTGGACCGCAGGCTGAGGAAGGTATGCTCCAGGAGCAGTTTGGCCGCCGGGAAGGAGGTAGCTGCCGAAGAAACGGACTGGTTCAACTGCTGGGTAGACCAACTATGGGTCTGTAATGACTGGACGGTTTGTCGTAGGTTCTGCATCTCTCTGGATATCTGTTCAGTTAGCCGTCAGCTGAGTGTAACCAGCCAGAGAGGCTCCTTGGACAATGCGGCCGAAGCCGCAGATGCAGGCCTAAGTGGCGAGGATGGCAGAATCATTGTGGGCGACCCGGTGCACGATCAAGACCGTGACCGGGTGAACCGAGAGGGTGAGCCGGAGCGTGATGCTCCCGGCTTCAAGCTGGTAGATGCCATAGCGGCAGCACTACCTCTGCGAGTCCGAGTGCCTAGGTTAGAACTCATCCTGAAAGAAGAATGACCGAAGCCCAGAGAAAAGTGGCTGAAGCCGAGATAGAGATGGCCGAAGCTGAGAGCGTGAGCCGAACTGGGCTGTGCAAGATGGAGACAGACTGGGAAGACAGAACTTCCGCCAGACAACCCGTGAATTGACTGAGCATCAGAGCAGCATGCACGTTATATAGCCTATCCAAAGCGACCAATGAATGGCTGCCTTTGCATAAGCTACAAAGCAAGTACTGTCCAGGATTGACGGTCGACCAGGATGTCTTTGGAAGGCACGTAAACCTAGGCCATGTTGTATGGAATATCCTTTATTAGTTTTAAATACGTAGAAACGAAAACCAGATTGTTAAACAGAAGCCCATTCACTCAGACGGGCCCAGATGTGTTATTTTTTGTGTTAATTTTTGATGTGATTATTTGCAGGATTGATTCAGAGCCAGTTGATTCAGATCATTGAACTCTTCCAGTTTTTTCCAAAAGGCATTTTAGTTTAAATACTGTTCCTGCCTCCCAGTCCTCATGGTATTTGAAAAGAACTATTACATCAAGTAAACGTAAAGTCCGCATCACCTTGTAGTTAATTTTAACCAGACATCAGGGTCACACTCTGTTTTTGTTATCGTCATGAATGTTGTGTTGTAAGAAGGAATTTTGTTACTACAATTTAGGCTGTGTATTACACTTTTTTGGTTTTTTCTATCATTTATATGTATAAATAGTGTAGGGTGGTTGTGATATCCTTCCATGTCACCCTAGAACTCTCTTCTAGGTTCTCTGTTGATCTTAATATTTCTAGCAATCTTAGCCTTGAATGTTATCTCCCATTCTCTTGTGGCCTTCTTGGATAGCTTAGACATCTGGATAATACAGTTTCATGATTGGGTTCAGTAGGGATAACCTATCCATGGCAACACACCCCATGGGAACTCAGCATACTAATGCTTGAATGACATTTTCAGAGGATGTGCTCTGGCTACTTATTTCCCATTTGCTATTCTTAAGTCACATCTGGGTATCTATTTTGGAATTTCCGTCGATAAGAGTTAACGTCCTATACTGCTGCTGTCTCGTATCGTAGGATACAATAGAGGTTGTCGAATGCGGTTCCCGTGTCTATATGGTTCGTTTACGTTTGGCTTTCTTCGGGAGGATATCGTATTTTATTGACATCAGAGCAGAAGCTGGCACTACAAGCTCTGCATGGATCGTAACAGATGACGAACGACAACAGAGCTCCGATAATTTTGAGAGATGGAACATAGACCGTGTTAGAGTAAAGGTGATTTATCTTTAAAAATACGAAGACGATTAGGAATCATTTTCTGGAATGTTAGGAGAAGCAACATCTAACTTCTCATTCACGAACAATAATTAAGTACTACTCATATAAGCCAAAACTAATTATTACAGGAGATTATTGCGCTTAGTCAGTGTAGTTTTAACTTGTCATAAGCCGTAAATCAGTAAAAAAAATAACTCACCTTGACTCTTTGGCGTACAAACTTAGAAGATTAACTTGGGAGTATCAATACCACTAAATCAACAGCAAACAACCTCAATAGTAATAGTTTCAATTCTATCGCACTCTATTGATAATGATGTTGTTTACTGTAAACAATTGCGAGTGTTTGGTGGGTTACGCAAAGTCATTTCGTGTACATTCTTATGGAAGAACGAACATCACTTCATCGTATCTCAACTTCTCACCACATTTCATCAAAAGATATGTCAGTGTGAAGTGCATTCCATTGTAATACTAATTTAATAAGTGGACTGCATTATCCATCAATATATTTTCCTAATTACGTGAACTAAAACCTTAAGTAAACTCCGTTAACGTATGATACAACAGCTACAGCAATTTCGTAGTCGGCCATAGGATATTGTGCTATCGATAAGAGGTTATCGTACGATATGAAGAACCATAATAGCTCTATCGGCCTATTTTCTCCGTATGGTATGATAACTCCTCTGTTGTACCTATACTTATTGTACGTTTACTCAGGGTGAAGAGTAATAGCATTTCACTTGTCGGAACATACGTATCGTGGGATAGGAACCTTTTCGTAAGATAACTAACAAGTTTCATAATAGACACCTTGGTGAAGTTTCACCTTCTCTTGACATTAGAGATATGTACTAATGTTGGTGAAATGGAGACTATTTGATGTTTGAAGCATATCTACCTTTGAGAGGCCTCCTTGAAAAGCGTGATGTAACTTCAAGGAGGAAAATGTGCACTAACGATGATGATTCCTCTAAATTTTTGTTAATTTGGAATTAGGTTTCTTTACCTTTTAGTCATCATTAGATAAAGAATACTACAAATCAAGGGATGTACTTATGTATTCAACCTAAGTGATTGGGAATGGGAGAAAAAAAATTTAGTGGAATCATTAATGCTAGTGCATGTTTCCTTTTCTATTGGGTCAATCCTATAGTGTTAAGCCTGGTGCTGTTCATTCCTTTGATGAAACTTACAAAAGTGGGGCAAATTTTGCTGTTCATCGTTTTTCATATTTTATCTGTATTATTTAGATTTACTGCATCAATTCAATTAATTGTCCATTTCAGAATTTGCAGACTGAGTCAATTGGGCGATTAGTCATCTATTCAAGAATCCTAACTTCTACTATGAATGTGCTATCTGGAGCTGTTCTACACCATGGCCTTGCTGTCATAGCCAGTCAACAGACTGATGGGAAAGGTGATGGCAATTGACCCCAATTAATGATTTCTAACCAGCTATTTGGGAAATAGATGGATACATGTTAAGAATGAAACCACTTAGTTTTTTTCCACCAATATATTTAAAACACAAATCAGCCGGTTTCGGCCTTTTCAGGCCATTATCAAGATTACAGATTAAAATACCCAAAGACAGCACAGATTATGTACAAAATCTCAAGGAGAGGGAGGTGGCTGAAATAAGGGGGGGAGGAATGAGAGGTGATTGGGCAAAACTGCATGGGAAGGAACAAACAGGTGGTGACGCCAGGCTCAAGGACTACAGGGATGGAGGTGAGGGTACCGGAACAGAGAACAAGATTACAGATTACAATTTTACCCCTAAGCTGTTACACGTTTGTGACAAGGAGGGGAAGTTGGACTTCCTTGAAATTTTTGAAATCCTGTCATATCACAATGTGCACGGCGAAAAACTACTCAATGACATAATCCCTTCAACCTTCTCACCCTTTTTCTCTGTGCCAGTACCCTCACCTCCATCCCCGTAGTCCTTGAGCCTGGCGTCACCACCTGTTTGTTACTTCCCCTGCAGTTTTGCCCAATCACCTCTCATTCCCCCCCCCTTATTTCAGCCACCTCCCTCTCCTTGAGATTTTGTACATAATCTGTGCTGTCTTTGGGTATTTTAATTTATAATCTTGATAATGGCCTGAAAAGGCTGAAACCGGTTGATTTGTGTTTTAAATATAATGGTGGAAAAAAACTATGTGGTTTCATTCTTAACATGAATCATAATTTCCACAAAGTGAATTCGCCAACCATTGATTTTAATAGATGGATATCCTTTTTACCCCTCGAGTGCTTTTGCTCTTTTGATGGGATGATTTTCTTCTATAACCCTCTGTCTGATTAGTGCATAATAGATACAAGCAGTCAATTTTTATCTTTTCCGATTTGCCTATACCTGATACGGGCTTCAGGGTGACTCAAACTAATACTCAGGTATGATGTAGTTTTATGCTCTCTTATGAGATGCCTTGAAATATCTGGACAGTGGTGGTCTCTATCGCTGAAAGTAGTCACTATTTTGTGTTAGAACACCATCTTTTCGTGCAAACTCATGTGCTTCCATTTTGGCAGTGTTTTATAGCTAATTTATTTTCCATGATGTTACATCCAGTGACATATATTATAGTTAACTCATACTTAAGTAACTTTTATTTTTTGTATTTTATTTATGCATTCATATTTATTAATTTGTTATGCATCTTGAGTTAATCTTTAACATTCAGAACCAGAATTGTCTATTACAAACAAGTGTTTTCATAAGTATGTCTCGCAAACACTGTATTATGGAATTCAAGAGGATGAATTGTTATGGATTTAGTTTATGCAATATTTTATGCCAACATATCTACTTATAATGCTCATGAAACACTGATCGTCCATTTGTCATGGAATCCATCAGGTTTTTTGGCTTTTGTGGCTTGTCGTGAAATAGTTGCTGATGAAAACCAAACAATGTACTATGGCAGCATTGGAGGCATTTTAGATGCAATCAGAGTGACAAATCACACTAATGCAATACTTGAATTCTAAGGGATAAGTTTTTGAACAGCATTTATAAGTGAGCAACAATAAAAGTATTTTTAAATAAATAAATTGCTAAAATAATTAAAAAATGAAGTTAAATAAAGTAATAGGAAAATGATATTTGGGAGGCAGGAAAATTCTGTCTGGCTTCTTAAAGCAGATTTGGAATGAAATGTCTAAAGTAAAAAAATGTAAACTAAAGAACTACAGTATGGACTTCATATTATTCCTAGCCTGTTCCTTGAGGATTCTAGGGTAACTTTTGTTTAAACTCTTTGCTGATGTTTTCTCATTCATTTTTTTTACAGGACGAAGTTCAAATGTATGGCTAAGCCCTGAGGGATGTGGGATGTTCTCTCTTCAATTGGTGTTACCTGACACTTCATATCTTGGTCGGCATGCTCCCCTGTTGCAGCACATTATTGCATTGTCTGTTGTTAGTGCTATCAATGGAATCCAAGGCTGTGAGGTAATCTCAATGTGTATAACACTCTCGTCCTATTTGAATGATGATGACTTCCTTAGTTCTGTTTACATTCATACCTTGCTTAGTGGTTATTGGTTTTGTGCAATTTACCTCAATTTCCTCTTGTGTGAATCACAATGTGGGCGATAACTGCCTCTACCCCCTTATTCCAACCCTCTTCCCCTCAATCTTGATTAAATCATGATGAGAGAGTAGTAATTATGGAGCTAGCTTTTGGTACCATTTAAATCTACTCACAATATCACTAACTACCTTTTCTGTGTGTGGGGACAGCTGCCATAGAAAGGAAGGAATTGCAGAGTGAATAGTGAGATTTTTTCCTGTTAACTGGGTTTCTTGATTTATTCTTTCTGTATTCAAAAGGGATTTTGCATTAGAGGGGTTTTGGCTAGGGTTCATTACCCCCAATAAAATATAAAAATCAAGAAGGGGTTGCATTGCGAAGGGGTAGACAAGAAGGTGCCTTCATTTAATATGACACTCCAAAGAAATGTAGCCATTGTCCTCTGAAAGCTATAAACTGAATCCAAGTACCTCAATTCTGACTTAAAAATAACTGCTTTAAGGAGTTTAAAAAGATTGTTTCAAAGCTTGAAAAAAATTTTTAGAAAAAGGGACTCCATATAGTTGTGAGGGTGCCAAAACTCCCTTCCTTCCCTCCCTCCCCCTTTATTCTAAAATGTTGTGAAGTCACTGATAGTTATGAATGGTGCACAGGAAGAAATTATTCTTACACCTATCTGTTTGATGATTTCATGGCATGAGTTAATGTAATTTGCATGTTGGTGGAAGTCTCTAAAGCAATGTCCAATGCATGAATGAAATTTTCTAAATTATATTATGTTATAAGCACAGAAACGATATGCAGAGACTTACTTCCACTGAAGGTCGAGGTAACCTATGACATTTATCAATCAGAAAATGCTAAGTTAGGTGGTATTCCATCTCTTACTAAGATTCAACGTAATTTAATCAATCATATAGTCATCTGTATGAGTGACTGTACTTTGTTTGCGAGATTCAAAGCACATATGTACCGTATTTCACCAGGTTTTAATGCTTAGCCTCCGCTTGTTAGGAAGTAAACAGGTTTCAAACTGATTTTTGTGCCAAATAATTGGGACTGATTCTGTATGGCTTTGGTTTTGGTTTGAAGCCCAAGAATTGGGGCCTGTTTCTCAGAGCTACAAGTCTACAAGTTACAAGTCACGTGACTATTTTTACAAGGCGGATGGGTTACTCAGATATTCCTAACCGAAGACTTGTATAAGTCCAAAAAAAATGGTGGGTCTGATGAAGACCATACATAACTCGTATTTTGATGATTACGATACATTTTGGGCGTTCACCTTGCAATATTATCAATTTAAAAGTTAGTGCAATGTTTTTGGGTAAATACAAATGATTGAATATGTGCTGAAAAGTAATTTGATATCCCAACTTACTTTAATTCATCCCAAGCGCATGCGAGTTTTCGGCTAAACATCATTAAATATAATTGTTTATTTTGCCGTATTTCTCGAAGGCTGATCTCAAAATGATAGTTATTAATAAACTTTACATTTCAAGATATCATTTTGAGTTGGTTTTATTTTTATTGAACCACTATTAAGGGATTTCAATTCTCAATTTCGCTCATTTTACCTAAGTGATGATTATGGTTTTAAACTGGATTTCACTTCTCACAATTTCGAGCAATATTTTGTCCTATTTGCATTAATTTTTTTGTCTTGAATAGGAGTTGGATCTAAGGTTAAAATGGCCAAATGATATTTATGCTGGAAATTCTGACAAGATTGGTGGTGTTATCGTCAACAGTACTTCCACTAAGAATAGCCTTGTTTGTAATGTAGGTGAGTAAATCATTTCCCCATTTTAAAATGATAATTTACAAAAAATATTCACTATAAATTGTGTAAAACATATAGTGAGTGTTAGGAGTAAACTGTATTTTTATTGGATGCAGAAATTATGTGTGCCCAATGGCAAGCTTGCTTTTCCTCTATGGTATTCCCATGAAAAACTTGAATAAACATATGTACCATGGGAAACTCTTTATTAGCCAATGTTGTCAATTTCTTTCATTGTGTATCCAGGACTCCAATCTCAATTTTCACTGTTGGATTGCAACCAACAAAATTCAGGAATTCATGTATTTTGTCATTTAAAAATCATAGTCTCCTCCTTTTAACCTCTCTTACTATTAATTAACTCACTCTTTGTTGATGGTCATTTATTGTGTTCTCTCTTTATGAGTAGAAGGAATGATTTTTGAAATCTTTTTAGAATTTATAACTCTGAATTGCTCTAATCAGTATAAGTTGTATGTCCCTTGTGATTTCTTTTTAATAGAAGTTTTTTGAAGAGAAGCTTTTCATTGAAATTTATGCCTGCACCAAAGCATAGTTTTTTAGTTTTCTTTGCTTTTTATTTCCTTTTAATGAATTAGATTTTTTGTAATTTTAATAGGCTGTGGTTTGAATATTAGCAACTCAGTGCCAACAGTTTGTGTGAATGACCTTATCAAAAACCAGAATAAGAGTAAAGGGATTGTCGCAAATAAGGATGGCAAAGGAGTGACTCCTCTTACCATTGAAAAAGTTCTTGCCAGAACATTCACGCAGCTGGAAAAACTAATAGATGCAGTACAAAGTGATAAAGTTGAGAAGGTGATGAAGTTATATTATGACTACTGGCTTCATAGGTAAGTGAAAAATGTGTACCCCTTGATAATTAGCTACATATCCAAGTAGCCAGGCTGCCTTACTGTGCAAATCTTTTGCTGTGAGCTTTTACTGTGCTAAGCCACAATTACCTAGCATTGCCTCTACATCTAAATTTACTTATTACCCTGCAAGCCTTCACAGGGGTGGTTGGCAAGGGATGACTTATCACCAACATGAACTACTGTGAAATTTACAATCACGAACAAGCACCACACTATCGGTATACTAAAAATGCCACAGAAACTAATAAAATAATCTATAATGTGACTATGAAAACGTAATACAAGAGTCGTGCAGGGAACATGCAAAACATGGTGTTAGCACCACTGGGCAGATTTAGAAATATGTATAAAGATGCATATGAATTAATAGCTACACTACCAGTCAACCAACCTATTTCATAGTCTAAACGCAGCTATTATGGTCTCTTATTGATTGTGGAAAAACGACATTTTACTACGCCTACTTACGCCTGTTCTACTATCTATTTCCCTTATTGTATTCTAATAATCTGATCTACCGTAGTATGTTGGAGTTCGTAAGATATTGATATAATTTTTGGAAAATAAATTTGTTTTGAATTTACATAAAAGTTTGAGTCTCATTTTCAGCAGATGGTCTGAAAGTGATTCCCTTCCAAGTTGTTGCAAGAGGTCAGTAAAACTAACGAGACTATCATAACAGCCTCTAGTGTACTGTTGCCTCTCTATTGATCAATCATTAATCAAGTTGGATGAGCATAGCCATGCAGAGATGGGTAATTTATCATAATATTTATTTGAGGTAAATTAGGATAGTAAATTATGGTAGTTGTCAATTGCCATAATTTTTTATTTTCAGCAGTCAATAGCTTAGAGAGGATTTAATGAGGAAAGCCTTTAGCAATAGTAAGGAATCAGTAGCATTTAACATTTAACCCATTGCAATTCTATATTATTTAGAGATTGGTTGAATTCAGTTTATCTCAAATCCGAATCTTAAATTCACCCTCAAATCTCGATTCTTATTCTTAATCCAAATCTTAACTTAACCATGGATCCTAAATTTTATATAGGATCTAAATCTTGTATTTTCCTTTTTACATAATCTTATATTTTATTTTGATTTCTAATATTAATTTTCCACACACTATTGAATTAAACACTCCAACTTCAAATATATTGTACCAGTCACCTGGCTAAAAGGACCGGAAGACCAGTCACAAATACGTGTGGGGTCCCTCCCGCCAGCGACACACGCACCAAACCAGCGTCACCTGTCCTAGACTAATCAACAAACAATAAAACAGACTCTCTGATGGGAGACTATTACGGGATGGGTTCCTGACCGCGTTCAGATCTAGTAACTCTGACTTTACCGCCGGAGATAGTCATAGGGAATCGGAAGGGTGGGAGAGGAATCCCCAACTCTCGGCTTCCGGATTGGTTGGGGTGATTTCAATCGTTCAAAATCCACTGAAATATCACCATAACACATGTATTCATTTAAACTGGGTCATTTGACATACAAGACTCCAAAAAAAGGTTGGAACAAAATAACAAAAAGCATATAAAGAAATTTACCCTTACGATCTAGTGAGTGATGAGAATGAATGATAATGATGAATTATGGGCATGAGAACCAATGGTAATGAGAAAAATGATCCTCACTGAGCAATATTCTATTTACAAAACATTAATCCAAAACTGACTTTCCTTTTTTTTTAACACTTGGGAGGTAAAAGAGTCCATCCCCTTTGCGATCAGTATAGCAATTATAACACAAATGCTGCAAGCTAAAATTCCCTCACAGTGGATATTAGCACCCCTTTTGTGACGGAAGTTCACTGGCTTACGTGACCGCTGCGCTGGTCCCGAGTCTCTCTCCTTAGTGTGGCTGGGCCTTCCAGCGTAGAATGATCGCGGCCCTGCATTCTTGGAAGCAGCGATGATCACGGCTTTGCACCTGCAGTAGCACTCTCAATCGGAGGTAACGAGACAATTGATGAGGGGACGGACAGGTTGTTGTCAGCTGAATTGCGGGACTATCGCCTTGACCTGCTTCCCCTAGCGGCACCTTGGGCAGTCACTTTTCCGTCGGGCAGAGCTTCCGCGTGGGAAAACTTTTGGGCAATCAATCCTCTTTTCACTGGGTGCTCTCGCCTTTTTATTCACCCCAGTCGAGGCCAGGGGAAGGGGCTTTCAGGGGAAATCATGGGCGAGGCGTGGAGGGAGCATTGGTGACTAACTCTCACTCTGCTTGTCAAAGTCAAGCATACCCTTCAAGCTAGTTCAGTTTACCTGGCCCATTCACTCGTCGCTCATTCATTCACCACTCACTCATTCAGCCCTCGGCATCCGAGAGAGGAGATATTAAGGTGGGGGTGGGGTGGGGTAAAGAGTAAGAAACGGTCTCAACCGTTTCAATATATAAATTTTTAAGTTTTTATTTCATTTATTTAAAAAAAAGCATTTTAACCTGTTCAGGATCAAGCCAATTCCTCTTTTTATCTCTAAAATGCCAGCCCTTTGAAGAATCTCTCTGAGGGCAACGTTGCTGGTATATTATTAATGTATTAGAATTAAAGAAAAAGTAAAACAAGTACTACAGACCATATGCAATTTGGCTTTCTTTTGTTGTGGAATGAGAATTTTTTGTCCAAATAATAGCCCCATGAATATTCGAGACTTAAAAATCCTAAAAGTATTTCTCAAATGAGTGGTACATGCCCCTATTTATAATTGTGCCTGAATGAAATATATATATAAACATAGACTTGGATTGAAAAACTGTATTTGGAATTTATCCGGAAGAAAAATATGTATCTGTTACATAGGTGAATATTACCAAAAATTAAGGTAATTTTCAGGAGTTGTGCTATATTATGAAAAATACCGCAGTAATTTTAGGGATGGTCCACCTCTAAACCCAAGTCAGTCAAACCATTACAGTAGGACCATCGTGTTCACTGTATGTGGGTCATTCCACGTCAGATCAGCAGTGAGTTGACCCTTGGTGTCTCCGATTCGAACCAAAATTTTTGTGTCGGTTCCTTCTAGCATTTTATGAAAAATAGGAGAAGCGTTTTTGGAAGAATAATTTTTTGGCAGATCTAGAGACGATCAAAGTTTCAACCATTTTGCGCTTATACCTTTTTCTTTTCACTATGTCTCCTAAACGAAAAGAGCTAGAGAAAAAGTTGTCTTATTTTCTTTGATTAAGAATGTACAGCAACAGTGTGTGATCAGTTTGGTAAATAAACTAAATTTTGTTGACATTGTTTCAATCTTAAATGTTTAAACTTTAACAAAAAAATACAGCCATTTTTAAATTTAAATTTATTTCCTAGTTTGATACGTTAGTCTTTTGTCTTGCCTCGGAAACAAATTTGGTTGTGGGCAGTTCACAAACAACCGAGATATTTAACATCAAAGATTGGACTACGCCCTCATTTGCCACGACCGGAGGACCCGCTGTCGGCGTCAAAATAATCCGAGATATTTAACATCATAGATTGGACTACGCCCTCATTCGCCACGACCGGAGGACCCGCTGTCGGCATCAAAATAATGTGCCGCTGTACTTTGAGAATTTATATCTTGGTCTGAGTAAATGTTAGTGCAATACTTTATGCACCACTTTAAAGATAATTTTATTTTAATTTCAGCAGTATTATTTATTATGTGATTTAACCAAAAATGGAGACACGTTAATGGAATAATCGACACGGCGCACCCTAAATTTAGCAGATTTGTTAACTTCGTGAACTTTGTAACTAAGCCTTGTAAAAACTATGTAATCTACAGCATTGACTTTCCACCAAAAGTTGCAAGAGTTAATGAGGATACAAGCAATGGCAATCAAATATTTTTTTTATTATTTGTTGTTGGAAATGAACAAAAATGTTTAAACACTATCTAGTCCTACAAAATGCACAGTCAAAAAATTATAGCAAAGGAAAAACTTGTTAATTTATTTGTAGTTTTTATATGATCTGAAAATACATGATTCATGCATAGTATACACTATACTTGATAATTCTGAAAATATGCAGGAGTGAACGATTGCTGCATTGCCACTTGTGCGCGCAACCCAAAACGGATAGTTGGACAAGTGGGGCAAAAGATTCCATTTCTGTACATCATCCTCTCCCTACTGCCATCTCATTCTCTCCCTCACCAAAGGTTTGACCAAAAGAACAAACATTGGCTGATCAAAATTCATGCAATGGATGAGCTAAGCCCTGTCCTGCAGCTGATCAGACCTACCTCTAAGACTCCTGACCCAAAATGGACTTGGTTGGGTACGGCAGCAGTTATTAAAAGGGTCGTAACACAAATAAATTATGTTTGTCTACTATTAAAAGTTTTCTAAAGTAAAAGTCAAATTTCTCCAAGTGTTTCACCCATACAAACCAAAGAGGCTAACATTGGTTGAGGCAGTAATAGGAGGGAGCCACATGAGGCAGCCTTGCTAGATGGATATATAGCTGTAAATATTGGACTGAATCATTAAATGTGATGATTATGACTTTCAAATTTCAGCGATGCCGAGGTACGGGTAACCTTCCCAAGTGGCCAGACCCAAAGTGGAGTTGTTACAGGAATTGATGCATTTGGGTTTCTTCAAGTTAAGCCATCCGGAAGTAGCTCTGTGTTTACGGTCCACCCTGACGGCAATTCATTTGATATGCTGCAAGGTCTTATCATACCAAAGAAGTGAATTTAAACCATTGTAGATGATAAAAGTGGTACTGATGGGTTAATTTTTAGAGGTAAAAGTGATAGTTTTATTTTTCTTGTTTCCCCAATCTTGTGCTGTGATGGAAAATATGCAAGTTTAATTTTGAAGTTTTTTTATATGGGTTCATTACTCTGGTGGTAATGAGTGAGGAGTTTTTAATGGCTTGTGTTGCAAAGACCAATCGGAGAACAAATGTGGTTTTTGTAATAGATGTGTGATATTGTTGTTTGCGAAGTAAAGTCATATAGATGTGAGATTCACTGTCCATTTTTAACAAATAGATGTTTTTTTTTCTTTGACCTTTCTGTACAGAAAGAAGTGATATTACTTTTGACTGAATGCAAACAAGCCTATAAAATGCATTGTTAAGTTATTATTTACAATTGAATGAAGCCATGTTATGGTGCAATGGCATCAGAACATTGTGCAAATGTTAGTATAAATAAAGTACTTGTCTAGTCTTGCAGAAGTATTGTAGGGTAGTTGATTAATGGTGCTTTTAAATTCCTTTGCCAGTGAGTACTTGTGTGTTGGCTTTCCAGTTGTTTTCAAGCTTGGCAAAGGGATCTTTTTTTATTATTGACTTTTTAGGCATTCACTTTTGCTTTTGATAGTTACCACTCTTTTTATATGCTCATTTTTTGTGACTTTTTTATGCTCTGTGATTTTCCAGTGGCCTCTGTCCACTTTGTTATTTTAGTATAAACATTCCCATTTGATCTGCTTGTAAAATTTTAATGCGAGCCTTTTCTGTTCATGCTGTATCATAATTACTTCGGGCAAATGAATTTGACACCACTTCCAAATTCTTTGTTATCTTCTTATATATATCTATCCTGTTGACTAATATTATTTTGCTTTTTAGCGTACTGTGCATTTTTTGGTCTAGGATTGTTTCATATTTTTAGCTCCAAAGCTCTTTGTATCTGAAATTTTAATAAATGTTCTCAAAGGCTAGTGGTGCCTGTGCAGAAATATTCCTCGTGAGGTATTCAAATCTTTGAAGTTATTTTCTGATGATAATTTAAACTTCGCGAGATACATTTTCACATGAGAAGCATATTCATTGTGGATGTTTGTAAAGTAAAAAGCATCTTAAGAACTACAAAATGGGTCCACCACAGAATTTGATTCTATAAATGATCTTTGTATCAAGTGTGATAGCTGTGGAAAATCTAGTGAAAAGTTATTGATATTTATCAACATTAGTTCTAAACATGCATGTAATCAACTCTTGGGTATCACTTTTGCTATACATACATATTATTGGTCATAGTTGCTTACTTGAAAAGTAATTAACTCCATTAATTTTGTCGCTTCTTTCTTTTCAAATATTGATTGAAGTCTTGAGTGCACTACTTTTTTTGGTTTGCATTTCTGGGATGAATGTAATTTGATTGAAGATAGAATGTACTTATGGCAATGTTTCTGGTTGTAATTATGTCTCTAGGAATACTTACTAGAAACTTTTGCATGAATAGCATGGTGTCTGGATGTAATGAACTATCTTTTTCAACTACAGGAATGTTTTAGTTTTTGTCAGTCTAGTTGTGTCATTGGTATGTGTAAGCTTTTTAAATATCTAAATTGCCCTCTCTATTTTGTGTTTTTGCCTTATCATTTTAAACAAGTGCTTGAGGTCCCATGAAGAACTCAAAACTTGGCCTTTCCTAAAAATGTTTCTTCATTCTACTGCTTGTTTAATTCAGTCAGATAACGCTTTTTACCTCGGAGATTTTGCTAATGCCTGGGAGACCATGTGGAGACATTTTTATATACATTAGACTCCTCCTTATTACAAACAACGTTTATATGAAGTTTTCGTTCTTACGAACCAAATCATTGGTCCCAATGATAGGGGTATCTAAATGTATGGTAAAGAAACAATATTACGAAATAACGAACTTTAGTATCGGTCCCCACAGGAACAAAAAATACCTTATTATGAAGTCTGTCTCACAAATAACGGCAGTCATTCGGCTATGCACGATGCTGCATTATAAATCAGGAAGCTTTACCACATGTACTGTACCCAAGAGCTTGAGAACAAAGAAAGGGAAGAAACGAAAGATAAGGACTTTTCTTCTTCCCTTTCACCCCTCCCCAACATCTCATGCCTCTACTGTCCCTCTGAAGGTCACTCACCCAAATGGGGGGGCCAGCACAATTCCCGGCTCATTCTCCCTCACCAACCAGCTTCCCGGCCTTGCCTTTCCCTTTTCTCCTCCCTAGCTCCCAACCCCCTTTCCAATTTGACTGTGCTGTGGGCGAAATGTGTCCTTCTTCCCCTCAGGCAGCGGCACTTTAGCGTTACCACTAGCAATCGGCAGGGCAATCACTCGAGTCTGAATCTGCGAAGTGTTATCAGTGCTTTGTAATGACCTGGCGAAACTCTCTGCCCGGGCTGGTGGGAATGACTATGCCGCATGTGAAGTTTCAGCATCATGTTTCCATCGTTGAAAAAAAATCTTCGTGCATACTGAAATTCTGGCCTCAAAATCCCTACACATCGTACGTATGAATTGAAATGTTATGAAATTGTGACACTCTTTCACTCGTCTGGGGAGAAAGACGTCAGTTCTTCTGTTTAGATGAGAGAAATTTGTTATTCATGTCTTAAATTTCGTCAGTGAGAAGGCATAGCAAATAAGTTCCAGCAACATTATGAATGGTAAAATTTAGCATTTCTCCCTTTCACTATGAAGGCAACCGTGCTTACACACCTCAGATTTTTTTCAACCGAGGCAGACGAAAGTCGTTTGTAAACTATGTAGATTTTGCCGTGCACGAACAGCAAGCCAACACGCCTTTGCGGCTGAGCAGATTACAAGCAAACAAAAGAAAGTCCCAGGGTTATCTAGGCACCCCATCTCGTGGTATGCCGGACTGTGTCCATGTTGCATTGTTTTTTTACGTCGTGGATTTACTTAGACAATATGTTGAATGCTTGAAAAATATAAGCTCAGAAATTGTCTTGAATGTTCATTTTTCAAGAAGTTTGTAATCAATAAAGATAAAGTTCCGTTTAAAATTGGGAAATTCAAAGCGAAACATAAGGATTGCACGTAACATTAAGGTTGTAACAAATAACTTAATTATAAGCAAAAGTGTTATCGATTTAAAGTTCAACCTTACGGCCTTTAAAAAATAACAAATAAGTTGAAAAGCTAACGAAACCTGTCTTGGTTAAATTTAATCGTTAATCCCAATTATGTTAAGCGAATACACAGTTGGCCATGAGCCATCAGTGGAGATGGTACTGAGACACCTATGAACCTGTGCCTGAGACGAGGGTCGTGATCGTCTCTGCCACACGTTCAAGGAAAGTGTCTGGCGTCCTGCTGACTTGTGCTTCAAGACGAGAAGTATTGGTGCCTGTGTGATTCCTTGTCGTGAGAGAGTTCTATGCGGAGGGATATGTTTACGGCGCTCATGGCAAGGGTAGAATTTTTTATTGCATGGAGCGAGCGCGAAAGGGTAAAAAAACACAGGTAGCATACGATAATATCAATTTTAATTATAATTTATTAAAAATTGTCATTCTTGTTTTGAACTACATTATGTTTGCTGTTATTATGACCTGGCTTGGTTCTTTAATTCAATTTATTTAATGGTAAAGCCAAAATGTGTATCAACTTCCGCTCAACAACGCACGATGGTGAGATGACACGCTTGCTTTTGGAGGACCCAAAATCTCTGTATTGTAAAAAAAACTATTGTATTTCCTGGCCCTTAGGACTTACTTTTTGACTCTTAAATGCAATCTAAAATGGCCTACATTTTATGGGCCAAAGGTATGCTGTAGAGTGCCAAATATCTGTGCTAATCGAGGCGATGGACAAGGTGATAATCGTAGGTTATGGAAATCCATTAGTGTTCAGTTCCTGGTTTTTTTTCCATGATGTCAGTGCCATGCCTTCTCAAAGTCTTTTGCGTTTTATTTTGATAAAAACTTGTGTTCCTATGATACAATTTAGTTTATCAGGCAATCGTTGATTCCATTTACTTCTACAAAACATTTCACTGGAAAAAATTGATGTCTGTTGGTCACTAGCAGAAAATTCATTAAATTATGTGTGGAATGTTCAGAGGAGAATCTTATTTTCAGATGCACAATGTGTTCTGTTTTTAATGTATCTACTTCTGATAATTGCCAATACTTCTACTTCTGATAAGGAAGGTTTAAAATCGTGATGGCTACGTATTACATCCATTGTGTGAAATCTGACTCTGCCAAGTGGCAAATTTCGCGACACTTCTTTTTAACTTCTGAAACTCTTGTCAAGGTAGCTGATGCACTCTTGCCTGAATTAAGCTCCTCGGGGTCCAATTCCTACACCCCAAGCTACAGCTAACCTGGGCACAAGTCTCTTCTGTGGCACTCTGTGGCCACATGTCTCCTCAAGTGGTCACCCCTCGGGATTTAAGAGTCCAGTATTTTTATACTTACTCTGCCCGTTTTTGAAGCAAGCTAGTCAAGATCACTGACCACCTTAATTCAGTGGTGGGCTAACTACATACCATTGCAGGCAAAGGTTTCTGCTGGATGCCTTAACAATTATCTTCCAACTTTATGAAACGTCATTTACGAAGTGCTGCCTCTTTCCCAAGGAATAAGGCATTTTGCATCAGTTATAAAGCTGAAAGAGATGTGGTAAATACAAAACAGCCACAGAAATATTGGATAATCGGTGCTCTGCAGTATTTTTTTATAAAATCGAACCGAAATAATTACAGTGAGTCTTATGGACCTATAAGTACAGCATGTAAATGTGTAATGAGTTTCATTTTTGATTCCCTTTCACCCCAGTGCTAGTGTATATCACAGAATATCTCAGATACAGAACAGAACTCTGTGATATACACAGAATAGTGTATATCACAGAGTAAATATCACAGAATTCATTTTTTTGTTTTGTTTTTGAGATCACAATGAGTGAAATGTCTAGTCATCGTTTAAATTTGTATTAAATAATTGTGTAGCTTTATTTCAATTTTGGTGACTTAAAATGTTAACATACTAGTGTTTATACGTACATTGTATTAAGTGCATAATTGTACATTTCAAACTCTAAATTATTCAGTAGTATTTCCTCTTGTCTTAAACAAAAATGGCATTTTCCAGGGCCCACAATCCCAAGCCAGTGATAGGGTTTATTAGAAAATAGTAGAGCCTATTCCTCTCTGATACCTAACAGGAATAAAATTCTTGCATTTTAGGTTAGGGGCATTGTATTCTAACCTGTATGTTATTATTTCAATCCATTCTGCTTCATTGAGTTTACTTTGTTGCCACAGTACAGGTCATATAATTTATTAATGAATCTACCTAGTAATTTCTTTCCCCTGACTTGCTCATACTTAAATTAGTTTTTTCATCACTTGTGGATTCCTTATTAAGTTTATAAGATGCATCATTCATGTTTTTCATGCTCTTAATCCCTTGTGATTTATTAGACAAGTTTCTGTGTTTACATTCTTGCAAAAGACCATTTTTCAATCTATCATGGATATAGATATCAATTATAAGTTTAACTATCACTCTTGCATTGAGCACAAATATAAATTTCCTTCACTGGGAACCATCTTCCTATCTCTAAAATGGATAACCTTATAGGAGTGAGTAAATACTTTTCAAATTCTGGATTAGCATATCGATGTAGCTCTTGATATATTTGATTTTTGTTTATTCTAAATGCTAAATCTTGAAGCATATTATTTTCATTTTTAGAGCAGTGTGAGATTACAATGGCTCAAAAAACCTAATTTTTGCCCATTGGAAGTTTTTTACTGGTTTAGTAGTATGATAAGTTGAGATGTAATCAAAGATATCCATCTAGTTTCTGCAGAAAGAGTTTGAGGAAATTTATTGAGATGTGACCAGCTCTTCAAATAAGCCTTAATGCTATGAAGTCTCAGTTAATAATGTTTATCCTTTTTGGAAATAGTCTGATTCTGTAAAGCTTGATATCATACCATACATCTCTTTATGTTGCATATCAGGTGACTTAAAAATGGGGTAACTTCAGACTTGCAGTTATTGTTGCTATGCTTTATTTGCGTGTTAAAATTAATCTATAATAACTAAAGAAAATAGATCAATAAACCAGAGGAAGGAAATAGTTGATAAAACTTTGTATGTTCAAATTGTGTCTGTCTTGATGGAATTATTTATATTCATGGAATTTTGCCTAGTTCAGGAATTAATTGTACCACTTTTTTGCGTTAAGTGGCAAAAACTATGTAGAGAATCAAATATAATGGACTATTGCCTCATGTACAATGAAATGAAGTTGCTGGTCCGTAAAAATTCTCAGCTCAGTGTCCATCCTATATCAGAAGATTCCATTTTTATTCTACTGCGACATTCAGCTATTTATGCCCTGTGAAGTTTGTATTTTTAGGGCGTTCATCTCTGTTAGTATGTGATATTACTTTTATCTGAAATATTTAACCCTTCTACTGCTAGAGGACTGAACTACTGATGTATGGTGCCTATCCAAAAACTGCCACCAGCTAGTCATTTCACTCACTAAGTTTGAATTTTTTATTTTCCCAAAATGTAATTTAGATGCATTATTTTGCTAATCTGCCTAATAACTTATATATGCCAACATATCTTACTTTTCCAAAATTAACCAGAGAAGAATAAGTATACTTTTCTTTTACTTGAAATACGACTGAATCTGTACATAATATATGAAAATTGCTCCATTAGTGTCAGTGCACTGTACCAGAATTTGCTGGAAGTGAAAGGGTTAATGCTAGAAAAACATGACAGGAAAATATAAAAGACTTTAAAGTCTTTAACCATTATCATTCCTGAGAATGACCTAAGATAGAGTAAATATTTCAAAGACCATGTTCTGTGGACCATGAGAAATTGACCTCTGTCCATCCTTGGAGGTAGTACAATACTTTGTAGTCCTAAGGAGGCACCCATGTGAGGCTTTGTGATTTTTAGGGTTAGGTTTAGAAAGAAAACATATTAACTAACGTCTGTGGATGTCAGTAATTCATGGGGAAAAAATGGGATGGTTTTCTTCCAAAAAGTTAAAGTTATTTGTAGAATCCCAGAAAAAAATTAATAATGGAGAGCACACCAATAGATCACTGCCATTTATGCAATCCGCGGTGAAAGTAGAGAGATGAGCTCCTCTGATGCGGATGCAAAATTGAATGCATGACACCTTTACCCTCATGCAGATAGGATTTACCTTTGGGTATTGAGATGCAGGCTGACTTCAGCGTGAGTTTTTAGAAAACCAGTGTGTATTAAGAAATTCAATATGTCATTCAACATGCTTGACTTTAAAGCCTAATTTCTCCCCTTGAAATGATGTAAATTGGTTATACTCTTGGTGATACCATATCATTACTGACATACATTATCAGTTAAAGCTCTGGTGAATGCATAAAATTTAACAGTGCTGAATTATAAAGTTATATCTTAAAAAAACTTAAAAGAATAAAAACTGAAGTGTGCTTTACCTTCTGTGAGTGATAATTATGCATCGTAAAATCAGAGAGGGAATTGAGGTGGAATAGATATTATTGATTGGATTCTTTTCTCCTTGAATCTGCCATGGTAGTGACTCTCTGCCACTATCATTGTGGTGCAATGCTTGTGGCACAAAAATTGAACAAAATTTCTCATAAAATATCATCTGTATAGATCTAGATGTTATGATGTGCCTAGTTAAAGTTTTAAACCACTCTACCATTCCTAAAAATGACCTAAGACAGGGTGAATATTTCAATGACCAGGTGCTGTGGACCATGAAAAATTGACCTCTATCCATCCTTGGAGGTATCCTAATAAAGTTATTTTTTACTGCATTTGACAGCCATGTTTATGTGGAATGAGTTCTGAACTTTTGATTTGAGATTCAGACCTGATGTTCCTGGAATTGTTAAGTTGGGATTCCAATTGATGGAGCATCAAAGTATTCAACTATTTAGGCTCTCCATCTGTACTTTCATTACCTTCTACAGTTTTCATTTTGGTTCCTACTTATCTCTGGTAGTTGGCCCCCTAATTGGCAGACATCAGCTATGCAAGTCTTACCATCTACGTGGTTCTTGATAAAAGAGAGTTAGTTACCCATCTTGTCTTTGGTCACCTGAATAAAAATAATTTTATATTCACATTAAAATAGACTCGCCATTTTCTAATTAACTAAGCTGACCAGGATTTTTATGCATTATATGGATTAAATGTGGTGTTGTACAATTATGTACCTTAATCATTACTTCAGCATTCTTTAATGTTGCAAACTACCCTTAAGTCTTTGTTACCTATCATTAAGCTGTCATTTGGTAGCAGATAGCTGGTGAAACTCGAGGTCACTGTTGAAGGCCAATTTTATCATCCATCATCCAAATACATGCTGACTAGTTCTTTAAGTTAGTTCATTGTTAGGATTTTTCAATGAGTATGAGGGTGGGAAGTTGAGCACTAGAAAGATGTTCAGCCTTTTTCTGCTTCACATATGTCAAGTAATGGGAGAACCTAGTAGACTTTTGTTAAGTGAATTATGATGGGTAGTTTATGATAACATTCTACCTCACTGAAGTTTCTCCCCTTTATGACTCTCCTGTGCTTTGATTAAACTTAAATTCACGGGAAAAATTATTCAGTAGTCGTTCAAGAATATGTGATTATTTTTTATCATTTTATCATGCTGTTTTTGGCCATGAAATCTATTTTTCTCCTTTTTAGAAGTATGAAAAGGAATCATTTTTTAGAGAAATATGCCTCTTGGATTCTGATTTGGAAGGAAAAGGTTGCCAATTTTATGACTCCACTGGCTTTTAATCTGAGAAATAATTGTAAATGACTCCTGGATAATTCTAAGCATTATGTAGCCTTGTGTTATTTTTAATAGTTTTTAGGGACATAACGTCAATTAGTACCTTCATTTGGATTTCTAAGGTACTTCTGCTTTCTCTTGGGAAAAAGATGATCATGATGTGTTGCCGTTGATGTGGCACATTAATCACATGACAGTGGAGGGTGGTTATGCTTTGCTACTCTATCGATGATGGTGAATTCATTCTCCCTGTCCTATAATGTTCAAAGTATGTACCTCAAGGAGGTTATGTTAATTGTCTTTAATAGGGCAGGAGGGATGTTGTCAAAGGTGCATATGTTTCTGTGTGTGTCTCTAAGAACTCCTAATATCCTGTCTTTAATTTCAATATGCACCAAAGTGCTATGTGTTTTGATATCACATGCAGAATTGTCACATTTTGTATGAGCCATTCATGAATGTTATTAACTCAAAAATGCAATTTTGAGCAAAAGGATGGGGGAAAGACCACATGCAAACTACCACTGAGGCCAACGTAATGACCCAGAACAGTTGTGCTCAGGAATCTGCCCATTATAATGCTAATTGATCATTAATGTCAATGATGAGCTAATATTTAAGCAGTTGAGGTAATTGAATTAATTTGAGTCAATTTAATGCACTTAAGTCAATACTTTCGCCAGGGAAAAGTCTTGAGGTTGTTTGTGTTACCTCTCCTTGCCAAGGTACTTCTGTCTTTTAGTGTCTATACCATGTGATAAATAGATATTTCTGTGCACTGCCTGATGAGAAAAACAATTACGAAGATAATCCCAAAAATAAGGTCTCCAATTTTTTTATAAATTTAAATATCCGTTTATATTCTATGATATTTACATCTTTTTAAAGGTTAAACATTAGCCTATTTTCCTACAGAATTGCCATTTTGGTCAATGCATTTTCATAGATGCTGTGACAGTTTTTGTATGCCCATGTCACACCAGCTGGCCACCATGTCCTTCAGAAAGCTTTGAACCTCATCTTTCACCTCGTCGTTGGAGCTGAATCGCCTTCCGGCCAAATATTCTTTCAATTTAGGGAACAGATGGTAGTCACTGGGTGCCAAGTCCGGACTATAGAGTAGGCGGGTGATGATGTTTCATTTAAACTTGCAGGAGAGCAATGTGTGGGTGAGGGTTTTCACGGAGAATGCATACGCCCTTGCTCCTTGTGGCGAGTGGCAGTGAGCTGTTATGACATGGGCATGCAAAAATTGTCACAGCGTCCAACAAAGCGCATCAACCAAAATGGCAATTATGTAGAAATATAGACAAATGTTTAACCTTTAAAATGATGTAAATATCATAGAAAATAATCAGATATTTAATTTATAAAAAATTGGAGACCTTATTTTTGGGATTACCCTCATTAAATCACATAAAATCACTCAGTCTTTGAATTTGTTTTGGAATTGGTTATGGTTATATTAGAAAGTATTCATATGGCCTTGTGAACTTAGTACTCAGCATTACACTGCCTTGATTGTGGTTGGCCTATGCATATTTTTTCTTGAGATATTTTTATTTTCTACTTTTTGGAATTCTCCACCCTCTCTTCCATAAGTTCCTTAATTCCATCATGAACTGCCTTCCTTTCAAAATCCTACTTCCTAATCTTCAAATTTTTTCTAAGAGAACGTAGCCATTTGAGTCGTGGCACTTAAAGTTTTGAGTTATTTTGCGCCAAAAATACAATTTCAAATTGTATGCTAAGTTATTTGAGGAATGTTACCCATTATAGATAACTACTCTAAATGCTCTTGATGTATTTTCTGCATAAATCATTTTAACCTCTTCTTTTTACTTCATGATAAAAATTCTTTGTACTTAATTGTAGCATCTTCTTGGATTCTGTTTTTGTGATATGTGAGATTGCATCTTGGAAATACTAGTAAAAGAAAAAATTCCTTAATCGTATATTTTCTGAATACAAATGAGGAAATTATGAAAGACATTTTACTTATTATTACTGCAGTAAATCCTTTTTTGTTAAAGAGTTATGTCTTTTAAAATTCTTTCTCATAAATCTATTTACAACATTTTGTAGTCCTCTTTTTGTAGACTTATTTTGGTAATTCTTAAGCATGTGGATGATTAATTGGCCCTGAGTTCTTTTTCCAAATTTGAAGCTTGGGCTAATATAAAATGCAAAAAAGTAAATCATATCAAACCATTGTGCAAAAATTCTCATAATGCTTCAGTGATCTATTTTTTTATTTCTTGCACTTTAAATATACTTTCTATTTCTAAAAAATGATAAATATATGTCCTGATTGTTTCTACTGTTGACAATCATGATATTTTTGGTGCTTAAGTCTTAGCAAAAACTCTGAAGAAATCAGTAGTCCTTATGATGAAAATTGAGTACATTATTTTTGTCCCAATTACAGATGTAAATTGTGCATCATATTATCATTTTCTGCTGATGTACTGCCAGTTTTTAACATGGCTCCCCTCTCCATTTGTGACTAAGTGTTTGCTTATTGCATTGGTTTTAGTGTATGTGGCTAGTTTTTAATCCACACAGATATTTTATCTCATTAGGTCAATATGTTTCTCACAGAATGTCTTTGTGGCCTGTACACCCAGTCTCTTCTTAACTCCTGTTCCTTTTACTTCTGGATTTTTTCCTATGAATGTTGGGTCTAAAATCTTTCCATCATACTTTCAGTTGGATCATATTTCCACAGTAAACTATGCCTCTTTGGTTGAAATTTCTATCTTTATTACCATTTTGATATTTTTCATTTAGTTTCTGTCCTCCTTGGACTAGTTCTTCATGCAGATCTAAAATTATCAAAGTTAATTGCTTCATTTTCTTCTGTGAATCTTGTTTCTTTAAACTTTGTGACATAATGTTTTATGAGTTCTTGTTAAAAAAAAGTTATGGTAGTGTAGATGCTTTGATATCCATATGCTTGTACCCTCTTTCAATTTACCATGTCTTCCAGATGTTACCTGCAGTAGAGAAAGTGAAAACCTTTTCTTTTATTCACTTGTCTACTACCAGTTTAATAACTCCTGTGAATCTTATCTGTGGTTATTTACATAGCTATTGTTCATCTCTTTTTATGGTGTTGGAACATAAAATGATGCCGTGTGTTACTCATGTGGTTAGATGAAGGCACGCCCTTCAGACCCAAAAAATCAACCATTGTTTTAAATTCATCACAGTATCTTTTACCGTTCCTCTGACATTAATTTACGTGCTTGACATTATGGTGCTTGCCTTTGCAATTGTATTCATTGAGTGAAATATTAGGGCCCATCAACATTGTTAGGCCTTTTTTGTATGCATGTGGTGAAGTTAACCAACACATTCCTTGGTTAAATGTTCTTTGTCAACAAAATCATGTTGATTCAACTGCTTGTAGAAAATCAGCACGAGTAATGTGGTACTCTACTAGTGGATAGTACTTCTCTCATAGTTACACAATTCAATTTTCCTTTGATGTGGTGTAATCCTTTTGTAATTCTGTGTAAATTATTTGCATCCTTTCAAAATATTCTAATCATTCAAAACAAAGTGAAAAGACATTATATTCCTCTTCCTGGTTGAGTAGTTTCACAGTACTCAGGCAGTTGTCATGTATGGTTAGCAACTCCACATTTAACAACAACTTATATGTAGCCGAGTTTTATAAAGAGTTTTTTTGAATAGGTAATGCCCCCCTTTAAAGGCTTGAACTCCATTTAAACATATTTTTGGAATGTTATATATTTAATTCCGTGATGAGGAAATATGTACCATGATTATTTCTACAAAAATTGAGATTTTCATTTACTAGATACAATGAATGGAATGTGTTTGTGGACAGTGTTTCATTTGTCGCATTGCATATATTTTTTATTCAAAGCATAATTTTTTGTTTCTATGTTTATATTAGTGAGCACTTTTATTTACATTTAGTATTACACACATTGATATTCAATGCAAGTTTACCAATGATAGATTGAACTCGTTGAAGTGTGATTTCATGCGCTTTAATGGCCCTTGGTGTTAAAGGGAAGCTTTCTAAATGCATACAGATTACAATTTATATAAAATCTGTATAAGAAGACCCTATGTATTATATATCCTACCAGAAAAATCCTTGTATCTCAGTGGGAGTGTGTCTGCAACCAGCACATTGTTTGGGAAGTAAGAGGAAGTAGAATAACAAAAAAAAACTATAGTTTTTGATCGTAAAGTACTGTGATTTTGTGCGTGGTAAAGAAGCTGAAGCTGCTCCACCTTTTTAAAAATTCAATGGATCTGAAAAAATGCCATATTTCATTATCCCAGCCAAATCCATTTATTGAGTGAAATTTTAGAATATATTGATCCAATTTTTCATTCCTAATTGCTATGGTTTCATTGAATTTGTGTGGTAAGAGCCTTGGATGGTGGAAATGACTTTTCATACATTCAATCACTTAAATTTCTATTACACTACATTAGTAAAGGTTGGACAGGCTTCAAAGAAATTTTACTGCTGCAATCGCACCTTTTGGCTAAGCTAAGCTGACATGCTTTAAACTAAAAGATCCAGAGGATAACTGCAACTTAACAATATCCTTACCAGTAGAACTTGCATGTTTTCTATAATGTCTGTACTTACATAACCACTGTTTTTAGTGTAGCTCTCAGGAAAACATTTAATCCTGATCTGAAATGGAATAGACTGATTTAAGGTCTCATTTACTGTAAGCTTATTCTAATGATTGAATGTTACAGTTTTATATTTCCTACCCTACTGCAAAATGCAACTACCTGAAATGTTGAATTAGGGTATGAAGAGTAGAGAAAACTTCACTCTCATTTATCAGTTAATTCAGGTGAAAAAGCTCTATGTGGATACCTGTCAGTCGAAAAATTTCTGTGATGAATTGCTTTATTTAATTGATTTCATCCAGATATATTGACATTAGTATTGATGCAGAATATCTTGCTGTCAATTACATGAAAAATCATGTATTTCATTAATGGTATATTGGTCATCTCCCTTTGTAAGCCAAAATTTCATGGAGATCATGATGCATGCCCAGATATTTTTAAAGAAATGATTCAGTAATTTTGCTGGAAATGAGTGAAAGGATATTATTTAGCTTATTTTATTAAAGTGTCAACGTAAGTAGTTTGGGCTTGATGGTCCTTTGTAATTGAGGGACACAGATATCAGTTAGTGAATTCCATGGGATATGTAAATGTGATGGTGTGCAGTTGTCAGTGTTTGCTTACAATGAGTAATAAGAGTAGGAATAACTGTTTAGGTATGGTGATTATGGTAATTTTTAAGGAGAAGGTTGAAGTGTCATTGATCTCCTCATAATCATTAAGAAAACAAACATATATTCTTTAATAGTGTTATTTTTTGGATTCTTCCATCAATGATTTTGTTTGTGGATATATTATATGAAACAAGCTGGGACAACTTGAGCCAGCTCCTGGAATTAGAATCTCTTTTATTGTTATCCTATGAGTTTCAAATGTATCATGATTCACGTCACAACACTAACTAAAATTTGCATCTCACGTGAAGGGTACAATTGTCTAAGAGTTATGAGCGTTTAAAAAAATAATTAATCCTGAGCCAATTGTAAAATATGCTTTTGACTTTGAATAATGGCCTTATGATGTCATTGCTGTAACATGTCATCTGCCTTGTATGCCAAAACAGTTAAATGGCACTGTGTTATTCACTTAAATTTTGTACTTTATATGTATGACCAAGGGGAATTTTTAATAACTTCATTGTTTTGAATTAGGTTCTACAATTATCCACTGTTTACAGTGAGCATTATGGTTGTGCTAGTTGTAGATGAATAATTATATGTGGGCAAATGTAGCTGTCTACTTGTTGTCTAGTTTTATTGTACACTTATAGTACTGGGATTGTTGTTTAAGGTAATAGTTTTTCTTCATTCTATTGCCACGTTTTGGATAGAATATTTTTCTGTGATTTAGTTCCCTATTCAGTGGAAGAATGTGTCACTAGAAATGGAAATATAATATGCACATTTTTAAATGCTTAAGGTTATACATGGTTTATTTTTGTGAAGACTATTGTTTTCAGTACCAATTTTAGTCATTATTAGCCTTGTGTAATGGATGGTCGTAGTAAATCACTGCTTAGTATCTGTTACAAGTGATTCTAACTATTCTGACCTCTCATAAATATGCACACTGTTATGTGGCAATTCATTCTTTACCAAAGCATGTAAAAATTCTGTAATTTATTTTATTAATTTATTTTTGAAACAATCAGTGGAAATGTATTGTGTGGTGTTTGCTGGGAACATAAAGCATAATTTGTGGAGTGCATTGAAAATATTACAAAATTTTATTCTCTAACCTTTAAATGTACATAGTTAGTATTTTCATCGTTTAAGAGGCATGAAAATTCCATGATATGTGCTCTAAATTGTAATAATTATCCATGTACAATTCTAAGGCATCCATTTCATGAATGATATCTCAGTCTAAATTAATACTAATGAATTTGAAATATTTTTATCATAGTTCATGTCTGCATGAAGGAATGTAATATTTTGTGTGCTTGTTACAAAAAATGACTTAACACCATTGCCTTTTTTAAACCATTGACTTAATGTTGAAGATGTTTAGTGATGAAATGACCGAGTTTTGAATGCAGTATCTGTCAGTAATTAAAAACGGAGTTGTTGAATAATGGCTTATTGATTGAACGTGTCACCCATATAGGAAAAAAGGGGGTTATTCTTTTGTTGTGTGTGCTGATTTCAATTACTGGAGTGCAGGCATAAGTTAATCTATTGGCATACATTCAGGTTTGCTATACCCTAATAGACCCTATGCATACAGACCTGGAAAATCAGGAAAAGTCATGGAAATTGATTAAGGGCCTGGAAAACCTCGCAAGGTCATGAGAAATAAGCCTGGAGATATGCTTTTACTAGTAAAAATCGATGTTTTCAATCAGTAAGGAGTAAGCAGGCAGGCGGTCAGTCAGGCAGTCTTTTGGTGCACAGTGGAAAAGTGTTTAGTACAAGGGTAGTTCGAAAAGTTCCCAGCGTGGCGAAGAAAACACTAGATTATTGAGAATTTTTGTCTTCATTTTTTAACATTGTTACCTTGCAAGTATATACATTTAGACCAATGACTTTCCAACTTTTTAATACCCTCAATATATGTAATGGGATTTGTCCAACTCTGCAAAATAAGCGTTGGTGTCGACTTTTATCTCATCATTTGAAGTGAATCTTCATCCACCCTGCCATTTCCTATGGTTTAGGAAGAGGAAATAATCACTAGAAGTCAAATATAATGCATGAGGAAGCATTTAAAATTGTAGTTTATGGAGTTTTGCAGCAACAATCATGGATGTGTGTGCAGGGGCATAATCGTGGTGGAAGAGCACTTTCTCTTTGGCCAGATGTGGACGTTTAGCCTGAATAGCACCCTTCAATTGGTCAAGTAGTAAAGCATAATACTGTCCGCTGATGGTCCTGCCTTTTTCCAGGTAGTGAAAGAGCACCACACATCTGAGGAGCCCAGAAAACCATTGCCATGACTTTTCCAGCTGATGGAACCATGTTAGCTTTCTTTGGCACACTTACACCTGCTCCCACCCACTGTTTGGACTGTTGCCTCATCTCTGGCATGTGATGGTGAATCTATGTTTTATCTACTGTTATAAAATGTTGAAGAAATACAGTGGCATTGTGTTTAAATAAGTCTAAGCACTCTTGAGAAGAGTTCATTCTAATGCATTTTTGATCGGCAGTTAACAAACGCAGCACCCATTGAGGGGAAAGCTTTTTCATTCCCAAAAGATTTTATAAAATGTAGTGCACATGATCTATCGAGATGCTTGCAATGTCAGCAAGCTTGCATATCTTCAGTCGGTGATCTTTTAATACGACATTGCTGATTTTTGTGATGATTTCATCTGTTGCAGTGGGTTTTGGGCATCCCGAGCATTCATCGTCTTGAATGGATGTATGACCACTTTTAAATTCAGCAGCCCACTTTTTGCTGTCAAGTAGGAAGGCAAAGAATCATTTAAAGTAGACTTTAGTTCTTCTTATATATCCGTGGCAGTTAAACCTTTATGAGCAAAGTATTTTATAATGGCTCAAATTTCAATTTAACCATTTTCAGTACCTGTTTTAACTTGTATACTTTCTTCGATGGCCAAACAACAAGAAACTAAACACACGCGTCATATCATTGCAAGCCATCTAAAGGATGATACTTGACAAATATCATTGTCATTTGGTCATACTGGCACTGTTTTGTTTACTACAAGTGACACAAAGTTTTGTTTGCTGTAAGTGACACCTGAAGGTGTAAAGTTTATTAAAGAAGGCATATTAAGGGGTTAATAGAAATAAGTCTTGGGAATTTTTGAATGCCTGGGATGAATGAACAAATATTGAACGTTGTAAATGGAATGTATAATAATAGTAAGGTAAGTGTGAAGGTAAATATAGTGTCTTAAGTGACTGCTTTGATGGTGTAAAACAAGGCTGCAGTCAGTACCTCTATGGGTAAATGCATGAGAGATTCACTTAGTGATAATATTAGTTATATGGTTGGTGATGTAACGGTAAATGTTTTGCTGTATGCAGGCAGATGATGCAATGTTTCAATTAGGGAGCCACAGAATTTAACCTTTTTGGTATGCATTAAAAAATCTGTTGTTAGTTCTGCTGGCCAGATTTAATTAGGACTCTCAGTGAAAATATTATGAGTTTAAATACCACATGTACCAAACATTTTTCAGTTCACACAGCCAGTTGATCCATCTTTCTAGTGTGCATTTAAATTTACACTAGTCATTTTTAGGTTAAAGGAGGTAATCGATAACTTCTGTGAAACATCTGCATGAATGTAATTGAGGGTGAATATATGCTAGATCAAAGTAGTGGGTTTTGACTGGGAGAAGGAATTAGGTAAAAAGGGCTAAGATTGGTGAGGGCAGGGGAATGAATGAGGTAAAGAACAAATGTGGAGAGATCGTGTGGGATGAGAGCAATATCAGGGACTGCTGGAGGGAGTATTTGAAGAATTATATAATATAGTATAATATACATATAATGTTGCAGGTGCTGAGGATGAGCCTTGCTAATTAGTATGCGAGAATGGAATGATGGAAAAGGAGATCAGTGAGAATGAGGTCATAATGGCTGTGAGAGTATTGAAAAATGGGAAGGCTGAAGGCGTAGATGGGATATCCAGTTAAATGTTGATGTGTGGATGTAATTTATTCCTTTGTCGGCTGTGTGAACTTTATAATTTATGCTTACAGGCTTCCGTGGTTCAGTGAATTGGAAGAATGCAATCATCGTTCCATTGTATTCCCTTCCATGTACATTCCTTGTACTAAGGGAAGGGAGGAAAGACAGAATATAATAATTATCCGGCCATCAGTTTATTGAGCATTCCAGGAAAAGTGTTCAGCAAAGTTTTAATCGAAAGAAAGAGGAATATTACTTCTGACAGAATATGGGGTGTGTAGTGTGGTTTTATGCCTGGGAGAGCATTCAGTGACCAGCTTTTCTCGCTTCAGCCAGTGATAGAAAAATGTATGAGTGTCCGAAAGAAAGTGTATTGTGTGTTGGTTGATTTAGTTAAGGCTTATGACAGGATAAATAGAAGTTGTGGAAGGTTTTGAAGGACTATGGAGTGAATGGGCAGTTATTGAATGTTATGATGGCGATGTATGATGATAGTAAGGCAAGTGTGAGAGTTAACGGGGTTCTGAGTGATTGGTTTGTAATAAAACAAGGCATAAAGCAAGGATGCGTAATGTCACCATGGCTGTTTAATCTATTTATGGTTAAATGTGTTAGAGATGCATGTAGTGAAAATGATGGTGTTTTGATTGGAAATGCAAACATGCGAGATCTATTATATGCGGATGATGCTGTTTTGATCTCAAGGAGCCAAGAGGGATTACAGAAGCTCCTAGATAAGTTTTGTGAATCAACAGAGAGAATGGAATTGAGGGTAAATGCATGCAAGTCTAAGATAGTAGTTTTTGATAAGGAGAATGGGGAGAATAACTGTATGATGAGGGCGAATGGTGAAGTACTTGAACAAGTGGATGATTTTGTGTACTTAGGTAAGATGTTTGCGAAAGATGGACGGATAGATGAGGAGATAAAGAGACGTGCAAATGCTGGAAGGAAAGTAGTAGGTAGCATGTGGAGCATATCAAGGAATGAGTGCTTGTCTGAGGAAGCGAAAATCACCGTGTATAAAAGTGTGCTTCTCCCCACTTTATTGTATGGTAGTGAAACATGGGTATGTCAGGATAGACATAAGAGTAGACTAAATGCTGTGGGTTGAGTTATCTGAGGAAAGTTTGTGGCAAAAGTAGGATGGATAGGGTCAGGAATGAGTAGGTAATAAATTAATGTGATTTAGATGCTCCAGTAATGGACATATGTGAAAGGTGTGTGCTTCGTTGGTTTGGTCATGATGAGAGAAAGGATGAAAGTTGAATAACGAAACAGATGTATAAGAGTGAAATGAATGGTGCGAGAGATAGAGGTAGGCCGAGAAAGTTGTGGTTGAATGTGGTTGAGATATTTATTTCTTAGGAGGAGGAATATGATGAGTCTTAAAAACAGGAGGGCATGTATGAAGCAGTGTATGGGAGTAAATGAGGCAAAAGAGGTTTGCAAGGATAGGTCAGTATGGAGGAAATCATCGAAACAGAGTTAGGTGTAAAAATATGTATTTATGAGTGAGACTTTGTGACTGTGCCTACCCAGGAAGGGAATGGCGTGATTGGTATGTATATATGAATAGAGATAATAAGTTTACAATTAGGTGATTGTCAAAGTAATGGAAAAAGGGAATGATTTTGTGCGTGCACCTTGGCTGAATGCTGTTGAAACAGAGGATAACATGAAGAGATTTGAAGTGTGTGAGTGTCAGTAGGAAAGTCTGTCACATATATCAATGAATGAGTATTTGTCTGAGGAAGCAACAGTTGCCGTAAAAGCATACTCCATCCTACTTCATTTTATGTTACGAAAACTTTGGTTTGTCATGATGAGCATATGATTGGGTTAAATGCAGTGGACATGAAATATCTTAGAAGTAGAAAAACTGATGGGATGGAATAAGGATTGAGTTGTTGATGATAGGATGTGGAGTGGATGTATTGGCAGTGGATTTGTTTACTAGGAGAGAGCTTGGAGAGTTTGGCCATGTTAAGGCGATGGGTGACTGTCAAATAACACATCAGATAATAGATAACCAAGTGAATGATGAAAGGGGAGATTGTGTGAATGTGGAGGAAGATATTTTTGTGGAGGGAATATTTGGAGTCTTAAGAATGTGAGTGCATGTATAATGCGATACATGGGTGTAATTGAAGCAAAAGAATTTTGCTATTAGATGGCAGTTAGGAGGAAATGGTTAAAAAAAGAGCCATTTTTTTTAGGTCTATCACCAACAATCAAGCTCTTTTGACTGTGCCTACCCTGAAAGGAAATGGTGTCAACTTATTTAAAATTGACTAAAATCCTGCGGCAATATTTTGCAGCACAAGTTAAAATCACCAGTTTAAGAACCGCCTCCTATGAAACTAACTTTAGATCCTAAGGCAAAGTTTACGGGTTCAAAAACTCTGGCTGGCAAGAAAAAAATGTTGGCATGTGTGTTACTTGAAGTCCCAGGGCTGAATCAGTCACCACTGGAACATCGTATGAAGGAGACTTAGAGCTCAGGTTGAGGCAGAGAGGGATAGCCTAGGAAGTTCATAATTTTTTACTGTGGACGCAAGAAAATGGGGGAGTTTTATGTTATGGTCTTGGTAGCATTTGGAACATGTGAATGGACAGTCTCTGCTGATAACATGGTGGATTTTGGCCTCTATACCATGCTCTGAATGACCTTAGTGTGTAATATTTATTGCACAGATGACAGGAAAAGTGCTGAGGGGAAAATACCATCAGGTAAGCGAAAGAGATAGTGCATACAATGTTGTGGGTATATTTGGTTTTGGATGTGATATTGTCGGACTAACTAAGGTATAGGATGTTCCTCTGGCAACTCCTTGACTAAGTCTGCCAGGATAACATCTGGAAGAGATGAACTTGCCCAAAGAGAGGGGAATGCATGAAGAAATATAATAAGATAAAGTTTGTTTTAAATATGGAGATAAGATTAAATATGGAGAGAAAGATGAAAGAAAAATAGAGGAGTATATTTCAAAGGTGAAAACCAATGGAATGAGTGCTGGTTGTATCTTGGGGTTGATGGAACAGTTAAGACTGTGGCACGAGGGAGAATCTTGGATAAGAGGGTTGGATGAAAAGAATAGGCCTTTTGGAAGCCATGTAAGGGAATGTGAACTGTGAGGAGCTGAAAATAACATGGTTGTTCAGATGAAGTTGGTAATAGGAGACAATTGGAATAATAACCGTATTTTTAACTTTAATAAAATTACCCATATTAAGACAGTGTTCTGGTGCTCTTTAAATTTGGCAAACCTTAGAAGCTGGCCACCTTTTGCATCACAGCTAGAAAGGTATGAACATGCAATTCACCTTCACACGAAAATATAAATAATTTGCATAGCTTTACTAATCAGTATTATTAAAAACTAGTTTTATATGTCTACCGAGGACAGCAAAAAAATGACAAATTGAACACTCTTGCAATTTCTCTGGTTTTATAGCATAACCGAAACCGAAAGCATAGTCGAAAACAAATCACATGAGCAGTGTGTTAAATAACTGATGGTGTTGATTAATGCCTTCGATTATCTCAATCTATGAATGCTTTTTTATTTAATTGGATGGTTTATGCTTTATTGTCCAAACATCACCATAACTTATGCTACCTTGTGCACTTTCATAAAATGATGTCTCTTTATAAGCTCTCAGAATAATAATATATTCTCCAAAAGTAAATACAAAAATACATTCATAATTCTATTAGTTCAATTTATTCTTCCAAGAGAAATTAATTTACATGATCTGATAGCTCCTACATTTTATTTTTATTCAAATATCAGCCATGTAGGCCCTTCACTAGATAATAATATTTTACTTAATGGGGCACTGTCAGAGATAGGTGAAGTATAAATGTGTAGAATTGTTGGTCGGAGTGTCTAAAATTTAATCATCTTCAATATGAGACTGAAAGTGAGCTAGCAAATTCTGAGATGGGGTGAGAGTCATATTGCACTTAGGACAGTGGTTTGGATCAAACTGCAGTCCACCAATGTTGAGAGTTTCCTGATAAAAAGAAGAAAAGAAATTTTATATTAAATGTTCAATATATCTTAGAATTTAATTGCCAATGTATGTTTGCATATATTATTTAATATAAGGGGATCGGGTTGGTGTGGTGGCTAGAGTAATGGCCTACCACACGGGTGGTCAGGGTTCAAATCCCTGCAGAGGATGATGTTTTTCAGAGGGAACCCGATCCTTACTTGAGTGTCTTGTAAAGGGCACTTCAAATACAGTACTCTGTCTGCCGGATGTGATGTTAAACCATGGTCCCCATGGCGCCTTTCGTTAAGAGCAGGCTAATGCCGATGCCAGGTTTCTATCCACCCTTCCTCCCTTACCTATCCCCTGTGGCGCAAATGACCTTAGCCATCGGTCACCTCCCCAAATATCCAATCCAATATTTAATATAATAATTTCAATAGAGTAAATAATATGTCATATTATTTTTCTTTGTAATGAAACGTACATACTTAATTTAAAAGCGAACGAATACATTATGTGAACAATTTTAACTAGGTTCTAACTGTTTTTGGGGTGAATGAAGAAATTTGAAAAATGCATTTCTTGGGTTTAATTGACTACTAGGACCTCACTGATTAGCAATTTATTTACGAGATAAATAGGATCCCCTATTGCAGCTTTGTATGAGCTATTTTTAAAAAGTGTCCTGATTTGTGTATTTGGACTCATGAATGCGTAACTCTTTTTCAATGCATATTTATGAATTTAAAAATGGGTTATAATGAAATATTATAATTTTATTTCTTTGTTTTGGGGGCCAGTTAACTCAGAGATATTTTGACTGTTGTCACATGATTATTGATATTTATTCAGTATCATTATCAGAATTCTGAGTGAAACAAATTACTTGTATCATCACTGCTGCCATAGATTTCCTGATTGAATTTGACCATGGTTACTGAGTTTGATAGACCAATTGCAGGGTAATCATGCACTACAAAACTATAGTAGTGGACGTTTATTTTCTTATTAGTGCATATTGCTTTGAGATAATATCCCTAGTAGCATCAAATATCGTGCCAAAGTGGCCCAACATTGTTTCCACATTGGCTAGGTCGGGCCTTAAGTCTGCTTTACATGGTACATTTTATTGTACCAATGAATGTATCATAATATGTACAAGAAAATGAATGGAATTAGAGCAGGTTCCTTCTATTTCCCGATCAGTCATTCAGGCAATCATACAATTTGCCGCTTTACACAGTACAATTTTCCTCATGCAAGAGTTAATACATTTGTTTGTACCATTAAATGTACAAACCTTGTAAAGCGGCCTTTAGAAAATTGAAAGTCAGTTTACTTCTGAAAAAGATGCCAAATTAATTGATTCTTCCTAAAGTTAGTCTTTTGTTTATAATAGGAAAAGTTTTCTGTCAAAATTGAGGATTTTGTTCTAGTTGTTGGATTGATGAAATTTAGGATATTAGTCTTGAATTAAACGGCTTTGAAGGATTATATTTTCTCTTTTAAACAAAGATAGAACCACACATGAAATTGAATCAAAACTCAGTTGTTTTTATCAATGTTCGACTTAAACTTGGCAAGAGTTGAAGATCTTGTGTTCACACATCCATATTGTCAACCCCTTCAAATAACGGGATGTCCATTCTTGGTGGGATTTGCAAACCTGTAAAATGATGGGATGAGAACCAAGAGTTTTAAGGTGGAGTTAGCGGAAGCTCATGCTTCTCAATTGTATTTTGGAGGAGGGTGGGTATGGTAGTAGGTACATCTGATCTAGAATTGCTGTAGCCAAAGAAGAATTTTCAAAGAGAAGGGATATGATAAGGGTGGCTCCAAAGAGAGATACAAAGAAAAGGTCAATGAAAATTCAATGAAACCGTCATGAGAAAAAATCTTTTGCCATGAGAATTTGGAAACCTGAGTAGCGTTGTGATCTGCGTTTTGCCGCGGAAAGCCATAGGTCCTTGGTTCAATTCCCTGTCCAGGCCAATTTTTTCTCATGGCAATGTCATTGTATTTCACCACCGTATTCGCGGCAGGCCTGAATACTTTGTATACAGAGCCAAGCACTGCTCTATCGCTGGTGTTGATTACATTCCCCATGCTGTGGTTTCTTTGAAGTCCTTTCTCACTTGCGTTGCCATCTTTCATGGATCGCAAGGGCTTAACACCTTGTTCTTATGTATCCCTCCAAATTGCCATGAGAATTATGAAGCATAGTGGTCTGTGCATTGGCCCAGATAGCCATAGGTCCATAGTTCAATTCCTAGTGCAGGTCAATTTTTCTCATGGCAATTTCATTATATTTCACTGCCATATTCGTGGCAGGCCTGAATACTTTGTATAATGAGAATTGATGTGGAGTGTGTCACTTTATGAGTCATAAACTTGGTTATGGTGGAGGGAGGATGTGGTCATACTAGTGGCAATTGAAGTGAAGAGTTGGACATGAATGGTATGGATTGAGAGAAGCCATAAGATATAGTTTGATGAAATGCTGAAAGGGGAGGTTGTACTGTAAAGGGTGATCAAGTGGAGAATTCTTGGAAAAGGCAAGAGGAAGGAAAAGGATAAGAACTAAGGAGAGGGAAAGGGTATGAAGAACTCATAACAGACTAAATGGTCGGCAATTAATGCACAAGAAAGTGAAAATATATCCCAGAAATGAGTAAATTATGATAGGGACTGACTGTAATCCAACCATTCAGGATGTAGAATACATGTGAGATGACTTTTTTAGGGATGAGATTGATGTGGTAGCTAGAGCACTGATTTTTCATCTCCACGGCCCAGGTTGGACTACTAGCAGTGGTGGAGATGCTTTAGTGGTATCACCTACCAAATCTAGGTTCCGTAGACAGAAATTCGAAAGTAATGGTCTGTCCATTGGATAGATTGTAAAACTTGGATCTCCTTGGCACCTTTTTGAGAACAGGCTAATGGAGATCCTGGATTTCTCTCCATTCAACTACCTCCCACTTCCCTAGTAATATCACCAATTTGCTCTCTCCTTGAGGGCAAAAATGATTCTAGTATGATGATTCCTCTCCTAACTATCCACAATGACCATTTTTGTGCCTCTTATCACAAAAAACTTGCATAGTTCTCCCAACACATATTTCCAAAGCCAACTAGTTTTTCATCCAGCAGTTCTTCCATTTTTGACCCATCCTCTCATGGATAATTGTCATGTAATTCTCTGATGCTTGCAAAACAAGGCTAATTGTCCTTAACATTGTTCCATATATAGTCAGCAAAATCTTAGTATGCTTTCAAGGTTATCACATATTTTCTATTAAAACCATATGTAAATTGGAGAAAGGTTCATAAGCTCTGGGGTTCAGATATTATGTTAACTCTATAACGTAGTACAGTGAAACTTGCATTAGGCAACCACCGATGGTTCTGCTGGAAAATGGTCGTTTGACAGAGGTTCAGTTCCTTGGGGTACATTTTCTACAAATGTATGGGCAGCTGATTTAAAAAAAGAAAGGAAAAATTCTGAAAGCAACCATTTTGTTTAAACATATACATATGGCATTTATTTACTCATAATTTAATTGCTCCTGGGAAATTTCAGTACGTATTAATTTGATGTACACATACAATGAAACCTGAATTAAGCTACCATTGAAGGTCCCGTTGAAAAATGGTCATTGAGAGGGATGGTCACTTGTTAGTAGTGGTTGGTTAGAGGGGTTTCACTGTATTAAAAAAGTTGGGTTTGCCTGTCTAAAGAAATTTTAAATGTACTCTGTTTTCTTTGTCTGAATATTATTAGAATATAGATTAGAAAATTGTGAGATAGAGACTTACCCCTCAGTACAAAACTCATACCTTAGCTTTAGGAGTCGCTCTCTTGCTTTTTGTATAGGTATCTACATCATGTTCAGTCTCAGAACTGGCATCTTGGTCTTCTATGCTTTTGTTGTATGTCTTTTCCCAGGGAAAATGAGTGTTATTTTTTCTAACAGCATTGCATTTTACATCAGTCTTTGCTGATAAATCTGGTGTTCTCTTGGTATTCCTTTGTGCCTTATTAAGGTTGCCATACACCCTTAATACATCATCTCCAAAAAGATTCTTGTTGATGTACTTATTTTTCACATTGGACTCTTGGTTGGGAAATTCTTCATCATCCATCCACAAAGTTTCTGCTCCTCCAAAATATTCTCTCTTTCCTATTGGAACATTTTTAACTGTCTCCAACTCATTGTCTTTCAATGCTGATTGATGTGAACCAGAATATGCTGTCTTTTTACAGTTATCATGGAAATTAACTGAGTGATCCACAGATACAACATTATTAGTACTCCGAGGATTATCCTTGGAAAGTTTAACAAGCCTAAAACCAGTGTTCGAGTAAATAATTAGTAAATGGCTTTCTTATGAGACTTGCAATGTAATTTATTCTGGTATTTAATGTGATAAAACAATAGCAATGGTTACCAATTAATTTGAGATATTATTCAAAGATACTTTTTTAAAATGCCATTGGAGAGCTGCTGACATAATGCATGTATGTGGCATATAGGATATCCAGATAATACTTTGATACACTCACTTTCATTTGTGGTACACTTGAAGTACACCATTCTTTGCCATAAATTTTTTCAATGGGTTAAAATGAAAAGTATATTGTGTATAGTCACTTTTAAGGACTGGACATTTTGGTCCGATGATAATCTTGGAAAAATTAAGTTACTCCAAAACAGATGAGTGAAAATGCAATGGGAGGGAATAATTAAAAGCGGGTCAGCAGAAACGTAAATGGTATGTTCATTGTTACTTAACTTATATGTAAGTGACATACTTGCAGTTGGGGGACTTAACTGAAGGGGAGAACCAGAATTATCATTGCAACTGTTTTTAGCCAGTTAAATGGTGAGCTATTTGGCCTTAGGAAGGTACCTCCAGAAAAAATTACCAAAATAATTTTGCTTCTTAAATGCTAAATGATTTGTCCATCAAGAACCTAGTACGTAGCATAAATACCGAAACTGCATTGGTTGGCCCAAATTCAACAGGTCACGGACCTTTTAATGCTTTACTGAATAATCTGAAATATATATTAGTAGTAATTCTGTCTTTAAGTAAAAAATTAAGCACCTTGATGAATTATTTTATAAGTCTTGATGAATTTATTTATAATAAAATATAAAAATTTTTGTATGCATTTGACCCGCCCCTTATTATGTATATATGATCGCTGGATTAAATTAAGGAGAAGTGATCATAACTACAAGTCTAGGCCTCAGCCAATGCTTACAGGAGTATCTTATTCAACATATTAGTGGAAATTATGTTTATCAAGAACAGCTTCAGTTGGATGATAATGGCTGGTTCATGACAATAACTCTAATCAACAAGTATTCTTGTATCTATAGGTACCTATACACTGAGAAAACAAAATGGCATAACCTAATCGGAATATGTTCTCCAATTTACTCTTTAAATTAATAAATTGCATAAAATTGGTGTATTTAAATGATTCCACAAATGAATTAAAGTACATAATAGCAGTCCACTTAGGATATTAACTATCCTACATCATTCTAGGTCATACCTGTTACATTTCCTCTTAGGATTTTCAAAATTCTCAGAATAGTTTCGTTGATCACATATGAGTGTAAAGTTTTCTTTCACTGTGCATGATGCAGGAGAGATAATATCTTCACTTCCTGTTGGATCACTGTCAAAAGACTGAGGAGGATGTCAGTAACTTATCAATACTGAATTGTTCTATTGAAAGACACGAAATGTTATGAAAGGTACAACTAAAATTTCGTCAAGAAAGTACCTTCCTATTTTCAATGAAGAATGTATCATGATCAAAAGATTGATAATCAGCATTTGAAACTGCTGATTCTGTAATTGACAATGCACTTTTTGCTTCCAGTGGATATTTTCCTCTTACTAAATTATGCCTGAAAATGGCTTCTGAATTAAAACTTTTATTCCATAGTTCAAAGGATTGTTCCAACTGTGATAGGCATTTATAGCATATTGAACAAGGTAATCCATCTCCATGCTCGACCTAAAAGAAGCAAATCATTCAGTTTTTGACAAAGTAAATCGAAGGAGTGCAAAATGATTTTCTACCTCTACCAAATGGAAAATATGTGACTGTTAAGAGGAAATAGAATTAAGCATATACTTTCACTGGCAAGCAGGTTCGCATCTTCATTAAAATCTGCTTGTGATGAAGCTCTTCTTGGAAAATATTCAGCTGGAAGCTTTCATGGCTCATGCACAAACGACACTGATGGACAACAGGACCCTCCATTATGTAGAAGACATAGCCACAAAGCCTCAAGTAAAACAGAAAACAAGGAAAAATTCTGGATGGAAAATTCACACATTAACAATGCCGTTAGGATATATTTTTGCATTTGTATGAATCATTCCTAAAATAAATGTTTTAAATCTTTTAAATATACATGTTCAAAATGGAAAGGAAATTTCTCTTAAATACTAAAAGGACAAAGCGGAATGTGAGCAGTATCTTTTATTTTTGTTTAAAATTCGTCATAGAATACGGTTTAATAGCAAAACTCAAGGTCACATACCCAGTAAAAAATATATTAGGAATGGTTTACCGTGCGATTAATTTAAACGAAGCGGTTGCGGCGTTGCGTATTTACTCGACAGGCGCATTACGACTGTCAGTTGTTAAGGCGCCAAATTGAAGATGGCGCTGTGCATCTCAAGTATAGACTGTAAAGCACGGAGTAGCACGGAGTCCTTCTCCGTGCTGTAAAGGCTGGTTCGGGCAGAGCACAAGGTAAACGTGGACTTTTTTCTTTTTTTCGTAAGAAAACGATTTGAATATGCTCCACCATTTAATGACTCCGAATGACTGTGGCTAATTGAGTACTAAGAATGTTACGAACCACCTGTTCTTACGTTTACTTGGCCATCATGGAGTTACTACCTTAATTAAATGTTGGATATAATTCCTGTTGAAAATGGCCATTGATTGACCGCTGTTGATCATTTAGTGTTGTCGATTGTCAATTGATTCTCCTTGCTCATGTTTCTTACGAACCAAAGTGATTAATTGAATGGACTAATGCGTTGTCATGCATAAGGGTACATTGCGAAATTTTCCAGCTTGTTTTTCAGTGTTATTATTGCCTGTGGACCCACAATTTTTCACCTTTTAAACTATTTCAAATGTTTGTTTGGTTTAGCATCGTTAGGGGCTTTTGCCATTTGTTGGGCCTCTTGAATATGCTCGAGCCACTCTAACAAGATTGTTTCTCAAACGCATGACTTTGGGCATTGGATTTATGTTGTGGGGGCAGTGACGAGGGGTAGGACAATCCTCCTATCATCCTGTCTGCATCCGTCAGAGATAGAATTATATGTTTCAACTACAGTTGATCGAAATTACTTTCATATGACCGCAAATACTGGGGAAAATTGTCCTAACCTTATGAAATTTGAAAACTTTTACCCTCTCTGGATGGAATTATGAAACATCGGTATGAAATAATTACTGCTACTATACGGTTTAAATTACTGCTAATAGCACTTTAAAAAAACTAACATAGGTATATTAGTTTTTTTAAAGTGCTATTAAACATTTTAAAAAAATTCAGTTTATTTTTGATGATAACATTTATTTTGAAATGTGACGTATTTGTATTGTATATATTTACTTTAAAATAATACTTTACATAAAAATATTTACACAAGGTATACTTCAACATCACCTTCATAAAGTACCTTTTTTAAAGTTTTCCAATTTTTTCTTCATATGACAGTTGAAACTGTCTATTTCAGAGCTCCACCAGGTGAATCGTCAGCGAATAGTGTCACACATTCATCTATTCAAATTGTTTGACAAACCGCTGAAAAGGCCGCTTTACACGGTACATTTTATTGTACAAACAAATGTATCATAGAATGTAGAAGAAACTGAATGGAATTAGAGCAGGTTATATTTCCTGTTAAGTCATTCAAACAATCATACAATTTGCCGCTTTACACGGTACAATTTCCTTCATGAAGGAATTCGTTTGTACAATAAAATTACAACACAAAGTGGCCTAAAGAGACGCAGCTTTCCACACACTAAATCCAAAGTGTTACAATTCTGTCTAGTGCAGCAACTAAATGGAAAATCCTCTTAGAGAGCAGATATTTCAATGATTTTGAAACTTAACAAATTTGACTCGCTTGTCCAAAGAGGGTTAAAGTCTTATAAAAATGATAACCATGGAGTAACTCATACCTTATTGTAAGGTAAATTTTTCAGTTGTGGCCCCTTTGATTCCCTGCTTAGACTACTATCTTATGTATATACCATAGTAACCTGTTGACATGAATTCACACTAATTCTGAAATGTCATTGTCACAATCTAAACAAAATAGAGTACACTGTGCCATCATCACTCAGTGCTTCTCTGGATTTAATATCCACTAGTGGACTTTACCTAAGGTCGTTCGATATCTTGATTCTTCGCCTCGATGGTGCAACATATCGAATAAATCGACCCTGGACTTTACCCAGCTAAATTCAAAATAAACAAGAATTCCTGCATCCCAGTCTCTTTCAAAAATTTTCTAAATGGTTTTAAAAGCAGATGACAGATCACTGCGCCCATTCATCAAAATATCACTCCAACCTTCCTCATTTAACTTGATTTATTTGGTTACTATTGTTTTTTATATTTTCCACTTTGCATCAGCAATATATGTGACTAAATCCACCATCTGCTTGTCTCAAATAAAAATATTCCTGATACTGGCTGTATCTTTCAACCCTTTTTCATTTGGTAGAACTTTGTCCTTAACATATCATGGTGATTCTATTGAAGAGCTCACTCCATCCAAATGTAGCATTTATATTACCATGTGCCTTGATAATTTTGCTATGACAGCTACGTGCAGCTGCATCAGATATAAAGCATATAAGTTATTTTCGTGTCGCATTGTAATTACTCATTCCATATGATAGGGGACAAGGCAAGCCAGGATGTTTCTACTTTGTGTGTGTACATGCTGAGGTCCTAAGACGATCTGTGCGTAGAGACCTTGCGTAAGGCATGGCTCCTTTCCACTTTCTTATTTACTGCACCAAATCTGCACACTTCCAAAGAGGTAAGTTTGGATTAATTAGTTCATACTGAAGGTGTTGCCTAATATTTCCATGCCACTTGCTCTCTCTCAACTCTCTCAAAGTGGTGGGGATAGGAGATGCTCTATGCCTTGATCACCTAGAGGATGTCTTGAGTTTGGTGCCATGACCAGATGGTCTTCCTGGAGATTGCTGTGGAAAGAGCCATGGTGATGTGATTGGTGAATACCACTCACTGGAGGTTGATCATATTTCTATCACAGAGGCTCCATACCTCCTAAAATAGAAAGCAATCAGTGAGATCTCTGGCAAAAGAGCTCCAAGTCTGCATGGTCCATCCTGATGATGGACTGCATTTGAGGGATTGTGATATGCTGGTCAGGGTGGAAGAAGTAGTGACAAATACCTGATGAGAATGATGTTCAGGATATCTCCATGCTTCCCTTAGTGGGGTGTAGTAGCTGGGTTCATTAGATTTGACCACCATCGCCCATTTCCATTTACAATTGCAAGTACAATGCTAGGTCGAGTTTTTGGCATTGAAATTGCCTACTTTGATGGTGAGGTTGTCCCACTGAAGATCTTCCACAGTTCTCCTGCAGGGATACTCCATGAACCCACAGGACACTTTGGCAAATGCACTCCTAACTTCTATGAATATGCATGGGACAATCATTATCATGTGATGGAGTGATATGGAAACAAATTATATGTCATCCTTTGATACTCGAAGACAAATGATAATAATAATAATTGTTTATTTGCCCTGAGTTATTGTAAATCATACAAAATATAGGACTCGTCTAGTTAAAAAATACAATTCAAACAACATCAAAACCAACACAAACAAAGAAAGTACCGCTTTGTACACACCTACCACTCTCCAAGAACTCATGGATGTAGTAAAATAGGGAGTCTTGAAGGAAGCTTCTAAGTTTATTCTTAAAAGTGGGTAAATAGTCAATTGATTTAAGTTTATCACTAAATTTATTATATAATATTATTAACCCCATTAAGTTAGGACCTATTGCAGTCACTCAAGTGCGTACAAAAGGTCTGTGAAATCATCTCTATGTCTAGTATTATATGAATGAATTGTAGAGTTTTTTTACATTGAGAGACAGATTTTCCTTAATATTTAGTTCACAGACGTAAATATATATACAATGGCACCGGTAAAAAATTAAATCTTTTGAGCAGAGGACAATAGAGGGCATCAATAGGCTCATTGGCCATCGGTCTAAGAGCCCTTTCTTGAATTTTAAAAATAATTCCGGACCGAGCAGAAGTACCCCAGTACTAAATGCTCTACGTAATTCGAGCATAAAATTCCCCATGGTACAAGGAAAGTGAGATATCTAAAGACACTGTGGAACAAATATTTTAGCCAGGAATACCCTCCCTTTTATTCATAAATACAAATGTACTCCTTCATCAAACATACTTTTCTACAAATGTTATTATTCCTGTGTATGATTACTGCAATCAGGATGTTACTTTCACATTTCATTCTGCAAAAAGAAAAGGCCCAAAGGCGTAAAGTAACCAATTTGAGGAGAGTACTAGTCTATCCTTCATCCTAACCTGAAATTCATGGGGAAATCTATTGCCAATCCTGATATTTTATGGAATTGCATAATCGCAAAAATTGTAAAACTTGCCAGAATTGCTCATTTCGAGCTCTATGTAAATGCTCTGTTTAATATGTCTCTGGAAGTATACAGATTATTTTGCCCCACTTTGTTGTTACTCTGCCCGCTATTTCCCATTATTTAATTCTCAGTGCAAACGTCCTTACCTCCACCTTATCATGTTTTTCATGAATGATCAAGTGCAAAAGATCTTTTCTCCATCCATTAAATACAAAACTGTTTGTCAATACCTGTTTACATTGATGTAATATCGTAAACATGAAATAAAACACACATAAGGGGGTGCTATGTACGTATTAGAAAGGAGATATTGTTGTGTGGTTTTCTGATGACTGTACGAGAGACTGAATGAGAATTGAGAAGAATAAAGGAAACTGTATTGAACTGAAAATAAGTGCAAAGTGTTATGACATAATTTCATTCAATCACTTCAATACGATAACATGAGGCATGAGCTATTACAAATCACACATGAATGAACAGAAATACTGTTGATATGGTATATTTTTTCACTGTCGTGGTGTTCTTCATGCAATTGCTCAAGTTGCAGTTACATTATGACTTATTTATTACACTCATTGGATTCATTTGCAAACTATCTGGGTGTCTTGTGTATGTGACCAGAACATGGAATTAGGTATATATAAAGTATTAATGCCTGCTTCGTATTACCAACCAGTGTCCTCATTTTGTTCAAGGAAAGAGTTAATAGATATATTTATCAAACTTCATTCCAACCAGCAGTCTTTAACATACGAACATACATTTAACATACTCTTTGTGTCGATGTTGAGGAAAAACTAAGTTGTAAAATATAAGGTCGTGGGGAAACAGCAAAAACATTCACGACGAAAAAGTTGCATCGGCCGGGAATCGAACCCGGGCCGCCCGCGTGGCAGGCGAGCATTCTACCACTGAACCACCGATGCGTTATAGAACATGTGGATAAATTCATTGTAATTATTTAATACAACTATTTTGCTTCCATGGTAATTCAAATTTGTTTTTCCTTAATTTATGGTTTTCCAGCAATTAATTTTTGTGATTAGTATGTTTTGTTCATTTTCATGGCCTCCACCGTCATATAGTCCTTTGTATCGTTGTCGGTGTTATTTTTTTTCCTCTTCATCAATGACATTCTTATTTCGTATTAGTTTTCGACATAAATATTAATTGATAAATAATTAAGTAATTGGATTATATTTATTATAATTTCGCTCGTTATGCGTATGGTATTTGGTTTTAGTTATTCAACTCCGCGATAATCACACTGAACACATTATTACGTTTGTGCTTCCAGAACTTGTGAATCTTACCTAATTTTCCTGTAATCATTTAATTAATCAAATATCTATCTTAAAACTCGTCGATAAATAATTTTGTGAAATAAAAATTGTCTGTTTTACAAATGTCCTCTTATGTGCTGTAGTGGTCCTGTTCTATTGTGCCATCTAAGAACTCAAGGTGCCATGTTTTAGAAGTCTACGTTCATCGGCTCTAGTTTTCGCAAATTGTACATGAAGTTCATGAGCTGATTTCACAATGGTAAGTAAGTGAACTATGTTTAATGATAATACATTGAATTTGGACCTGTATAAGCGTTAATTATCCTTCCTTTCATTACATCTGGGACATATTTAATATTAAAAATTCCGCTGTTCAACCTTGAGTATTGTCGTTCACCTTCTACATAATATGTTTAGGAATCTTTTCTCTAGCTGTAATATGAAATAACTAACAGATATTTCAGTGGATAGTTTATTTCATGATTTAAATCTTAATTGTGATGCTGTTTGTATATGGATTTGATTTTCATTGTGAGGAATTTCTCATCGTTTCGTGAAGTGTTATGATTTGCTGTAACCAATTTCGGAACTTATTTTCAATTTTCTTGTTTTAGTTTGTTCTGTGAAATCATTGATATTCGTTCGTATTTTACGAATGAAATGTCACCTGGCTTGAGATAAAGATTCATTTTAACCCACTAGTTATCCCGATGCAATCATTTGTTTGGTATTGTTTTTTTGGAATGAATTTATGCACTTCTAAGGTGCCACAAAGAAGGGAAATGTGATATATATGTGCATATGTTCATTGGTATTACTAATGTTGTTAATATATCCTAGAAGAATAAGCTATGCGCATTAACAGTTGATCTCTCTGTATTTCAGTCGGTTGCCGAGTTTTTGAAAGGCCTGCCCTCCTATAATGAAAATAATTTTGCACGCTTTCATAGCGACAGTGGTAGTAGAACATGTGTGAAAAGACCATCGGTGTATCTTCCAACTAAGGATTACCCTTCTGAACAAAGTGAGTATTGGTGACGTGTGACTCAAATTTGCTAGGAACTATTGGATGAAAAACGTGCCCAACAAATGTATATTTAATGGCTTGTGTAACTGCGTGCAGTTTCACTCGATTTTTAACATTTTTGAAGGCTAGGTTATGTATTTCTATTAGTGTTAGTAGTAGGTCCTGTGGAGTAGGCGAATAAGAATTTCTGCTGTTAGCGGTGGGTCATGGTCTTGTATTTTTAACTTTTGAAGAAATTAGCCCATCTCATCGCCATTTGTTTCGAAATACTTGAAGTTAAGTTTTACTTTGCGGCAAAGTATACGGAATGGACTTGTGGAGACTGCAGTTTTTTTAATTGACTCCTCAAGATACCCTTGGTTTTGGGTTTTGTTCTTGACGTGGCCAAGGGAACCCAGTCTAGTGTATCCTGTGGTGGCAATCAATTTTGGCTCTGACCATTTTGTACTCGCATACCTATTAGGCCATCAGCTGTTCCTTTTTGGGGTAGGTACTGTGAAAAAGTTTTAATACTAGATGATAGGCCTGTAATAATGACTCTGCTGTAATTATTTTCCCCAAGGTGCCCCATTCTCACATACCTCTCTTGATTAAAGTACCCTCCAACATTGCTTCATGCATGCTTTCCTGTCCTTAATCTAATCCACTGTGATACTTTTCCAGGGTTTGGTTGCAGTTAGGGGCTGTAGTATTGGGTTATTGGCTTAAGCATAATATTTCATGAAACTATTTTTCATTGATGTCTTACTCAGTTTTTCATTCATTTTGTTAGAATTTTCACAGTTAAAGTTTTCAATGAACAATATTTTGATTAGAAATTTTGGCTACTCATGTTGAGCTCAAGGCATTGATGGTTTTGTTAGACATGTATGGTGATTTGCATTAGTCTTTTAGAGTGTTAATGGGTCATGAGGACAAATGTCAAGATGCATACTTCAGGGTTTTCATCTGAGGATAATTCTAAAAGAGTACAAATGTGCTCTAACTAGTAAAACAAACTTAACATTGGACAATCTTGAACTGGTAAAACGGATTAAACTTTTATGGAGTCACCTGCAATGCACAGTTGTGTGTTGCAGGTGACTCCGTAAAAGTTTAATCCGTGGCTAGACCCAGGTGACTCAAAATCAGTGTTTGTAGGCACATTAAAAGTAGAGTTATGAGATCGAGATACAGCTCAAGAAAACAAAAGTAATGAGATTTTATGAGGCAAAGGAAGTGAGGCTGTTTGAAAAGTAGGAAGGTGCAAAGTGGAGCTAGTGGAACATTTAAATTACTTGCGTTGTATGCCAGAAGAAAATGGGCATATTAGCAAAGACGTTGGGAGAAGAATTAGGCTAGCCAAAATAATCAGTCAGTTATTGAAGGAAGCTGATAATGCCTTGGGTAAGGTTATGAGGAAGAGGCTGGTGAAGAGTTTGGTACGGAGTGTAACATTGTATGGGGCAGAATCATGGAATTGGAGAGAAGGAGAATAAGCTGTAGACTTTTGAGATTTGGGTGTAGAGGATGATAGAGAAGATTCAGTAAATGGAAAGGAAGGACAAGTGTGGAAGTTTCTGGAATTGTTGTGGAGGAAAGAAAACTTCTAGATGGCATTAGGAAGAGGCAAAGTAGATTGCTGGAAGAGGGGGATGAAGGGTTGCTGTAGTCCATGATAGAGGGAAGGATATCGGGCATATGGGGTGGGGTAAGAAAGAGAATAGGTTTCATGGATGGGATGAAGAAGGGGAGGACTTACACTGAAATGAAGAATGATATGTTATTTGTTAATGGTTTAGGGCCCTCCATTTGTAGAAATCCAGAGGATTTTTTAATGAATTTCACCTGATTCTACTCTTACTGGCAGCTTACTGTATGGTATGATTAAATGGCCAGTTGACACCTGTGTGGCCATTGTGTCCAGCTTGCTGTACGAGGTCTGTTCAAAAAGTTCCCGAACTTTATTTATTACAAAAAAATACTTCACTAACAAACTATTGTCCAGGGTCCCCTTCAAAGTAGTCTCCTCCAAAACGTATACACTTATCCCAAAGATGTTTCCACTTTTAGAAACAGTCCTGGAACGCTTCTTCCGGAAAGCTCCTTTGCCAAATTTTTCTCTATCTCTGAAATGGTGGCAATTCTTTTTCCTTTGAGTGGGGTTTTTCGTTTGGGGAACAGGAAATATTGGGCTAGGTCTAGTGAGTAGGGTGGGTGGGGAAGCACAGCAGTCTTGTTTTTGGCTAAAAACTCACGAGTTCTGAGAGATGAATGAGCCAGCCCATTTTCGTGGTGTAAAAACTACCTGCCGCTCCTCCAAAGTTCGGGCCGTTTTCGCCTGACTCTCTCTCTTAGGCATTTCATAACCCCCAGGGAGTACTCTATGTTGACTGCCTGGCCTTGAGGTAGGTATTCGTGATGCACAATCCCCGTTGCATCAAAAGTCAACATCACCTTAACATTGGAGCATACTTATCGAGCTTTTTTGGGGCGGGGGATGTTTCACCAATCCATTGTGAAGATTGCACTTTTTTTGATGTCATATCCATAAACCCATGAATCATCACCTGCTGTGATCCTAGACAAGAAGGTGTCATCCTCTGCAGCTCGATCAAACAGTTCCTGACAGACTTGAACTCGATATTGTTTCTTGTCTGCTGTCATCAGGCGAGGCACAAAGGTGGCGACTAGATGCATCCTCAATTTTACAGTTTGGATTTTATAGCACGAACCAATCAAGATGTCACACTCTTCTGCAAGTTTCCTAACAGTCAAACATCGATTCGCACGAACAAGATCGTTCACTTTCTCGATGTGGGGGTCATCAGTCGACGTTGATGGTCTTCCAGAACGCTCGTCGTCTTCTACAGATTGCCACCCCTTTTTGAACTGGGTAAACTACTCATAACACGCTGTATGTTTCATAGCATCATTACCATAAGCCTTGGTAATCAACTCAAAAGTTTCCGTGAAGGATTTGCAGAGTTTTACGCAGAATTTCACAGATCAACGCTGCTCCTTCAAAGAGCTTATTTCCGCAGGTCCAATTTTTCCCTGCACTCCACGAACATCCCTTCACATAAATAGCTGTGACTAATCTACAAAACAAGATATCGACAAAGTGGTTGAAGGCAATTATTTGGGAAGTTTAAGCAGACCCAACGCCTCTAAGCAAATTAAAAAATAACCAACTGGAGGCGCGCTATCCAAAAAGTTCAGGAACTTTATGAACAGACCTCATATTTCCTTAAAGTGCATTGGCACAAGTATTTGCTTGTTGATATCTTTTGTGTCCATCCTGCCATGGGTAAACATTATTACCCTAATACTTGAATGACTACCAATTAAGTTGAGAAATGAATTGTCATTTTTTCGAATCTTCTCTCTTGTCACCGACAGCCATTGGTTGGTTGACAGGCTTTACAAAAAGTGGAAGTTTGAGTTTAGTCAATTTGGAGGTGAGAGCTCTCAGAAATGTAATAGGTTTTGCTTAGTTTCTTTGGCTCTTTTGGTGAAATTGAACCCCATCATAGGAGATCCGTTCTCAAAGTTACAAGGAGCTTCTTTCCACTGAGCAACTAGTTTGGTTTCATGAATAAATTTAGCCATAGAGTCACCAGTAACTCGTATGCTTACTCAACGATAGTGCCAAAGGCAAAGTTGTGGGTCAGAAAATATTAAATGAAGTTATGAGAGTTTGCAGAGCTGAAGAAATGAGTCAGGGAGTAAAAATTGGCAAAGGAAAGGTTTGAGAATTAAATACTGAAACCATCTTGTTTGCTATTATGTATTTGGGAGTAGGAGAAGTAGTATTTGTCTTCCTTGAAATAACGTAAAATCCATACATCTTTGGTTGGAGTAGTGGTCATGAAATGTTACCCTCCTCAAATTTCATCAAACACTGAAAGCTCTCGTACTATTAATGTTTTCCTTTTTGAAGCCATGGATATTGCATGTTTGTATTATTTAATATTTAGTGTGTGTTATGTTAAATTTCTTCAATCCCTCTGGAATAATGACATAATGAATAGGGATTTTGCCTACTTCCTTTGAAACCTATATAAATTGGTAGATTACCTTAAAATTGATAATGAATGAGTTATATACCTTTAAAACCTTGTTTTTTTGCAGTTATTGTGACTGAAAAGACAAATATATTGTTACGTTATTTACATCAGCAATGGGATAAAAAGGTGAGCATATTTTGGTGAAATGTTTAAGTGCATTTAATATGTCCTTCTCCGTACTGAAATTAATGCTGTCTTTTTTCTCAGAATTCTCAAAAGAAGAGAGATCATATGAACTTGGACCCACCAGAAGAATCTGGTTCTAGAAAAAGGCCTCGTTTGGATGCTACTAGTTCTCCCTAACATTGTTAATGTAATACGGAATAATCTCTGCTTACCTCATCACATGCATTACTCATTTTACACTGGGTGACTTTCGACTTTTCCGTGTACATGGCTGTGCGGAGAGTGGTTCAAACTGAAAGTGGAGGACTATTATGCATTAATATATTTTTGTTACTTCCGAAATGAAGAAGTTTTCATTGTCTTATATGTGTTCTTTTTAATCCTTATGGCTGCTTCTCTTCATGCTGGTAGATGACAGGCTCAAAAATTCTTTTTGGCAATACATAGCTGTTACATTGTTTGTGTTGTGCAGATATATGAATGAGGCAACTTGTGTCAAGAGGAATGCAACATCATTGGAGAGGAATACCATGACATGATTTTACGTGACTAATCTGCTGTATTTGTGACAGCTTGATCCATGGCACAATAACAAGCGAAGTACAGGTTTGCCCCCATGTTAGGTGTTGATAAAAAGTGTTTAACTGATTGGTTGTCCCTAAGTGTAAAAAAACATCGCCAAAATCTACTCAAGATTTACTGGTAAATGATTTTGTCAAAAATAAACTATAAATGTAGTGGGTGAAATTTATTGTATTGCAGAGATCTATTCATTTGCACAAAACATTTTTAATGGTAGAATTTGGATAAATGTAAATTTCTGGTCATGTACACTTTGAATGAAATTGTGTGTCAATGTAGGTTTTTTAGTATGAAGTTTATTTAGGCCCGAATTTTTATAGAAATCATAATATGGTGATCATTGGATGGAAGAATTTTAAGTACAATTAAATTTTCCAAATTAATTAGAGTTAGAGAAACCATTTATTAGTTGTTTTCATCACATTCGAAATAAATTGGTGGATTTAATGAGTGTGTGGCTGTTTTAATTAATTACCTGGTGTTTACTGTATTTAATGTCATGAGCCTTTATTGTAATATTTTGAATGCATTTATTTTTCTTACTAGCCTAAGAAATACTTATGCTGAATTCAGTGTTGGCTAAATTGTCTTGCTGAGAAAAGACAATGTTTCATTTTTATTTATCCATTGCATACTATCTATAAGACTGACTCAGGTGCATACAGATATTGTGTTCTTGAGTATTCTTAGAATGTATTTGAATGTGCCTATATTTGTGTTTTGCTGATCTTCTATGTAATTATTCATAAGAATTTCTGAAGTGTTAAGTAATTGCTTCATCAGTTTTGAGTTAAACTTTGATTCAAAAGCATGTAACTTATGATGGAAATCAATTTTTTTTCAGTATTTTACTTGAAGCCATAATGGCATTAATGTGAATATAAGTTATGATCCATCCTTGGGCCGTTCACTTATTTATGTTTATATGTATATATTAGTAAACAAATAAAGGCAAATTCTAATGTGAGTTTTATTTTTTATCATTCATAACTTCTGAAGTACTTATACTGCTGTGATGTATAAATACACAGTATTTTACTAGTACATGGCATGTCTACTATCAAATTGATTCCAGTGAAATTAAAACCATGCTAAAGTTGTTTTTAAATGCTCTTCATGATAAGAGACTCAAACTTCAGTACAGCCATACTTGTTAAGACCATTTGTTGGTTAAAAAAATTGGGTTGTCAGACTGCAAGAGTACAGGGCTATTCCAAATAATTTTAAGTATTTTGTATTTCAAATGCATGTTTGAGGTATTTTTTGTGATTTACAGTACTTAAAAAAATTTATACTCAAGCGAGAGTTAATGTTCGTGAATTTTTTTTTTAGCTTTTTGAATCTTAGTTGGATCATAGTAAATATACCTATTTGGAATTGCCCCATTATTGTCTTGTATTTGAAAAAAGAAAACACACAAATGACACAAATGGGCTTACCATTAGAGATGGGTAAATTACTGTAAATTTCATTTTTTTTTTCAGATTCAATTTACCATAGTAAATTACCTAAAATGAAATTTAAAATTTATGTTTATTTTTTAAAATTGCCATAATTTTATGGTAATTTTTAATTTTCTACAGTTAATAGCTAATAGAGGATATAACAGGAAATCCAATAGGAATGGTAAGGGGTTAGCGGCATGTTAATCGTTACTATGCTATTTTAATACATTTGAAATGTAGAAAATTAAAAATGATACAGCAGTCCATTCGGCACCCCTTTGCTAGGTATGAGAAATTTTTGTTCAAACCGTTTAATACAATAGCTCCACAAATATTCCACCAGTAGAAATATTCTACAAATGAGTTGTACATGCCTTTCTTTATAATTAGGATTGTATTAAATGTATATTGACTTGGCTTAATGTTTGGAATACCTATATCTGTATGAAAATCATTAAGTCGGAGGTGAATATTATTGAAAATTACGGTAATTTTCAGGGGCTGCAGTAAATTACTAAAAATATCCCTGTAATTTACAAAAATTACTGGTAATTTTCAGAACGGCCAATCTCTACTTACAGCGGCAGACTTCCTTGATGTTGACAAAGGCTACTATGGAGCAGAATTCTAAGAGAGTAGCACCCCCCTCTGTAATTGAAGCAAATATCTCTTAAAGCCTCTTTTGCCAATAAATGTTGGGTATATACTAAAACAAGAAAGAATTATTTTTACACCTGTGACACAATTTTGTCCAATCCTATGTTTTATTATAGTAGAAGTTTTTGAGTGCTTGCTCAAAAATATTTATTTGAGAAACAAAGTTTTTAAATAAGTATGTTAAAAAATTTATAATCACTGCATTCATTGTGTCAATCGTGCCAGTGTTCATCAGCCATTAAATAATGGATGTACATGTCCTTCCTGATTGATGTACCCCTCCCAGAAGTCCCTACTCGGAGATCCAATTGGGGGAATATTTTCCTTCAGTAATTTTTTTCCTGGGAGGGATGCCATCATGTCTTATGTATACAATGCAGGGCTCTATCTTCTATGGAGACTAATATGGTGGTTTAACCGCTGCCTTCCACATCGCAGTACTGAGAACGATTCTGTGAACTTCACTCTCTCCTGAAGCTGTGTCTGTTGTTACCAGTCCAATCATCTTGATCTGCACTATCAATGCCTTCTGCTGAGACTGCCGCCTCTCAGTAATGGCGTCGAATTCGGATAGCGAGTAAAAGTTGGTTGGCTAGCCAGACAAATTGTTTCAATTGCTTGGTCTTGAACCTACGACCCTTGGAATGAGAGTTGAACATGCTACCAGTGGTCCAAACTGGACTGAAATCATGGATACTAGTAGTAATTCTGTGATTATCAGTACGAAGAACTGCTGTCATTGTCTAAGAATCTCATTTTGTGCATCAAGAATCACTTTTATCTTTTCTGCACATGAAGGAAGTTCAAAGGGCAAGCGTATTGGTTGTCAAAATATGTCCATAACAGTTACTATAAATTAAGTTGTAGTTTTCCCTCCTAGTCTTAGGAAATCATGGTTTTTGTGAAACCTAAAACTGAGAATAGTAGCAAAAGGAATGATAAACCAACCTCTATAGAAACCCATTTGTGGGCGAGGAGCTTGTGAGTGACAGCAACTAATCAATGGGCTGGAATAACTCATTATAAAAAAGATGTACAGTTCCACTATGTTTTCATGCTGTCTATTGGTTTTGACGTCTATAGCATAATTTTCAAGAGAAACAAAAGTTTTATTTTGAGTTATTCCTTCTTGTTGCTCCACTATGCAATGCCTCAATCGATTGATTTACATCAATGAGCTGTTCAGAGTCTTATCAAGCCCTTAAAAAGTATTCTTTCAGAATAATACCTGTCAATACTTATCTGCTGCCATGGAAAGACTTTTATGGAAGAAAGAAAGACAAGGAAAGCTGGTATTATCCATTCCCCAGCTAGAGTATCACATTCAGACTACGTTTTTGAATGACTCATGGTGCTGAAGGGAAATTAAGCATTATCTATGTTAGGCCCTCAGTATTTTTATACCCCTCACCGTAGGGTAAATGGGGTAAATCCTCATTGGCTTATGCATTTTGGACTTCTCTGTAGGAATACTTGCTCATACAGGCAAGCAAAGAGCAGTGAGCCTATTCTTACCTTTGACCCATCATCACATTTTGCCTTGATCTTGACATTTTGACATCGCTCCCTTGCCTCTCTGAACCTTGCATTAGGACCTTTCAACCAATCTGGCCCATCACTTCTTCCTGTCTCATATAGTGTGTGGTGTAGTACTTTATCCCACACAGCATCCTCTCCAGAATTACATATACTGTCTCATTCAAGATATATCAGTAGGATGAGCCAATTAAAATAAAATGTTCAGCCTCCCCTTCTTTCTCATTCCTAAATTCTGAAAATTTCCCCCTACTGGAACATTGGCTGGTTACCTTATTGATTGGAGAAGGGGAATAGTGACTCACCTTATTTGACAAGCTGAGGGCGGTAACATCTTGGTCTGAAGTGGGATTAACAGTCTCTTTGTTTTGAGGGTATTTTGTGTGTACCTTTGGACTTACATTTCTAGGGTACATACCTAGGGCTGTCTTACATTTCATGAGATAGATTACGAGAATGAGTTATTTCTACTTTCGGTTCCTGCTAATGGTGTTGAGACTTTATTATTTACACTTGTAAATTTTGTTCTTAGCCTGAATATACCAGGTGACTTTATTGTTATGACAAACTTTTTCTTTTGCACTTTTTCATTTTTCTCCGTTGTGTATTCTTTTAAACTGAAAATGACAAAGGTGGGATCAAATGATTCTTGACATACTTCCTGTGGAAACACTACAGAATGTTCTACCTCATTTGAGGGGTTCTAGTCTCATATTAAATCTCTTACTCCCTATTGAAAATGATTTGTTCCACATAGAGTATACCACTGAAACTTGTATCTTATCTAATTCATGAACCAATTTTTTAAATTAATTATTTTGCATTTTCTATTATTTTATTAGGTAATTATTTTGTATTGTATACTTATTTGCCTATTTTTCACAGTGATCTCTTTAAGATTTTTATTTTGATTGTCTCATATTTAAGTGTATATTTTAAATGCACATGTATGTTGTATTTCAAGTACTTTTTTGACTATCTTACATTTTGTATTTCAAATACAATGTTTAGAGTATTGTGCCCAGCCCTGCATAATTCTAGCTTTTGATGGCACAAATCTTGGCATGAAAAAATTGGAGAATTTTTCCAGAGCTTCTGGGCTTCAATGCAGTGCTAAATCTCTGAATCTTTCTAAGTTGTCAAAATCATATCATGTGCAACTCCAATAATCAATCATGTTTGTTTCTCTCTTTGACAGTTTTTTCCACTATGACAGGTAATGAGTGGAAAATCATTATTTTAGTTTTACCCATAAATCCTTGTCGCTTTATCCAATTCATCCCTGGAAATCTATGAACTTACTATTACTGTATCACTTACTGTGATATTTTTTCTTATTGCTGTTATAAATGATTTATATATAAAATTTTTAAATGACATGAGTGAGAGAGGAATTTCTCCTCCGAGGGGACTCAGGATGGATAACGTTTATGGATTTAGACAAGTTGTCTGATATTTACCTTTGATTTCTATCATTCAGTGGAAGAAATTCTAAAAATGGCTCGTGGAAAGGGAAGAGGAAGAAATGAAAATGGGATGGCGGATGATTCAGGGTTAAGACGGAATATTTCAAATTCCATCTTGATAGAAAATGAGCATAGCAGCAGGGATAATAGAAGGATAATTGCATTTACAAATGAGGCTGAAGAGAGCTGATGAGAAGAGCCTTGAAGGTGTGAAGGACAGGTTGGTAAAGTGTCAACCAGTGAGTGCCTTGGATCATTGTGTGGTATAGAGAGATGGGGAAGGAAGGTGGCAGTATATTGAAGGACTTGGTAAGTGGGTAAGGAGAAGTTTGGAGAAAAAATGACTCAGGGATGTGAGTGATGGATGACCAGGGGAGAATGCTGAAGGAGATTAGGAGGAGAAGGGAAAGTAGATGGGTGGAAGAGGTGCAAATGTGGGTGGGAGTGTTGAATGCCATGATAGAATGTAATACGTTGGGGAAGAAGAAGGAAGACCATATGAATGGGATGAAGAGATGCCCTCAAGATTGAAGATGGTGGTTATGTGAGGGTGAAGGATCCTGCCGCGGAGTTTAGTCATTAAGATAATGACAAATTTGAGAAATTTCCCCAAACGCTGAAAATTCTAATTAATATGTATTCAGTCATCTCAATGTCCCCAGAAAAGTTTCGTCAACAAGAGGCTGTAGATTTTCATTACTGTGTAACTCTGGACTTTTTAAAATCAATATTACGCAAGTAAGACTTGGATATATTTTTTACTTTGATGTTTTCGAGTGATGTTTGCAAAAACTATAATGGCGTCATCGCATGAGCTTGTTCAAATCACCGCTTTATTTCTGGTTCCACACCGCTGCCGCACTGTGGCGTGCTTATCAGAAAAACAAGAAAACAACGGCCCGATTCATTTTGAATGTGTCGAATCGCCGAGTGCAATTGTGGACTAATGTTTAGGGACTGGAAAAATGCAATACGATCAAATTCTTCATTTATGAAGCTGTAAGAGGCCTCATGAAGGTTAACGGAGCCAATGCCCTTTCGGTATCCTTATGACGGAGGAATTAACAGGGCCAGACTTTCCGGCAGATAGGAATCTTGGCATGGTGTGAACTCAATCATAGGAGTAATGTTGTTCCATGTAGAGTATACTGAGGTAAGTCACTTTTCTTCATCATCAAAGCAATTCGTTGAAAACCTGACAGTTCCTTATGTAACTAAGAAATATAATTCTTATTGGTATGTTTGTGTCGAGTTTTTTCGAAAATTAGTTGCTCTTAATTTTGTTTAGCTTTACAAATTTAGTGTGCAGATTATCTCTTAAGGTCCAATGCCAAGAATAGAAACTTGCCTCCTGCAAGTCAAACTTTTCCTTTGGTGCAATTACCCGGATATTTTTTGCATGGTGCCTGTTCTCGAATGTGTGTGATAAATGGGTACATTTTCGCCTCAGCTCCCCGTTCAACGTCTGGACGAAGAATTACGGGGCATTTTTTTAAAAGCATTCTAGCGGTAAAGGTAGGTTTTGTAGCATGTCAGAGAATCTCCTCCCGGTTTTCCACGCATTCAGGGGGCTATCTCCCTCCAGTGTATCCTTTTTCGCCTCAGCATACGATCTACCCTTCTTCATCCCGTCCGAGAAACCTATTCTCACCTTCTCCGCTTGCCCAACATCCTCCAGCCACCTACCCTGCCTATCCCGGATTTAATTCAGAAGTTTCCTTTCTTCGCCCACCATCCCAAACACTTTCTCATTAGTCTTCTTCTCCGTCCACCTCACCTTCTCCATCTTTCTCCACACCCGCATCTCACATGCCTGCAACCTATTCTCGTCCTCCCCTCTGAGGATCCACGTTTCTGAACAAGCTCTTCACCAGCCTCTTCTTCACATCCTTACCCAAGGTGCCCGTCATCAGCTTCCTTCTATTACTACACGCCTCCTTAGCTAGCGCTATTCTCCTCCGTATGTCTTTGCCTCTATGCCCGTTTTCCTCTAGCGTGCTACCTAAGTAATTAAATTGCTCTACTTGCTCGAGTTGGTGTCCTCCAACTTTGATCAAGAGCTTCGCTTTCTTTGTGCTAGAGAATCTCATTACTTTAGTTTTCTTATGAATTATCTTCATTCCGAATCCCGCACTGCATTTATAAAGCATCTACCAAAGTTTGCAGTCCATTCGAAGATCCTTTCACCAATGCTTGATCGTCCGCGAATTTAACAGACTTTATCAGATGCCCTCCTCAAGTTCTTCCCATGCTTGTCTTACCATTTCTTCAGCATAAATGTTGCAAAACATTCACGACAACAGGCACCCTTGACTTACCCCGCGATCTTTAGTTGCCCATCCAGATTCACCATCAGCCACCCTCACCTGCGCCCTTTGAGTCATATATATTTCGGATTAATCTCCTGTCTCGCCAATCTATTCCCATTTTCCCGAGTATTTCCGTTAGCTTATTCCAATTTACCCGGTCAAAAGCTTTTTCAAAATCAATACATCATGCGAGAACGTCCTGGTTATGCTCTATGTTTCTTTCTATAAGTGATCTCATCACCGCTATCGCATCCCGAATTGACCTTCCCTACGGGGCATTAGATAGTCTAAAGATCGGGCGATCCCAGGGGGGGGATACACCCCCCCCCCCGAAAATTTTGCGTTTCATAGAACAATTTCAACAACTAGATGTAGTTTTCAAATACAACATTGAACACTCCGATCACTGAGGTAGTCTTCACCCCCCCCCCCCCGAAATAAACTGGAGCCAAGGCTGACTCGTCCATCACAAGCCAAGACCGTATTGTTGGGATTATGGACCCAGAAGGAAAAGCTGGCAGTAAGCAAACAAATCATGGAAGCACTAAGAACGCCCCGAAAGTTATTCACTGCCCGTTGTTACTGCGGACGCGATGTTGAGCGACCAAAACCTCGGACGCTAATCGGGTGGTTTTAAGTAATTTTGGCGTCAAATCCTCGAAATATCCAAATTAGACCATTTTGTAGTTGAGATTTGTCGGGTGCACCGACGTTGTATCCTCGGATTCATGAGGTTCAACGTCGTCAAGCATGGGCATAGCCAGGATTTTTTCTGGGGGGGGGGGGGGAAGGACACATCCTTAGCATAGACAGGGGGGAGAAGGGGGGCAGGACATCAGGCTCCGTTTAGCAGATTTGGTATGAAATGTCTCGTCCAGGGGGGCAGCTGCCCCCTCTGAGTCGCTACCGGTAGGGTGTCCCACCACCACCCCTATCATAAATCCTGGCCACGTCCATGTCCCAGAGAAGTGTAATGCGCTATTTTTGCCTCTTGATATAGCAACTCTCGTTGGAAATGAAGAGTTTCGGAAAAATATTCGGCTTCCCTCATTAATGAAATTTCTTCAAAAGAAGAAGAGGTCTTCTTTTGTGTTAAATATTTTTTCTAGGTTCGGAAAGCAAAGTTAATTCATTCTCCCATCGATAACGCTGACTTCATCTTACCGACAGGGTGATGTATTTTGCAAAACCCGTACCTACTAGTCAGTTGATATCAAGTCAACAAAAAGGCCGTGCCATTTCGATCTGAACGTTACACAGGCACCATAAAACTGCACCTTAATGTCAAAACTATGGTGGATAATTAAATTTTGCGAATTTTTCTAAGTCAATATTTAATCAGAGGCGTTTGCCATGTGTATAGTTAAGCTGGACACTCGGAAGTAATCTTTTTAGCCGAAAAAGGATATGGAACTGAGGCCATTGCCTTAAGGTAATTGTGACTTAAGTTTCCCGAGAGTCATTCTTGCGCTCATCTCTGATAGTGCAGGACACGATCATGTTCAAGGATCCTTGAATGTGCTTAATCTTGAAAACAGGGTTGCCGGCATTCGTGTATTCTTGATTCGCGTGAAGAAGGTATGTCGCATACAGTACGATTGCACTGTTGCACGATTGGAGAACCTTGACGTGAGTGGGAGCGATATGGTATTTTCGGTGTGTGAGACTAATGCTTTCCTTATAGCTGGAGTTTACATTTAATTTATTGCAAGTTTGTCAAAGTCTGAGCCATGCATGGCTAAAGATTTCATCATGCATTGTGAATTTAACAAAATCTCCATTCGAAGCCGTCTTCCATAATTGCAAAATTACAGGGTAGCTGATTTATGCATGAAACATTTCACGCTGTACCTTGTGGGTATAATGGTGAGTGAGCTCTTAAGTGCTCTGTAAGTTTTGTGTTGGTGTGTGACATATTGTTTAGACTAACATAAATGGATATGGTGATATTTCCAAGAGATTACACAACATGCAGTGCTCTTGGGCTTATTGTGTGCCAGTCCGGAGTGGTTGAACATCGACGACTTACGGCAACTACATCACCTAAATAACATGTGTGCATTACCGCTACTTGGCGGTGGGCTATTATTGAAAGCATCTTGTTTTATCTAGTTTAATTTGTGTACATTAAGAAGAAGCGTTGGGTATACTCTCAACTTAATGAGCCGCAGCAAGTGTGTTGACGGGGGTTGTTTAGGACGTAAGACCTCGAAAATGGAAATAATAGGAAAAAAGTGAGCATTGGTTGATGGAAGTGACGAAAAGTGAGTTGTGTTTTTGTGGGTCAGTGTCACACTCATTGTCTTTTGCAGTCAAGTTGGAAGAGTGACTTTTTTACCCCTCCGTTCGAGGGTGTATATTTCATATTTTGTCAAGCGTAAATGTTACAGATATCTAGAGTGAAGGTAAATAATATCCTTGATGTCCAATTGAAACTCTTAATATCTAGATGATTCTTCTTCATAAACTCATAATGACATTAAGTTTTGCAGTAATCTTAGCCTGGTGTTTTACTATCTAGTCGTTCGATCCCATCGCTTTCGTAGCAAAAAAATCTATTATTCTTACGAAAGGGAATGTAATTATTTAAAAACGGCTGACTTAATTAAGGTGACTCTGGCCTACAGTTTATTTATTCCCGATTTTATGGAAAATTGAATAGAGTATCTGAAGTGCGTTTTCTAAAATGAGAAGAAAATAGATAGGGTTTACGGGCAAGTTTCATTGTAATTGAGCCTTGTAATTTGAGATTTTAACATGGGCTCTTGATAAAACCGCTCAGCTTACGACAGAAAACAATCTATTTTAACGAAAAAGAATATCCAATCCTTTAGTCAGAACTGTTTACAAGGAGCAAAAAGTCCTGGGAAATTGAATTAAAATAAAACATAGGCTCATTAATACCCATGTTGTAAATTTCATAGTAAATTACAGTCGTAATTCAAGTCAAAATGCGGTAGTTCCATGCAGATGCCACTGCAGTCGGTTCCTGTGACTGGACAAATGTGGTCATTAAAATATATTCGTGGAATAATTTGCATATTTTGTATCGTAATTTTGGTATTCAATAGGTCATCCATTTAATCAGCGAATGTAGAATTTCTAAAAACTGCATTAATGAAAATGTGTAACCAATTATTTGTCTCGACACACATAGGCCAGAGCCACCTTAAATGATCTACATACTACCCTGCGATCCGCCGCAAAGGCGTGTGGGTGGGAAGGTTAGGATACCAGCCGTGCAAGGTTGTAAGGGATTAGGTGTTGGAAGGAGAAACGGTGACGTGAATTTTGGGATTGTATTTAGTAAGGCTCAGTTTTTATTGTGGTCGCTTATTTTGTGCGGTAAGAAAGAGTTTACCTATCTGTTCGGCAATATATCTCTCTCTTATTTATCGCTTCTGTCAGACCTAGAGATGAAGTGAGGCGTTATGATAATATTCACTATGTTGCTCTGAAACGCACCAGTTCTGAATTTCTCAAACAAAACTAGCGCAAAGCCTAGTGAGTAGCCTATGAGTCTCTTGGGGCTCCCTCCTTAATCCCTCTCAAAGTTGTGAAACACTATACGTTCGCTCGCAGCAGTTTTTAACGAAGCGTGAAGCTTTTCTTTGTATTATATTAATTTTGTTGGTTAAATCTGTATGACCTGGGTTCTAAATGCTCACGGCGTATTCGAGGTCTATATATTTTCGTATATGGCGTAACAACGAAGTAGCGTCTCTCTTTTACTTGTTCTTCCGAAGACCTTCCTTTTATACGCTTAACAAAACCTAGTTTCATTAATGCTGTGCCGCTCATGTTTTGTATGTGTGTTCCCCTCGATTTGTCAGAAGTTAAGTTAATTCCTAGATATTTTACTATATCTGAAGATTTCATGTTTACGTCACCCACAGCGTCGGTGTGGCATTTGAGTGATGACTTTGGCAGGATGTGAACTGTGGTGCATTATCTGCTGCAAGTTTTAACCCTAGTCCCCACTTTGGAGCCACGAGTGAACGTTGTTATGATCACTTCTTTTTACCGCGAGGTTGAGAAAATAGGCTCTCTTTCTCATTAGCAGAAAAAGATTTTGTAGATATTCCAGACGTACGAACGCAATCGAAACATTTTTTGGTTCTGAGGCCAGTTTATTCGGGTTTATCCCGCGTTGATTCATATTAACGGACAACAGTTTTGCTAACGTTACAGCTAACGTTCAGGTTCTAAATGAGCTGCAGAGATTCTTGCTGATTCTTGTTCCTTTATACATACCTAACACTTGAGTTAGTCAGGCGCACGTTGATTGGCCGGCTGGACCTTTGAATTCAATTGTTGGAAAAGACGTTTGAACGTTGAGGAGAGAGGATAACCGTCTTCCCTGTTGAAATTTTCTTTATTTTTGCTATTGCAATCGCCTCTCGTATTAGCCGAGGGAAATATTTATTTTCTCTGGCGATGATTTTATAATTATCAAAGTTTATGAGGTGGCCGGGTTCTGAACAGGCGTGCTCTCAAGCGTTAGGTATATATAATGGAACAAGAATCTTTGCAGCTCATTCAGGATCTGACGACGCTAGCTGTTGTTAGCGAAACTGTTGTCCGTTGATATGAATCAACGCGGGGAAAACCCGAATAAACTGACCTCAATAAATCACCGCGGAAGCCTCTGTGCCTTTGTTTGGTTGTGATTTTGCGGTCTCTCTATTTTAAGAAAATATTGAACCCTGTCCATAAGCCGTCCCTAGAGCTGTGCGAAAGTGCCGTTGCACTGGACCTCGCCCGGGCTTGCCTTTTTCAGACGGCACAGAGGAACCCGGGCTCGCGTGTGTGGGTGCGCCCAATCCGGATCTTATTCTTACGATATTTCTGGATCTTTCCCGCGCCGTCATAAAGAAACCGACAGGAGTGGCCGCGTGCTTGTGGGCCCGTTCGCAAAATGGGACTTGGCACTTTACAATGAGAAACATAATGTCGAAACATATTGCATACTCTGCCAAAAACTGTCTTTATTAAATGTCTACTTCTCTGACTTTATCTGATCCCATTGGAGATTATGAGTTTTCTCTTGTTATTCGAGGCTATTTTGGCATTTTTTTTCATTTTTCAAATTCGCGATGTCTTCACTCTGTACGCAATTTTTACATCTTTCTACGCAAAAAACGCGAAATTCGTGTTCGTGAAAAATAACAGGATATTGGGGACCTTTTGGAGGGACATTAGTCCCTCTAAAAGTTGTGACTCACTAATGTTCGCTCGTAGCAGGCTTTAACTAAGCGTGCAGCTTTTATTTATATCTTACTATTTTTTTGGCTAAATCTTAATGACCAGGGTCCCAAATTCACCCGGCGTATTCGAGGTGTGGCCAAACAGAGCGAAGTAACATCTCTGTCTTTTTCATCCGAGGACCTTCCTAATATACACTTATCAAAACTAGTTTCTTTAATGCTCTGCCGCATATTTTTTCTATAAATAACCAAAGGAGTAATAAAACTGCCCCTAACAGACATGCAGACTACATATGTCGAGAGTAACCCTTTCTTTGTAGAGGTTATTGCCCCATCCTACCTTCTTCCTTTCGAAGAGAATACTTCTGAGCTGCGAGTTTGAACGGTCAGAGGGCCAGTCTCATCTACATTGTATATCCTATGAGCAGGATGGAAACGGTTCTCTTGCAGTGTTTTAAGAATGTTAAACCTCTGGTTTTCTCAAAGTTCTGTTAGGGTGCCTCTTTCTAAAGCTAGCTACCCCATCCTTGCCTGTCATCTCCTCCTCTTTGTTAAATGGGCCTGGGATGTCGTTTTCCTCCGCAAGATAACACGCGAAGTAGCGTAAGTCATTGAGGGTAATGCCGTATAATCATCGTTTCATGCCAAATATATGCGCAAAAGTTCCATTTCCTGTTGTTCTGTAAATTTTTGGTCGTTGGCTGCCACATCAGCTCTTGCGTATGACATCATCATTCTGGTATGCAGTCTGAAGGCTTCCCATCATCAGCCTACACTCCGGGGAGCACCTTGTCAGAATTTGGTAGCTAACGGGAAGAGGGAAGTAGTTTTACGGTAACAATTTTTTCCCCATTGTTGACTTATCGAAAATTCAACCCTTCCTTTCCATAGGAGCCGTTGAGTTAGATGGACAGGGTACGCGTCTGACGTACTAATTTTCAATTTTACGATGTTTCCCATCGATAACTTACTTGAAAGAAGCGTGTAATTACAGTTTCAATATGCATTCCCCTTACATATTTTTTTATATTTTTTAATTAAAGTATTATACCGGTTAAGGTAGGTTTTGCTGAATGTCAGAGAATCTCCTCCCGGTTTTCTACACTTTCAGGGGCCTCTCTCTCTCAAGTATACCCTTTTTCGCCTCAGCATACGATGTAACCTTCTTCATTCTGTCCATAAAACCTATTCTCTTTCTTCCCCTTCCCCGCTTGCCCAACATCCCTCCCTCTATCATATTATTCAGCATTCCCTCGTCCCTTACTACATCCTCTAGCCACCTACTCTGCCGATCTCAAATTTCATTTAGAAGTTTTCTTTCCTCGCCCACCAACTCAAGCACTTCCTCCTTAGACTTCCTTTCCGTCCACCCCATCCTTCTCCATCCTTCACCACACCCACATCTCAAATGCCTGCAGCCATTTATCGTCCTCCTTTCTCAGGGTCCACGTTTCTGCCCCATACAACGCCACGCTCCCTATATAGCTCTCCACCAGCCTCTTCATCACATCCTTACCCAATGTCCCCATCATCTTCTCCCTTCTATTACTAAACGCCTCCTTAGCTAGCGCTATTCCCTTACGTATGTCTTTGCTTTGTTAGGATGTATTGTTTATTTATGTAAATCAATAATAATCCGCCTTCCCGGTGAAAACTATAGTAAAATCGAGTAGAGTCCTTAGCACCAAGTAACCGATTTGTGTTTCAAGATTTATTTGACTTAAATTTCAAACAGATGGTGCATATTTTTGCTATACATTCGCTAATTTTGTCCATTCCGTCATGCTATCCAAAGGAAAGTAAGGAGAGAGCAAGGATATTTAAGGCTGTGATTTATTAAGGTTGTTATTTCGGTTGTTAGGCTACAGTTTGATGACGTAATGCACTCCCCATTCATCTCAATGGCAGGAGCCAACTTGAATGTACAGTGATAACTCAGTGTTAGTCGAAAATCGGTCTGAAAACAAAAACAAAGTCGAAACCGACGTTAACTAAGGCATTATGTCCTTATCAATCAATTCAATTTCAGATAATTTGTTTTAGACACTCCAAAATAAATACTGTGGATGTTGCGGAGGACTATAGGAAAGACAAGGAGAGACAGGGTAAGGAATGAGTGGTTTAGAGAGCAGGGAGGGGTAGTTGAGGCTTCGAAGAAAGTACAAGAGCGAAGATTACAGTGGTGTGGGCATGTGGTGAGAAGGGAAGAGGGGCATGTCTTGTGGGGAATGATGGGAAGGATGGATGAACGGCAAGCGACCCAGAGGAAGATCTAGGAGGAGATGTATACATTGCATCATGGAAGACCTGATGGAGAAAGAGCCGACATCTGAGGACGCGCAGGATCGGACAGATTGGAGAAGGATAGTGAGGAGCAGCGACCCTTAGTCTCTAGAGATTATGCTGAGGAGAAAGAAGAATAAAGACTCCAAAAAGAAAGGAGACTCCAAAATACATACCAGCAACACATTTTACAAAGAATGAACATAGTGTTCAATGCTAAAAGCTGGAAGAAATTAATGTAAAATAGCTATAGTTCTTTTAGGCTATTTTTCCTTTTACCTTATAGTACATTGCTGTACGTGAATTTATAGTTGGCATCGTCCTTCGTTTCCGCAGAATTAGCAGCGAGATCACGTGGACTCGTCTAAAAAATCCGATGCAACCGACCAAAAACGAGACAAATGTTTCTGGGAACAAATACATTGCTAATATTCCAGATATTTAAAAAAATACTTTTGTAGGAGATGGCGTCTACGTGAATCCAGTCGCGACACCCATAGTTAATTTCGGTATGTTAAGTTTCAGTTGACGCCGGCAGCGCCTCTATGCCAGCGAGTAAAACTAACCCGCCCAGAGAGGTATACTGTGGAAAAGCATTGGATTTAATTAGATATATGACAGAAAATATTCATTTTAGTTGAGTTAAAACTGTACTGCTTCAAAACAGCAATATTAAGCTACCTATACTTTGAGTTCTGCTATTTATGTTTTCATTTCTCCACCTCCACTCTCCTTCAGACGTACTCAGTAGAGGATATTATTATGCATATCTCTGCAATATCTGCTTCCAGAATCTCTAATCTCTTGCGAAATGGAGGTAAAATTATACCTTTCGGTTCAGATTCTCGGAAAGACTGCTTAGAAGTAGTTTTTTTAGTAACTTTTTGAGGAAAGCTTTTACTTGCTCGCCACCGCTCGACGCCAATGAGCTTCGAGCTGCAAGTTCACTGCAATTCACTACGTATGTAAATCGATTTCAGATCGATCGGAACTCAGGACGAGCTGAAAATTCCAAGCGAGCCGACTCAGATCGCCTGGTTCACCAACACATACTGACATTTTCAGTCGCATTCCAAGTGATAAAATTTGCCCAATTGGAGGTAAAATTGATCTGTACTACGATATCTTCAATGTCTCCCAATGACTGCATTCTTGTCATAACTGGTTACCGTTCGCCTTGAATAATAACGATTTAAAAAATATATTTAAAAAATTAGCCGATTCAGCCCGCTTCTCAGATTCAATCCCACTAGCCCGTTGCGCTTACCATATCGACCTAATCCGGTCAGATCGATCTGAGATCGATTGGTAGACGTGAAGAGGGGGGAGAGAGATGAAGATATTATTGTTTGTACGGGAATCCCTCTCCTTAAGGAGGGTATCTTAGGTATGAAGGCACTATCGTGGGTCACTTCCCTTCCTAGCCTTTCGCCATTAGGATGCCTAAAGAGGTCCGTTTCTGCCGGGATGATTCTCACACATCGAGCAGTCAGTCTGAGCAGGCGAACGCGTGGGTCGCCCTTCGTTTTCGCAGAATTAGCACCGAGGTCACGCGGACTCAACAACAAAATCCGATAAAACCAAGGAAAAACGAGACAAATGCCCCTGTGAAAAAGTCGACGAAAACCGAAACTGACGATAACTGTGGTGAACTAAAACCGAGGATTTACTCATCATTGGTCGCGCAATCCTAAGATTGGTTGACTGAAGCCCTTCACCCCTCCCTATCCAATGCTAGTTCCCTTACCTCCCGGTATCTCTTCCTATGTACTATCCTCTTAATTTGGTCAATGAACTTATTCCTAGGTCATCCTCTGGGGACTTTTCCCTGTATTTTACCTTCAATTATGTTCTTCATAAACCCATTGTGTCTCAGGGTGTGTCCTGTCCATCTGGTTCTTCTTTTCTCTATGGTGTTCCATATGGTCCTTTCATCTTCTACTCATCTATGCACTTTATCATTTCTTATTTTTTCCGTCCATTTTATCTTCTTTGTCCTTCTCCAACAATAGGTTTCCATTCCATTGGCCCATGAACCTATTGCTGGATCTTCCACTTGGGACTTTTCCCTCTATTTTACTTCTTTTTACCGCAAAATACATTAATGTACATGAATTTATTGTTAGTATAGACTTTAGCGAGCAGGACGATGGATAAAAAGTTATTGTAATTAAGGTGGCTCTGGCCTCAGGGTTACTTATTCCAGATCTTTGAAAACTTAAATATAGCATTTTTAAGAGCGTTTTATGACCTGAGGTGAAAATAAATTAGTGTTTCCAGGCTAGTTTTAGTGTAATTCATCCTTTAAAGTGGAAATTTAACTTGGGTTCTGGTGGAGACTGCTCGTATTATGGCAGAAATTTGTCAGTTTGAACGGGGAAGCATGTTCAAGCTTTTAACCAAAGCTGTTTTCAAGACGTGAAAAGTCCTTGGAAATTGAATAAAAATAAATTATAGTAATATTTTCACCTATGTTTTTAAAGATATTAGGTAATCACTGCTGTAATTGAAGTCAAAACGTGGTCGTTCCATGCAAGTGGCGCTGCAGTCGTTTCCTATGACATGACAAATGTGGTCATTTAAAATATATCCGAGGAATAATCTGCATGATCCAGCGAGAAATACTCGATGGGGAAGACTGGGTGAAATTATTAAGTGTGGTTTGAATACATCAAAATCTCAAACCTTCGTGATTGTACCACGTGGCTCCATAGTTTTTATACGTGCTCGGAATCATTCCGAATGGTTTCAAATACAACCCCCTAAGCGATCGTCTAACCGCGATGATGGAGGGACGATAATCGCAGAGTGCAGTAGCTCCTACGATTCCTATTCCTATTTCCTAACGTTCCTATTTCCTAAAACGTTCCTATAAACTACGCAGATTATTCCCAGAATCAGGTTTTAGTTTGGTGTCAATATAGTCAAGTAAATGTGAAATATGTAAATATTCGACCACGTGTTCTCGAGACATCGGTTCGCTTTTGTGTCGCCCCACAATGAACGGTGTTCTTCCCAGCGAAGGCGATGACTTAACACGCACACTTTCTCCGCATATTGCATATTCATACCAAATATAGGCACGGGCCGATTGGTTTTTTGCCTCGCGAAGCGGTGGCGCCCACGAGCGACAAGAATATTGAGGTCATGGCCTGGATCTCGCTCCAGAACTGGCTGCTACTCGCTAAGGTGATGCATAAACACTCATCTTGATCTTTTACGGATGGGATACGTATAAAATGCACCGAGATCGATGGAATATGTTGGCGGATTTCCAATGTATGTGGGTGAGAAAAGCGTGGGTAGCAGAACTGAGGCGATAATGAGAGTGGTAATTTTGCTCGAAATCCTTATTCTCTATTGGATTTACGCCCAGGGCGCAGTCTAAAGGAGTATTGTAGAATAGTCTTTTTTTATATTAATCCATTGAGGTAGATGGAGAGGGCACTACGTTATCAAAATGTAGCTTAAAACCGAAATGACAACTATATTTGCCATCCCTCTTTTCCTACTTTCCTTTAGTTAGCATGACGGAATGGCGATTTTTGCGTAAGTAATGCAAGAATGTCCGCCACATGTTCGAAATTTAAGGCAAGTAACTCTTTAAAAATATATTGGCTGCTTACAATTAGTGCTATGGATTCTGCTTGATTTAACTATGGTTTTCATTGGGGATGCGGATTATTATTAATTGAAATGAATGAAAAAATAAAAGTAAGGAGGATGCATTTTAAAGAAGGAAATATGTGCTGATTTTTAGTACGTTATCGAAGGAAAACATCGTGAAATTAGCATAAATATTGTCGTACGTCCCGCGTGAAAAAAATGAGTCGCTCTATTTTACATTATTAAATCCTACCTTCTTAGTACTAGGCCATCAAAAACTTCTGAAACAGTGGGAAAATACAAAGCAATATATATATCCCGACGAATAAAAAATTTAGTAACCATTCATTTTCCTGGTAATATTATCTTTTTACAAACGTTTTATGATAACTTAGTCAAAAAAATAAAATTACATTGTATTTATGTTAGAATATAAACTACGTATCTCCCCGCCCTGAAACCCACATAATTAAAATCCACATAAATTACAATTTTACTCTCAAAAATTAATGAGGAAATTACTGATTTTGCTTTTTATATCAAATAGAGGGTAAATTTCTCTTAAGTTCTTAGAATATGTATAAACTGATATTTCAGCCGTTCCCCTATGGAAAAACAATTGAGGTAGATGGAAGAAAGAATAACGAAGGGGAATAGGAATTAAGAGGAAAAATAGTCATCTGATAACCAATTATTTCATGGCAATAGAAGCAATTTTTGACATTAAAACATTTTATAAAAGGAAAGTTTTCATCTCGGGGATACACAGTTTTTTGATTAAAAAATTTTTATTTTGATTGAATATTCTAACCGAAAAAGATCTTTAATACGATACTCTTAGACAAATGACAAATGTCTTTGCGATGCCTCCTTACACAAATGCAATATCGTCTTACAATAGACAATATTGCATTGTTAGACAATAGACCGATCTTAACAATGAGTAGATAAATGATTTTGTGCAATATTTTACGGAAAATTTTTGGCAAAGAATATTTGAGTTCGAGGGTTTACGGAAATGGCTTCTCATGAATAAATATTATAGCCGTGTCCCAATTCGTTAGGCATTAGGGAGGATGCGGTTAGCTAGCTAAATATTTAGATGCCCTTCGCTAAGGGAGCTTGATTTGGGACATCCTTTGCTAGTGTTGCCGTCTACCGAGCTGGAAACGAATGAATAACATATGAGTAATTAATAAAGGACTGAATGCAACAAATGAAACCTGAAATAAAGACATTTTTGACGCCTGTGGCTACCTTCGGGTGCGTTGTGAGATTTGGAAAGTGAAATTACATTTTTTCATCCATTTTGTTGTCTGGGGATTCGTTAGTTTTTAGTTTTCGGGGTATGTAAGTTTGTGTAGGTGTTCTGGGATTTAAATTCGTTTTATTTAAGTGTACTAAGTAAAATTTTTCTTTTGCAGTCGGGTGTTGGTTTGCAAAATTCTAGAGAATTCTTTCACAACAGACAAAATACTTGCCATGTTTGCCACTTTTCAACTACTTCCTTGGGTACGAGCGGTGCGAGTTTCCTTGTACGACGCATGCTGCGCTTTGCATGATGGGAAATTCAATATGGAGGCGGATTTAGGATAAACTCCATCTACCCTAAATTTTACCCCTGAGGAAGGCACCTAAATCCGCTCCCCCATGATGCCTAACGGTATCGGGAGCGTTGTAACCATATAAAAAAATGTGGAACATAATTAAGAGCAGAGCTGTATGCAGTTGGTTACTGACATGCGAAGGAATTACATCCGTGATTTTATAACTTAAGACAACTATTTCGGCTGTCATTTTTCGGCAACTTGTCCATTTGATTAATCCACTTCCGTCTTGCTTATAATACGCCCATGTAATTTTCTGCGTAAAGTTATTTTTAACAAATAAAAAAAATTATCCTGAATATTACGACGTCAGAATTAGGGCGATTGGATTTTTATGTACAGATTTGCGTGTATATGTTAGTCATGTGTGTAGAAAAATGCGAAAATAATCTTATGTTGCCGATGTGGTTTAACCGCAGTCAAATGTATTTTAACACATATTCTTATGGAATTTCACATAAATTAGGAAATAATGCGATTATATACGCACAGATTTTCTCCTAAACGCAAAATAATGTTTCATATAATGTTTCATGTTGTTATTGTATTCATTAATTGTGGCTAATAAATATCAAAGTTGCATGCCTAGTAAAAAACACGAATTTCCGAAAGATTTTTGTTCAAATTTCGAATTCCGCGCCGTAAACTTAAGTGATTACAATGCTTCAACAAAGACGAAAACTTTTAAGATATGATTTTGGCATCGTTTGTATTATGACATGTTTGGTTATTGCCAGCGTATAAACTGACGTTAATAAGTGAAGTGTGGTCTAAGATTTTTTTTTGACTTACTCGAAGAGTTGTTACATTATGCCCTCAATGACCCACGATTCGCGTTCCGACCACCATAATTTGTAAGGCGTTTTTCTACCTTTAATCTGATTTCCAGCGCATCTAATCGTGAGTTGAATCTAGTCTTATCCAAAACACATGCTGGCCGCGACGTATTATCACATACTCTAAGGTAAAACTTGAAAGCTTGACCGTGCCGATACCTGGTTGGCCTTTTCTCTCGATGTCTTGGGTTTTTGCACTCTGAGCGGCGCTGATATTTCTGCGAAATCCCAATCCCTATTTGTGGGGAGCACTTCAAGTGTATTTCTCCGCGCGTGTGATGAGAATTATTCTGACGCACGATTAATACTTCTTTCGTTTTAGAATGATAATATATGCGCACAAGTAGGATAATCTAGGCTACTAGTCGAGGGGAGAGCACTGGTGTTATCGAAGAGGAAGAGTTAAGAGTGCGTAACTATGAAGTTTTGGAAACGAAAAACTTGCCCAACGAAGCGTACCCAATTAATTAATCCGAACTATCAAATGTAGAGTCAGTTTAATACTAGTTGTCAGTATTTGTTTTGACTCATACTGCCGCGGTGGCATTTCATTGTTCCATTCTCCCAATGAATGCCATATAATTTCAAGTTGTGAAAAAATAGCACGGAAAGGTAAGATTTTGTAGCTCATATCAGATAGAATACAAATTTTTCTGTATCAAGAATATGAATAAAATACTATTGATGTCCTTTCTCGGTGGAGCCACCGAGAAATATTGATTTCCACCATCCTGCCCTATCCTTGCTTACCTCATTCGCCTGTTCTACGTTCGTTTATTCATTCATCATCGTTCCATTGTTCTTATAACTCCTAATATTCCTCCTCTTCAAAGTCTCTTCCACCATTGACATCCATTACTTTTCCGATCTACTCCTTCCTCTCACAGTATTATCTCCTCTTATCATAAATCTTTTCCAAATGAACCATTTCGTAAGTGTATTATTTAGTCATTACCCGAGTAAAATGGGACGTATTTTCATGGGACTAAAATTCTTCCCATGGAATTCTACCTTTGCGATTTGGCTTGGCCGTCCGATAGACCCTTGAAGTGTGGTGTTAGAATGAAAAATGTTCTGTCTCTTGATCCGGACGTAAAGTGGGGTCAGTGGTGTCTTTCTTTGTGAGATGACTGCCGAGGCGACTGACCACATGTGGGCTGCCTGCCACGCTAAAAACATTATTGGGAAAGGCAAAGGGAAACCAATTTGACCTCCGCAATTATTTGAAGGCCCTCGCAACTTGTAAGGTGAACCGTGGTAATTGGCGAGACTTGGATCTCTCTGGCGGACTTCGCGCCTGGGTCTCGAGCTTTCCGTTTTGGGGACCCTGAACCCCTGAGAAATTTTTAATAGGTTTTATCGGTATTTAAAGGGCGTTATATTTGAACCTCACTAATATTTATAATCAAAAAGGTTTTATTGTTGAATAATAAGCTCTCAAAAGGTAAAATATACCTAATAGCTCTAGTATAATCTACTGATGAAACTGAAGACGGGTGACGGAAAGAGCGAAGATTTGAAATTGATTGATGTGAATAGCTATTTATGGTGAGATGTATAATATATATGTACCCAGTTATAGAGGAAACTTACAGGGGGGTAAAAAGACGAGAGTAAAACGAAAGTCTTACTAAAAAACGTTTCGGGTGTTAGCCCTTCTTCAGTCACAGATTCTCTCTGTGACTGAGGAAGGGCTAACACCCGAAACGTTTTTAAGTAAGACTTTCTTTTTACTCTCGTCTTTTTACCCCCCTGTAAGTTTCCTCTATAATTGTGTTTGTGGCCATTTGGCGAAGTTTTCCATTTTGTGTGTATATAATGACGGAACACGTTCGTCATATACGTGGTAGGAAGAGGGGAACACCAGCCGTCCCGAGTGAGGGAATGATCGAGTAAATTGGTCTATTTGAATCCACCAGAATATATTTCACAATACCTGATGACGTACCAAATTAACAAAAAAAATACCCTGATGAGGATGAATATACGATAATGAAACCTCCAACACTTGAGGATTCAGATGAAGATGGACAGCGTGAAATACAAACATAAAACAGAAAAAAGGTGAATGCAATGAGACTTTTCCCCCTTCCAAAAATGATGCATGTTACAAAAAAAATGACTTTGGGTTAACTTTCACATGTGCCCTTAAATAAAGTTTCTTGATCACTAGAATAGGTCACTGTCTGATACTTTTTAACACTATCGAAAGTTTGGTGAGGGCAAGATGCACGGGGGCAAAGGGAAAAGAGATTCTGATTACGTGACTGGGGTAGTGAGAGTTTATCTGGATAACCAGAACGGTGGACGGGTCGCAAACAGCGACGTTCTTACTAATTTCTGTTGCAGGAATTGTTGAAGCTGTCAATGGAGTCGCTGCTTGGATCCTCAGAATCGCGGCGCCGGGAAACAATCTTCTCCCGCACCGGGGAAGAACACGGCGGTCATTCGTCCGCTTCACTCTCTGCTTCTCCAGAATTTTCCTTGCTTACCCCGTCCTTCACCAGCATAAATCTGGTTTGCTCAGGAGGGTGATGGCCATTATGCTCATCGTAGGACTTCCCCTAATGTTTCTCTCCTCGCGAAGCACACACTCAGGGCGTTTTCATATCCCTCGGGAGGGGTTGTCACTCGTCGAAGGATGGGGTTTTCGGTGAGAGGGGGTCACTTGTCACATACAGGGGATAAGGTGGTTCCCTAGGTAGCCCTAGTTAACTTGAGGACGCCACACCGGCCACCATTCACCCTGACACACTCACACGATAACATCACACAACCAGGCAAATGCACTGTCCTGGAACAAATATGAATCTATGCGTACACAAACGTATAGACTACTGCCAACATACATATGTTACTATTTATGTTACAATGCAAAGCCTATTTAGTAGCATTATACATTTTACGCATATCCTATAATATATTAAATCGTATAGTAATTTTATCTATACGCTTTAAAGCATATATGTAAGAACTGTCTACCACAACTCCTCCATGAATGTTAAAATGGGCGCAGCGTTTTTGTCAATACTTAAGGCTACAGCTATAACGTCCCAACTGTAACTTATCAATTAGACTTTGACCTTTATGTATTGCAGTTCAAAATGTCCTCTTTCTAACCTCTATAATTTAAAACACAAATTATAATATATAAATTTAACTGTGGCGCCGATAGGTTTTATTTAGGGTTACATGCAGAACCGGATATTCGCTGAAAAACACTATATTTTACCTTTTGAGAGCTTATTATTCAACAATTAAACCTTTTTCCTTTTAAATTCTGTTCTACTAAATTTTATTTATACAGCACATAGCTCAAGCTAGTACGTACGCCAGAATTACGCAAAATTTCAAGTCCATATTCTCAGTCGTATTCGAGGAGAATGGCAACGAACATGCACCGCTGTACTTTTATATATTGGCATAGATTATTTCAGAATTAAGGCTAGAGAGAGAACAGTTTGAACTTCGGCTCCTGTGGTCGCATGTACTAGTTGACTTGAGTTCCAACTGTCTAGGCTTATTAATATCGCTTTGATAACATTGAAGTTTAGCGCGTGATACCTAAATGGCAAATGAAATATAACTTTGTTATTATACGTAAATTTTATTTAAGACGACCCTGGTTTCGACGTGGTATGTCATCATCAGGACCGTGACCTGATGATGACGCAACCCGGGACGTCTTAAATAAATTTTATGTCGAATTACAAAGTTTTTTTCATTTACAATGTTGAGTAAATTCCACGAAGTCAGGCCTGAGACAAATGCGTTTAATACCTGTGTGTCTAAGTCAGCGGCTAAATTTGAACACCTGACCAGGGGCTTTCTGGAACTACAACAAATTAAACCAAATGGATTGCAGTACGTAGCTGTACCAACCCCTTTATCATCGTGCTATAATATTTCCTTCTCGTCATTTACTAATATAGGTTGCATAAAATATATTCCTGCGTTTAAATTTTCTTAATATTTTGTTGTCAGAGTTCAGAGCATTTTGCCCGAGTTCAAAGCATTGGTGATTTGCAAATGAGAGTAAATTATCAGATATTACTCTCGAGGTAGTTGACTGTTTGCCGGACTATCAATGGGTTAGCGATATTATTGCTCCTTATTGAAGAGGTTGCAATGCACTGCGGAGGATTCAAAGTCCGTTATGAGATATGCTAAACTCTGCCGCGTTTCTTTTATTTTTCCCGGAAATTGAAAGATTTTTTAAAGGACTTCCTGCGTCCACCGTTGAATTCCCCGCGCTTCCGCCGAAAATGATTCATTAATTATTTATGCATCAAAATTGTATTAATGTAAAGTATTTTTAATTTACATAGATAATTGGAGGTCATATAAACAAATCTATTAGTTATAATAGTATTTGTTTTTCAATTTATTTTTCATTAGTTCTGAATTCAAAACATTAGACATTGGTATAAACATTAGGCATGAGCTGAAATGACTCTATAAGCACTAGCGGTGTACGGAACGTCTAAAATTAATGGGTATTATATAAGGGTAAAGCGATATTTTTAATTTTTTTATTTACGTGATAATGTACCACGAATAGCTTGGAGACCGACAAGACTTCTTGACGTTTAACGTTGCGTCATGATCGTCGTTATCTGAAATAAGCTTTTAAGCCCGTTCTGCACGGGGCACGAACATGCGCAATTTTGAACTTTTTTTTTCTCAATCTGCCGTGCAATAAAAATTGAATTAGAGCAAGGGCTATTTTGACATCTCGCGTTCATGCATTCGCGCATGCATTCTTGCATTCTTAATTAACACAGCGAAGAGCGTAATTTACGAGCAAGTAACTCACATCTTCAAAGGCAGTGAATTACCTGGACGAACTGACGAAAAAACTTCAAAAAAGACTAGAATTGGAAAAAGCCATCAGCATTGAAAACGTAACATTAAAAAATTTCCATAAATTCTGGGGAGAAAAGTATGAGCTCATGAATTCTGAGGGGAAAATTACTGAAGTTTCAAGTAATAACAGAAGAACTGTCAAAGGACCCAGCAGAACCAGGATTGAGGTGCTCTTCGGCGGCGGGGCCAGGGGTCGAGAGATTGCGGTAACCAGCCCCTTTGGATCGACACTCCTGACGCCTACCCTTCCTTCCCTGGCGATGCAGGGTCCATAACGAACGGAAACTGAATAAGTGAATTGATGACAAAATAAATAAAGGAACTTAAAAAAAATGATCAATAAATGAGGTGACGAGGAGAGAGGAAAAAAAGCCCTTACACTTCCCTTAAGGTAGTTTGAGCGAGATAGTTCCCTAGTCATATTGGAGACCATATTCGAATAATACGTTTTGATTTTAGAAGCTGTAGGAGGCATGAGTTAAATATTGCATTATTAATGGTGCGATAATAAACTTTAACATGACAGACATTGTTTGTGATTAAATAAAAATGTCTTCATAAGTCTTCAACTTGACTCATTTTTTTCGCACGGTTCGTTCGAAACTCCTTCAAAACGGAAGGTTTTTTGTGATCCCGAAGAATTTGCTGGGGTGACTATATGATTCATTTCCAAAAATAGTCGAGAAAATATACAAACTACCCTGGGAAAGTGTACCCTGTTAATTGTTTGACGAGATCTAGGTGTTAGGAATGCCTCATTTTTTAAAATAATGTCTTTCCGGAAGACGTAACCTACCATTTTCCACGTAAAAGGTGTGGTATTTTTTGTCAAAAATCTCGGAAAGTTGTTCGGTAAGGGTCGATTATTTTTATATCATTGACAGGGTGAGATATTTTTTGTTAAAATGAGACTAAATTCACTGATTTCTAGGTGAAATGATATTTCGTTCAAACTACCTTAAAAAAATTCTTGCAATTCATGCAATTCACCTCTTTTCTAAATGCATTTTGAAATGCACGATCGTACATACATCAATTTGTGAAATCGCTTGCCCCGTGTAGAACGGGGTTGAAGAAAATTAAGTAATATTCGGCCTGACTTCCAAAGTTCAGTGTAGAATTCCCCCTACTCCTGTGGGCGTGGGTTATTGGGATGACTGTGAAGCTGTCCAGCCCACGTTGGGCTGCTCTGCCCACACTCTCGTCTCTCTCTCTCGGTTCTTAAAGCCGCCCCCGACCTCCCTGACGCTGCAGTGTGACGTAACGGTCCCTTTGACCGTGAAGACGAAAGCGCGTGGGCACCAACTCGCTTAATGGCTCCTCACTCAAAGGAGACGACGGCAGGCCAACTCCCCACTCACCAATCAGTCGGTGGCCGGGAAGGCGAGGCGGCGCACCTTTTAAGGCTAAATGCGCATTATGCAAATCTCATGCATGCTGTGCGGGAGTATTTCTCCCATATACATCGAAAATCGCTGAGATTATTAATTCCATATACTAGTACCCGAAACTTAATAGCTGTTATCCGCAAGGCCCGGCACACGCGATCGGATTTGTCCGCTTCCAGTAATTGAGGCGCTCAAATTTCATTGAATCCACCTCTATATATTAAACTGCTAGTCGTCTTGATGGCTAGAAATATAGTGTATAGCCGACAGAATAACGTTAAAACAGCTTCAAGTTAGACTCTGGTGTAGCATTTCGGTGCAAACATATACTAAACCAAAGATAAAGCAGAGATTGTGTCCCTTTTTTATTGAAAAATTCAGCAAATCTTTTCTTTTTGTTATTTGAATCAATCTTTTCACTCCTTTTCCACCGCTAAGCTGAGCAAAAACTTAAGTCATATCATAAAATGCATGAAAATCGTTTGACAGAATACTTAATATGAGTGATATACAATGTAAAATAAAATTATTGGATGGCTTGAAGAGTCAGTTAAGAGAAAACATTGGTTCTGATAATCACAAGACCAGCTGTACACGAGTTCTCGGGTAAAAAAGTTTTTTTTTTCTTTTGGGACGATATTAGGAACACTTATTAAGTCGAAAAGTGGATTTTGTTTTTTTACTTTTTATTTTTTTTGTTTTTTATAACAAAAAATCTAAAAATCAACCTCCAGCCCTAAGACTAAATAGTTTTGGCTACACGGAGGTATTTTTGCTTTTGGAAAATATTTGTTAGGGCTTGATTTTTTGGCAAATTCCCTCTGAGGGACGATGTTTGGGCCCCTTACCTTAATGACCACTCTATGTAAATGTTGCCTTCAAAGAGCGTCCGCCATTTTTGACGTACATTTTTGACATAGCGCACGAATATCGACAACATCTCGGCAACTTATGCAAAGTACGGGTAAAGAAACGTGGTAACCTATTGTAATGTTCTTCATTTCATGAGAATCCTACCACTACTTAACCATCTGCGTAACTGTAAAGATTTTCGAAGATAAATGAAAACGGGCGTTTTCTTGGACAATTTTTCATGTTTGAGCCTCCCTATCTAAGAAACGGTGAAGATCTAAGGCAAATGGCTTATCATTCCGTAATCAGCAATCATTTGTGGGTGTAAGTGCCTTCTGGTCTTGACTTTGGTCTGACTGCGTACCGTTGTCCTGACTGATACTGTGATGAGGGCTGCATGCCTGGTGTGGAATCACCCCGTGCCACACACCCTAGTAGTGGCTTGCACGGTATTTCGTAGATGTAGATAGGTGCCAAGTCTGAGGTATTTACATCAGAAAGAGCAATTTTGGTCTATGTTCGGTTTCTTTCGATTTCCAACCACTGTGCGTCGTCGTGGCGTGTGGTAGAGTGCTTTAGGACACCTACTGTGAATAGGGGTGAGAACAGGGCAAAGGAATTTGAAAAGGGAAAGAGTGAAAGCGAACTGAATGCAAACGGAACGTATTTAAGTGCCTAGTCTTGTTAATTTGTTGTACGTTAATGTTGAGTGAGGAGAAGGAATTTGTGTAATTTTCAGTTACGAAGTTTATCTTTCTTATTTTGTCACTTCTATAGGTCCAAGCGGTATAGCACGAGTGCACTCTACTAATTCAGGCTTCACGTCGTGGAAGTTAATTGTATCCAGAGTTAAAGTATACATCTATTATTATACCAGACAATTTTATTAAACTTCAACATCAGGCACCTGATGATGCCACTAGTTGGTGAAATGCGCAGTACCAAGTTAATTAAAATTCTGTAGTAAAGTACGAGATGCATTCTTAGCGCCACATTCCCCATTTCTTGCCGTCCGTTTTCATTGGCTGAGATTCAATTCTTTTACCTACGTGCATTACGGGAAATAAGACGGATTCAAATGAATAAAATATGTTTATGAAGAACTAATACTCTCCAAGGGTGGAGACCCGTCTACTTTTATTGTCCTTATCCTCACGCTATCGCGGAAAATGTTTGCGTCAAAAAGGCATAGTTTAAGCTAGGGATGGGCCAAATGTATCGGCGGTTCGCAACTTACTCAAAACAAATCCTCGCAATTGTGTTTTCCGGTTGGACAGCGAGCCCGCATATTCATTATTCTGAAGCTTGCAGGATTGAATTCCGTGCGAAGTCCCTTGCCCCTTGCGAAGAGTCGTACCTCCTTACTCCCATTAGTATAAGGCATGTGGTGATGCGACCAACGACAGATTTCATTTTTGCCATTAATAATATTAAGTGGCGATGGTAAGTTAAATGGTGGATGGAGGAAGGGGGAGAAAACTCGGCGTCGACATTTGTATTCTCTTAACAAATGGAGTAAAAGACCCGCAGTGTCCATGCCCCATCTGGAGGAAGTTCTGCTCTTGTAATGATCTCCAAATTGAAAACAAGTCCGGGTTGGTATCCTTCACCGAGTCCGCCACCTTTAAAATTCTCACCAAGGCTGGTCATTTAAGTTGGAGGACTCAAATTCGAACAAGTAGAGCATTTCATTACTTATTTAGAACGCTAGAAGAATACGAACATAGTAGCAAAGACATGCGGAAGAGAGTAGCGCTAGCTAAGGAGGCGTTTAGCAATCAAATGGAGCTGATGACGGGGACCTTGGGTAAGGATGTGAAGAAGAGGCTGGTGAACAGCTTGTGGAGCGTGACGTTGTATGGGACGGAAACGTGGATCCTCAGAAAGGAGGACGAGAATAGGCTGCAGGAATTTGAGATGTGGGTGCGAGAAGGATGGAGAAGGCGAGGTGGACGGAGAGGAAGACTAACGAGGAAGTGCTTGAGATGGTGGACGAGGAAAGGAAACTTCTGAATGAAATTCGAGATCGGTAGAGTAGGTGGCAGGAGGATGTAATAAGGGACGATGGGTTGCTCAAGGATGTGATGGAGGGAAGGATGTTGGGCAAGCAGGGAAGAATAGGTTTCATGGACACGGTGAATAAGGGTAGATCGTATGCTGAGGTGAAAAAGGATATACTAGGGGGAGATAGGCCCCTGAAAATGTAGAAACGTGGGAGGAGATTCTCTGACATTTAACAAAACCTACCTTAACCGGTAGAATACTTTGAACAAAATTAATGGTGGGTCTTTTATCCTCATAAACTTCTATTCAATGTCTCTTTGAGAGATGCTTTATAATGAGCGTTTGATTATGGTCAATCTTATTTCAGCTGGGGCTCTTAGCACACCAGCCGTGAGAAGAAATAACATTTGAGACGATGTCTTAATCAACTACTTACTCTCCTTCATGTAAGTCTCCCTCACCAACCTGCGGCTCTCCTAATTCATTATTATCAATATCACTCACTTTCGTCAGTCTCACTTGGTGGTATTCCATCATTAAAAAATTTAAGATGTCAACTTTTACTAAAACCACTTGATTTATTAAACAACGACTTAGGTTTCGATGTGTATTCACATCATCTTCAGGTCCGAAAGATGATGTGAATGCACATCGATGTTGTTGTTTAATAAATCAAGTGGTTTTAGGAAAAGTTGACATCTTAAATTTTTTACATTTCAATGCGATTTTTCAATGTAAACTCCACAATTATTAAAAAATATAAGATGACAACTTTTACTAAAACCACTAGATTAACTAAAGAACGACCCAGGTTTCGATGTGCATTCACATCATCTTTAGGACCTGAAGATGATGTGAATACACATCGAAACCTTGGTCGTTGTTTAATAAATCGAGTGGTTTTAGTAAAAGTTGACATCTTAAATTTTTTCATTATTATCACTTGAAAATCCTAAAAAATGAAACGACTGTGTAATACGTAGAATTTGCCGCGAGAAAAAACTCTTTAAGCTTGAAAAAGCTATATTATACATTCGGTCATGGAACATATTGCAACAAAACCTTGTGTTTCGAACGTTTATAGATATTTAAAAAAATAGAGATAATTCCAGAATGATCTTGTTCGCTACTTTTTCAATGCAGGACCAATTATTTGCATATTCCTCTTGAAAAGAGACTCCTGCACGACAGGCACATTTTGGCTGGTAATAAATGCATTTCCTTGAGTTGGACCAATACCAGCCATACCTAACAAAAAAACAATGTAAAAATGTAATAAAAAGCAATATACAAATGTAACAAAAAATAATGTACTAATCAGTTTACTTCGAACACTGAGATGGAGTTTCTTCATTATCTTCACCCCGACAGACTTTCAATGATTTATCTAAAGCAGCTTTCACTTTGATGTCATGAGTCATACGATTCATCTCAGGGTTGGGATGATATTTAGATGGCAAAGGAGTACTATGCAATCCACATGTTTGGCATTTCAGAGTCACTTGCTAGCGATTCCGATCATACTATCGTGGACTATATCTAGCACCGATAACTCATTTTTGCAGCCCAAGGAAAATTTTGTATTTTGTTTTATGAGGATACTAAATTGGTACCTGTCATTGTTTAAAATTAAAGATTTCGTAGTCTGTGGTCATTAAAACACTGATACTATGTAATAATATTTCGTAGAAAATGTCGACGTGAAGCGTGGACAAATTCCATTATAATGAGTTGAAAACGCCTTCGTTTTCACGAATGAAAAGGAATGCGCAGCCGGGAAGTGGTTAGATCATCGCTAATGTCTTGTGCCTGGCATGAGAGGTTTCAATTAGCACCTATTCATGCATCAAAAACGTTTTCTCTGAAGTCGCTAAGTCATGCCTTTCATTGAATAACGGAACGGATATTCGGAGTAACGAAACAACTCACTACCCGTAGTTTTAGAGATGAATACAGCGGTCTTGCAGTTTGAATTTAATGGCATTCAACTAGCATTTTTGCATTTAAAAGAAGCATTAAATAGTATTAAAATGCATTGTACGCTATTGCGATTTTTGAACATTTTCAAGGTTATACGGCTGAATACACATTGTTGGCGAATACATTAAGTTTTTTCATATCCCTATGAGTTGCGAGAAATCGAACTTAGCGCAATTAAAGATTGTATAACTCACACGTTCCAGATACTAATAATTTTTATGACTTCCTTTTTTATTCAGATTTATCCCTTTTGAGTTGTCTTCTCAATTTTTTCTGCTCATCCACAGGTGACGTATGTGCAATAGAGTTCTTAGAACGAAAAGGTGAATGTATGTGGGGGATATGCTTTGATTTAATTGAGTAGCAATAGTTAATGATGTACTTAGTTTTATGAATTTGTTAATCGATAAATTTTATGAAAGCGCTGATAGCCTCGCTGTAAAATTCGGTGGAAAAACTGCGAAGCGTTGTATCATGGTGAGTTAATGAATGCATAGCTCATTCTAAAACCCTTGAGCCAAGATCACTCTCGACCTCTCAAGTCGGGTTGAGAATTGGAGGTTTTTTTTGCGATTAAGACGCACCATTTCATCTGCGTGCTGAAATGAACGGTACTGATGAATAGCGGCAATTTCTCTGAATGTAAAGTGGGTATGTAGGAACCAGGTGTCATGAACACTAAATTTTATATGATCATGTTTGTCTAAGTTCTAATGTTCTTCGTCTAACTCCTGGATAGCAGATGCGGTACACGGAGTTTTCACGCGGATAGATATTCCCTTCTATGCCACTCCCAATCCACTAATATGCGCATAGGAAATTCCAAACTTTAAAGAGGAAAATACAATGAAGTGCTGGCAAAAGATTTGAGGCGTCTTTATATTTTCATCATGATACATAAAATGAAGGAAAAACTTCTGGCTGGTTTTACCTTCATAAAAACTTATTTCATCATGATTGATTTTGATACAAAGATGATACTACGATATGAAGTCGTCAGATGATAGTGCTTTGTGCGGAAGTCAGTCACGATTAAACAAATATACAAAGCTAATTATGGAGCCTCCCTGAAGTTTTCTTCGTAATATGAATCATCAAGTTATGGCGGTTCGAGAGAACACAATCAATTAAGGAAGGGTTCATTAGTCATTTAAGATCTTTCCCAGTAGCGCCACTAAATCCAGGCGCGTAAAAAAAAAACAAATAAAAACGACAAATACGCCCACGAATTTTTCCGCGCGTTTTAATGGGTTGACGCCTTAAACCTTCACGAAACTCATAACCATGAACACATCCGCATACTTCAATGCGGTCAATAAGTCTCTGACCTCGAGAGATGGGCTAACTTGCAGTGAATTCGTTACACAGGCAACTAACTTCTCCCCGAGAAACTATGTCAATGAGTCAAGAGGCGGTGTTGAAGAATTGAGTAGAGACAAAACAAGCATTTTCTTTGAATGAGTTCTTTACACTCAGCCTTCTTTTGACCTAAATTTTTGTTTGAACTTGTGTATGGACCTCGAAGATGCAGTGGAGCAAATTTTCCTCGTAAACTGCCATGAACCTTGCTCATGTATTTTGCTCCTTACGAGCGTCAAAGTTAAAAAAATGACAATACAATAAGTTGTTTTTATCTGATAACTGTAAATAGATAGGAAAATAGCCGTGGTGTTGTAATTTTTCATGGGATGAATTTGTAACGACCTAGTCAAGCCCAATGAAGTTTGGCAGATTTTTTAAAAACTTTTCTACCGGTAAGGTAGGTTTTATTGAATGTCAGAGATTCTCCTTCCATTTTCTACTTTTTCAGGGGCCTATCTCGCTTTTTTCGCCTCAGCATACGATCTACCTTTCCTCATCCTGTCCATGAAACCTATCCTCTTTCTTCATCTTCCCCGCTTGCCCATTGTTTAGTAGATATATGTTAAATAAAATACTCCTTTTTGGTTTCCATCTCTTCTTACCTGTACTTCGCAGAATTTTAGGAATGGAAAAGCAATTAAAAAAACATGTTTTTCGCCAGACCTCATTTCATACACAAATGAGCGTGACTACCTACCAAGTGAGTCGGACATGGAAATATTTAATCAGAGTCCTAAATCAATTTTTTATCCCTATCTGTGTTTGCGAATAAATTCCGCATCTATTCATCTCAATGGAGGAATGTTGAGGAGCTATTACAGTACAAAAATAAACCTTCCCCTAATCTGTAACGAACTTTCACAAAGCTCTGCTTGTTTATGACAGTGATATAGGAACTTTCGTGAGGCGTTCTTACACATGACCACATTTCCATGAAAACGATTGTGCCTGTTATCTCCACTTTTTTGCAGTGCTTCCATCATCTCAAGTGCTTCGCGTGATAAATGACAATCGCTTGCGATGAGTTGTTTTTTTATCAACGTCATCAGTACGATAATTGGTTTGTTGTAGCTATTAAATTATTTATTTCATCCTATAACCCATTCATACGTCCTTATTTACGTTAAGATATTGAGTTGCTGGAATTTAAGGCTAAAGGAAGTTGAACTTGAACAAATAATTACTCAAGCAACGTGATTTCAAGTGCGTGGAAGACATGGCAGTCCAGGAAAAAATAGTGAAACTTTCGAAAAAATTTTCATAAATAACTGTTGCCGTATTTGAGACGTCACGAGGTTGTATTGTACGCATTTGTTTGTTTGCGCCAGTTTCGTATGAACTTTTAATGGTAAAAATTGGAAAATAAGAGGCCATCTCTCTATTCCTTGTGTTAGCAACCCTCTCTGTCTCCGCGAAATAAATATATATTATTTATATTCTTATTATTTCCAATGATTTCTGCCGTCGCATATTAATGTCTCTTTTGGTCCTAATATTGCTTGATAATCTCTCGGCGACTCAGGCTTTCAACGACAGGTTGGCTATAATATTATCTGAAATGCTAAATTTATTAATATCCCTTCCTACTACCATTCATGTGTTCCTCTTCTCGCTTGACTCTGGTTGTCTTTTCGGCGTCATTGAAAAACAAGTTATATTGAGCCGCTCTGGCTGACTCTTACTCCTTCAACTCACCGTCTTAATCTCTATCCGTCACAAATGGGAGCTTTCCATTCGCATTAGTGCGCCACTTACTTCGCTACTCTTCAGCATTCTTGCTTGCCGTTTGTATCAGACCTTGCGCACTGTGTAGCGCATTTTTAAACCGATGGGGAGTAGACTTGATGTGCGCCAGACAATAAGAGCACATCCATAACTTTATTCGCGATTTTCTTGTGCCACTGATAACTAATATCCTCAATGAAACATAATGCAAAAGTGTTTCAGTCATTGGTCGTTCAATCCTATGATTGGTTAACTGGGGCCCTCCACCCTTCCATATTTAGTGCTAGTTCCCTTTACTCCTGGGATCTCTTCCTGTGTACTTTCCTCTTTATTTGGTCCATAAACTTATACCTGGGTCTTCCTCTGGGGACTTTTCCCTCCATTTTACCTTCAATTATGTTTTTCACAAACCTGTTGAGTCTCAGGGTGTGTTCATTTCATTTGGTTTTACTTTTCTGTACAGTGTTCCATGTGAGGACTCTCAGCCAGTCGCAAATCTTACTCCTCTCCGTCGATGTCGAGGAAACAAGAGGAATTTTTTCCCCATTGTTTAAACGCTCAAGGCACGCCCGAGCAGACGAGATAGATCTTTTTTAAAAGAGTTGAGGGTGCCAAGCCTTCCCCTATCTTCTCACGTCCATCCCCTCCCGACATCGCCCACCGGAATATTTCCACGGGCTCTTTCCTCCCCGTGTGAGCATCGCAGGACGTTGCCTCCGCCCGCGTGCAACCGCGGCCGGCTGCTGCTGCTGCTGCCCGATGCCGGGGACGGGATCTCCCACGACAGAAGACTGGTTTAGGTCACCACTCCTTCGTAAGGGAAATAAAAAAAAACGAGAATCACTGTTCAAGGACATTGTTATTTGACTCGAAAAATATCCCGTTCCGTTTATTCCCCCCACACCCGGTCGTGTCCAGCACCTAAATAAGGAATGCTAGGGAGTGCTCGGAATTCTTTGTCCCTCTGGTTTTTTGGGCGTCTGTCGAACAGCCTCTTGAGGGTAACTATCTGTCTAGTGGTAGCGAAACATGGTTGCAGTTAAGCAGGAGGCCATTTTCAGTGGAAGAGTTTAATGCCTACGAAATGGCTCTGCACGATGGATTAAGGTAGTCTCCGGGTTTGTACACCATGGTACCTAAAGGTCCCAAACATTCATGGCCAACGAATGTACTATTTGTTATGCTCATTGACTATTATGCTCTTTATGGCATTTTAGGCAGTTTGAACGGAATATCATTTCACCTAAACATCAATGAAATTAGTCTCATCATCATCTCATTTTTAAGGAAAATATCTCACTCTTCCAAAGATAACAAAATATCAGCCCATAGCCGAACTACTTTCCGAGATATTTGTCCAAAAAAATACCAGCCATTTTACATTGGATATGTTACAGGTAGGAACTCCAGAGAGACACTATTTAAAAAATTAGGAATTCCTAACACATAGATCTCGTCCAAAAACTATCAATTTTTAGATATTTTATTTACGTGTCTATTTTTCAAAATAAACCATGCATTTACCGGAGTATTTTTTCATAATCAGAAGAAAATCTTTGATGCCATAGTTTTTTTAAACGTCAAGCGTGAGATAAATGAGACTCACTCAAGAATTTATATTTAATTACTGAGGATTTTGGTCATTGAAAAGTATATTATTGTAGCATTAACATTTAAATATTTACTTCATGGTTCCTACTGGCGCTGAAATTCAAACGTATTATTGGTAATTGTAATTGTAATTACGAAAAACCAGATGGATTGGATACACCCTGAGACACAATGGGTTTGTGAAGAACATAATTGAAGTTAAAATAGAGGGAAGTTCCCAGAGGAAGACCCAGAAATAAGTTCATGGACCAAATAAAGAGGAAAGAATATACATAGGAAGAGATACCAGGAGGTAAGGATACTAGCATTTGATGGGGAAGGGTGGAGGGCTGCAGACAATGAATCATAGGATTGAACAACCAATGATTGGAATATGGTCTCCTTAACGACTAAGGAACTATCTCGCTCAAACTACCTTAAGCAGGAGGCCATTCTCAGCAGATAAGTTTAATACCTACGAAATGGTTCTGCACGGGGGAGTAAGGTTGACTCCGGGTTCGTATACATGGTACCCGAAGGTCACAAACATTCATGAACAATTATACTTTGCACTATCTGTTATTCTCATCGACTGTCTAGTGAGAAAGTGTATCAGCTCTTAATCAAAACTGTTTACGAGAGGAAAAAATTCCTGGGAAATTGAATAAAACACAGGAATTTCACCGCCTATGTCTTAAAGTTATTAGCAAATTACTACCGTTGTCGAAGTCAAAATGCGATAATACCATACAAATGGCACTACAATCGGCTCCTATGGCTGGAAAAAATTTGGTCATCAAAAATATAATCGTGGAATCATCTGAGTATTTTTTACCTTCATTTTGGTTTTTTGCATTCTATGAGCGAAAGCAGAGACTTTTAAACCAAGTAAACATTACTGAGTAATTTTGTATTTATTTTGAGTCACACAGTTAGGCCAAAGTCTCCTTAATCAAATTATTTTGATGGGATTCCCAATGAGTTGCGAGCACTGAAACAGTATTTCGATCGAGCTTATTTTGGACCGTAAGAATGGCCATGAAATGCTCTGCTGATGATAGTACCCTCAACACGTTAAATTCGGTTGGGTTTGTAGTATTACCTGCAGTATATACTACTCTCCTCTCCGCTCATTAGCCAACCTGCTCAACGGAAGCCTTCCCTCTTATTGGAGCCGACTGCCACGATGTTTCTTTGCCACTAAGCACAAGTTTTAAGACCATTAAGGTGGTTTGAGCGAGGTAGTTCCAAAGTCATAATAGAGACCAATTTATAATTATACGTTTTAACTTCACCAGCTGTAGGACACATGAATAAAATATTGCATTATTAATGGTGCAATAATATAGTTTTTTATGATAGAAAATTTAAGTAACTAAACGAAAATATATAATTAAGTCTTTAACATGACTCACTTTTTTTCGAGCAGTACGTTCGAAACTCCTTCAACATGGAAGGTGTTTTGTGATCCCGAAGAATTTACTGCGGTGACATTGTGATTAATTTTTAAAAGTAGTTGAGAAAACATACAAACTATACACTGCTTTTTTTATGAGATCTAGATGTTAATATTTCCTGAATTTTTAAATTATCTCTCTTTGGAGTGCATACACGTGCTATTTCCCATGTAATAGAGCCGGTATTTTTTGGTAATAACTCGGAAATTTGTGTGGTAAGGGGTTGAATTTTTGGTGTCATTGGAAGGGTGGAATGTTTCTTTAAAACGAGACCAAATTCATTAATTGCATGGTGAAATGGTATTTCGCTCAAACTACCTTAAAAGCCAGGATTTCTCTTATGAAATTTGATGTTCATAAACTTCTAGAACGCGCACATGGAACTCAATCAGGGGCTAATTTCCGGTCTCTCGTCAGGCATGATCGTAGCCATTCAGGCATATCTCCGCAACTCTCAGGTTAAACGAAACGTCGAATGAGAGGGTACATAGGTATAAGCTCTTAATTAAAACAGTTTGCGAGAAGCCAAAATTCATAGGAAATAGAATAAAGCATAGGAATTATGCGGCCTAATTATTAAAGTTATTGACAATTTACTATTTTACTTTATCTAAAAATGCGATAGTTCCATTCAAATGGGGCTTAAGTTGGCTCCTGTGTCTGGGAAAAATTTAGTCATCAAAAATATATTCGTGGAATAATATGCGTGTTTTGTAGCTTACTGCTTGTTTCCGTTATGAAACCCATTTCGACAGTGAAAGCAGAGTTTTACTCCATGTAAATAAAACTGTGTAATTGAGTGTTTGTGTTGAATATACCTACAGTCAGGCCAGAGCCACCTTAATCAATTTTTTTAGATGGGATTCTCCCATAAGTGTCGAACTCTAAAAGCCTATTTCGATCAAGCATTTTCTGGACCAGAATCTTGGCCGTGAAATGCGCCGCTGGATCCTTTACAGCCCTCAAACGTTAAATACGGTTGTGTTGGTAGCATTGCCTCCAGTGTGTACTCTGCACTCCTTAGCTGACCTGTTCCACGGAAGCCTTCACGTCCTCGTCACCCCTCTTATTACAGCTGACTGGCATCATGTTTCTTTGCCACATTTCTTTGTTTTGAGGGCGTATAACACCAGAATTTCTATTATGAAATTTGACGTTCAGAAATTTCGAGAACGCAGGCAGGTACTTCGATCAAGGAATATTTTTCTGTCTCTCGTCAGGCATAACCGTGGTCATTCCATTAAAACTCCGCATTACACAACGATACATTCCACTGCGCATCTATCAGTTTATTATAATGTGCAATGATTGCCTTGCATATAGTGGCCTCTATCCTAACTTGATTCTGCCATTACTACAGATTCTGGCTGAAAATACGCTTCAGATATTTATTGCCCTGTTTCAAATTCGAATTTCATTACGTTGTTATGCGCGGCCTTCCTATTCAAATATAGTTGTTTTAATACTTTTCTACAAAGAATTCTGTTGTTTTTAATTGTAAAATATTCAGAATATAGCATAAACTATTGATAATTTTTGAAATCATCGAACTGAAAGTAGGAATCATAAACAAAGTTTAATATGAACTGTTAGTTGATGAGCATAACTGGGTACTAGTATTTAAAAGTATTTTTTTGTTAGGGAAATGGGCTCCTTCAATTTTTCTACCTAATTTATCATAATCTTCTCCAAATTTTAAAGTGGTATTTGTTCCATGCCTCTACTTTTCATCAACAAGATTAAAAATCTTCGTAATTTATAAGATACTCGGTCCTTTTGTAAATTAATGTTTCAACTTTTCGGCTCGTTCGCTGATTAACGGCATCATCTGATGGCACATGGCCATAGAATATATGATGGTTGCTCAAGTCATTGATAAATTGCTTGAGCAAGTCGACTAACATATCTGTTTTCGGTCGAGTTTTTGTCGTAATTACGTGGGGAAAAAATTACAAAGATCTAAAAAAGGTTTAGAAAGGCAGGAGCCAGTGGAAACGTGAGGCTCAGACCTTCTACAAAGTGATGCCAAGAAATGTAAAGTTCAGACTGAATTTTGACCTGAACACACTTCCGGGATGTGAAGTAAAACTGTGTCTGCCTAAAAAGAAAATTTCCCGAGAATAAACTGAGGCCAATAAACAGAACCTGGTTGTGGGGCGTGTCATTCTATGGATCGGAAGCATGGACCATTGGAAAGGCTGACCAGAAAAGACCAGAAACCTTCGAAACCTGGTGCTGGAGGGGGATGCTGAAGATAAAATGGACGGACTGCCTTACAGGAAAGGAGAACCAGATGGATTGGTCACACCCAAAGACACAATGGGTTTATGAAGAACATAATTGAAGGTAAAATAGAGGGAAAAGTCCCCAGAAGAAGGCTCAGGAACAATTTTATGGAACAAATAAAGAGGAAAGTACATAGGAAGAGATACCAGCAGGTAAGGGAACCAGCATTAGATAAGGAGGAGTGGAGGGCTGCAGTCAATCAGTCTTTGATCGGATTGGATTGAACGACCAATGAATGAAACAAAACTCAACGAAATCTCAAGTATAACCTAGCCATATTTTACTTTTAAGGCCTTAATTTGAATATGATACGACAGATAATGAAAGTCGAGCCCTATATAACGGAGGACATCATGACCAAGTAGCTAATCTGGTACGGGAATGTAAAGAGAATGAACGAGGATAGACTACCAAGAAAGATCTTGGAGCTAACAATCCTAAGGAAAAGAGGAAGACCTAAGAAGAGCGGGAAAGAGGGAGTGGAAAAAGAAATTAGAGCGAGAGGATTGGAAGGAGATCTATGGAAGGACAAAGAGACTTCGAGGCTAGAAATCGGAAGACGTCAGATGACGTTATGCACCGATCCTACATACATAATTTGAATATGTTGCCAGCATTTGTGGTCCTTCGGAGATTAGGCTAATGAACCCATTTCGGACATGCTTAGAGAAGATATGTAGAGGGTCATTATGATGATTTTATGAAATTAGGTTATTAATGTCACGATTATAATACAAAAAATATGAAAAATCTCGGGTCATGTGTCAAAAAATCGACAATCTATGAAGAAGTTCGCGGCAGATTTCTTATGCCGCGGCATAGAAAAATTATGAGAATCCCATTCTTTTCCAGTAGATTAGATTGTGAGAAAAAAAAGAGGGAAATCTTGTATCGCACCGACTGGATTAAAAAAATTCCTTTTTCCGCGAACGTTGGAAGACCATATTAACTGGCATTAGGACGTTATAATAGGGTTGCCCAACAGGTGTTGGATCTGCTGCTCACGCATTCGTTTGGCGTTGTGATCATAACTAATGGCGTTCAAAGTGGTTTCAACGAGTTACGGCTGCAAAAAAGTTGATTTTTTTCAACCTAAGCGCCATAAAAGTTCTAGAACAGCGATTTAAAAATTCCACACCAGTCACTCAACGTAAAAAAATGAACAACTCTTACTAAGCGGTTTATTTTATTGCAATTGGCTCGTAAATTATTGAGTGTATGTATGAATATATGTATGAATATGAGTATGAATGAAAATATGAGTTATGTGTAATGTATTAAACTTGGGTTTATTAAACTTTTCCTCAGACAGTACTTAGTGTAACGTGCTGTATGCAGTTGTTTTTATTAATTTAAATGGAGTATCGAACAATTATATCTCAATATAATAATGCAGACGTTATGAACTAATTTCCAATTCGAACCAATTCGAATGAAACATCAGATGTTTCATTCCTACGACACAATCGTGATCTCCATTTTTACTTTTGTGACACATAGCCATCCAAACATGTACTTTTATATCAAATTAACCCACTAATTCTATTAATTTTTTTCTAGATACCCATTCAACTAAATATATTTATTGTCTATGTAAAAATTAGTTGCAAATATTGTTCAGGGTTAATTTACTATTTAGAAATAAGAAAGTGAAGCCCTTGGATGAAAATGTATGTATTATGTAAATAAGGCTTTCTGGCAAGATGAAATATGATCAAAATCAATAATACGAGTATCAAAGTTCTATTGCAGTATATATCAATGTTCCCTCCTATCAGATTAAGTCCGCGGGTAAAATTGATTGTTGGCGAGTTCACTTTGTACAAGTTGTTGGGCGTGTTGATTAAAAAACTTCGTACTTCCCACACTTTTTTATTAACTACGACTGGTTTTTACGTTTCGGGTCTTACCCACCCTAATTACCGAACCTTTACGGTTGTAACATTTATATATTTATCTAAACATGCACTTTTGTATCCCATAAACCGCTCTAAATCTTTTTTTTTATTTTCCGTCCAACCTCGCCTAATTACCCATCTTTTGCATAATTACGTTCAGTTCATGTTTTGAGGATAATGCGCCCTCTGCGACGCAACCATGAAGTGGTGAAGTGGAACAGTGTACTAGATTAGCTAGATAACCGTTATTCCACTTACGAAATATTATAAATTATTCTCCAATTTCTCATCTACACATCCTAGATGGTTGGATTTCCTAATTATTGGCCGCATCCCCTTAAGTCACTCCGAACTGATGCGGGCACTTGATTTTAGTATTTTTTATTATTTTACAAAATGTTTTGTTATTCCAAGGAGTTGATTGGACGATTGATTGGATAATGGCCTGGAAATAAATCGGACTTTCTTGAAATTCCTCCCATCGCACGGTAATCAAAAAGAAACTACGCTGAAGAGAGCGCCGAATTTATTTAACACTTTGCGTGCCTGACTTTAGACTGAGGATTTTTCACACTTAACTGGAATGCGAAAGAAGACTCTCTTAAATATAGGTTAATGAACTTTTATTTATTATAAAAATTTATTTCGGCACTTTTTGTCATATGCATGTCTACCAGAAATACTACAGCCATACCATTACGTCCAACTACCGTTCAATAATGATAATCCAAAGATGTCCTTGCACGTCCATCGTCCTTCTCATAAAATATGAGAGGACATACTATTACGTCCATGGCAGTTTGAGTGTTAATTGAGACAAAGTTACGATAAGATATTCAGAATAGGCTACAGAAAAAGTGGTCAAGAGAGGAAACAGCACCTCTTCTCTGTGTTTACGAATTCCTGAATATTTCTGTGTAAGTTTAATTATAGAACAGCTCTGTATGTAAACCTTATGAGAAGCGAATGAAGTGTTTATCTGCTCACTATAAACTCCAGCTTTTTTCCTACAGTTTCTCAGCTGCTGGGATGCAAGAATTATCGCGCCAGCCACGGAAATAATGAGTTGGCATCGGTCCTAAAATTATCACTAAGCGTGGCGAGTTGTTTGATTCAAAATACTTTAAACTACCACGATGATTCACTTCTGATCGTCATAGTACACACAAGAGTTCTTTCTTCACGCGCACAATCATAACTACAAGAGGAACTCTAGGCACGTTTTTTTTTGTTCGTCATGAGCATAACAAATTCTCGCAAAGTGACGTCTGATGTTACTTCTTATATACTTATTTATGATTTCAGCAGTTTCAGGCGATATATCGTGGAAGTTCGTCATATTACAACAGAAACAACCATTGCACTTTTCCACAGGAAATTTTCATGAGTACGACGCGTTTCAGCTCACAGAGCCATTATCTTCTCTTACCTGATGATAGCTCTGTGAACTGAACCACGTCGAACTCGTTAAGTATCCTGTGGAAAGTGCAATTGTTGTTTCCGTTATAATAGACTTAATTATGTTGAGAGAAGAGTCTGAGAGACTTAATTGAGACCATTCATCATCCAACATATCTCCACAGCTTGGTATCCTCAACTGACGTGGTTTATAACCAAGAATTTCTTTTCAAAATTACCTAATTGAAGGGGAGAACTCTCTCAAAATGGGGAATGGGACCACGGACATCCTCCAGGCGATTTTCCTCACGTCCTTTGCCATTGATCGCGGCATTTAAAAGAATATTGCACTCGTTCCGTCGCTCACTTGTTAACATTCCGAGCTCGCGCGCGGAAGCGTGGGAGACGGTGCTTCATTTCAGAGCGGGAGCGGAATGAGCCACGGCCGAACTCTCCGACTCGACTTCACCCGTGCGGAAAAATACACAAAAAGCTTTCGAATGGGCGAGTTTATTCATAGGCGCCGCTTCTGGAGGCCATGTGGGTAAAGAAAAGGGCCCACGCTTTGGAGCTATTCGAGGCAGGAACCAGTGACGAATTGCTGTTCTGCGAGGAATCTCGAATTGATCTCTCTGGCTCTCTCTGAAAAAAACTTAAATCTTCCTCCGCGATAAAGACTTGGTACCGCGACTCATGGAAAACAGGTTTGTGGCACTTTCCCTCTGGGACTCCAGCCAAGACTTGACTGCTCGCGGAGTGTGAAACAAGATAAACAAGGTCGGAACATGAAGATTTTGTCCAAAAGCATTTATTTTTACGTATCAATCCATTCGAATATATGTCATTGCCATGCTTGCGGATGTAGAAGCACTTAAAGTTAATTAGTATTTGGTCTGCCGCAAGCATTCCCAATTAGAATTATTCTGCATGTGGCCAAACCCTGACCATATTAACGAATAGAACGTGACGTCAAGAACTGTTTTATTGTCGCTTTTCACGGTAAATTTTATTGCACAAATGAATGAATCATAGCATCCACAAGACAATGAAAGGTATTAGACCAGTTTCTATCTTCCGTTCAGCAATTAATACAATTTTCCGCTTTTCACAATTCACGGTACAATTTTCCTTCTGAAAGAATTCATGCATTCGTTTTCACAATAAAATTGACCGTGTAAAGCGGCCTTTAGAAAATATTTCAGTACAACTAGGCATAATAATCGAATCTCAATAGAGAAGTAATTGAGAATTACACTGCCGTTTGTGCTTTTCCTTCGTAATTATATATTTTTAAATATTGAATTTAACATAACAGGTATCCAACATGAGGTCTCATCCATATTGCTCCGGATTAATGGTGGTTCTTATAAGGTCTGGTTATCTTACTGTGTGCAGTGAGGAGTACTTTCGGATATCAAATTGTTAAGTAGCAGCCTTTTATATGGTGATCTTTCGAGCAGAAATAGGTCACAGTATGACAGCATTGTCGGAATTGACAAATTTATATGGGTTTAGAGGTGGGTATGTACTTTCATTTTGATGGCATGCTGTAATTCACAAACTAGTCCCTCTATGTGATAGTAATAAATCAAATTTTATATCTTCTACAGTTTTATTATAAAGAGTAATACTAGTTTCGGCAGTTACGCCACATTCAGTAACATGAAGATGGCGTTACTGCCGAAACTAGTAGTACTCTTTATGGGAACCTGAATATTGCGTAACTATCGAAACTAGAAATACTCTTTATAATAAAACTGTGGAAGATACCAAGTTGCCAAAGCTACCACCATGTCAAATCTTCAACTTTTGCAGTCTTGATTTGGGAAGCCATATTCTGCCAAGAAACGCGTATTTCAACTTTGGCAGAAAGACCAGAAGATCGATGGTATTTTAAATTGTAACGAGTACACAAACTCCCCAAATAGTTTAACCGCATGAACTCAAACAAATATGAAAATACTACGCAGGATGTGGTCGAAACAGTGACTGTCATGAAATGGTAGCTTCGTATGACTACATTAATTGCTGAAGAGAATCGGATAATTTAATTTCCTCCTGTTAACAACGGTGGATTCAACGTTTCTCTTATTCCAATTATCTCATCGGATGTATCTCAAAGGTTGACAGTATTGAATTGATGGAATAATTCCTTTTATCCTCGAAGAGTTCCACTTCGTGCGTTATTTTGAATGACGAACAGTTTGGGGGTATTATTTTCAGGGAACAAGTATTATTTGGATTATTTTGACCGGTGGCCAGGCTGTTTATGCGCTCATCTGGCCAACCAAACGTCCCAGGTTCGAATCCCACCTCCGATATAGTTTTGCCCTCGATTAAAGATTGAGGTGTTGGGATGTAAAATTACGTTGACAGTCCATTTTTCTCCATCTACCTAGTTCCGTATTAAGTAATCGATTTCCAAGTTCATAACAGAGACCATTAAGTTCATAATAAGAGACTACAATCCTAGCATGCGGAAGGGAGAAGCTGAATGAAGAAGTCACCCTGAGAGGAGATATATTAGAGCAAGTGAACTCCTTCAACTATCTCGGAAGTACCACTTTTAACCAGTATCTTCCACTGTTGAGTTTTATCAATTCAAGCATTTTATGCTCATCTGCGAACTGTGAAGCTGTCCATGTCCTTTCCCTACCTGGCAAATGTCGAATCTACTGCCTGCTTCGAAATGTGTGGACTACCATGGAGCTCGTTTCTGAATAGCTTTAAAATCAAGCGGTGAGATCGTAGATTATTGTTCTGTAAGATGAATATGTTGATGAAGACTTCGCTGGTGAGAAAACTTGGTCAACAACACCAATAAGTGAAATTAAATTTCAGGAACAACTTCAGAAAATACAACTACATGTTTAAAATCCATTGCTGAATACCATTGTGGTATACATTGTATTTTATCGAATATACGTCTCAATTTCAGGGGAGAACAGATGCGTCGAAGAGGTCACTCTTCGCACGCTTTGAAATACTAGGTTATTCCTTTAGGTGGTTGGAGCAATTATTGCATATGCACAGATTTGCGTGAAACTTTTCTGTGCGCACTCATTAGCAATATGTATGGACAGAAGCGAAAAAATTGCATGTTACTGGTTTGGTTTCTTGGCGATTTAATGCTATTCTAACACGTGCCCTTAAGGCACCTGACGTAAAGTTCAAAATATTTTGATGACATATGAACCGATTATCTCCTGAAAGCGAAAACATTCTTTTTTTAAAATTATAATAGTTTCTACTGCTATCAATGTATGACCAAAAAAAACACGTATTTACATGCAGTTTTTCCATAAATTTCGAATTCCACGCCGTAAATCCAAGTCACAACAATGCTTTAATAGAGACGCATGTTTTAAAATATGATTCTTGCATCATTTATAATACAATATACATGATTATTCCCATCGTATTAATTAATGTGCCTAAGTGAACTGTGGTCCGAGAATTGTTTTCGACTCACTTGAAAATTTATTAAAATATTCCCTCAACGACACACGTTTCGCGCTCCAACCACCGTAAGTCCACAGCTCTCCCTCACCCCCAATTAATTTCATCATTCTTTGAACTTTTAAGGCCGCTTTACACAGTATGTTTTATTGTACAAACGAATGTATTTTAGAATGCACGAAAAAATGAATGGAATTAGAGCAGCTTCTATTTTCCGTTCTAAGTATCAGACAATCACACAATATGCCGCTTTACACGGTACAATTTTCCTCATTAAAGAGTTCATACACTCGTTTGTACAATAACCCAAAGCGGCCTTTAAATCTGATGTCCTAACTCTCTGCGGTGTACTCCCTTGTGGCAGGTCGCGGTGTAGTACGTACTTGTAGATGTTATGTTTTCGCATTTTTTTCCATTGAATTTATCGAAATATATACAGTGACAATGGAGACTTCTCAATAGTGTTCACATTCTTCTTTTAGTAATTACTAGAAGCTCTTCTATCCTTACTCAACGCTCTCATTTCCGAGGAAACTCATCACGCTCTTGTCCTTACCGCGAAGTGAAACTTGATAAGTTTCTCAGTCCCGTTTGAGGCAATATCCGCGCATTTTCTTCGTCGAACAAAGTACCATCAGCTTTCGTCAATCGAATAAATGGTTGGCTGCACTTCTCCACCCCTCTCCACTTTTATCCATCAACCTAGTTCCATCTCGATTTTTAAGTTCATAATAGAGACCATTAAGTTCATAATAAGGGACTAAAATCCTAGTATGCGTAAGAGAGAAGCTGAATGTAGAAGTCACCCTGAGAGGATAGATACTAGAGCAGTGGATTCCTTCACCTATCTCGGAAGAACCATCACGTGGGACGGAAGAAGTACAACGGACATCAAGCGGAGAAAAGCCCAAGCTAAGAAGGCGGTCATGGGAAAAAGACAACTGCTGTTCTAAAAGAAGATAGAACTACAAACCAGGAATCAGAATGTGAAAACATTCGTGTGGAGTGTGGAACTCTATGGATTGAAAGCATGGACCATTGGAAAAGCTGACCAGAAAAGACCAGAAGCCTCCGAAACCTGGTGCTGGAGGAGGATGCTGAAGATAAAATGGATGGACAAAATACAAAATGAAAAAGTGTACCGAAGAGTAGAAGAGGAAAGGACCATATGAAGCACCATACAAAAAAGAAGAACCAGATGGATTGGACACACCCTGAGACCCAATGGGTTTGTGAAGAACATAATGGAAAGTAAAATATGGGGAAAAGTCCCCAAAGGAAGACCCAGTAATGAGTTCATGGACCAAATAAAGAGGAAAGTACATAGGAAGAAATACCAGAAGGTAAGGGAACAAGCATTAGATAGGGAAGGCTGGAGGGCTGCAGTCAACCAATCTTAGGATTGCACGACCAATGAGAATAGAGACCATATTTCAATTTTACATTAAGGCTCAACCAGTTATAATTGCCATGAAGTCATCATCATCAGGAGTCGTCGGTCCCAAGATTGGTTTGCAGCTGCTCTCCGCTCCACTTTCCTCTCCGCCAACCGCTTAGTTCCTACATTTTTTCACTGAGATGTCCTTCATTACTTTTGTTCAATTCTTGGTCCTCTTCTGTATTCCTTCCTCCTTTAGATACTGCTTTCAATCGGCTCTTGTGTCGCAAAATGTGCCCAACGAGTTCGTCTCCCTTCCATCGCAGTGTTTTCATAAAAATATGCTAATATAAACGACGCAAAAACTTGTACGATGAATTTTGAAGTTGTTTGCGATTTCATGAAAATTGCAAATGGGAGTGAGAAATTAGTTGTAAAAATACTTGAAAATTATATAACTACAAAGACTATTATTTTAACAATGCGATATCTTCGTCAGAACTACCTCATTATCTGGTAAATGTATGTGTGGTGAAATAGGATTATCTTATTCCACGGAAACGTGCGCGTATATTTCGGGAAATATATCGAATATTTGTTCAATAAATGGCTAGTATTTTGTATTGATACTTGAAATATTTGTGTAAAAAACGAGATAATATTTATTTAATATTTTTTGAGGTGTTATCTCGCTTTAACTTCCTCATTGTCCCTCATGATTAGACCGTCGTATTCCAGACTTTGTCTTTGTGGGCAATTCTTCCCATCTGCTCATATATATGACAATAGCTTTCAAAAGTGATCCACAAGACAAGGGCAGCTCTCTGTGTTTTAGTGACATAAAACTTCGCGTTTTGGTTTTAAGTTTCAAGATCTCAGGCTCAATTTGATTTATCTTACTCTTGATACTTGCTTGACATCCGACCACGAACTGCCCACAAAAGTGCCCCTCCCTTCCCCACAAGAATTCACCGCTGAAAAAACCAATGGGAAAGAGTTTTTAGGCTGAAAGCGCTCGGTATTTCTATCGCGAGGAAGACGGCCGCAATTTACTTATTCGCTCGAAACAAAGGTCGTTTCGGGAAACCGAATTTGATGGCTGTGCAAAGATAGTTTACATAACAACATCCTGGTTTTTGTGCGGAGGTATAGATATTCAAACATATCTTGACTGTCAACAGCTGTTGGTGTGAATTGCGTCAAAAATATTGCCAGGAATATTTTCTTATCGGCAATAGGCGGAAGTATGAACTCACGGACTCACCACCTAGCCCAAGCAAAGAAATTGACTCGGTGACGGGAAAATTCCAGAAGTGCGGTTTCCGGCTTATAAAACGCGCCTTTTTCCTAGGGAAAAAAGCATCAAACAAGTTCAAGTTCCAAGTACCCCAATGTGGCCAAAATTAGATAACGTGTAATATCCCTCGCGGTTTGTAATCCGGAAAATGGTAGGTGTATGCGGTAGTAATGAGTTACTAGAAAACGAAATATGTACTGTTCTTATTACCCCTGCTGGATCCGTCATTGCGAATTAGAGAGCAGAGAACCCTCATGATCTCTCGTGTAGCTCATGGTCTCTCGTTTAGTAAGTATATCCCGGAAATAAATGGTCCAGCAAATATTAAATTAAGATGTGCTGAAAGGGCATTGACCAAGTACGACCATGAAGTTCATATCGTGGGGAACAAACATGCAAACTATATGCGGCACAGAATTAAAGAAACTAGGTTTTGTTAAGCGTATGATAGGAAGTCCTTGGGTGAAAAAGTCAGGGAGAGTTGCTACTTCGCTCTGGTTAGGCCATACCTCAAAAACGCCGCGAACACTTGGGACCCAGGACATAAAGATTTAACCAAAAAAATGAATTAAATTCAAAGAAAAACTGCACGCTTCGTTAAACACAGCTACAAGCGGACATATAGTGTTTCAGAACTTTTAGGGAGTAAGGTGGGGGTCCCCTGAAACTCGGAGGTTACACGCTTGGCTTAGCTTTCTTGAGAAATTCAGACCTGGTGTGTTTGAGAGCGACACAGAGCATATTATCCTGGCGCCTGACTACATCCCTAAGTCTGGCAGTTGCGATAAAATAAGAGAGATACATTTCCGAACCGATGAGTACAAAAACTCGTCCTTTCCGTGCACAATAAGCGACCACAGTAAAAAATGAGCTCCACTAAATACACTCCCATTATTCACGTCACCATTTCACCTCCAAAAGCCCTATCCCTCATATATTTTCACGGCTGGTGTCCTTACATTTCCTGCCACACTCCCATGTGGCCACTCGCGGGGCAGTATATAGATGTAGAAGTTAGGGAGCTTAGCTGCCTCCACCTTGTTAGACCTCGCTTAGAATACGCGGCAATTAGTATTTTAGATCTCTATGAGTAAAGCTCTCAAACCAAGTTGGTACGGTTTGTTAGGTTGGCAGATAAAGCTCATTCATATTACGAGACGACCACAACTAGGATGGGAATCGCTGTTAGGTTTGAATTTAGACTTGATCTTTTATTCAAAGAAGTACGGAACAGGCCGAGCGGTAACTTTCCTGTAATAATCCGCTATTGAACTTCAGACAAATGTGTGGAGTTCGCTGCAAAAAAACATTCGCTTGGATCAGAATTCGTTTTCTCCGTGTTGAATTTATCGTGTTTTTAATGAATACTAGCGAGATACTCCGTACCACCAGTACCGCAGTTCTTTGATTGTTGTTGTTTGTTTTTTGTTGAATTTGTTATTGGCCAAGACGCCAATTTGTTAAATGTTGGTTTTACCACGAGGACGGCAGAGGTAAGTGCTCAAGTGCGAGTACTTCACTGCATTATATGTGCGGTACCTCGTGAGAACACCTCAATAATCAATAGCTCTATGAAATTTGTTGAAATAACAATGGAAAAGGACGCCGGGCTAGCATCAGTGGTTATAGCACTGCTAAAAAATAGTCGCGATATCGAGGGAACTGGGTTCGAGTCTTAGTGAATGATTAGTACATTATTTAGGTTTTAATCTGATCTATTTTTCATGACTTCAAAAACTTTATACGGAACCTACTAACGATGGTGATTAGATCATGACCATTATATTAAGGAAATATAATGAAGAACGGACAGGTTTATAATGTCATTTTTTCCGCGAACAATAAGAAACTTTTACTTTTGCCTCTTAAACTTAATAGTTGGGTTATTCAGTTGGTAGTGAAGCTATTAAAATGATCAGATCCCATACAACTTCGTAAAAATAATCTAAGTAATACCCACGGCATGTCTCGTACGAATTCTGTACATTTTTTGTATCTTTTGTCACAAATATCGAAAAATGCATTCATGGCTTCTATATTATTAGAGGCATATTAGTGGGAATTCACACCTCGACACATATACTCAATGGTATCTGGCGAGATTCTGTGGAACATATTTCTGAATAATGTAAGACATTTTGTAATGTCAACTTAGTTTTTTATTGGTACAACGCGTTTCAACGATTGCATCATCATCTTCAGGTGCAAACAAATTCAATTTCTTTTTAGAGAGAAGGAAGAGAAGAGAGAGGAAGAAATCTTGACGCACAGTGGGAGATTACCCGGAGAAGGAAAAGAATAAGCAAGCTAATTAACGACATTGAATTCCTTAACCATTGCTAGCTCTCCTACTCTAAAAACCTTCAGCTTAACCTTCCCCTCCCCCCCTACCATTCCAAGACCTTTCCGTCCCCCACCCCATCCTCTACCCTCCTCGTGTGTATAAAGGCTGTTGTGTCCAAAATTAAATTTGTTTGTACCTGATGATGACAATGCAATCGTTTAAATGCGTCGTGTCAATAAAAAACTAAGTGGACATAACAAAATTTCTTTCATTATTCACACCCCGACACGTTAAAAGGTTTTTACTGATGAATCGGGATTTTTTTCGGGAAAGTTTTAATGACATTTAAGGGGTATAGTGCCGTGAACGTTAGTGAAAATTCAAACGCTGCCAATCACCCTAGAATCGGCTCGAGGAATGCTACGTAGATATTCAATTTAAAATTTACACGTCTTCGATGAAGATGGATTGCGATATACTTCATGAAACGTTCCACGATCAAGCGCAACAACGCTGATTAAATATAGGCGCCGGTTGGTGCTGGTCCGCGAATGCCACGGGGAGGATGAATCGGACAAAGAGGAAAAATGTCGGATAGAAGTGCGTGGGAGGCTGGACGAGTCAACAAGTTTCGTTACGCCCCCTCGATTCCCCCCCTTTCCAACCCCACCCTCAGACTGGAGCCTGGATCTTCCCCTCCCATTCTTTCCTCTCACGAAGTCTCGCCCTCTGCCAACAACTTCAAGAGGCAGAGGGAGAGGTTCCCCGTGCATGACGTAACGTCCCAACCTCACACTCGCGAGCATTGATTGGTCAAGGAACCGCAGGGACGCTGCAGCGTGCGTGATACGTCACCGTGGTAATCGTGCGAGCAAGCTTTCGGGCGCTCGAGGGGTTTTGAAGGGGAAATAAAGAAGGGGGAAGTGGGGGTTACCGCGAGGAAGGTCCCGCAGTAGTTGACTTCGCGCCCAGCCCGGCGTCAGTGCATTGAGGATTCCGAGTCTGGCGGACGTCTGCAGTCTTCGTCCTGCCCCTGGATTATTTTAGTTCGGTCCATCGCCGCGAGCGTGTGAATGTTATTGTTGTATCCAGCTGAGGATGTCGCCGCTGCTGTTCTGTTCGTTGTTCTTCGGGTTCACGGGGGCATTTAACCTGAACGTCGAGCACGCCAAGGTGTTCCACGACCCCTCGAGACAGGTTGGGAGTTACTTCGGGTTCACGGTGGCGCTCCTGAAGGAAACCCGGCCTACAGTTCGATCATGGTAAGAAATGTTGAATCTGAACTACGCGGTTTATTTTCTTGAAAGGTTTGGTATGGTCATTTTGATCATCGAAGCGTTAGCTTTCCAGCGAAAGTGGAAGGGATGGACCGAGATATCATTTTTCGATCATTTTAATTGTAACTGCTTGCTAGATTTCCACAATCGAGATATTCCGTCGACAACACCGTCGATTCGATTCGAAATAGATATTTGCCACAAATCACATATTACATAGTTGTTGTCATACAATCGTTGTTTAGATGAGACAAAGGGCAAATCACCTGTAAATTTTATGATGCACTTTACCTAGTATCTAGTGATTAACGCACCGCTTACCAGAGAGTGGACAAGTAACAAGTATGATTGGTAAAATTAAAATTGCATTTTTATGAATATTTCCTCATTGATTGAAAATTTGCATTTTGACGCCTCATCTGTTGTTCTCCTAAGAATTGATGGCAAAAACTATTAAATTTTTTCTCTCACACTTTGACATGTATTAGGGGACGGAAAGGTTCCCGATCTGGAATACTTCCATATAAATCCTCATGCTAATGCGTTTATGGTGATAGTGAGTGGTTTTTGTTTGATTCTCGAGTGTCGCAGAGCTCCATTAAAACCGTCTTGACTTCCTTTGTCCCAATATCCGAAATTATCCCAATGCATGTTAAAACAACTAAAAAACTTCGTTTTTTAGTTGTTTTAACGCTCGTTCGATAAAAAACTCATTTTCGCTGCTGAGAGCTCTTGATTGGTTGCAGTTGAGGTTCTCGTGAGTGTTCGAAGGCGGAAAACAGGATTTGCTCATTCGTTCGGATGAAGGTCCTAATGATTGCCGTTATCATTGAAAATGATATCACCACCGTCAAAGCTTTAACCCTCTTAGTGCGGCGAGCCGATATATCGGCTTTGGCATCTCGGGTGAAACGTGCCGGGCGGCCGATATATCGGCTCATAGGCAAAAATTGTTTTTACTTAAGCACACAAATATAATTACAATTATTTTTTGTATGATGTAAAGGTCTTTTTTGATTATTACCTAATTCAATGTTTACACAATAAGAAAAACAGCGTATGGATATTTTAAACAATAACTTTATAATATTTATTTTCCTAGTGTGATACATTTCATTAAGTTACACTCCGCATTTCTCGCTGGAACCGCTGGCATGAGTCAGCACTAAGAGGGTTTTCCGTAGACTTGTGCGTAAAATAACCGTGTCTCACTGGATATTTTTGGCGCCTCATGAGTGGTATGTAAACCGATTCAGTCGTTGTTGGCTGGAGGTATTTTCAGGGTAACTGTGTCTTGAGCATAATACAATGGTTTCCGGGTTTGGCTGGTGCCAATGGACTGGAAAAGCATGACGAGGAACAAGTGGTAACCGTGGTATTATTTCCCGCAAGAATGCAAATTCAATGCTAAATGTATTGAGTTGTCGCACTCCAGTTGGCTCTATATGCTTCAATAAGTTGGTTCAGGTGTTGGTTTGAACGATTGAGTCGAAAGTGCAGCTCTGCTTGTCGCGTGTGATTCTGCCGGAGAAATGTGGTGTAAACTGCCCGCAGTTTTCGAGCAGCAGACAAAACAAGCCGCTCGAACTGTTCGGGCGGAATTTTGACTTTAACATGAGCCCCGATGACGATATGTTGTCGCATATAGCGCGATTTGAATGGTTAGTTTTACGAATGAAGCAGTTGAACGTTGAGCACCGGAAGAGTCATCGCTGATGGTGAATCTGTTGGACACTTTACCAGACGATTACGAAAACTCAATGAAATATACAGGAAATTATAGTTTGGAAAGACGCCACGACTTTTCCAGCCCATGCCGATTGAAGCTCTATGAGAATTGTTACTGTGGTGCTTGAGTTATGCGTCGTCAGATGCTTCAATGCTGTCATTCATCTTTTTGGTGGTTTATTTGGAAGACGTTACCTTCATTTGGCGAAGAGTCAGTGGTATTGGCAGTAATTTGGTAGAATTCCTTTATAGTGAACTGAATCAGGTACATCAATAATATAACACATTGCTGAAGTAGTGATTTCTCATTTTTGTCACTATTTAAGCAATGTGATTTACTATGTCTGCACCTGATGATGTCGCGCAGCGATGAAACCCGGGTCGTAAGAACATAATAAATCTTTTGTGGAAAACGAAGTAATTCATCATTTCATTATTCTTTTTGGCGTGTTGTGGCCCCTGCAAAACTCCGCGGATAGAAAGTTTGCGTTGCCATGGCTCCAATAAGGAGAGGCGACCCCATTTCCATTTGCCAAATATCTGTTTAAGTCACATCTACTATCTCCTCCAGGTGGTTGTGGAGCTTAATCGTCCAGAAACACCCTGATATTATAAATTTACGTGATAGCGAGTGAACCATCGCAAGGGCGTGCGACAAGCTCTGTTCGGACACCATTCATTTTAATGGAAGGTCACAGAGAAGTGAATTGGAGGAGCGAAAGGTCAACGAGTGAGACATGTTTTGACGGAATAATGTTTCTCTTTGTTTAGCTGCATTCATTACGTTTCGTGGGGGGAAAGCGCAAACAAATGATAACGGAGGGAACGAAGTGCGCATGCGAAACGTTCGCAATCTTGCCAGTCGGTTGCGTTCTGCTGGCACACAATAGTCACGAACGAATATTTGTAAATAGGTCACCGGTTCCTTCAGGTTACTTGCAAAGAAATAGCATTTTTCCTGCGAGTAATTAACAACTTGGCCGTACCCATGTTTCACAGCTTTGATGAAAACCTTCACATCAAGAAAAATTGTGAATGTGACTATCGAAAGTCTTCTATTGTCCAGCGTACATTAAGTCTGCTCCAAATCTGTTTGAAATGCACAAATGAAATTTTCCTAGAAATTGTTTGATAGATCTTCTACATCAACATACTACCCTAAGAGCCATCGCATGGGCGCGTGGCAGGAGGTGTAAGGACACCAGCCGTGTAAAGATATAAGGGATATGGTTTTGGGAGGTGAAATGTATTATTGGAGTGTATTGATTGGAGCTCAGTTTTTATTGTGGTCGCTGATTGTGTGCGGAAAGAACGAGTTTTTGTACATATCTTTCTATTCGGCAATGTATCTCTCTTATTTTAACGCTTCTGTCAGAACTAGAGATGTAGTGAGTCGTCATGATAATATTTTCTGTGTCACTCTGAAACGCACCAGTTTTGAATTTCTCAATCAATCTAATACCCATGGAAAGAATGGACCATCGTGGTTTGAAGTAAGCAGCAGGCTAGATCGAATAGTAAACTTGTAGTCTCATATTGTATCCGTCTTTTCCTCCTCCTGCAAGTGCGTCCCATCCAAATGATATCCGATCTGTCAACCTGAAACACGTACGGACAGTTACGGACATTTTCTTGTAACTTTATCGTGGTATTTTTACCATAGAGATTTATTGGTCAAAATATTTGCTTTAAGGTAGTTTGAGCGGCATGCAATTTCCCCTAGAAATCAATGAATTTTTCTCATTTTAAAGAAAAGTATCTTACTTTTCCATAGATCCCAAAATATCAGCCCCTCACCGAACTACTTTCCGAGATTTTTTACTAATAATACCTGTTCTTTTACAAGGAAATTGTAGGTTATGCACTCCAAAGAGACATTATTTAAAAAAATGGGGCATTTAAAGCACTTGGATCTCGTCAAAAAATTAACAGGGTGAAGTTTGTCTGTCTTCTCGACTATTTTTTAAATTAAATCATATTGTCACTGGAGTAATTTTTACAGAATCATAAAGAACCTTCTCTTATGAAGGAGTTTAAAACGTGCCGCGTGTGTGAGTCAAATCAAAGACTTTTGTGGATATTTTATTTGATTACCTAGAATTTCATTCGTATACAATTATATTATTGCACTATAAATAGTGTAGTATTTAATTCATGCTTCCCACAGCTGCTGAGATTAAAACGTATAATTTGAATATGGTCTCCATTGTGACTAGGGAAATAGATCGCTGTAACTGCCTTAAAACATGGGAAAAGGTCGGTGCAGTAGTACATTGGCTTGCATTTCTGAGTTGAAGGATTGGGTTTGAATCCAGAGTGAGGCATACATATTTTTCTGTGGCACTTGTACGCTCAGTGGGGAGCTAAGTGAGGTACCCTTTTTAGACCCCTCGCTAGAAGTTGACACATCTATGGTGTGTGGTACGGAACCATTCCACTCTAACCGTGCAATATTCGTCAAAATAACAGACTCTCTCCAGTGGCCACTAACCAATAAAGAGTATTTATTGCTAAAACGGACATCGCTGACTGTGACGCTAGGCACACGCTTTGGACTGCTTCGTTACGTTGTGTATTCGGCAGACTTGAACAAAGCGTTCCTTTAAGGTGGCTGTGCTAGTAATCGCGGGTAATTCTGTGCACATTTGAATGTTTTTCAAAAGTAATTCGCTAGAAAATTCCTTGGACCGCATTTCATTCAAGTGCATCTGTTAATTAGTGGAACTCACCATTCAAGCAAAAATGGAAAGTATGCGTGCATTTGAATTTTGTTAACAATTATAATTAATAGAGGCGTATTATTTTGAGCTTTGAAGATATGTGCATATTTTACTGAATTTCTACGAAGTATGTCGTATACCATAAGGGTACGTGTCATAATAGCGTATCCCAAATACAAACCGTGATTGTGGAATATTTTCATTTGTATTTTTAAATATCAAAAAAGAACTAACACGTATGCGAAGTTTCACGCAAGTCTGTGCAAATAAACAAAATTCCCTCCTACCAACCTGCTGCCCACAAATATCCTTGAGTGTGACGGGTGCCTCGGTAGCTAAACTGATCCTAGCACTCGGTGCGATATCGATGGATCTGCTTTCGAGTCCCGGTCGAGACGGATGATTTTTTTTCCTATGTGAAATTTCGTAGGTAGTTCCAATGGTTTCGAAAAAAGTGATGAGCTAGATGGATAGTCATTATTCGTTATTGCGACTCTGTGAGATTCAATTTCTCGAAATATATAACAGAGGAGAGGCAACGCGTTTCCTCTCTTCTGTATACAAGTCACGGCATTGAATTTTCTCGTCTTATTCAGAGAAACACTTCTCGACGCAGCTGTTGTATATATATTGTCGCAGATATTGTTGAATGGTTTTTCCAACTCTACTCTATGCAAGACAATTCAGGTCGTAGCGCAATGCGCTCTAGTGCACCAAACAACTCAAATCAAAGATGTGAGTACAAACTTTTCTACCCCTATCGGGTACTATTACTGAAATATAAAGATTTCCAAATTATGCATGTTTTAGGGTGACATTGAGGATTAAATCACAATACATGGAATCTGTCATACGGCAAATCTTGGCAGTCGGTTTTCGTATCTAGCTGCCAATGAGCCTGCCTGATATCACTTGGTTATACGAAGAATTCACCCGCACTAGTTCACTCATGATTCTTGTCCCATCATGTATTCATCATTCAGCCAATAAGACTTAGGCGAATGTGTCAATGCATGATCAGAAAATTACCTCCTATTCCTTTCATTTACGAATGCATTTACGAATTTCTGGGGATTCATGCGTCATTTAACTAGCCCTTAATATTTCTGAGTCAGAAAAGGCGCCGTCGCTAACTGTGATTAGTTTCGAACTTAATTTTGTCTTCCTACAGAGCGAACGGCATGACGAAGCAATTCAACCAATTAATGCGGTTTTTCTGGTTGGGGAGAGGTCTCACAGCGCTCTAGCCCATAGAACTTTTATAATTTTGACTTTTGTGTTCGTTCCGAGTGATTGTCTAGGCTTCGCAAGCGTTTTTTCTATAGTCAGAATAGAGACCATATTATAAATTTATTATAAAAGTGCGGGGGAAATACAGAGATGTTGGCATTTTTATAAGCACAATACAATGTAAACAGAGCTCTTTTAAGAAGCATGTGGTAGAGGCACGAGTAATGTCAACGATTAAAATACTTTGGTAACCGTCGAGGAATTTGTCACCATGTTATAAGCTAGCACAACAGTGAGTAATAACTTTTTTGTTTGATATTTGAGAAAATATGCTCTGCGGGAAGCATCTGGCGGTATCTTTGTCCAACACTCACTCATGTTTTTATGACTTCCTGCAGCGTGCGGTAGAAAATATATTTAGTGGAAAAGGATTTTATTTTGGCAGATTAATTATATGATAAGTGAGTAATGTTTTGAAAACATTAGAAAGATGAAATTTTTACCCATATAACGATGCCAAATTCATCGATTTTTGTGTGAGGTCATATCTCCTTCAAACTATCGTAAATACGTAAGGCTCAAAATTTGTCACGTGGTTTATCGGAAGGACTAATTTTTGAACTAATTGAACATATTTATGGATATTCGATGACTAATAAGCAGAAAGGAAGCCTGAAACTCCAGTTGCATACCAATTCTTCCGGAATCTCATCAAAATGATAATCCAAATGTTAAGCTCGATATTTTCATCTACGTTTTATTATTCTGCACAGAATACCCCTAAAACTTGTTAGTGATTTGTTGTACTAAAGATCGACTATTTCCAAGAGATTTGAAATTCTTTTGATGCTTTCATTCATTTTTTTCAGTATCCAAGGGAAGATGTTCGTACATTTGATTAATGGACTATTTTCAGCGTAACATTATCCTTTAGCAGCAGAGTTAAATATTTTCACTAATTTTTGTCATTCCATAGTTCAGTTTGCGTTCGGCATCTTTGTATTCCGAAGATGAGACTCTTTGGGATTGCTCAAATGAGAAACGACTACGGAGGGTCTCGTATCTGGATCTTTCAATTCACAAAACCATCTTATGGTTGACTTGTAAATAGGCTGACTTTTTTGACGCGCACCTTTTTGATAACTCAAATCTAATCCAAGAAGAGAACAACTGATAATTAAATTATCATTAAAGATAAATCCAATTGTCAATAGAATCAATTAGCTCAAAAAATATGCATTTCAGTCACCCATGTTATCATCGAGTGAGAAATATAAAATCTCTTAAACAACGCTCAATTGTGATTAATCTGACGGATGATATCCTTGACGAACCTACATCGGTCCTCTCGAAAGGGCTCAATTTTGCTGCTGCCCCGAGATCTATTCCATCTACAGATTTCATGGGAGGAATAGAGCAAGCCGTTTGGAAACTTCCGTCTGACACCGCGGAGGAGATACGAGGATTCAATGGTTCTGAAAAAAGCTAGCCCAAAACCGAATTCGAGCAGAAAGAGGAGATTTGCCTTGGCTAAACTACGGACAAATGCTGACTATGCCATATTTCCAGCTGACAAGAAAAACGCGACAGTAGTCATGAAGATCATTATTTACAAGGAAAAGCGTCAACATATCCTTCAAGACGTGGCATATCGTCCTTTAAACCGTGACTCCACTGACTACACTACACAAAGTCAGAAAGACTATTGAGCTCATTATGAAAGTAGGCTTCCCGGAAGAAACCAGAAGGAACCTTGTACCACAAGCTCCGGTACCACCAAGGCTATACGGCCTACCAAAAATACATAAGAAAGAGATACCCTTGAGGCCCATTGTGAGTGCCATTGGCTCTCTCACTTATAACCTGGCCAAACATCTCACCGGTGTATTAGCTCCCTATGTGGGAATATGTGAGCGCCACATAACTCGGCACAGTTTGTGAAGACCCTACAAGATTTCCACTTGGCTCAAGCGGGCATCATGGTCAGTTTCGATGTCTTGTCTTGATTCACTCGTGTTCCATTGAAGGAAACGCTTCAGCTCTTGGAAGCTCGTTTTGACCAAAAGATAGTCAATTTCTTCATGTACTGACCTCTACATATTTCCTTCACCATTGAAAATATTACGAGCAAGTTGACGTACCAATGGGATCACCACTCTCTCCTAATTTATTTCTCTATCTTTATTTTTTTATATTAATATTTATCTAATATTAATCTCGTTTAATATCGAGTATATTCTCCCTTCGATACATGTCTACGTGACATCTACGTAAAACCCTGCGAGCCACCACGAGGGTGTGTGGCAGGTGGTGAAGATCACCAAATATTCACCATTGGCAAGCAAGTAGGATATGTAAGGGAGACATGCTAGAGAATAGGGTCACATGCAGCTAGATGGTTTGTATCTACATAATAAGAAAGGGATTATTGGTTGTTATTACATGCATTATGCACTACAGACTACTCTAACTATATTTCACCTTCCTATCCCTTTGCTACGCTGCCTATTGTTCTCTCTTATGGTACGCGGGAAAAATGGCATTTTAATGCTATCGGTGCGACAATCTATCTCTCTAATCTTGTTAATCTGATCAAACCTAGCATAATACGTAGGGGTTCTTAATATATATCTAACGTCATCCGTGAACAAATCGGTTTCGAATTTACTTAAAAGGTTTAACCTAAATTTTAACCTGCGTTCTGATAGTAATTCCCATCCTAGTTCTTCTATTAAATTCGTAACACTTGTACAATTATCATAACGGCCTTTAACAAATCTAGCGGATCTCCTTTGCACACGCTCTAATTCTTTTATCAAACCTTCCTCGTACGTATCCCATATACTAGCGGCATATTCTAAATGAGACCTGACAAGTGTAAAATAGCTTCTTTCTCGTACTCTCTTATCGCATTTGCCTAGAACCCTTTTTACGAATCCTAATCTACGGTTTGCTGCACAAGTTATTTCCCTGATGTGTTTCCCCCATAACATGTATTCAGTGATGGTGACGCCTAAGTGTTTAATAGATTCTACGTTAGATATTTTCTTTTCTTTGATGCAATAGTTATTCCGGGGAAAGCAATTCTTTTTCCAAAAGTTCGTTATCGCGCATTTCTTCAAATTTAATGCTAGCTGCCAACTATCACACCAATCATCAATCGCATCTAAGTCCTTAGCTAAAGACTGACTGTCCTCTTCATTTCTAATTTCCTTATACACTACTGCATCATCGGCAAAAAGACGGAGCTTGATATTTTTTACTACTATATTCAAGTCATTTACGTAGAGAAGATATAAAATTGGACCTATCACGCTTCCCTGGGAAATACCCGATGTAACTTTTACTTCGCCTGAGCTGACACCATCTAATACCACCCTTTGAACGCGTTCATGTAAGAAGTCTCCTATCCAGCCAACTATATTACTGTCTATCCCGTATGATGCTAACTTCGCGAGTAACTTACAGTGGGGAACCTTGTCAAACGCTTTTCTAAAGTCAAGAAACGCTGCGTCTACCTGTACGTAACCTTCTCCGGAAAGTAAAATATCATGATGTCTTCGCAACGCTAACAAGTCCGCTATTAATGCTCTTATTTCAGTGTTTTCTCCAATTCTCTATGAGCATAGCATAGGATGTTCAAGGTTTTTTTTTATTTTTCAATGGATTTGTGTTCAAAATGATGGCTGGCGACACACATTCACAGATTTTCGTGGGTGTGCAATGGTGATAAATGCTAAGTTAGCACATTAATGGCGGCCGTGTGATGGATATGGTTGCAAAGATCCATAGGTATCGAAAGAGCTACGAATATATCGAATCAAACGACCCTGAAGTTTACGAGATTATGACGCACCCTGTTGATGTCCACTTATATGTGAGATTGACATATCTTTTCTTTAATATTTTCCTTCATTCCTCTCTCTTTCTGGCTTCCCTCTTTTTCCGGCCTATTTCCCTGTCTTCCGCTATTTTATCATCCCACTTAATATTGGGCCTTCCTACCCTCCTCTTCAAAGTCTCCTCCAATCTTTGCACTTCCTTTCCCACGTAGTCATCACTCCTCCTTTTGACATGCCCAAGCCCCTTCTTTTATCTTTTTGGTGTCCAAACCCACTTAAAGTGTTCCTCTGACATATGCGTTTCTTATTCCATAATTCCTCGGATTCTTCTCGTCCAACCAATATCCCACGCCATTTTCATCTTTGTCACCTCAAATTTCCTTTCCTGTGCCTTGTTGGTTGATCATGTCTCCGCAATGTAGGCCACTGCAGGCCTCACTACCATTTTACTACATTTTCCCCTTCATTCTCTATTCTCGCCAACTGATCCTCTATCTGATTGAAGGGAAAAATATAGATTAAATCTTTTTCGAAAGTTTGATGTTGACTATTTTTTTGCCAGACGTTCAACATATTCTGCTAGAGCCAAACTATTATGGTAGAAATGATTACAGGCTAAAATCAAGGAAGTAGACTGTTGAACCAATAGATTCAGAATGTCGTTTTTTCCGCGTACGTTAAGGGACATTAATAGTTGCGATAGATCAGTTCTGAGAAACTTAGACCCTCACCGGATGAAATAGGTTTTTGCACTTGTGCTAAATGTCTGCACATCATTGTTAGCCACTAACCCCGCGTGAAATATCCGGCAAGATATAGATCCTGCATGATTTAGTACCTTGTAGCCCTATTCATTAGTCGCATTAATAATACTAACCTGCAGTTGGGTCTTAAATAGTATACTGCATGGTAGCATGTTCGTTTACGTAGCACTATCCTAGTTTCTGGTCTGACCGCGCATCGTTGTTCTGACTGCCTTTGGCCTGCGCCTGGTATCCGGGTGAGCGTGCGCGATTCTGATTTGAGCTGGGATGAGTGCTGCATGCCTGGTGTTGAATCACCCCGTGCCACACACCCTATCGGTGGCTTGCTTGGTATTTCGTAGATGTAGATGCAGATTATGTAGCTCGCTTTCTTATCATACAACTCCCCGCTTATTGCCCCATTTGACCATCCGCATTTGATTCTATGGACTCATCAGCTTCTAGGGCTCCATCCTTCTTCAGGATTGCTTCCAGGTATCTTCATCTCCTCTTCGCGTGTAGAACTTAACCCTACTTTCCTACCGAGGCATCATCCGGCTGGTCTGTGGCCACCATACTCTAGATTTTCGCCTCTCTCTCCTTTAAAGCCTTCCTCCATACCTCTAGTTTCTACTATTACCGGACTTGGCTGTTTTCACATAGAACAAAAAAAAGTGAGGATTGAGTGCTGAACCCTGATGTAATCCGACTTTCACGTTAAATCCCCCTGTCATACCGACACTACTTCCAACCAGTGTTGCTCCCGCCTACATCTCCTTCACCAGTCTGAAATATTTCTCCAGTACTCCTTTTTCTCTGACAGATCTCTATACTTCCTGTCTCGGTACTCCATCGTATGCTTTCTCTGGATCGATAAATATCATGTCTATCGCTGATTTCATATCTTTACCTCTTTTCACGAATTGTCGTAGCGCTAATGGTTTAGTTTTTACGGGCGCCCAAACTCGAGTCTTCAAACTTTGATTTGGAGTGTAGTAAACTGTCTATTAGGTCCACATTGTATTTACCCCATCCTTTCCCAAGCTCTTCCATACTTCGATAGGGATTTCATCAGCCCCCACCGTTTCGCCATTTTTCATTTTTCTTCAAGTAGTGTAAGTAAAAGTTAATATTAAGCGTAAAATATTTCATATTGCAGCCTCTAACTCCTTTCTGCTCGTTCCCATTGTTACTTTCTCATTTAACATACCATTCTCCAGTATTTCTTTTGCATTTTCCTGGTTAATACTTTTAAAACCTTTAATTTTATACCTTTATACCTTTTCAAAAGGTTTATAAATCTGGCTGCACTCTTTCGACTTTTGTTGACAATTTGGTTTAATCTTCAATAAAAAGTTAAGGCGTAATTTATTTATAATTAACGTTAGCTGCAGTCAGTGATTGGCTCAGTCTCGGAGTTTAACGATGCTGGTGCGGAATATTTAATATGACCATGTCTCTGCGCCTATTATAAAGGGATGGACGCGTGTGCAATTCAGTAAATGCTACTATACAGGTCATACATGTGAATGCCACTCGATGTTAAATTTGGATTCCTTTCTTGCCTTAAGAATCAAAAGTATTTGATCCAAGCAAAAACATTCACTCCACGAGTCTTGTTTTAAGATCCGTTTTTTTACCAATCATGAATTTCACACGTGTTTTTGCAATTTATTTGTGTATATAATCTTCTTCTAAGGTGAATCTGTCCTCAGGCAGGTTTCAATTGAACTGATCCCTCCATGCTCTTCTATCCTGTGATGCCTCCCTCAGCTCTTCGTAACTCCTTCCATTCATTATATTCGTCAACAAATTGTTTCTTCGTCTTCCTCTTTGTATCTTTTCCTCCATCTTTCCTTCTAATATATTTTTCAGCAAGCAATCTCTGCCCTGGACGTTTCCCATCCAGTTCACCTTCCTCTATCTTACTGATCTTAAAATATTCCTTTTCTCATTCATCCTTGCCAACACTTCCTCATTACTTACTTAATCATTCCATTTTAATCTTTCCATTCTTCTCTATAGCAACATTTCATAACCCACTTGATATTTCTCCTCTTCCCTCCGGACTGTCCATTTTTCTGCTCCATAAAGCACAACACTCCAAATAAAACATTTAGCAAATATTTTCCCTAGGCCTATATTGATTGCTTTGGGTGAAAGTAAATGGTCGACTTTACTTAAGGCTGCCTTTCGCTGTGATATTCTACTTCTTATTTCCTCCGTACAACTTCCATTCCATGTTCTAACACTTCCGAGGTATCTAAAGGATGGTATTTGTTCTAGCCTTTTAGCATCCATGGTCACTTTTAGAACTCCTTCCTCTTTTCCTGCCTTCATTACTTTAGTTTTCCCGAAGTTTACTTTTATTGCAAAATGTGTTCCGACCCTCTTGATTTTATCCACCATTTCCAAATATGTATAACCGTTTTGAATATTCCAAATATTTTCCTTTAAGCGAAATAAATATATGGATTCATCAGAAATGAAGAAGTATATGTTTGTCACCTTAATTGCAAGCAACAAACTATTAATAAAGTGGAATATCATACTCGTGCCACCTATTCTTTTGGGGTATGGAATTAGGGGAGTAAAGTGATGATTTTTGGGACGTGTTGTGATGGGATTAGCTCCTCCATCTACCCTTGTTGTAGCCCTGATTGACGCTGGGGGTGATGTAATTCAAATTATTATTCCTGTGGCTGTGATCCCCCTCAATCCTTAGCTTGTAGCTGTCGTGAAAATGCTGTTTGGCGTCTAAGCAGTATCTGTCGTGTCAGCCAGGAACTCGTGTGATGGGAATTTTTCTAGTGACCTTGGCCTTGCGTGTATCACCTTCGCAACTCAAGCGGTTGAGTCCTGCGTAGTTTTTCCTGGAACGTTCTGTATCAGATTATCGCGTATTTCATTCACAAAAATTTCTAAATGAAATAGTTTTCCCGTAGTGTCATCTCGGATCTCCATTTGGCATGATCTCGCGCTACCAGTCTTTTTCTAATTCACTCATGTGAGTGAAAATTTGATCGCTATTATTCAAGTTTTGTGCGGTGTTTTAAATCACAGGTTTTTATTGATGGTGTGCGTTCTGAATACAGTAAACAACAGCATTGCTCTTATGCAGCGTATTGCGTTTTGGATAACGATGACGACAATGCAGAAGCAGGAGCCACAATCCCTCACCTTTATCGTCACGGGCATCAAGTTATCCTTGTCCTTGCCAAACCAATTATTTCTCATTTCCTTGACTCACAGGAAGATTGTGCAATCGAAGTAATGAACTTGAAGTAGTGAACAATTAAAATAGTCGAATACACAGTACCACTACAGTACTTAATTAATGGACTTTCCACTTGAATGACGTCCTTCATGCTGGTTCCCGTTATGTTGAATATTTCTGTCATACTCATTATTTTATAAACCAGGTAGCAAAGTTAAATATATATTTTTAAAGGCAATAAATGCATCAAAACGTGACACGAGTGACTTTGTTTTCTTAGTGAACTTTTATTATTACAATCACACGTTTACCAATTGATCTGACCGGATCAGCTCGGTTTGGGAAGCGTAACGGGGAAGTGGGATCGATCGGAGAAGCGGGCTGACTCGGGCCGCTTGCTCACCAAAAGTCCGTCAAGGTATAAACCGTCAAGGTGTGTGTTGTAACCATTTGTAACAAGAGTACAGTCATCGCGAGTGAAGTTACGTTGATGATATCGTAGCACATCGCAATTCAATCTCTAATTGGGCAATTTTATTCACTCGGAATGCGACTGAAAATTTCTCTCTCTACACTTGTTCATACACCGGGTCAATTGTGCTTCAACTGATTGATTCGACTGTTCCCTATATTTTCAGTCCGTGTTGGTTAACCCGGCGATCTTGAGTCGGCTAGCTTGGAATTTTCAGATCGATTGGTAAATGAGAGATAAAATAACTAATGTTAGAGAGTTAAAATAACTAATTCATAAACGAAAGCTTTTTACCGAAGAGGAATTAATTGCCTCACATTTGACGTGTTTGACGCCTTGACTGATAATAAATTTAATAATTATAATGGAGGATGCCATTATCGTAGTTCTTTTATTATTTAGCGCTCATCAAATCTGTTCCCCGATTTTGTTGAAGTTCACTGCCATATGCGCTGGGTCTGACATTGAGGGGATGCATGTGTGCTTTTGCTTGGTTAAGGTAGAAGCGCACAAGAGCGCACTCGATGTTGATTTCGCCCAGAGATTTATTTATGGTGTGGAATTTCTGACGAATATGGGTAGAGGAAAGTTTGCGGGAAGTCATCATAAGCTGCTTTGCAAGAGCACAGGAGTGTGTTCACTGTGACGTTATAATACCCAATTTTCAACATTTTGATTATCCTACATCGAGATGAAGGATTCTCATTACAAAAAGTGCAAAGATTTAAACAAATATGTGTCGTACGCGTCATGGCGATCTCCTGATGTTGGATAAATTCACGTTTCTACCGCGGTCGAAATAGCCACGTAGAATGCAAGCCCAATAACGAAGTCTTTACACAAATAAGCGCATACCTTGCGCCAAAGTTTATCTGCTCCCTCCCGGTTGAACTGTGGAAACAAATCTCCACGGCTATATTTGGCTTGTATTATATAGGAGAGTGATGGAGTGGAAAAACTGTTGTAACTTGTTGTGTGATCTTGGTGATTTTGAATCTGTACTTTCTTTTGTCTTTATTATGTTACATGTTACTACTGTTAATACTGTCATATTGTTACTTGTTAACTGTTACATTTTGACTTATTTAGAACACACTGATTAAATGAAAATCGCTCCTTAACTACTAGGTAAAAAATTAACATGTATTAGCACCAGCCGCTGCTTTCTAACATTAGATGATGGTAACCCAACACAGGTTTTCCTCTGAGATACCTATCTTAGTAAGACTTAGTATCTTATAATCTTACCCCTAGTAATGGATGTATTTTTACTAACTGTTCTTGTGTATTTAGTTAAGGTGGAATACAATTATTATTTTTATTCTTATTCCAGAGGCCAGCGCTAACATATTTATTTTAAACATCAAAGCAGGGTCGTAAAGTAAAAGCGCGTAGAAGTCTGCGGGAGCGTCTTCGGCCGGGTTGTACAGCCCCCCTATATTCTTACTCCTCTGCGCTTGTCAAGCATTCTTTCCTCTTCAGTCATCTTCAAAATGCTCTTCTTAATTATCAAACCTTTTATCGGACTTCGATCCATCCAACTCTGTGCATTTATGAGGTAGTTGACATGTTCGGAACACACACGAAGAACTTCAATCAAGGTAGAAGTCTAATAATAGAAATGTTACTATATTTTTCATACTATTTCAAGTCCAAGACATTGCATTTGTAATCACCTCATATGATACATCACGATATTGCGCGTAAACAAACATATCTAGTGCACTAGTCAAAATTATTAAATATAAAAAATGAGCAAACGAAACTGTTTCAGGCGTTACTTTGCGGAAGTTTTAGATATTAATGATGAAATGATAAAACTTTGGAAACTCCACACTAATTTATTAAATTAAAACCGACTCGGTTAATTTAATGAACCAGTGTGGAGTTCATCAAGCTTTATCATTTCATCATGGATAAAAAATGAACGCTGAGTGAACTCTAAATGAGCACTTTTCCTGTTAGGGATGACATCACACATGCAGCGCCACGCGTTCCCATTTTCTCGGAAACCCAATCCAGTAATCTCCCAGGCATTCTATGGTCTAATTTGCTACGTGCGATATTTAAATTACTACCCCATAGTCTTCGCATGATATTGCCATGCTCTCCTTTCGCACAGGCACTAGTTACATCTTTACAAAGTTTCCGGCCGAACTCCTTCCTCATAAATTTTATGACTAAGTTTAAAAGACATGTCCTCCTTTCCTACCAAACTCTTGAGTAACTCTTCGGGTATTTTGTGCATAAAGGAATTGTGTGCTTCCTTCCTTCAAAGAACTCGTTCCTCATCCTAGAATTCTTTTGGCTCTTTTACAGACCTTCCTGTTGTCGCTGAAATTTCGCTAAGTGACAATGGTGTCTTTGAACTACATAATTTGGACGCAAAATATGTACATATATCAAAACATTTACAGCGGTGATGAGCAAACGGGGAACTAATGATTCCAGCACTTCCCTATTAAAGTGGTTTCAGCGAAATATCATTTCACCTAGAAAGCAATGACTTTGATCTCATTTTAAAGAAAAATATCTCACACTTTTATCGATACTAAAAATTCATCCCCTTACTACACTACTTTCTTAGTTATTTGCCAAACAATACCAGCCCTTTTACATGGGAAATGGTTCGTGTAATCACTCCAGCGAGGGCTTATTAAATAAATTTGGAATTTCTAACAGCTAGATCTCTTTAAAAAATTGTGTAGTTAGTTTGTGTTTTAACTATTTTTGAAAATTAATCGTATTTTCACCGTGGTTAATTCTTCGGGATCACCAAAAATCTTCCGTGTTGAAGGAGGTTTAAACGTACCGCGCGAAAAAAATAAGTCAAATTAAAGACTTTATTTATTTATTTATTTTTAATTTGATTACTTATAAATTCAGTCGTATAACAGTCTATTAATAAATAATATAATATTTATTTATCCCTTAGAATCAACATTACAAGCATATTTACATTTCAATTAAATAAGGATAAATTAATTAGGAATCCCTTTAGGCATTGCCTGTATTGGGATACCTCAAGATAAATTACAATATAAGTAAATATAAGTAAACTGAGACCAGTTAAGAGACATAAATAAATGCATGAAAAGATAGCAATTTGTTTTTTTAGTTACAACCTGTCGTGCATACAAAATATAGTGAGTATTAACCTTACTATTAACAAAAAAATACATCTGGATTTTCTACATTAAGTAACCATTTCTTTACTCCTTTCAAAAAAGATGTTAAACTTTTTGAACCTCTTATACTATCTGACAATCTAGAAAATAATGTTGGCCCTACATAGATAAATGAGCGTTTGAACACGGTCAGATTTGGTTTGGGCAAAACATACATTTTTGTAGATCTTAGGTTGTATACATTGGTTATTGGTTCTTCCTTAGGTTTATTACCACTTCTGAGGTAGAACAATTTCAATACTTTGTACACGTAAAGATGACGTAAAGGGAGTAACTGTAAATCCACAAATATGGGGAAGGACGGTTCAAATTGACATTTTCTAGCAATCAGTCTCCCTATTGCTTTTTGGAGAATCAGCATCGGATTGAGCGAATTTTTGTAGGCACCTCCCCAGCAGATTATCCCGTAGTTTAATTTTGATTGCACTAAAGCATGATAAATAGTTTTAATGAATTGTCGGGGACATTTATTTCGAAGGAAATAAAACTTCGCGTGGATAAATTTTAGTTCCCTTGAAATTCGATTTATGTGTTTATCCCACTTTAAATGCTGGTCTACAGTCACTCCCAAGTATTTGTATTCAGGCACACATTCAATTTGTATACAGTTATTACAAAAGGTTCGATCACAACTTGGTTTATGATAGGTTAATTGCCAATTAATTGAGAAACGATTACATACATTAAAACACAAACATTTCGTCTTTTCACTCAACAATAATTTATTATTTTCCATCCATTCACTAAGTATGCTTAGGTCTGCTTCCATATTAAGTCTAACCTCTTCCCAAGATGATCCTTCATGAATAAGTGCAATATCATCAGCGAAGGCAATTAATTTTCCGGTGAATTTAGAGTTACATAAGTCATTAATATAGATAAGAAATAATATTGGACCTAACACTGAGCCTTGAGGCACACCTGAACATATGGTTTCAAAGTCACTGACACAATCATTTACACGTACACACTGTGAGCGAGAATACAAATAACTCTTAAACCATTTCCATGGTGTGCCACGAACACCTATTCTACTTAACTTTTCCAACAAAATATCATGATTTATGGAATCAAAGGCCTTTTTTATATCTAGGAATAGGACAGCAACGCGTTTATTCGAATTAATTGCGTTGTAGACATGTGTACACGTCATGAAGCTTTCTAAGGCATCTTCTGTTCCTTTACCCTTTATGAACCCGTATTGGTTGCTACTTAAAAAATTTTGCTTGTCCAGGTAGGACAAAAGCCTTTTTTTAACTAGTTTCTCAAGAATTTTCGAGTGAACAGATAACAATGAAATTGGCCTATAGTTTGTTATATTTCGTCGATCACCTTTTTTATGTAGGGGTATAACGATAGCTTTCTTTAGGTCATAGGGAAATTCGCCTTGAATAAAGCTTATATTAAAAATATGGGTCAGAGCATCAGCAATGAGGTCAATTATGTTTTTTAGCATTGTTACATTCGTTCCGTCTGGACCAGCGGATTTTCCAGATTGAAGAGAGCTCACAATTTCACGTATTTCAAAAGATGATATTATTGCCATTAATAATGCAATATTTGATTCCAATGTCTTACTGATGGTGAAATTAAAACGTACAATTCGAATATGGTCTCTTTTATGACTAGGGATATTACTTTAAGGTGGTTTTGACCTCTCGCTCACTTATTCCAGATTTTATGAAAACGTAGGGTTGAAAACCCAATGAATGAAGACTATTGTTCAAGATTGTTGGTGTAATACGTACATTTTTTGTATGACCAATTGCTGAAGGATGTTGCTAAAGATCAAACGGACGGATAAAATTAGAAATGATGATGTATACAGAGGAGTAGTAGAGGAAATGACCATATGGAACACCATAGGGAGAAGAAGAACCAGTAGGATTGGAAACACCCTGAGACACTATGGGCTTGTGAAGAACACATTGAAAGGTAAAATAGAGGGAAAAGTCCCCAGAGGAAGACCCAGGAATAAGTTCATGGTCCAAATAAAAAGGAAAGTACATAGGATGAATAACCAGGGGGTATGTGAACTAACATTAGATTTGGAAGAGTTGAGGGCCGCAGTCAATCAATCTTAGTATTGAACGACCAATGATGATGATGTCCCATTAGCGAATGCATTTAACAATTTCATCGTTCATTAGGGGTGAAAGACTAAGTACTCTACGACTTTTCATGAACATCGACCACCATCTCCCGTCTGAAACAGTGAATTAGTTAGCTTCTATAAAACTATTGTTAATTGGCTGTGGTCAAGGTCTATTAATAATGCGGGGTAACCGTTGGTAAGATATATAGGAAAACGATTTTTGGATGGCATGAGAGATGGTAGGTGCCGACCAAAATTAATATTCTCAGTCTGTGGGTGAATATATCAGCTGATTGGTAGAATAGTCCTTACCATGCCCCACCCAGGTAAAAATATTTAGCCTGTAACTATTCTGAAACTGGTCTGTAACTGTGGTCTGTAACTGCTCTGAAAGACTAATATCTGATCTAGAAGTGGTCAGTAACTGGACTGAACTAGTCTGAACCTTAAAGATATCTCAAGTTCTTTCAAATCCAGAACAGTAACAGAAACCTCTTCCAGATCAGATATTAAGTAGTCTTTCAGAGCAATTAGAGTGACCAGTTTCAGAGAAGTTACAGACCAATATTTTTACCTGGGCAGTTATCAGACATCTTTTTAAAACCCTGCACATTCCTCGCTCATCATCAGGTCCCGCTCCTTAATTACTCAAAACTTCCGCATCTTTAGTATCATCTCGCCCGAAATGTCTCTCTTATTCCTTACCCTCCTGCGCTGGCCAAGTGTTCTCCTCTCAGTTTCTTTCCATTCAGCACTCCTTCACCAATCAGTAGATCCTTCAACCATATTTTCTGCCCTCTCGGAATCTCCTCCGTCAACTTCCTTTCCTCTCACACCATAAGCTTAGCCTTATTACCGTATTAGAATCCTTGCCAATGGTGGTCCCATGGAACACTGTCGTCCACTTTTCAGTATATTTGCCATTATGACTTTATAAAATATGTGTGTAACGCATTCCCTTCTCTATGTCAAAGATAATTGTGATGACTACCTAACTCGGGCTGACATACACAGTTACAATACTAGATCAAAGTGTAGTCTGAATCTTACACAGTTTAGACTAGCGAAAAAATACAAAACTTTGAATATGGGTCTGAAGTTTTATAATATGTTGCCGAACTCCCTTAAAATGGTCAGATCATGTAAATTTCGTAGGGCATAAGAGAAATGGGTGGTCAACAGACCAATGTATAATGTCGATGAATACTTTGAACTCGACTTTACAAGCATTGCAATATAATCTGTCAGTATTCTTCAAAGGTGTGTATCTTGTTGAATGTGTATGTTTTATTTTTGTAACCTGACGACACCAATCACTCAAGTGTGCAAGTGGTTAATAAAATAGTACTCATTCGTCTTCCTTGCTACCCAGCTCACCCAGTCCAAATCCGCCGAAAAGTCTCCACTAGTCTCCAGTCGGCGCACGTCATCTTTCAGAACTAACGAATGTTCTCGACCCGGGAACCGCAACACAACTCCAGTTTCCGCTGATTTTTCCTCCAAGCCAAAATGACTCCATCGTCAATAACTTCCTCTACAAAAATTCTTCCATGACTGGGGCAATCCTTCATTTTATGCCCCAGCGTCATCATTGGTCGTGCAATCCTAAGATTGGTTGAATGCAGCCCTCCAGCCTTCCCTATCTAGTTCCAGTTCCCTTTACTCCTGGTATCTCTTCCTATGTACTTTCCTCTTTATTTGGTCCATATACTTATTCCTGGGTCTTCCTCTGGGTTTTTTTCCCCTCTATTTTGCCTTCCAATATGTTCTTCACAAACCCATTGTCTCTCAGGGTGTCCTATCCACCTGGTTCTTCCTTCCTCTATGGCGTTCCATATGGTCATTTACTCTTCTGTACACTGGACCATTTCTTATTTCGTCCGTCAATTTTATCTTGAGCATCCTACTCCAGCACCAGGTTTCGAAAGCTTTTAGTCTGTTCTGGTTAGCTTTTCCAATGGTCCATCCTTCCGATCAATAGTGCTACGCTCCACACGAATGTTTTCACATACTGCTTCCTAGTTTGTAGTCCTATCTTCTTTGACCACAGCAGTTGCATGTCCCCCCTTCCCCACGAAAGCCATTTTTCTCTAAAGTACTACCCTAGTACTTCAACTGTTCCACCTACTTAAATTTATATCCCACCACCCATACATTCAGCCCACCATTTTTACCTCATAATGATCCTATTATCGTTGTCGTCTAATGATTTATTTATCCGCACCCCGTACCTTTTACAATGTAGGTACCGCTAACGCAATCATTTTTCATCGCAATCCCTCTGTTGACTGGCTAACTAACGCTTGGCAATCGGCATATCTCTGCTTGCTTTTTTTCCTCCTCACCTACACTTATTCCCAATCTCTTTTCTCTCATGCTTCACTACCAATTTCTTCCAGTGGGCTCTGCTGCCGTATCACTCGTCCCTTCGTGATCCCAATATGATTCTACTTTGTTTACCTGTACGAGTGCCATCTGGTTTATTTATAGATTCCATAAAGTCGTCTCTCTAATTACTCCCACCTATTTTGTTACTTCCGTTGACCTGGATCAACAGAAGTATCGAAAAAGTTGGGCCCATCTAATCCATGTTGGGAACCCTATGGAGCAAGAAAAAGTATATGGTTGACATCCTAGGATTCTTTTTTTTAACACCCTGAATTGAATTATTAAATATTAAAAATGAACACTTTTTTTCTCTTGGGGATGTCATCACTCCTACAGCGTCACGCGTTCCCATTTGATCGTTATCCCTTCAATATATCCTAAAATCAGGTGAATCGATTCAGCAAGTCGACGCAGTATTCCTTGATTTCAAGAAGGCATCCGATAAGGTTCCTCACTAAAACTCATACATAAATCGCAATCATGCGGTGTTAATAGAAAAATAGTGGATTGGATAAGGGGCTTTCTCAGTGATCGAAAACAAAAAGTAGTTAATGATGGTTTTAGCTCTAAGATGGTCGAAGTCACATCCGGTGTTCCTCAAGGAAGTGTGATCGGCCCTCTTTTATTCATTATCTATATTAATTACCTAAGTTCTAGAGTAAGCAATAAGTTAAGATTATTTGCAGACGATACAGTTATCTATCGTGAAATGAACGAAGACGCGGACTTTGAGGATCTGTCATCGGACCTTAACAACGTTAATTCGTGGTGCCAGGAGTGGGGGTTAGAATAAAATATCAGCAAATGCACCACAGTTCACTTCCTGCGAAAGTCATAAAAATGCCTTACCTATACTGTGGGTGGAGTTATCATAAAATCTTCAGATGCAGTGAAACACCTTGGAATTACCTTAACATCTGCTATATCGTGAGGCTTACACATGCAAAACATAAGTGGCACAGCATTAAAGAAACTAGGTTTTGTTAAACGTATAATAAGGTCCTCGGATGAAAAAGTCAAAGGGAGATGCTACTTACTGCTCTGGTTAGGCCACACCTCGAATACACCGCGAATATTTGCGACCCTGGTTATAAAGATTTAACCAAAAAATAATAAAATACTAAGAAAAGCAGCATGCTTCGTTAAAAGCTGCTGCGAGAGGACAAATAGTGTCTCACAACTGGAGCCTCTAGATACTCGGAGGCTACACGCTAGATTTAGCTTGCTGGAGAAATTCAGGACTGACATTTAACAGAGCGACACAGAATATTATCATGACTCCTCTCTACATCTCTGGGTATGACAGTTACGATGAAATAAGAGAGATACACTGCCGAACAGATAGGTACAAAAGTGGTTCTTTCCGCGCACAATAAGCGACCACAATAACAACTGAACTCCGTTAAAAACACTCCTATAATACATGATACCATTCCTCTCCCAAAAACTTACATCTTTGCCCGGCTGGTTGTCTGGCACCCCCTGCCACACGCCCATGCGGCGGCTCGCAGGGTTTTGTGTAGATATAGATGTATCAGAAACCCGAACTGGTAATCTTCCAGGCATTCATTAGTCTAACTCCCCAGCCTTCCATTAATATCGGTAAGGTCTACTTTGCCACGTGCGATATTTAAATTACTACTTTTACGTGATAGGGAGAGAACTACCTAACTTTCCTTTCAACATTTGGCCTCATGAACATACATTTTTCTTAGCGCGTTTTAATTTCACCCATATTTAAATTTTACGGGTTTCAGGACCTAATAACTCCCAAATCAATCCTTAAAAAGGATTAGCTAACTTTTGCTTACATATGCGGCGCCAAACTACGGTACGATGGAACTACGAAAACTGTTTCGAGAATATTTCGCGGCGTAATTAAAGCGATGTTTTATCACGCGTTCTATGTAAGTAGTTTATTTTTATGCAGCTCGAAACTTGGCCTTTCAAAAACAAAAAGGGATAATTTCGGTTTTCGGGTTGAATAAATAATAAAAACGGCAGGCATAATGATCTGCGGTGCGCGCGCGCGTCGGCATACAAAATGATCCGTAATGGGCTGTCCACGTAGGCTAAAATAGGCCACTTTTTGACCCCGCCCCCCCTGGTTTCCCACATTTCTCTTCTTTTGCGGAAAAAGCTGTGAAACGGGTTGTTATGTAATTGATTGTCATGGACTATCTGTAATTTAAGGCTGATTTTAAGGAAGAGTAAGTAAAAGAAAAACTACTCATGTAGCTATGATAATCTGTCATTTACTACGACCATTATTAGCGTAAATATCCCTCCTACTCCCTCCCCCCTCCAACCCCTAACATGGACCATCGTCGACAACCCTCGTACCCCCCCGCCCCTTTTTGGTGTCCACGTGGATTATGGACAGCCATGGATAGCCCCTAAGGTTATGACGGCACTGTTGCGCATGCGCCCTGCGGCGATTTTTGAATGAAGCAGGACGCGAGCATTTTTGGATGAAACAGTTTTTTCTAGTGCACGTATATGGAAAGAGACGATAACGTCAAAGCAAAAATATTTTTTCTCAGGGATGCCTATTTTCCTTGTAATTTAAGGTGAAATTAACTATTGTTATTTTATGGCATGTGTTATAAGGAATAAATTATTTTTTCTGCCAAAATACTTCTTTTATGACGTAATGAGTTTTCTCTCAAATAACCACACTTTAGAAGTACAACTGCTTCGAAATGATAAATGTCGAGTTGAGATTTCGAAGTATTTTTGCATCAATCCTTCTTAGTGCTTATAATTAAGAGACGAGACACTATCCCCATCTATAAAAGTCCCAACTCTTATGCAGCTGAAGCGGGGGTAATCTTAATCACCATTATTCAGAGATACACATAAAATATTTCGTGGATTGTCTTTTTATCATTACATAGATTACACATTCATTACAGGTTCTAGATTTCCTTTATCTGAAATCTAATTATTTTTTTATAAAGAGAAATAAACTGAACAGAAATTTGTTTCAAAATTCAATCTATTTCATCCTTAGTGAAGAAGGAAAGTTAGGTGACCACCAGTATAACTGATTAATTTTTACTTATTCCTGTGAATTCTTAGTTATTTTCCGATGAGACGTTTCAAAATCTTTCCATGTAGGTATTTTTTGGCAAAATGGTGGGATTTCATTATTTCTCTGATGAAATGTAAGTTTTTATGTTTTTTTTAATATTTATTTCCGCAGTGCGTGGTGGTGGCTTTGGAGACCCAACCGTGGTATATAGCATTAAAATTAAGCGCGAATGGTGCGACGAAGTCTCAAACTGTGACTCCTGTTAATGTCGATCAAATTGTCGTATTTCGAGTGTATTAAAATTTTAGTGTGAAGGAGAAAATGACCTCTCCTCTCTTTCAACGTTTGGCCTCATAAAAATATATTGCATGTCGTAGCGCAGTTTTATTTTACCCATTTTTAAAAATTAAATCGGTATATAGAACCTAATAACTTCTTTCCCTTTCCTTGGACAGGATAAGCCTAAATCCTCCTTATGGGAGAATGGAGAAGGAATAATATGTAGGTGATTGTATTAACAAGCAGGTTGACGCTCAATGACAGTTATTTTCAAACAGGATTTATAAGTTTCCCAGACAAAACAATAACATGAGGTTAGTTGGTACGATTAGGCACTTGGGTTTATCATCGTCCATAGTTTTGGAGGGACCTAATACATTCATCACGCGCAAGTGTGCTGTTCATAATGATGACTTTGTAGTATTGATGTGGTCAGGATTCGATCGAATCCTTCCAAAAAGATTCGAACGAATTCGGGTCCGGTTGTGCGGGTGGCATATGCACTACGTCGCTGTAAACTCAACGTCGTCTGTCCGTCATCGTTTGACATGTCACCTCGGAATTTATCATAGATATGATCGGTATCGAAGCCGTTGCAGTTATAATGTGGCTGTTTGGGTGAACTTTCATTACATCATAAAATATGCACATTAGCGGAGATTGTACAGTTATTGGTCTCGTCAAGTTTCATTAAAAAATCGCCGCACGACTCATGCGCAACTCCGCCTTCATTGCCTCACGGAGCATTTTGTATGCCGAAGTCCGAGCCGCAGATCATTATGCCGTGTTCAACCGATATACCGCAAATATTTCTTTGTTTTTGAAAAAAAAAAACAAGTTTTATGCATCAGAAAAATACACTCATACATACAAAATACACCTAAGTAGAACGCATTGAGAAACATCGCTTTTATTTGGCCGAAAAATGTTCACGAAACCATTTTAATTTCTCCATCGTGACATCATTTAGAATGCCTTCGTTTATTCAATATGAGTTTTTACTAGATATCCCATTAAATATCTCATATAAAAAGTAGAGGAGTATTTTTTGCTGCAGAAGTTTTCCCCAAGTTATTACAACAGGAGGAATAACCCACACCCTCTCTGCACGTAGGAAACAAATGGGAATTATATTCTTACACTCACTATTAAATAATCATATTCAGTGTTCTTATCTTTTATCTTTAATTAAGTTAAGGGTTCCAACTGTTCATTCAAGATCTCATTACCTGTTTCACATTCCTTATGTATGTACAAATTATATGTATTATCTTCCAATTTTTCCAATAATAAGAGATTATAATTGTCTTTGGAAATCTACAGATATTTTTCATCTATCACACAATGTATTCACAAATTTTGTTATTCAAAATGTATAATTTTTTTATTTTCTAATGTAATCATCTGGCTTATGTAATGTTTTGTGAAAGGATATTTGCCCGATTAATAAATATTATTATCTATTGTTACTTCAGTAACATTCCCCTCCGAGTCCTCGGCAGGCATAGGGTTTCATTGCCGTCATAATGGCCTAGGACTCGAGAGGGGTGGGGCAGTGATCGCAGCCACGTCCGACGCCCATTGGATGTGTAGCTACGCTGCAGTTAAGTCGTGCGTGCGGAGTAGACGGAGGGACCCAAGTAAGACGCTGGACGGAATACACTTGATCGGGTCAACAATCATTTGACTGTGCCACGCAGGACGGAATACACTTGATGCTCTCCAGCAGCGAGCCCTTAACTCCACCGAGCACACCTATGATAAGGACTACCAGTGTAACAGAGTGTCCTGGGTCATTTGAGTCCCTCCGAGTCCGACGTCGCTACCGTCTGATTTTGGGTCAAAGGCCATACCTGTTTCGTTCGCTGCCCTCTTGACCGCCTGGAAGAGAAACGCCCCTACTCCGGCACTGACGTGGTCACTTACGAGACTGAGCTGGGGGTCTCTGCTTTTGAGCACTCGGCATGCTGTTCCAAGGACAACTCTGTTGTGGAGACACTCCAGGCTGAACAGTCCTCTACCACCTACACTGCGAGGGAGATACAGTATGGCGACGGAAGATTTCGGATGAAGACTTCTGTAGATGGTCATCATCTTCCTCGTTCCCCTGTCGAGGTTCTGCAACTCGTTGACGTTCTATTTAATGCATCCGAAGGTGTACAACAGTGTGGGAACCGCGAACATGTTCGTGGCAAGAACCTTGTTCTTGCCTGACACATCTCAGAACTCCAGATTTTCCTGAGAGTCTGTCTGTTCTTGGCGGTGAGTCTCTCCTTTACTGCTGCAACCTCCTGCATTCGGCTTTGGGGGACGCCGAGATATTCTTAGCTTTCATCGCCCTCGAGGTCGCAAATGACGCTCCCGTCAACGAGGTGCACGTCTTCCTTATTCTCCGAGAATCTTCCTCTCGCCAGGTGGATGGATGCATACTTGTCCAATCCGAACTCCATCCCTATAGCCTCACTGTACTCCAGTACGGTGTCCAGGGCCATGCGAAGGTCTTCTGCATTGGAAGCGTAGAGCTTCAGATTATCCATATAAAATAAATGTGTGACCTTATGCTTCCTGTCACCTGGACACCGCACATGTATCCATTCCCTTGTCGCAGCCTTAGCGAGAGAGGTAGGAGGGAAATGCAGAACAGAAAAGGGCTCAAGCTATCGCCTTGGAAAACGCCACGGTGTATGATACCAACTCTGTCGAGACCGACTGCTTGCCTGCAGTCAGGATAAAGTGCATTCTCCAGAGTGGTATCAGGCGTTGGATGCAGGACACTACCTCTGGGTGGACTTTCATCAACTTCAACATGGCTACAATGAGCTCATGTGAGGTGATGTCAAATGCCTTTCTGTAGTCCACCCAGGCCATTGATAGGTTGTGTTTACGTTGGATGGCATCCTGGCATATGCATCTATCAATGAGCAGGCTGTCCTTACATCCCACGATTCCACTCTTTGAACCCCTCTGCTCGTACACCTCCTCCCACACCAGCTGGGCCTGGTGGAGGATAAGGTTGATCAAGATGGAGGTGAACACCTTGTATACAGTGTTAAGGCAGGTTATAGGGTGGTAGTTCTTAGGATTGGACAAGTCTCCCTTCTTAGGTACTATAATCATGCATCCGTCAGTCAGTCACAGTGGAATTTGTTCTCTACCCGAGAGAAAGGACATGAAGATTCTGGCGAGGTGTTGGTGTGTGGAAGTGAACTTCTTCCACAAGAAGTTATTCACGGCATCTATTGCTGGAGCCAAGAAATTCTTCTTGCTAGAGGAGGCGTTCTTTATGTCTCTCTCTGTGAATGAAAGAGGTTCATCTACTTCATGTAGGAGGCAGTCGCAAAACTTATTCAAGAGGTCTGTGGCCGGAGTGCCTCTGTTAAATGGCTTTGACGTTTCATAGATATCCTTCCAAAAACGTTCTACCTCTTGGACAGGTGGCGGAGATTCGACGACAGACTGAGGTGGTCAAAAGAGATGGGATGGGTGAAGGAGGAAGGTTGAGTTCTCCCTCACAGCCTTACTCCTCTTCAGCAGCTTTTTCCGGGCCGTGGTGAGTGCCCGAACTCTATCAACCGCATGCTGCTTGATGGTAAGCAGCACTTTCTTTTTCAGTGTGTGATGGTTAAATCTGAGGCTGCGTGCTATGCGCCGGACTATGGGTGTGAAAGCCCGCCCAGTTGTGATGTACTCCATCACACACTGAATCCTCAAAGCCTGCCGTCTCGCCAGCGTGATCTTGGCCTCCAACTGTTTCAGCCATTTTGCCGCTTTGTCCTCCCAAGAGGTGGACTTTTGGAAGTTAGCCATTATTTTGGCAGCAACGTAGACCACGCAGTTAACCATCCAGAGGTCCGACGTCTCTGTAAGGATTTCGTCGATAAAGCCATTCAACCTGGTCAGGACGTTTGTCCACAGAGAGATTTTCCGATGGATATCTCTCTGCCTGGCTTGTCATACATCATAGGTGATTTCATTTAACAACTGTGTTCGGACTTCAGAGTCGGCCTGATCTACTTCCTCTCTATTTGTCAGCAGTACCGACGGTGCAGTGGCTGTCAAATCAGCCGGTGGAGAGACTGCTTGTGTCAGGGAGGGTGGTCTGGCTGGTGGTGTATTTCTCTGAACACATGGTTGTTGGGGAATTTCCTTTTTTCGCAAGTGGTCGGCATAGTCACGCAGATTCTGCTGCAACAGGTGGTTATGTTCAGGATGCATCTCACACCACAAAGAGTGCATCCTTGCTATATACCCCCTGCAATTGGGCTCGCTGGCAGCATAGCATGCGAGGAGGTCGCCCCTTAGTGTTTACTTCAACTCCATACGAGCTCCCTTCTTGGTCTTACTTGTATTATTGCCACACCCAACTCCACTAGGGCCCCCATCCGAGAGGGCCGGTTGTGGGTGGCACTTCTGGTTGTCATTCTTGGAACCAGATCGATCTGCATGTGGGGTGGTTAGCCCCACATGCAGACGTCCACCATTGGCCGGCAGAGCCGTTACCAGGTATGCCACGAGGAGGCTGGAGGTCCGCTTTCGTACCCTAATAAGTATTATTATTATTATAACTGAAAATTCCCACACTTTCCTTTAGTTATTATGAAAATGCAGACTTTATACAGAGTATGCACCTTTTAATGCAAAATCAATACATACATGCAAGGGGTATGAACCTAAACTTCATGAATTCTTGACATTCCTTAAGTCAATCAAATTACACTGGCTTCCTCATTGACCAAAATTATTAGGGTTTTCTCTCGGCTGAGGTAGGTTGAAAGAGAAAAGAATAATCCTACATAGTTTTATGGGCATAGTCCCTTTTCAATAAGATATCTTTCTCCATCTCATTATCCATCTTACCTCTCTTTATCCCGATCATAAGAGCTTAATCTCTTCCTTCCTCTGCCCCGCTTACCCAGGATCCTCTTCTCTATGGAGGCGTTCACCATTCTGTTGCTCCTCATCACCAGCTATTACCACACACTCTCCTCCCTCTTCATATCCTCCTGTAGTTTCCTCTCATTGCCCATCCTACCTACAAGCCATTCCTCGATCGTATATGATGAATGTAGTGCAGCGTTCTGATTATTTTCTCTGTGTCCCACTTTAACACACACATCCTGAATTTCTCAAGCAAGCTATGCCTATTGTGTAGCCTCCGAGTCTCCAGGGGCCTCCTCCTTAATCCCTCTAAAAGCTGTGAAACACTAAATGTTTGTTAGTATCATTTTTTCACCAAGTTCGTAGTTTTTCTTTGTATTTTATTCATTTTTTGGTTAAATCCTTCTGTCCAGGGTCCCAAATGCTCATGGCGTATTTGAGGTTTGGCCTAACCAGAGTGAAGTAGCAACTCTCTTGTACTTTTTCACCTGAGGACCTTCCTATTATACTCTTAATAAATCCTAGTTTCTGTAATGCTGGGCCATTTATGTTTTTTATGTGTGTTCCCCAGGATATGTCAGAAGTGAAGGTAATTCCAAGATATTTAACTACATTTCAAGGTTTTATGTTCACTCTACCCACAGTGTAGATATGGCAATTATATGATGACTTTCACAAGAAGAGTACTGTGGTGCAATTACTAAGCTCTAATTCTAGCCTTTACTCCTGGCACCAAGAATGAGTGTTGTTAAGGTCTGATGACAGAGTCTTTGTCCGCATCTTTGCTTATTTCTTGATAGATGACCGTGTCATCCGCAAATAATCTTAATTTATGGCTAACTTGAGAACCCAGGTCATTTGTATAAATGTTGAATAATTCCTTTTCAGAGCGACTGCAAAAAAGGATGGACTCTTTAATATATTTGTTCTAAAATAATGTATTTATATTAACATGCTGCAAATCAAAGTAGCTGCCTGGGATTTGCTAGTGTAGCTTTTATATTGTCAATTCAAAAGGGTAACTACCATGGAGTTAGGTGTTTAATTTTTTAGTTTACCCATTCCAGCCTATTTTAACTACAGTTTTCTATTTTTTGTAGGTTGCTAGTTGGGGCTCCTCGAGGAAATGGCATCTTTCTCACGAATGTTACCGAATCTGGTGTGTTATATCAATGTGAACTTGGAGTGAATACAGAGGCATGTAAATCAGTTCTCTTAGATTCAAAAGGTAAGAGCATGATCCTCTAATGAATATGTGGTGTCTTAATTATACTAAATGAAACATTAATCTGGGATGTACCTTCATCTTACTCCTGATTTCAATGGTCACAAATGACCTATCTGCAACAAAAAGAGTACCTAAGGCCAATCGTCCACTTAGAATTGAACATTTCTATCCTTCTCTCAGTTTGTCCTGTAACTCATCTTTCACCTTCAATTTCTTATTCTGCTGGTTCATAAAATGCCAGTCTAGGTATCTCAACTCTGCAAATCCTAACAACTGGTTAAAACCACAGCCTATAAGGACACTAAAACTCATATTATCTCATGAAACTTACCATTGCCATTGATGCCTTGGTATCTGTAAAATGTACCTTTTCTGCAAATGGAAAAACTATGATGGACCTCCAACAAATTGTTAAACTCTAAAAAGCAACATTATCATTGTTACACTCTAATGTAACTAATAACCTTAGATAAGACTGTCTGTAAAAAGCTGTTTTCGAATTGGCTTGTCTAATAAGTATTAAATGTCATATACATATCATAACCACTAAAATACATTTGTCTGTTAGGTGTTGTATTATATGAAGGGAAATAAAGCAAAGCATTAGTGTGTGGGCTTAGAACAAATCTTTTACATATTTCATTAATGCATGGAGGAACACATTCTTTCAATTCATGATAAATCTACATGATGAACATGTACTCTACATGAAGTGCTACGGAAATAAACGGCGATTGGACCATGGTGAATCGCAACCGGAAGGTTAGAAGAGTCTATTTCGCGAGGGAAGACAACGGAATGGGTAATCGTGCTGGCGACAACAGGAGTGAGGATAAGCGATGTTCTGATCGCTCTCGTCAGTTTCGTGGTAATACCAATTTCCGTGAAGTGATTGTAGGTAAAAATAGTTCCTCGTCGGAACTGGTCGGAGTGAAGAAAGCCTGGCTGCATCTCGGGAAGCTTGTGGGTGATACCACAGTGAACACAGTTGAGTCCTTTCTGAACAAAAACTTTCCGCATATTCAAACAACAGTTAGCAAGCTAGATTCTAAAGGTCTAAATGCAAGTTTTAAAATTGGTGTACCATTTAACTCACAAGAGGAGCTGCTGTACAGCGATAAGTGGCCATGTAATGTAGTACTTAGGCGTTTTTTATTCAAGCGAGTGACTGGAATACATCTCAAGTAGCAGAATATAATGATGTGTGTAACGAGAGTAAACCCAAAACTGGTGATCTAACATGTTCAATCCCCGATGATCCTACTGTTGGTGATCTAAAAATCATGCATATTAACATGCAAAGCCTTAGATTGAAAACTGTGTTGCTTGAACTGTTTGTTAATACTCATGAACCGGATGTAGTTTGTGTTTCTGAACACTGGCTGTGTAAGAATGAAATTTCAAGTGTTGGTATCACAGGATACTATGTTGCCAGCAGCTTCTGCAGGGAGTTTTCAAAGGGTGGTGGTGTTTGTATATATGTAAAAGATAGCATTAGATCTTGCAATCTAAAAATTACTGAAACATTTTGTTTAGAGCTCAGTTTTGAGTGTTGTGCTGCAGATGTGTCATTCCATGGGGTTAAGATTCCTGTTGTCGCTGTCTACAGACCCCCAAATGGAGACTTTGCAAGCTTCCTTGAAGGTTTAATGCAGACTTTATCCATACTGTCTAAAGGCTCCAAAAACCCAGTAGTAGGTGGGGACTTCAATGTTGATTTGAAAACTGAATCCACCATCAAGACTCAACTTCTTGATGTCTTTTCAACTTTTAATATGGTACCTACCATCTCTCATCCTACAAGAATTAGTGCTAATTCTAGAAGTATTATAGACAACATATTTACTTGTTATACTTGCCTGGAGGCTTTAGTCATTGATAATTTCTTTTCTGACCATACAGCCCAATTGATAAAACTGCAAATAATACCAAATGTCCCACCTACCCACCAGCCTAGGTGGAAACGAATTTTCTCACAATCTGCCAGGGACAAATTTAGCTCTATTCTTGAAAGGGAGACATGGGACGAAATGTATGGTGTAGAATCAACAGAAGAAAAATTTGATACATTTTTGGGGATTTTTATGTATCACTTTGATGCTTGCTTCCCGCTCAAGCTTGTTAAGCATGACTGTAATCTCAATAAGGAGAAGAAATGGGTTACACCTGAAATTATCTTAATGTCTGAGAGATTAAAAATGCTTTATAACTTAATCAAAGCTAACACTACTGAAGCAGGAAAGTCCCATTATAATAAGTGCAAGAAGCACTATGCAAAAATGGTATCTGATGCAAAGAGGCAATTTAACATTGACTTACTAAGTAATGCAAAAAACCCTACAAGGTCTGCTTGGAAATTAATAAAAAATACTGTGTCTTCACCCATGGACAACCATTGCATCAACTCTGTTTCATTTCAAGGGAAGGAGTTAACTGATCCAGTGGAAATCGCAAATTGTTTTAACAATTATTTTATTGAAGCTACCAGACAGCTGTCAACTCAGTCACAGATTACTAGGACCAATAGACCCTTGTTCCATACTGCAATTAACACTATATTTCTATATCCAACTGATGAAAGGGAGATTCAAAGGATTTTCAATAGAATCAGTAGAAAAAGCTCAGCAGGAGTTGATGGCATCCCATGTTCCATTTTGAAAGGTTCTGTTAGCGTATATGTAATTGCTCCCCTTGTTCACTTGGTAAATGCTTCTTTAACAACTGGGACTTTCCCAAAGATTTTAAAAACAGCTAAAGTTGTGCCAATTTTTAAAGGTGGAAACAAACAGGAAGTGAGCAACTACAGGCCTATATCCATTATTTCCCTATTCTCAAAAGTACTTGAGGGTGTTATGTACCAAAGATTGACATCATATCTGGAGAGGTTTCATATTATCTCTAGATCACAATATGGTTTCCTTAAAGGAAAAAGCACTGAGATGGCTATCTACAAGTTTGTAGACTCTGTCCTACATGCCCTGGATGATCACAGTGACACTATTGGGATATTCTATGACCTAAGGAAGGCCTTTGATTGTGTTGACCACAGCATCTTGCTGGATAAATTAAAAAGTTATGGAATTGCTGGTATTGCTAATCAATGGGTTAAATCCTATCTAAGCGAACGCTCGCAAGTAGTCAAAATAAAAGCCATGTCAGATCAACAGGTAGTCTCAATAGGGGTTCCCCAAGGCTCAATCTTGGGCCCAATACTTTTCCTCCTCTATATAAATGATCTTCCATCTTATCTCAATCATGGTGACATTACAATGTATGCTGATGATACTAATCACTTCATGAAATATACTCATGACAATGTCAACACACTCCAACAAGGCATAGATTGCATGGTAAGGTGGTGCACTGAAAATAGAGTAATCATCAACGAAGACAAGTCAACATTTGTTCAGTTTCACCCATATCAAAAGAAAATTCTAACTTGCCCTCTACTTAAATTGAATGGACAAGTTCTCTCTCGTGTATCGAATTTTAAATTCTTAGGGGTGGATATTGATGAATCCATGCAATGGGGGACACACATTAATGGTCTTTGCTCTAAAATTGCCTCGGGGTGTTACCTCTTAAGACAAATATTGACAATTACAAATCTGTCAACGGCTAAACTAGTCTATTATGCAGAAATTTTCAGTCGACTTAAATATGGCGTAGTAGCCTGGGGCCACTCCCACCACTCAATAAGGCTTTTCAAACTACAAAAGTGGGCAGTGAGAATCCTGGCAAGAGCAAGAAGAAATTACAGCTGCAGGTCCCTTTTTAAGGATCTCATGCTTCTAACGTTCCCCTGCATTTATATATACTTTTCAATTTTGTATATTAAAGAACATTATTCTGCACTAGAGCTAATGACTAATATGGATGTGCATAAGTATGACACAAGAAAGAAAAGTGACTTTAGAATCGTTACTCACAATCTAAAGCTATATGCTAAAAGCCCGCTCTATGCAGGAGTGATGTTCTATAACTCCCTACCTATTAAAATTAAAAGCATTAATTCTATCTCACTCTTTAAGGTAGAACTAAAAGAGTATCTGATAAAAAATGCATTTTATTCGGTGGATGAATTTCTTACCCCTATGTAATTGAGTTAACTGTACGCTATGTATTTTTGTATTCAATCTATGTTTATGTGTTATTGCTATTCTGGTATACCTATTATACATATACATTGTTAATTTGCCTTTTGGAACTGTCCCATACATGTAATCACATGTCCCGGGATTAATTAATAAATAAATAAATAAATAAATGATTCCTATAAATCAATATCAACACTCTCTCCATCAACTCATAAAAACAGGAAGCACCAAAATGTCCCCCTTCACTGATTGATGTCAACGTCTATTAACTATTTAACTGCCAGCAGCCATGAGCCTTTGCTGCTGGTGCAAAAACTGCCATGGGCCAATATATCAACTCACTTGGTTACATCTACTAACATACTGTCATTTTTTTATTTGCTTCAAATCAGCTAAGTATACCCATTAATCCATCACCATTCTAAACCCTAAATATAACTTCAACATCTCATTAAATATTAACTTCATTAATTAAAAGACAGACTGGCAATTAGGTAATTTGAGAAAGAAAATTAAATACTATAAATCGTTGAAAATTGAAGAATGTGTTCTGCATTTAAAAAAATAGGCTTGGCAGTTTTTGCGTAGCCCTCCTAAATTTACCTGGCAGTGAAAAGGTTAAAAAAAACATATGCACAACACCTCTTCCTAAAACTGTCTTTGAGACAGCATAAATAAATTCATAATGCAAATTCTTTCCATTCTACATATTTTCTCAGCATTTTGCCAGCAACCCTTACTGTTCCATCTTGTTCATGTATGAGTTTCAAATGACTTTACTATCACAACACATACTTCCATGTTCATTACTATCTTCAATAGTTTTTCCCAATTCACTCAGTCAAATTCCTTGAAATAAATTATAAAAATAAGCAAAAATTTTCTGATTATTTGCGGTCTAGGTTGTTTTCGGTACCCATGGATTCTCATGACTTCTATTCTATTCTGGGTAGCCTTTCTCTTGCTAGTCCTGAACTTGCTGTAACCTATGCAGTTATCTTCAAGATTCTCTAAACTTCTATTGATGACCATTCCTACTTGTATTTGAGCTAATTCTTCAAACTCTGATGCATTCTTTCTTTTCAGGGTGGATTGATAACTGTTTTCATGAAGTTCACTACCCCTACATCTTCCTCGTAGATCCCTCAAATTTGTGAAAAAATCTTAATCTCCCATTTTTTCATAAGTTATTCTAGACCTCTGTTGGGATATTATCCACTCCCACATCTTTTCTTGTCTTCAATTTTTTCAGTGCTTCTTCATTGTCAATTCCTGGATAGAGGTTATGCCTCTTGATGGCACTTTCATTCTCTATTTAAAAGTCTTTGGCCTATTATTTCTGTCTTATAATTCTCTCACATACTTCCTCATACATCCAGAGAAATGTTCATTTTTCCATTGTTTATCAAGAAGATAATCGTGAAAAATTTCCCACATTTCTGTTTTACTTTTGATCATTTTTGTGTCCCTTTAAGTTTAGGAAATGGCATGTTAACAACGTAGCATGATCTCGATAATTTTTGCTCTAATGCTTTTGACATTTCTTTGTGCAGGTAACATATTCAAATCAGTGGTGAACAAAGGTAATTTTCGGCATAAAAAGGACCATGCATGGATTGGAGGATCTCTAAGTGTGCAGGGAAATGAAAATGGAAATATTGTGGTATGCAGAAGGTACCTTCTATGCTTTCCATTGACTGTTTGATTGATTGATTAAAAATTATTTACAATACATATCCTTTGGTACATTACTGTTATAATCCATTACTCTTTGGCTGTAAGTTAGAAAAGGCTCTTTTTCCAAAACTAATAATAATTTTATTAATTAACTGGTGCATTTTTTGTGCAATGGAAAAGAGAAAGTAAATAGAAGAAAGTAGGTTTGGATAAAATATATTTACATACGAAGAAATAATGAAGGTTTTCTTGGCATATTGTTGAAAGTTACTTGTGATGTTGTAGGTTACTTAGGTTTTCTAATGGGTCCAACTCTCCATCTTGGCCGATGTTTCAATGTATGACTTGTCCATTGTTATCAGAGCATGTCTTGCGTCGTGAACTGGCCTTGTATATACCTCATGACCATGCCATTCGCTGGGAGATGACGTTCTCTGTTGCGTGGACAAGTTCTGGGAAAGACTGATGAGGGAAGCAATCAAAATCTGGATGAGAAAAAAAATACCTTGAATTGTGATGCTGAATACTCACTCTGCCATTCCTGGAAGCCAGTGCTCAGAAGCATCCAGGAGACCAGGGACAAAAGGCAGGAATCAGCAGACCAATCACATGACACCTGATCTAATGCCATACGGTATATATACTGAAGCAGTTCACTATGTAGTACATGCCCTGATGATGATGAACGACTCATAGATGGAATCATCGGCAAAGATGGAGAGTTTGACCCAGTGGAATACCCGAGTAACCTTCAACATATATTTACATATGTTTTTGCAATGCCAAAAATAATTGTTACATTTCAATTATTTAATGTGAAAGTGATGTGATGTGTGAACGTGATATATGGTGTGTGAGTATTTCTAATGTTCTTTTTGATCGTGGTACCTCTAACTGTTATCAATTAATTCCTATGTACTAACCTTTAATTTGAGAATTTAAGTATTAACACATTAAATTGTGAAAATCATTCTCATTTAGTTTATTAAGGTCATCAGAAAATCTTAATAGTTACCATGAGTTTAATTGAATATGTAGCAGCAGAAAATTGTGATTTTTCTCTTAAGTTTTGTTTCATTTTGGATTGAAAAATATTCTATTAATCTATTTCATTATTTCATTATCTGTATAAAATAGGTATGTGGACCACGTTGGATACATGATATAGGGGATTATTATGCAATGAATGGTATATGCTACTGGTTGAGTGGTTCTGAAGACTTTGAGCGAGAAGCCATACAATTAATTCCCCTCAAAAACATAGGTATGTTTGAAATTTTACATTCAGGATACTTATATTGCTACTTATCTTGCTCTGAACAGTACACTTAACCCACTTTGTACTATTTATTTATTTATTTCACATAAGAAAGTACATACATGCAAATGTGGGCAGTTACCCAATTACATGATGAGTGAATACATGATGTCAAGAGCACAATGGAGTTTTAAATATTTTAAGGAATATGACGAGGATAAGTGGACATTAACAATCTATTGGTTAACTAAATATTAATACAATCTAGATTTTACAGTTTATGAATTTCAGACGTGTACTTATTAGATTACACTTCAATTACTCTCCCACAAATGTTTCTTCAATTTTCCAACATTAATAATAAATTATTCAATCTCCATTGGCAGAGAATTACTGTCGGTTCAAAAATTATGTAGACTTGAGTTTGGACACCGATTAAAAATGAACCGTGGTGCCTGCATGAATTCGAGTTACACCAAATTTTAGATTGTTTTATTTTGCTTTTAACTGTGGTTGCTGATTATTTTTACAACTCTCTCTCGATTTCTTTATATGATGAGAACAAAAAAAGTCGTTTTTTTGGCATTTTCGAATGGAATGCTCTCTTTGACATCTAATAGTGAAGAAAATTGATGTTAAATCATAATGAACCTGTTATATTGTGTAGGAAAAAATATTTGAATGTATCTTCAAATGTTCAGTTCTTTCTAATTTGCCATAAAAAAGTGATTATCAAGTTTATGAAACAACTTTGTCTTGGTTATGAAATGTAGTTGCAGCAATATCTTGGTCTTGTTTTGAAGCTCTTTACAGCAGTATTTAATAACATTTACCATCGTAAACCCATGTGGTGATATTGATTTTTAACGAGTTAATAAAAAGCCGAATTGTATTGTAGCAGGCTCAAGCCAGCGGTGAGGCAGCCATCTTTGTGAGAGGGATGGTGAAAGTTGAAAGAGAATTGTTGCCACTTGCAGGTTGTGGGCCAAACCCTTAACTCATATGCTCCGTCTGTGCATTGCCTTGAAGTGCAAAAACAATTGCTGCACACGTTCTTTTCATGAAGTTTATTTGAGATAGAAATTGGGCTCTTTTAAGTATTTAACCATTTCCCATCACCTTTTCTCATAAGGGCCTTTTCTCGATGCTCTGAATTTCTTCACTGTGTCAAGAGATTCCAAGACATGGACCGCGCACAACCTGCAAGTGGCAACAGCATTCAAACCTTCACCGCCCCTCTCGGGAAGACTATTTTTGAATATACTATTGTATTTTACATTTTACTGTTTAGTTACTACAGCTCCTGAAAATTACAGTAATTTTTGGTAATATTCACTTCCACCTCTGATAGTTTTCACATAGGATATATTACAAACATATTATTTTAAGTCTAGTCTATTTACGTTTGATAGTCTTGATTATTAATAAAGTTACATCCAACTCATTTGTGGAATATTTTTATTCATGGAATATTTGTGAGGATATCATTTTCAATGGTTTGCGGTAATTTTCAAAATTACCATAACTTATTGTGGTTATTTACCTCAAATGAAAATTACGGTTATTTACCTATCTCTAGGAATGTAAAATCTTATCTGAACAATTTTGTCTTTCAGATTACCTAGGATATGTAAACTATTTAAGGACAAAGGACAAGGATGAAGCTCAGGCCAAAAATTATAAGTTCTACTATTTATACGGTGAAGCTGGACTTGCAGTTGACTTTCTAAAAGTAAGTGGCATGACTTGATATGGCTATTTCTTCTAGAATTTACCTTAACTTTGATAATTTTAAAAATTGTCTGTATCATTTGCTTTCTACAGAATTCATCTGACATCATAATTGGTGCCCCTGGAGTTTTAGAATGGATGGGTTAAGTAAATATTGTTGTTATAATAATATAAAAAATGCTAATGGATGCTATTTATTACAACTCTGCTGATAATGTGCTTATTAGTATGTTCTAACTATTTATTTATATTTGCTACTATGCAGGAACAGCAATCATGACCAAAGGGAAAATAAATAATTTTCTAGGTGATGATGATTTTGTTATTCCTAATCCTGAAGACAGGATTGATGTAACAATTAGTTCTTATTTTGGTAAGCAGAAGTAGGTTTTAAATGCAATCAAATTTTTACCCTAAATGTTTGGTAATGAATGCCTAAATATTAAAAATATGTTCATATGTATTAATAATTGAATAGGTACCTGAGTAAGCATTTTCATTTATATCTTTAGGTTATTCAGTCGGCTCTGGCCATTTCTTGAAGTCTGATGAAATATTTATGGTGGCTGGATCACCAAGAGATGGGAATCTGAAAGGAAAGGTGAAGTACCTCTACAAAGTTGCATCTTCTTCATTTGGACCCTTCATTCTGAATATCCCACTTTCTTTCCTTGTCTTACATAGTATTTTCCTCTCATCTATGGGTCATTCAAAAGTATCCCGTAGAGCATTTAACACGTGCCTCAGTGCATATTTGGCATTCTTTTGGGGTCTTTATCTATCATAGATTTTTCAATTTCCTCAGAATTATTACTTGACCTCTATGCAAGCATATACCTTCCTCGATTCTGCCTCAAATTTTTTATCTCCAATTCTACCGGAAACCAGTGTTAGATTTAGGCCAGTTGAGGCCCTGGGTCCGGACTACGATCGATACAAGAACCTCAAGTTGGTGGCAAAACAAGCGGTTGCTGCAGCAAAAGCTGCTCACTGCGATCGTTTGTATATGGATCTGGATATGCCCGAAGGCATGAATAAGATATATCGCCTGGCCTGTGTGTGCCATTGCTTGACACAAGATATCAGCCAAGTCAAGCAAATCAAGGATGACAACTACTAAGTCCTGCGAGACTCGCCCGCTATCCTCAGGCATTGGAGCGACTATTTCTCGAGGATCTGCAATGAAGAATTTCCCCATCCACCGATCAACAGTGCCGATCCCATCCTCGGACCCATCCCACCGATCACCACTGCAGAAGTCAAAGCTGCCATCAAGAGGATGAAGGATGACAAAGTGACTGAATCCCCGCTGAAGTGTGGAAGATGATCGGCCGTCGAGGAACAAATATTCTTGCAAACCTCTGCAACCGAATCATTGACGAAGGAGCGGTGCCACCGAGCTGGAAGACCAGCACGACGGAGCCCATCTGGAAGGGAAAAGGCGACGTCATGGAGTGCTCAAACTTTCGGCCCATCTGCCTGCAATGCCAAGTGATGAAGATCTTCGAGCGAGTTATCGATGTGAAGCTATGGAAGATGGTGGAAATAACGCCCAATCAATGTGGTTTTGTCAAATGCAGTGGAACCACCGTGCGATGTGAATCGGGCACCTCGCCACCTTTCACCATCAATGTCGAAGTCCTTCAGGGATCGGCCCTCTCACCCCTGCTCTTTATCCTCTGCATGGACACAGTGACAGCCGACATCCATCAGCCCCATCTATGGTCACTCCTCTGCGCTGACGATGTCTGCCTGACGGATGAACAGGAAAGAGAGCTCCAACAACAAACGCAAGCGTGGAAGGACAAACTCCACGAGAATGGCATGCATCTGAACATTAAAAAGACCGAGTGCATGGAATATGGCGAGCAAACCAGCGGGAACCTTACCATCGATGGAGAAGAACTCAAGAAAGTGACGAAATTCAAATTACTCGGCTCTGTCATCAGCAGCAATGGTGATACCCTTCCAGATGCCAAGGCCAGGGTGAGCGCAGCGTGGGCCAAGTGGCACAAAGTCACTGGCATTCTCTGCGATCGCCGAATGCCCATTCGACTCAAGGCCATGGTGAACAAGACTGTAGTCCGTCCCGTCGCCTGGTATGGATCAGAGTGTTGGCCCACATCAACAGAGCATGAGCAAGCTCTCCATGTCATGGAAATGAGGATGCTGAGGTGGTGCCTTGGACTTACGAGGCTCGATCCGGTCCCGAACACAGATATCCGCCGACACATAGGAGTGGCACTAATCACGGAGAAAATGAGAGAGTCCAGACTTTGATGGTATGGCCACGTCGTCAGAAGTGCCGAGCACTTGATACCAAGAACAGCGATGCGGCTGAGTCCACAAGGATGCCAACCAAGAGGGAGACCAAAGAAATGGTGGATGGATCGAATAGCTGAAGATATGCGCAAGGTCAACATTGCCCCAGAGGATGCCTTCAACCGAGCCAAATGGAGACGGGCGTGCCAAAAAGTAGACCCTGCTATCGTGCGGGAATAACGCTTGGAGGAAGAAGAAGAAGAGGCCCTGGGTGCAGAAGAAATCATTGGGTCCCTTAATAGATAAGAGCCTGGGAAACTAAAAATGCCTGTTAACCATATTTTTGCAAGAGAGCCAATGGAGAGACAAAGTATTCAATACAAATCTATTGCTCTCATAGTGGTAATGCAGCTGCACAGGGGCAAATGTAGAGTAGTTTCTGTATATTATGCAAGGTAGTTCTGGAATACTGAAAACATTTATGTATATAAACATACTATCAGGTTTGACCACCAGTTGTGAACACATTTACAATTTAAATTACACCTATGAAACTGAACTTAGACAATTTTTCAAAATATCTGCATCATTTTGTCTACAGAATTCATCTGACATCATTATGTCATTAAAACAGGTGTAAAGTTGGGGTATTTTGGGGTCCTTGAGAAGATGGGACACAGGGCATGCTCCCAGTATGCCCACTGTTAAATCCACCTCTACCACAAACCCTTTCCACTTAATTTGTTGAGCAGCCATTAGGGACAGATTCCTAAGTAGGGATTTCCCGAGTTTTATGGTTGTAAATGTTCCCTGCCAAAATATTGGGGGATGTGTGATGTTGTTTTAAAGCCAAGCATAAACTTAATCATCCTGCCTGATGACTGTTGGACTTGTGTATAATGTATATGATATCAATGCATATATGCTGAATTGCTAGGCAATGTTTTGAATGTTGAGCAAGACTGACTGCAGAATGCTTATATAAAGTCATTTCTTATTTTTTGACTTGTACTTTCTGTCATGATTTTTTAAAGAAAGATCATTGAAGGAGGTGCAATGAAGTAGCTTCATTTAAACATAACTTTCCAGTAGCTTGCCACTTTCTAGTAAAAAAATACTGTACTCATGAATTGCTGCTTCATAAATCTGTATTTTTGCCTATGCTTTTTTCAGGTTTTCATTTTTTCCGTTGAAGATGATAAATCAATGTCAATAAGAATAATGCTAGAAGGACAACAGTTAGGAGAGTATTTTGGTGCATCTCTTTGTGTGGTTGACTTAAATTCTGATGGGTTGGATGATTTAGTGGTTGGAGCACCAATGTATTCGCTGTTAACATCAAACATTATCCAAAATACTGGAGATGAGGGAAAAATCTACATTTTCATTAATTTTGATAAGGTGAGTTGACCCATAAATTCTTCTTGACAATAATGATTGATTAATGGCTTAATGAAGGTAAATGAATGCATGCTTAATGAAGCAAGGAATTAAATAAATATTAAATAAAGGATCTACACTCCAGTCATCCGATACTTGACTCATTGGGCATGTGCCCATATGATAAAAAACCCCTAAAAACATTAAAAATTCCACCGATGTTAGCGGCTTCCATTTAGTCATCCTTGCTTTAGGCAATGCATTAGCCGAGAGTAAAAAGTCTGCTTGTCTAATGGTCTCCGTCACTATCAAGTATATTTGGTCATCAGTCAGTAAAAGATAAAAATACTCTCTGGGCTCTTCTCTGAGGTTTGGTATATTCAGTCCTGGGGTGTCAGTGAAGGGAAACTTAGAGGAGGTTGGTCTTTTGTCGGTCCATGTGTAAGTCTTACTTGCAGTCCTTGTCATGAGTGAACGGGGGTGGGGAGTTTGTGGCCCCTCTAGAGGGCTAGTAGAGGGAGGAGAAACTTGCCCACCCTCAGACTTGCCCATTTCTCCGCTTACCTCTTAATCTGAAGAAGAACCCCACTCCGTCTCCCTGAAGGACAAACCATCACTGTCCTCAACCAGCAGAAGCTCCGCTAATTCCTCCAAGAATAGTCTCGGTGAAATGGATTTTCTTTCTTCTACCATTTTCCTCTTCCCTGGGGGGGGGAAGGTGTGACTGGGAGGTCGGAGGCTGAAGACTTGGGACAGAGGCAGGAAGGGGGCCTGTGGGCTGCCGCCACAGCCCCCCTTCCTAGACAATGGTCCATGTGATGGACCATTGTCTTTCTGTGTTGTAGGAATGGTCATAGGCTTCGTGGGAGGTTGGAGAGACGGGGCAATAAACGGGGGATTACTAACCCTCTTTCCCTTTCTGGGAACTCCTTTCCCTGTTCCTGGGAAATCCCTCTCCTTTTCCTCCACCTTCCTTATCGCTGCATCTCCATGTTTGCACTATGGTAAAAATTATTCTAGAAAAAAATATAAACATTGTCTAAGCTACAAGGAATATTTATACCTTAATAAATAAATAATTCAAAAACTGTTTGGACAACTGGACAAGGTACATACCGAAGAGCGTGCGCACTTGTCCTAACCCGCTGGTCAAGGTGATAATATTGCTTTTTCTGGGACCTACGTAAAAAAATTAATATAAATAAGTGGATGAACATTGACAAGAAGTAATGACATAGTTTTGGAAAAATAGATACTTTTTAGCATAGGCTTATATCACCAGTATAAGGAAATACCAAGGACATTATTTTTAGAATATATGGATTAAATAAAACATGTGGCATATTGTAACTAATTCAAATAAACATTAATAAAAAGAAAAAAATTGTAAATAAGAGATAAAAACTTAGATACATAACATTTTTCAGGTTAATATAATATAAATCTTACATTTAAAACTCTTGTCAAAATACTAAAAAAAAGTACTAAGGTATAAAAAGAAAAGCAATTTTATTTTGTGAAAATTGAGGGGAGAGTTCTCTATTAAATAATTGAAAAAATACATACTTCATTAGCCATTATTCCTTTTTTAATAATGAAATTACATCAACAAGAAAAGAGAAACAAAATGTTGCTCAATGTCCTGAGTCACTTCTATTTCCTTTTTTAAATATCAGTGTGACATTGGCTATTTTCCAGTCTTGGGGCATCTTGCCGTAGGATAATGATTTGCTAAATATAATTTCTAAGAATGGTGCAATCTGTGACGCTAACTCCTTGAGCACACATGCAGGTATTCCTTCTGGACCTGGAGACTTAGTACTTTTAATCGAACGCAGTTGTTCAATTATTTCATCACGCAGAATTTTCATGTCCGCTATCGGCTTGTTAACGTCCGGAATGTCTAAATTGTGAATTGTGTCATCCTTAATGAATACACTTTCGAAGTAGTGGTTTAATAAGTTAGCTTCATCGATGCTGTTGTTGACCATTTTGCCGTTTAAATCATCCAATAAAGACTACTGTCAAAGATTTGCCCTGGAGCTTTCTCGCGTAAGACCAGAATGACTTGGAGTTTTCATATAGTAATTCACCAAGGATTTTTTTCTCGAAGTTTCATAAACTAGTGTGCATGATTTTCTTCGTTTTTGAGCGTTGGACAACGTAAATTTCTCTCACGGCAAGTTCCATTGATTTGTTACAAGACTTGATAGAATTTTTATATAGGTCTTGTAATTGACTTTGTCTCCTGTGCTCTCGCCTTACTTCATGGTTATACCAACGAGGTTCTCGTTTGAATTTGTGTGCAATATATTTGTCAATTCCTTTGCGTATTATTCCCTAAAAATATCTCCTCGATACTTCGGTGCTCTCGTCCTTCATTGTGGCTACGAATTTTGAGAATGAGGCTTCTAACATCTCTCCAAATTTTATGTAATCGCATTTTTCAAATGAGTAGAATTTCCATTTAGATTTTAAAGTGGACTCTACCATTGTTTTCAAAGTGGTAAAAATTACTTTATGATCACTTATGCCTTCGAGGATATCAATTATAGTAGGGTGACTAACAGCTAAAAGATCTAATGTTTTATTACCTCCCGTAGGTTCGTTTAAAACTTGAGTAAGAGAGTGGTGTGAAATTATATTAAGTAAAGCCTCACTTAAGTAAGCATTCATGAACTTGATTCAATGCTATTGGTTTTCCAATTTATAGCCGTGAGGTTGAAGTCTCCCCCAATAATTATTAAGCTTTTGTTTTCTCTCGAGGTAAATGATGATAACTGAGTTTCTAATTTTGACAAAACGTCTATTTTGGAATCTGATGGTCTGTAAAATGAGCATACATGTATATTTCTTTAGTTTTGTCACTTAATAGTACACCTAACGCTCTCTATTTCATTGTCATCTAGTATGTGTGGGGTACTATTCTAATACGATTTAACTGCTAAAAATACTCCGCCGCCAGTCCTGTCTGGTCTATCCTGTCTAAAGATTTTATATCCTGTCGGAAAAACTTCACTATCGCTAATATGCTCTGAAAGCCAGCTTTCTGATACAATTACTATATCTGTGCTTTCAAATATATGCTAAACTTCGGCACGTTTGTTCTTTACGCTGCGGAAATTTACTATTACTAAATTTATGTCGCATTTATCTTGTTGATTGTCGGTTCGCTGTTTTCTGTGACTCTGTTAATTATCTTTTTGATGTTCTCTGAAGCCATTGATAAGCGAGTTTTTCTTTGAATTTCCGCAGTTATCTAGAGAGCGTATGTTGAAATTATTTTCTCTATGGAAGTAACATTTTTTTATTTGTGCTTCTCTTAAGTTTTTTCGGCAATGAAGGTTAACTTTACTCGGAGGCTGTTGTCAGGTTCATACTTTTGAATCACTTTGAAGGCTATCAGACGTCTCAGCATTGAAGCGGAAGTGCTAGTGGTTGGTGTCTCCTGAGAATGGCCTTATTGGGAGCGAAATGCAAGCTCTGACGTCGATCGATGTTCGCATTCGCGTTCGATTCGATGTTGGCTAGAGCCATCTTATCCATGAAAGGGTCAATTCATTCATATTTAATGCCCAGAAATATGAAGTCATCTATTTTAATAATGAAGCAGTCGTATACTAATATGTATCCTGTTATATTATTCAACTTTTAGGGGAAAATGGTGGAAGTTAAAGATCAAAAGAATATAATGGGCTCCCAGCAACAAGGAGCAAGATTTGGAACTGCTATATCAAATGTGGGAGACCTGAACAATGATGGATATCCAGGTATTCTTTTTTATCCATGGTGCTCTTGTTTCTTTTTAGAAAAATTTTATTTATTGATTTCATTCTGTTGCAGATATTGCTGTGGGAGCACCATATGAGTCTTTTGGACGTGGCGCAGTGTACATCTATCAAGGTTCTGCCAAGGGTATAAATCCTAAATTTGTTCAAAGAATTTCTGCAATAGATATTGACCATACCCTTAAGGGATTTGGAATGAGTATCAGCAAAGGTGCTGATGTTGATGGGAATCACTTCAATGGTTAGTAGGCCTTTAACCACAATTTTTAGGTCTTATTTTCTGTTAAAGTTTCAACAAAGCCCTGTGGTAGGGCATATCTTGGAGGTGAATTGTACTACTTTTACCACAAGTTGACAAGTGTTGTCTGTCTCTCCATGGCATTTGCTGTTATTGACATGTTTGTAAGACTTTTTCCCTTGAAATTTGACATTTTCGGAAGGGTCAGCAATTAATTAGGTGGCTGTGGATGCTTGTTTTATGTACCAAAACTGAACTAGACCCTTAAATTGCCAACTCAGTAAAAGGGGAGATAAAATTCTATGCTCTGTCAACAGGCATTTTGCTGTAGCAGCTTTTGTTTTTTCTTGACGTTCAGGAAATTTTTAGTGGCTATACTCTCACATTCGAGTTGCACCTTTCCACAATTAGAAAATTTGTCTCTGCTGAATGTGCCAATGAATTCACAAACTGTGAGGTGAGGTCTGCAGTGGCTGCCATGTTATTGAACTTGAGGTTAATGAACTCACTAATGTCAATTTAGCCCACAAGCAGAGGCAAAGTGCCCATTAACACTTTCGCTGCGGGCCATTTTGATGAAAAATTTCGTCGTGAGCGGCAGTAGTTTTTTTTGCATAGCCAAGTGGATATGGCTATCTGAATACTGTAAATATAAAAAATAATAAACACTTTTTCATCTTTTATTTAAACCAATGTAACGAAGGATGCAATCTCGGAGGTATGCAACCCGCAACGTAAATTTTTCTCGCTAATCTTATTCTTAATCGTCGATACATTTTGACATTTTTTAGCAAGTAGTCTTACATAAAATAAATATTAAAACACTTGCCAGAGGAAACAATTAACTTTTTTCGCAAAAACATACTTATCACGTTATAAATAATTACACATTTATATTAATGCATATTATTTTGGGATTATTTTCTATTACCCAAGTCTTACTGAAAGAAACACTACAATGACCAATATAATTAACCACAGTTGTAAATGTTAGAACTTGCCCAGTTCTTCCGATGACACTTCCGATGATCGAACTTGGCTCCTAACACTTTCCTGTAGTAATGTCATGGAGGCGGCCCGCAAGGGGATTCTGGCCAGTGGTCGTGGAGGAATGAGAGCTGAGGGAACGTATCGACGACCCAGTAAAAGGTTCCACCCGTTGATGGGAATTTTTTCTCTGCTGCATCTTTGATACCCACTTACACGTTGGTGCGGCTGGGCATCAATGACGCAGGCAGTCAGCAAAAATCTGCTATTTACTAGTGAAACTCGCGGTTCGTTGACTGGGGTATTTTCAAGGAATGTTTATGAGCTGGCCAGGACCTGCGGAATAGCCCATGGGAATAATCCGGCAACAGGATGCCGGGCCACCGGTTGCTTGGAAAGGGATGAGGCAGGGAGCAAGGGTGGTTCACACGCGGGATAAGGACCCACGGGTTTTCCCGTGGCTGTCTTCCCCACAGTAGCCTATCCTCTTAGTCCTTCATTAGAGGCTATTTCCGATGGCTGGATAGGGCCCCAAATTCAGGGACAGTCACAAACTAAGTTACTTACTAATCTATTAGGAGACCTATCTAAATTTTTTTTCAAAATGCCATTCTCATTATGTATTCGCGTTTCTCTTTCATACCGTGTATCTTTCTTCCCCTCGTTCAACTTATACTTTCCAAATGAAGCTCCCTCATCTAAGTTTATATTGTCTTTACAAAACGTAGCCCAAATGAAATGAGACGAGTTGTCACTTTGGACATTCCACACTTTATTGTCAGAGACCATGGTTTAGACATTTAATGTCATTCTCAAATTCAATACTAATGGACCTTGAGTATGACATTTTATGTTGAATCTGTGGTCGGAGAACAATAAAGTGTGTCATGTACAAAGTGAAAATTCTTTTTCTACCTGTCAGTTCCACAAAATTAAGCCTGAAACGTTTAAATGCAATGAAAAGAGACACTCATCATCGATTACAAATAGAATCGATGATCTGAGTAACAAATTGAACATCCAACAACACTTTGTTCTTTTCTTGTTACAGAAACTTCAACATCTATATGGGGCATTTATCACTTCTAGATACGCTATGTCTACTAATGGAAGGGTTCTGCAGAGCTATAGTTCCTACCACACAAGGAAATAAATGTAAACATCTAAATGACAAATCCACCCGTCCCTCCTCAAAATTAGATTTATTCTTTTCTAAATGAAATAAGGCTTGATACACTTAATTGTACTTTCTATCATTTAATAACAATTCTTTTCTCTCATATACTCAGCTTGCTGTAACTCCAAATTTTTTACAGTTTGAAGGCTAGCCGTGTATGAATAATTCGGTGGTGATTTCAGTGTCATTGGAAAGTGTTTTAATTTTACAGTAAAGAAATTGACAATTGTTGATTGAGAATATATCTACATCTATGAAATACCGTGCAAGCCACCACTAGGGTGTGTGGCACGGGGTGATTCCACACCAGGCATGCAACTGTCATCCCAGTTCAAATCAGAACCGTGCACATTCCCCCGAATGCCAAGTGCAGGCCTAAAGCAGTCACGACAACGGTACGCAGTCAGACCACAAACCAGGAGAGTGATACGGAGAAAAACATGCTACCATGCAGTACACTACTTAAGATATAACTACTGCCTCGTATTATTAATGCGACAAATAAATAGTACTGCCAGGTGCTATGACATGCATGAGTATATCATGCTGGAGATTACATGTGAAGTTAGTATCTACAATTCATGTTTAGATATTTAGCACTAATGAAAAAACCTATTTAACCTAGTAAGTATCCTAGAACTGATCTATCAAAACTATTATGGTCCCTAATTGTACGTTGAAAAAGTAACATCTTAAATCTATTGGTTCTGCAGTCTATTTCCTTAATCTTATTCCTGTGATCGTTCCAACCATGATAGTTTGGCTCCAACAAAATATTTTGAACGTCTGGAAAAAAATAGTTTACATCAAACTTTCGTAAAAGATTTAACCTAGATTTCTCCCTTCAATCAGATAGAGGTTCCAACCCTAATTCCCTCAACAATTTAGTAACACTACTATGTTTATCATAACAATTTTTAACAAATCTAGCTGCCCTCCACTGTATTCCATCTATATCTAAAACTAGTTCTACTTCGTAAGGGTCCCATATAGTAGCGGAGCACTTCAAGTGAAGTCTTACGAGAGAAAAATAGCGTCACTCCATTACCTTCTCGTCACACCTTACTAGTGTTATTTTAATAAATCCTAATTTACGATCCTAATATTAATTGTTTAGAATCAGTGGCACGGAGAATTAAGCATTACATATTTATTAATTCAAAACCCTATTCCTTACAGTTCGGTGCGTAATATAAATAATCCTTAAATAAAATACATTGAATAAATATTTATGCGTGTTATATAAATGAGATAATTTAAAGACGAGCCATAAACTTTGATGCAGATGGCCCTGATGTTTTATATAATCAATTTTTTCGTACAGGACACTAAGTGGTTGCACTTTATATCTAGGGTAATTTTTTTATAAGGCCTTAGGGTGATTACTTTTTAGTAGCTGACTATCTTTGCATTAAACATGACAAAAAATATTGAAAATTCAGGCATCGAACCTGGGTCACTGGCATGTGCTATATGTCCACGAGATTGATCTACGGTATGTAACATCTGTTACTTTCAACTGAGTCAGCCACAGCAATAGACTAAGCATGTGTTCACTTAATTAAGTCCACAATTCAACGTATATATACATTACCATAGTTAATTTACGTATGGTCTTAATATAAAAATCATTGAAGATAAATTTCATCCACAGGAGTTATGAACGCGTCATTCTTTATTTACATATTTTTTATTTTTACATATTTACATATTTACATATTTACATATTTATTTACATATTTACATAACATGATTTAGCTCAGTAAAATAGAAAAACAATGAAAATTTTGAAAAAATGCAGAAAAAGAGGAAAACTAAGTCATAAGACAATTGTAGAAGGATACCAAGAAACGACGGCCATTTCTAGAAAGTATGGAACGTAACAGAGAAGCTGGAGGGAGATGTGAATGCCCCAGCCGTTAACCGTCAATTCTGGGAGCATTTGAAAATGAGTAGCAGAAGGACACACACGTGCGTCCTCCGCGGCGAAAGTGTTAAGACTTAGGCTGAGCCTATCCAAGAGAAAGAAAAATTCTTTATGCAGAGATTGACCCACAACAGCACTTTTCCCTGCTACTTATATGGACATCTGCATTATAAGTAATATAACAGCAACTTAAAAGAGTAGCTACATCTGTGAAGTTGAAATTAAATTATAAATTTTCATGCTAGAAAACTAGTAACTCTCTGCTTTCAGGCTGGATATTCCCTCTTCTTACATTAAGAACATTTCATGAAGCTGAATACAGTCTTTCGTTAGATAATTCTATAGCTGGTATTTACATCTAATGCCATGCAATAAGCAGTAGACAATGAAAAATTGTAATAATCTTAAGGTGTGATTGTAAATAGTTTGATCTGTCTCATTGACAGAAAGCTAAGATGAGTTCCTGGCATTGCTCCAGTTTAAACCACTTTGGTGTTAATGCTAGTTGTAATAATAGCCAATAGCTAGTTACAATTAAGGCAATTTGTACCCATGATGGTGTGATCATTGCTGATTATGTCATCTGCTGTAAACTACGATATGGCTGTAACTTTACTCTGAATCCAATGTGCTGACATTGATGCAGTTTACACAGAATTTTTACAATCCAATTCATATTAATAATTATCATAAGCCCATGGAAATGTTTGCATATTCTCCGTGTTTCTTCCACTGTGACAAATATGGGCAACAGTGTGCAAGAAGTGAAACACACAGAAATGCGTGGATTTGGTCAATTTTAAATTTTTGTGGGTATCAAAGGACGGATACATTATTGAACGATCTTGGGTTAAGCATTGAGGTAAGGGCCATACCTTCTAAGTCATGGTCTGGGTCAAGCTGGTGACGAAATATGAAACGCTGCATACCATGTTTTTGGTACATCACTACCGAGCCACCAATAGATGCTCCTCACTGTTTTAAGAGGTTGCTAACCGCTTCCTCCATGTGGGCCTTGAAGATAATCACTTACCAAACACATAACGCCGACTACATTGATCATTCAGAGTGCTCACAGTTTGGCCTCACCTCCTCCAAGACAGAGTTGCTGACCCCTACCCTTAGCCTTTTGTGGCGACAGAAATGTGGGGGGAACACAAGCAAGACAGCATTCATGCTTTTTACAACCAACTTAGGTAGAATGTAACCATAAGGGTTTGATCATTACTGAATTGATCTTTGTAACCTGAGGAAAATGAAGTCACGTTTGTGACAGGGCTCTGAATTCAGTGTGTTGACTTTGTTGCAGATTATGCTGTGATGGCATTGATGCTTTCTGTAATCAAATGTTTGTAAATTGTACCTAATTTGATATTTTGTGAGTTGGGATGAGGCTATTGAACCTTAAACTCGAACAGAATTTTGCCATGTGCCTGCCATCCCTAGTGAGCATCAACATTTAGACTATGAAATCAGATTAAAGTCAAGGATACTGCTCCAGATTGTAAGACTAATTCCCTGTTTGGAAGTTGAAAAGGGAAAAAAACATTAGTGCTAATATGGTATAGTATTTTTCCAAAAACTTTAAAATTGTTATTGAAAAAACTCGACTTGAGCATTTTCGTAAAGCTCGAGTCTAGTTAAGTTTGTTTTAAACTTGAATCAAATTTTACAAGCATCCATAATGTAGATGTACCCTCTCTTCTACATTAATTAATGTATAGCACAGAGTCACGTTGAGCCATTTTAAACTCCACTACAAGAGCACTTAACTTTTGTGTCTGTCTTTCAGATATTGCGGTGGGAGCATATGAATCAGGCCAAGCTGTGCTATTTAGATCTCATCCTGTAATCTACTTTCATGCTAAGCTAGCCACAGATGTTCAAAGGATAAATTTCACTACAAGAGGATTCAAAGCAAAAGCTTGCTTTCACTATACTGGACAACATGCTCCACGTTCAATCAGTAAGTAGGAATCTTTAAATTCATGTCTCTCATTTATTTAGGTAACCTTTGGAGTTATTCCACAGCTAAAGTTGGATTAAAAATGCAAAAGTAAATCAGCAGTTTTTGTTAACTCCTATCTTTTAAAGTGGAAATGAATATGTTAAGACATACCATATTGTATATACTGAATAAATCTCAATTTCCAAAGGATTAAGTATCTGCAATATGAACTCACATTATTTGTGCAGTTTTGGCTCAAAGTTCAGCTATAATCATTCATATATGAGTTTTAATGTGAAGGGACAAACAGGAAGATGGTAAATATTCCCAGATTATGTTAACCTACCTCAATCTGGCCATAAATTGATTTTTCAAGTTTTTAAGTGCTGGTTCTCTTTTGGTTTAACCACTGGAATTTCCAGATTTTAAAGTCTGAAAATTGTTACTTTTAGTCTTCAAGATCATGTTTTAATTTCTGCATGCTTTTTTGCTCTTTTCCTTAAAAAAAAAGGGCAGTCAAATATTTTCTTCTGACAGCTGCTTTACTTTTGACTTGAGAAATGTAATTTTTTGTCAGAGAAGTTCTTGGGTATTAAACAGTTTCTCATTAAGTGCCAATGTTTCAAATAATGACTAGCCCTTCATCTTTAGGGTTTCTGTTGTCGTTAAATCAGAATTAACAGCATTCAAAAGGTTGCCATTCATAACCAATGATGGTTCATTGAATTTTCAGCAATGATGGAGCATATTACTTGTAGGGACACCTGAGAAACTTTTCTTCATCATTTTCCCATGGTAAACCTTCAGCCTTTTATTCAGTAATTTTTCCATTATATAATGAAAGGTTGGTTCAATATGAGTCAAGGAGGTTAAAAGTAACTTTCTGTTTCCCATTATTGGTATCATTGGCAAAATTTTCATAGATGGCGATTCATGTTACGTTAGACTAAGGTTTGTCAGCATCAAATACTAATTTGCCAGAAATATGATAACAAGGACTTGAAACAGATTTCGCTGGAATTCAGAATTTTATTATTTACAAGATTATTGTGATTATGTGGATACAAATGTGATCACATTTCTCTCGACACATTCGCTAGTGAGCTTGCTCACGTCCCAAAGATCATACTTCCAGATCCATGTGCTCCCACATGGTAGCATCAAACACATGCCAATATACCATAATTTTCCGCATATAGTTAGCATTTTTCCAACGAAAATATGTCAAAAAAGTAGGGTGCATATTATACTTGGTTACAAACTTATTGCGTTTTTATTCGGGCCATAGATCACATTTGAAGTAATCTCAACGCTCTTATAGGTATTCGATTGTAAATTTTTCAGTAAAAAACAATGCAATGTATCAATTTAATTTATTTATGAAAACGAACATTTAAACGCAGTCCCTCCTGTCTTTCACACAGTTAGCAATGTATCCTTGGAATTCCAAATCACTATCCTCCCTTGTTTCGATCAGTTTGTGCAAAGCACTGACATCACGCTTGCTTGCAGCATATAATGCATCGCCAAGGATATCATATTTGTCCTCCTCATCATCTACTATGCATTCTTCATCCCTAAGCAAATTGTCATTGGACCCATCTATTGCATTCGCTAAGCAGAATTTTGTTAAATCTCACTTAACCACAGGTGAATTGATGGCATCACAGGACTCTTTAATCCACTAACTAATTAGCGATAACTCCTGTTTCTTTGACTTTTCTGAAGTTGTCGAAGAATGTGGTCCAGAATAGAGCCTCTCATTCCACTTTTTATGAATCTGTGTCTTAAACGGACGGTTGCGACTGACATCCATCACCTGCAACTGGCTTGTCATCCCTCGAGGAATAATAACAAGATCTGTGTCATTCTCCTACAATATATTCTTGATGCATGGCATTCGATGGCATCTATATGCATCTTGAACCAACATACGCCATCTAAAAACCACATCTTTGCAGCGCACATTTCGCAGCTAATCTTTGGTTGAATTTTCATCCATCCAGCCTTTTTATAATTGCAGACGAGCATATTCTGCAGCCATGTAACATTCTTAGGGAGAGTTTTTCTTTTAAATATTACACAGAAATGTAACATCTTCAAATTACAGAGTAACATATCTTCTGCAAGTAGATTGGACAGAATGCGACAAGAACGGGCATAAAGTGAGGTGAATTGAATACAGGCATAGGTACTTTTTAGCGACAGTTTAGCAATTCTATCATTTTTTTTGACAAATATTTCCATAGACACACATGGAAGTTTTGGAGGGGAAGAACCTACTACTAATAGATCATCACATTGAGAAACCAAAGGGGTGTGTAAGAGCAAGGCGAAAAGCCATCCATAGGCAGCGTTATGGCTTTCGCAGTGAATTTTCAGGCGGTGAACGGCGAGGCGTACATTGGCATAGAATGCTATTCTCTAACAGCCGACATCGTATTATACATGCTGGTAAGTAACTTCTTACATTGCGCTCACCATAAAGTGGGTGCCTGGATGCAAGTCTTATGGGTGGGTACGTATTAAAATTGGAAAATTATGGTGTCTTGAGATGCCTCAATTTATGGAAATGCCTATCAGTTACAGCGGCAATTCAAACTGCTTTGGTCAGTCATTTCAAAGTTAAAGATTAATCCAAATTGTCCATGAAAGCAATTACAATTTTGACTCTCTTCTATCAATTTCTGGTAATCTAGGAGACCATTGTAAGGGAGAGTTAATATGTCGTTAACACAATTACTGGTCTGAGGTACATTAACCCAGTGTTTGGTATTTGGGTTTGCCATTGTTGGTGTCACATTAACGTCACCAAACCCACAATGGTTTATGTACATTCTGGACACTCAAACTTTAAACCTCAAACAACAAGCAAATGTTTACCAGATTATTCCCTGTTGATGGTCTTCTGGATGGACTGAAATTCATTCATATGAGTCAGAATTGCTTTTCTTCATTGCCAATTTGGAATTATCAATTATTTGAGCGATCAGACACTCCTCATACCAACAAGAAATACGTGCATACATGGAATTTTACTTTTTCACTTTATTTTGTCAGTAATTCATTTAATTTTAAAATTTTCATTGGAATGTATTATTTTATTTATTGCTTTGAATGTATTATTCTATTTATTTTTTTTTTATTTGTACCTGTTTTCCTATTAGATACTGTGGTCACACTTACAGCTGATGAAACTTATGGCAGAGCTCAGCTAATATTTAACTCACTGAATACATCAGTGTATAATATTAATATCTCTTTGGAGTACAGAATTGAGCACTGTGAAACATTTGATGTAAAAATATTGGTAAGTTCCTGTCATACTTGTCATAAGTACTGTCATAAGTAACAGGACAGATTCTGTAGTTTCATCCATAATGCTAAATATTTCAAAGATTTGGTTACTTGAGGCTTATACCTCAGAGTGGAAGGCAATTTAAATGAAGTTGGTATATTTCATATTCATATTAAAAATGTTTACTCATGACAAAGAATCAACTATATTAGTTCTCACTGTATTCGTGCATGTCAATTTTATTGAGCTGAATTATGCTTCCTTCTGCTCATAATGATCAAAGGCTATTTTGTTCAAAGCATGGAAGGAAAATGGATAGGATTTTCTTTAAAGAGATTGAAGAGGATGCTAATGATACCGATCTCACCCACAGGCCGAGTCTCAAGATTTTTCGAAGCCAATTGAAGTAAAAATGAGATATGTCCTGATAGAGCAAAGAGTTGGGTCTGGTGCTTCAAAGAGTGAGTGTATAGTCTCTGTGTTGATATTTTGTTAACTTCAGCATTTCATGTTCTCATTATGCTAAAAATATGTGATCTTAATTATTATATTTCAGAAGAATTTTGTAATACATGCGCAGTGGTAGACCCATCTATGCCATCTTTCATTATTCATAAAGTGCCTTATGTTACTGGATGTGGATCTGATGACATATGCAGAACTGATATGAAGACAGTTGGATCACTGGTAGATGTCAGGTAAAATTTCCACCATACATTGTGCTATTCTCCAGCTTTTTAGTACATCACCTTTATCATAGGGGTCATAAGTTTGGTACATATGTTTTTTGTTTTATGACATGATAGATTGCATGAGTATCAAAGAGAGGTTTAAGTCTTCAACTAGATGAAAGAAATGAAGAGGTAATATGCAATTTGAAAGCATTAGGTACTCTTAGAGATAGGCCATTCTGAAATTTACTGCGGTCTTTCTGGTAAAATACCATGGCATTTCACGTAATTTGCCGCAACCCCAGAAAATTACTCTAATTTTTGATAATATCCACCTCCATCTCATATATTTTTCATACTGATGTATTCCTAACTCATAATTTTAAGCCATGTCTATATATATTTAATACCATCTTAATTATAAATTAAGGTACATACAATTCATTTATGGAATATTTTTACCTGTGGAATACTTGTGGGGGTATTGTTTTAACGGTTAGAATGAAAATTTCTTATACCAAACAGCGATATCAAATAGCATGTGAGCTGTGGTATTTATTTTAAAATTTTTTATTCCTAATATATTAATGTTGCAATTATGATGGTTTAAATGTCATTAATCCCTTGCTACTACTGTTGGCTTTAGTAATTAATCCTACATTAGCAATTAATTGGAGAAAATTAAAAATTTTGGGAAAATTATGGTATTTTCAAAAATTACAGTACTTTACCACGGTACGAGGGTCTCTTGAAAAGTTCTCGGCCTGACACTGACATAGCACTACTATGACCAAATGATATTATAAGATCGCCGACCGAAGAAATACGAGCTTGCTGACGCTGCAAGCATCTCGATAGACTGTGTACTTTACATTTTATACGATATTTTGGGAATGAAAAAGATTTCCCTCGATGGGTTTGTTAACTGCTGATCAAAAACACATTCAAATGAACACTTCTCGAGAGTTTTTAGACGTATTTGAACACAATTCTGCTGAATTTCTTCAATGTTTTATAACTGTTGATAAAGCATGAATTCATCATTACATGCCAGAAATGAAGCAACAGTCCAAACAGTGGGTGTAAGCAGGTATAAGTCTGTCAAAGAAATCGAAAATGGTTCCATCTGCTAGAAAAGTCGTGGGTACGGTTATCTGGGCTCTTCATGGTGTGGTGTTAATTGACTACGTGGAAAAAGACAGGACCATCACCGGGCAGTATTACTCTTTACTACTTGATGAATTGAAGGGTGCTATTCAGGCTAAACATCCACATGTGGCCAAAAAAAAAGTGCTCTTTCACCACAATTATGCACCTGCACACATGTCTATGGTTGTCGCTGCAAAAATCAAATCACTATGCTTCAAAGTTTTTCGTCATGCACCATATTTGTCAGATTTGGCTTTCAGTGATTACTTCCTCTTCCCAAACCTGAAGAAATGCCACGCTGGATGAAGATTCACTTCAAATGATGAGATCAAAGCTGACACAAATGCCTATTTTGCAGAGTTGGACAAATTCCATTATAGTGAGGGAATTAAAAAGTTGGGAAGTCATTGGTCTAAATGTATTGACTTGCAAGGTAACAATGTTGAAAAATAGAAAAAAAAATTCTCAAAAATCTTATTTTCTTTGCCAGGCCGAGAACTTTTCAAATGACTCTTGTAATTTACCCATCTCTAATTACAATCATCACTATCCTAATCCGCTATTTTGCAGTGATTATATTCTTTGAATTTTCATCTTAAGAGGCTAATTCTGTCTCCTAAGTCCTTGAAAATGTGATTTTTGGAAGTAGAAAAAGTGAAAATGATGATTTTGGTTGAATCAATCTCTGTAACCACTTAAGGACTACATAGAAAAGTTTCATAGATTTAAAAAAATATGCCATTATGAATAGAACAAGTGTGTTTTCCAAACTGCAGTGATCTATACAGTGACCACTGAAGTCCGTTGTCCCTCTTCCATTGTTTAAGCCCTGGGATGTACCTAAATGAGTTTAGTTAATGTGATAATGTAAGCAAAATACTATTCAAGGGAATATATGTCTAAAAACCTAATAGAAAGAGAAAAGAATCACTGGGTACCTCTCATAACTGCTGGTAAAAATCTTAAGAAAAAGGTGCCCATAATATTATAAATATGGTCAATTTTACTTGTAGGTATAAGGCCTGTAATGTTACTATGAAGTTGTTAATTGGTTATGGGATAAGCAGTCTGTGCCAAATCTCTTTTTAATATGAGTTTTCCTATTTACAGCTCACCTGTTGTAATCGGCAGTACTGATTCTGTGAGAATGAAGGTTATTGTCAGAAACACTGGAGATCCAGCATTTCTTTCCCAAACAAACATTACCTTCCCAAGTGTAGTACCTCTCATTCGAATTCCAAAGAATTGTAAAGAACTTTCATTTACAAATGGCACTCTGGAAATGATAATATTACAATGTGATATGGGAAATCCATTGCCTACAAATGAAAAAGTAAGCACTTTTTCAGTTCATGATAAATTTTAATGTCAATTACATTACGATTTTTTTCCTTCTATCCCATCGCTAATGATTGTAAACAATGACTTTTTTAGAAAGAGCTTTTGCTTGACTTTGATATGAAGAATATAGAGCCAGGAACTGATTATATTTCCATTAATGTCAGCTCTGGAAGTGCTGGCGAAGAATTAGATGGCATTGATAATATCCAGGAAATAAATTTGCCTCTACAGACAATTCCTGACTTATCAATATCAGGGTGAGTAAACCACTTATCAAGTGTGTGATTTATCAGATCTACCAACAATTTCTCCATTAAACATTTACAGGCTCCTCCCTTATTTATGGCTGGTGTTCTGACACCATCTGTCTAACATCCTGGCCAAGGTTCTCATGGTAGTATGCATATTTGGGAACCTTCTGTTAGTTAAACATAATGCTTAACAAAAAATGTGAAAAATGAAATTCTGTTAAGTTTCCAATAGTAGGTCACAAACTAGGCACGAGAAAACAATATTAGAAAAAAGAAATAGCACCACTTAAGTGAGAAAAATCAAATTAACTAATCATTTGCAACCTGAATTTCTATTAAAATTTCCTCATGCCCTCTGTGTGGCTGCTCAGAGAGTTGTACAAGTGTAGAAGAAAATTGGAGGGAGTCTTCTAAGGTCTTATGCATTCAATTAGTGCATGTGTGAGATAGGGATACAAATTTAATAGAAAGCAAACTAAAAGGATTTTATGGACCATTAATGTCTGTGCATAAATAATAAAATTTTGGCATTCATCAGCTATTAGCATTGATAAATGTCACAGAGTTTAGCGCTTGATTCATAAAAAGCTCACGGTGCAGATTGTGTGAAAAAGCATAGATCATTCGGTATTCATTATAGTAAAGTGGAAACATTTTTGGTCATTACTGTCACTTAATTAGGCATTTCATTACTTAGATATTAATTAATAAGGGGATCATTCCCTTACCACAAATCGCCTGTGGTTTCTGAAAGACCTGATAACTCTAAAATCATATTCCTTGGGTGTAACTGTAGAAAGACTCTTTCATCTTAATTTGAATCTAGGAGTCTATGAGCTGGGCCGATAATGGTACTGCAATCAAATGTTGGTAAACTGTAGCTAGTAAGATGAACATTTTGTATAATCTCACTGCTATAATCACTCTACTTCCCCAAATTAAAATCTTTTTATGAGAATAAATGGTATCTTCATTAAAAATGAAATAGGTACCTTCAGTGTATCATACCTAAGACATGCGAATTCCAACTGCCTAATCACTGCTCATTTTTTCCTCTGAAATTTGATTCCTACAGGAAATCCAGCCCAGATCAGATATATTTGATTAAGGTTAATGAATCTCATCAAGACAAAGTAATTTCCAGTAATCACATTTATGAGGTGAGACTTATTATGAGATATATGAATTTTAGAGTGAAAATACTTTTCATGCTAATCAATAGTTTGAATTTATTCACATTATTAGATCAGCAACTATGGAGTGAGCCCAGTGGCAGAAGCAAAATTGGCGTTCATCATTCCAATCAGATATAAAACTCCATCAGGATTTGTGCCGCTTGTAAAAATCTTTCAGCCTAAGGTATGCCCTAATTTTTTTGCTATTAAACCTTCCATGAAAGTATGAATTAAGTATTTCTCCAGAATCATATCTAACTTTATAATATACCTACTAGTAAAGGTACCCGTTGAAATTCAACAGGGGATGAAAGAGAGACAGGGCATAATAAATAAATTAATTAATACCTCATCATTTGCTGATAAAAAATGAACAGGCAGAAAGCTAGTAGATCATAACTCAACTATCTATTATATCTATCTTTATAATGGACAAGAAATGTTAGTTAACTTTATCATGAATGCTATCCTGAACGTTTCCTAGTAGTAAAAAAAAAGCAGGGACATGCTTGAATCAGATATGTTGCAAACGATTACCCGTCTTCATTGGGTTACCGCAAATCATCTCCGACGAGATATCGCAACATTCATTACGTAGTCTGTATCAAATATATAAGGGAGAAAAATAAGGCTTTCATTTGTCATTATATATACAAAATTTTACCATTGTGAAATTCAATAAAATGAACACTTCACCCAAAGAGTAACTTCATGTTCGAGCATATTACCTACCAAAAGTGATACAATACCATAATGGATATAGCTGTAGCTAGGCAATAAATCAGGCAAATGAAACAATTTAAATAATAACTTAACACTACGATGAATGACAGGGTTGTAATGTGATGGCTAATATGTGTGAATATGCTTCGAAATTTAAGTCCCTTATGACTTCCTTCCACATAACTTACCAAGAGATGCAGAGTCACACTGCCATCTAGGTTGCCGATTGTGCTCTACCGTGTTGTCAAGGTCAGTCTTTGAGTGTCTAATGTGTGAAGTGACATGGGAGAAGAAGCGCATAGTTTGTACTGTGAACTCTCTTTGCAAACCGCATATACTCTTCCAGATTGTGAAAAGTTTGTGGTTTATTGTGAGAAGTTTTTTGTTTATTGCAAGGAGTTTTTGTAGTGACTATGCCTCCCAAAGTGCATACAAAGCAGAAAATAGCAATTAAAACAAAGCGGGAGATTGTGAAAAAATATGATGGTCAGGTTAGCACTTTATCACCTGAGTACGGTTTTTTGCAGTCAACGATTACAATGTAATTAAACAGGAAGAGCGCCTGAGAGAAATAAAAGTGACCGATGAAGGCTCTTCTTTGCAAAAAGGAAGAGAGTTGATTTCTGAAATGGAGAAACTCCTATTACTGTGGATCAGAGAGAAGGAACTGAAAGGTGACACTGTGCCTGGGCAATTTATATGTGAGAAGGCCAAACAAATTTTGGAAGATCTTCAATGCAAAACACCTTCAACGAGTGCTACACGGTACAAAGAATTTAGAGCAAGCAAAGGCTGGTTCGAACGATTTAAAGGAAGAACGGGCATTACAAGAGTTGTAAGGCATGGCGAAGCCACGTGTGCAGATACAGAATCTGCGGAAAAATATGTAGTGCTATTCAATGAAATTAGTGAAAATGAAGGTCATTGCCCACAGCAGATGTTCAATGCTGATGAGACGGGCCTCTTTTGGAAAAAATGCCAAAGAGGATATATATTACGAAGGAAGAAGCTGCCTTGCCTGGACATAAGCCCATGAATGACAGGCTCACACTTTTGCTGGGAGCTAATGCTTCAGGCCACTTTTAACTGCGACCCATGCTAGTATACCACACAGAAAACCCCAGGGTCTTCAAGAAAAACAAAGTGGTCAAGTGCAATTTGGGTGCCTTTTGGTGTTGCAACAAAAAAGCTTGGGTGACACGCCAAATTTTTAATGAGTGGGTGTTATCGGAGTTCTGCCCTTCTGTAAAAAGCTCAGTACCTTGAGAGTATGGACCTGCCTCTTAAAGCATCGTTGGTGCTGGATAGTGCCCCAGGTCATGACCCGAATCTTGCCGCATCCATCGAAGCATAATTAGACTTTGTGAAAGTGCTATTCCTTCCTCCCAACACCTCTTCTCTGCTACAACCGATGGATCAAAAAGTAATTGCCAATTTAAAAGAAGTGTTTGCTAAGTGCTTCGAGGAGACTAGCCGTCCAAATTCCATCTCTCTGAAAGATTTTTGGAAGTCACACTTTAACATTTTCGAGAGTATTCGTTTAATTGTGGACACATGGAATGAAGTTTCTATCAGATGCCTTAATTCAGCATGGAGAAAGATTTGACTGGAAGTTGCTCACAATATTCAAGGCTTTGATGAAGAGTAAGTGATAGGCGAGGAAATTATTTACCTTGGTCATACATTATGGCTTGAGGTGGATGAAGATGACATCAAGGAGCTCATTGATGACCATGGAAGAGAGCTGAGTACTGAAGAACTCCAAGAATTGGAGAAAATGGTAGATGAAGAAGGTAGCATTGCAAGAGAAGTTATCATTGTTTTGCATTTTAAGTTCGTTTGTTTTTAGTAAAGCCTCCATTAAAATAATTATGACCCCTTCTTATGTGCTTCGTATTTCTTGCTGCATGGATGCCTGGGTCTCCCAATCCCAAAGAGCCAAGTCATCTGAAGAGGCCTGCAAGCAGTCACAAAATACAGTCCAACCTCGCCAGACATTCATGCTCCCCTCTGCCCGGATTATGTTGACAACAAACCCTTACAGGACGCTCTGTGCTGGCCAGAGGTGGCGCACTCGCCTTAGGAAGGCATTTCATTGTTTGTTTTGTTTGAAGATGCCTGACGTACCCTCAAACGATCATGCTGGTCAGGATGCCTTGGAAATACTGAATTTTTGAATGAAATTTTTGATTGACGAAAGCAATCCGCAGGTAAATTATTTATGGAAAGGTTTCCACTGAAGTAATTGCCATGCATGGATGATTGCGTGGGATCAAAAGAAAGTTCCCTCGTTGTCAAAGTTAAGTACTTTCTAATTCACGTTATCTTCCCATTGCTTCAAAGTGTGATAAAATATGAAGTTGCTGAAACTGACTTGTAGGTGGGCAGCACGCTGCCCCCATCTTCCTCACCCTCACCCACCTCATGACTGGGATGAGGATGCACGTCTTGCAATAGTGTTCATGGAGGGAAATTCAATGTGACAATTTACTGCGTAATTAATGTGTATTTAATGTTAATTTTAAATATTGGTATAATAATGTTTTAAATAATTTTAATCCTGGATATTTCGTATGCATTGGCTCTGTTGCTTACACTGAATGGATTGGCACTGATGCTCTTTAAACCGATTCCTCGTCCGGAAATGATGCCGATTCAACATACAATGGAATTCGCTTTGCCATTAGTCCTCTGGAACGGATTAATATCGTAAAGCGAGGGTCTACTGTACACAATTGCTGATGCTCTGATATTTTGACCAGTGGTGAAAAAGTTTTATTATATTGTGATATACTCTGAGAAAAGGGAGCAGGCAGTGTTCAGGGTAGGTGCCATAAGGGTGAATAGTTCAGGGGGATCTGTAAGGAAGCCGTGAGGACAACCCAGCTTCGAACTGCAGATCCAGACATGTAAAGTATGCATGTGTATCATACTGTCCTAAAGGGAAAATTGTTATAATAATTAGAACTATGGTTATATTTTGGATCATTTCAGGTTGTTTATTGTAATTTGTTGAGTGTGATAAAGACTCTGATTAATTTATTGCTGCATATTGAGAAAGGGAGTAATTTTTTTCTGTAAAACCTGGGATAATCAATTGGTATTTTGGGAAATTCCACTGGTAATTAACCAGAACAAACTGCTATTGTTGGCATGATACTTAGTCATGCACTGAGACGTAAAGATAAATATTGTGTGAGCCATCTGGATAGTCATATAAATATGAATTTTTTCAAATATTTCTACACTTAAGTAATAAATAAATAAAGTACTGTAATAGGGAGCTATCTATCTAACCAATACTTCAACCTCTGAACTAGCAAGTGATCGATTTTTATAATATGGGACAGTCTGGCTCTGGGTGCTGGAAGCTTGGTGTAGAGGGACACATTAAGTTACATGATTCACCATAGGTGAACATTCCTCATCAAAGCAATATCAACATTTGTTAGACACAATGAAAAGAACTTTACACACATTAAAATCAAGATTTTAGAGGAAATTGGTTCATATTTACACAATCGTGTGGCTTTTAGCTTAGATGGCATTAAGACTTCTTATTCTTCTGTTTTATTTTGATAATAATATGCACAAAATAATTCTGGCATTCCACATGAATTTTCAGCCTTTGGAAGATCTACCAATTGCAGGCAGTGTGGCAAATAGGAGTACTTTATTCTGAAGGCCCTCTGTGGTAGTTTGTGCTTGTATTTTGGGCCATTTCAGGCTGCTTATTGTATTTTGTTGAATGTGGTCAAGATATTGATTAATTTATTGCTGCATATTGAGAGGGAGTAATTTATTCATTTTTTTTCCATAAAACCTAGGATAGTTGATCCCCCCCTTACCTCTGCTCCATGTGCAACGACGTGCAAAAAGGGGCAAGTCATTTTTTTGACATCAAGGAAAGGTTTTGGCAGGAACCATTAGAGTGGTCTGTGAATTCTACCTTTTAAAGCAGCTTTGTTTTACTGGGCATTTGGGAGTCTGAGATGTACATGTAGATTTCAGTTCTTTTTAGTCTGTGGAAAGGAGCAGTTCTGTTTTTGTAGTTTTGCCGATCAGTCACTGCTTCTTCATGGTCGTGCATCATTTTTCAGTCAGCAGCAAATTGATTGCATTATACTTGGCCACTCTTTATGGATTAAAAATGAGTGTTTTATTCATTTCTTTGATTTTACCATATTTTTTTACGTATATACATAATCAGATTTTCATGGATTTTCTCACTAACATTTTAAAATGGTTCTCAGGTACCACCATACATAATTATTTCTATCTTCTAGGCTATTTTCAATGAGCACCACAAGATTCATAAATTTATCCATGTAACCAAAACCTTAATAATGTTTAGAAAATTGATTTTTAGGCATTTAGGGCTCCGAAAGATTAACATAGTTCTGCAAGTTTTTTTTCTATATCCTAGATTATGATTTACCATATTTCCCAGCCCAAAAGACACTCTGGTATTAGTCCAGTTAGAATTTAGAAAAAAAATAAATATATCCTCGGCCCATTAAATGCAGGTCAATTTGGATCACATTTTTCAAGTAAAAAAGTACATCTAATAGGTGAGGAAATATGATAACACCTGTGTTAGAATAGGTGTGTGACTTGGTAGAAACTAATGGGTTTTGACTTCCATCAAAATTCAAGTTTCGTCACTGTCGGAGGAATGGAACTATGTCATAATCTGAGGACCCTTGGTCTTACTGCTTTCTCAGAGAGAACTTTGCAAATGTTTGGTTAATATACATTTTTGTCTATTCTTTTCAGGTTAATATAGACTCAACCAGTTTGTTATGCAATCCAGTTGACTTTGAATATCACCAACATACAGATCTCTCTCAAATTGATGAACACCATCAATTTGTGGCAAGATCTCCCCAAGAGAAGTGGGAAGAAAAGAAGAAACAAGAAAGGGAAGAAGGAATTGAATCAGATCACCATGATTTAGTCTCATCTCTCAAGCTTCCGGAAAGTAGAACTCATTATTTAAATTGCTCATCTCAACAACTGGAATGTGGGAAAATTGAATGTGTTGCAGGCCCATTCACAAAATCTTCACAGACCAGATTAGTCATTTCTTTTCCTCTGAGGATCAATTCTAAACCATTAGGTATGTTCACCATTTACTGCATTAGATAATTGATGTTATAATTTGTGCCTAGAATTACATTATAAACCCTGTATTGTTCTTCTGCCTTTCACTACCGGCCACATTTTCCGAATCATACTTTTGCATGGATCTGGTTAGTTAATTTGGTGGATTGTGCATTTGCTTTCAGTCCAGAGGGCCCAGGTATAAATTGTTGATACAATGATGTGAACTCTTGCTGAAGTGTGACTAGAGATCTAAATCTACAAAATACCCCGCGAGCGGCCGCATGGGCGTGTGGCAGGGGGTGTTAGGTCACCAGCTGTGTAAAGATGTTAGTTTTTGGGAGGTGAAATGGTGACATGTATTATAGGAATGTATTTGGTGGAGCTCAGTTTTTACTGTGGTTGCTTAATGTGTGCGGAAAGGACAAGTTTTTGTACCTATCTGTTCGGCAGTGTATCTCTCTTATTTTTTTTGCAACTGTCAGACCTAGAGATGTAGAGAGGAGTCATGATAATATCCTGTGTCGCTCTGAAAAATATCAGTCCTGAATTTCTTAAGCAACGTAAGCGTAGTAGTAGGCCTCTTGAGTCTTTAGAGGCTCCACCTTAATCCCTCTAAAAGTTGTGAGACACTATATGTATGCTCATAACAGTTTTTGATAAAGCACGCTGCTTTCCTTTGTATTTTATTAATCTATTTGGTTAAATTTTTGTGGGCCATTCTGAAAATTGCCATTGTAATTTTCAGAATGGCCCAATAATCAATTTCATAGATAATCTACGAAAATTACCATGGTAAAATTACTGGATTATTTCACTTAATTTACCACAGTCCCTGATAATTACTTTAATAGTTGGTGATATTCATGTCTGTCTCAGATATTTTTCTTACCAATATATTCCAAACATATTTTTTTAAGCCAAGTATAAATATATTTCATAAAAACTTGATTATATTTAACCTTAATTTCATAAAACCTTAATTCAGTGTAATGGAATAATTAAAAAACACAGTGAATAAAAGCAACAAGTCCCAAGGTCCAGAAGGAATACCAGCACATGTGCTGAAGGAGTTAGCACCACAGATTGCACCATTCTTGGAAATTATATTTAGCAAATCATTATCCAAAGGCAAGGTGCCCCAAGAGTGGCAAATAGTCTGTCACTCCGATATATTAAAAAAAGGAAATAACAGTGACCCAGGAAATTACCAGCCTATATCGCTAACATCATTTATATGCAAGATCCTCGAACACATTGTCGTTAGTAATATTATGACATTCCTGGATAATCGTAACTTCTTACATGGCAGTCAGCACGGCTTCCGTAAGGGCAGGTCCTGCGAAACACAGCTTGTGCTCTTCCTTCATGATATCCAAAAATCAGGTGAATGGATTAAGCAAGTCGATGCGATATTCCTTGATTTCAAGAAGGCATTCGACAAGGTTCTTCACAAGAAACTCATATATAAATTGCAATCATGCGGAGTTAATAGAAAAATAGTGAATTGGATTAGTGACTTTCAGTGATCGAAACAGTGATGGAAAACAAAAAGTAGTTATTGATGCTTTTGTGAAGTGACCGAAGAAGGATCGACGGGAACACCAACATCCATGGTCCAATTGAAGGTGCCCAATTTTGATGGACGGAGGAGTTCGAAAACAATGCGGGCAGAGGAAGAGTTTGAAAGGAAGATCATGGAAGAAGGCGTAAGACAAAACATAGCAAGGATACCCGAATTATCCGAAGAAGAAAAACGGGAATTGACAGAAATAATAAATAAAAATCGGGATCTATTTCAAGAGATGCCCGGATTTATAAAAGGGTACCAATACCAGATAGACGTGGAAGTGAAGGAAGAGTTCTTCACCCGAGGATATAGCATCCCAATAAACTTTAGAAAACAAGCATGTGAAGCCATAAAGGACTTAGAAACGCAAGGCATCATCGAGGGCAGCAGGTCAAGATATTTATCACCTCTAGTATGCATGGTCAAGAAAGATAACACCATTCGACTATGCGTAAACTTCGTAGACGATTTGCTAATAGTCTTGCGATGGACTTGACTTGACTGAACAACTTGACCACTTAGTAACCATATTAAGAAAATTAAAAGAATCAGGGATCACAAAGAACTTCAAAAAGTCAGTTTTCTGATGGAATAAAATCCGATTTTTGGGACATGATATTACCACGCAGAGAATCATGAGAGCAGAAGAGAAATACGCACCTATTAAAGCATACCCATGGCCACGAAACAGAAAACAAGTAAAATCATTCATTGGCTTGATTAATTACCATGCAAAATTTTATCAGAACCATGCAGAACTTACCTATAGTTTAAATAATTTAACTAGAAAGGAGCAGAATTAGGAGTGGAGTGAATGTGGAACGTGACAAAGAAAATGTGCTGGATAAATAGTGAACGACAAACATGTTAGAGGAGTTGATAGTGTGAATGAATGATTGTGAGGTATGAGTGACAATGGTGACAATACTGGTGAAATCAAAAGTTGGAAAATTGTTTATTTGTTATGAGTTATGTTGCAGTTTTATTTATTTATTATGATAATAATGTGTTTTACCAGGTATTGGTTATAATATTGCAATACCGGGTTGTCAAAATGAAGGCGTTGGGGCAACTTCACTTCCAAAGGCTTTAAAAAAAAGAAAAACTCCATGTTATTTCAGTTTCTTTTTTTTCAATGGGGCTAATGTAGCAGAACGACGATCCCTTGGCCCGGAAGGTTGTTATGTTATGTTACCAAAGTTATGAGGAAAATAAACAATCTCAAGAATAACAAAGAGAGAACTGAAAAAGGGACGGCCGGAGAAGTGAGACGAGAATTTGTCTTGGTGCAAAAAAAGTGAAAAATATTCGGTGCACAATAAAATTTGTGTTACAACGTTCATTCCTGGTGCAGGAGTGGGGGTTAGAATTCAATATCAGCAAATGCACTGCAGTTCACTTCCTGCGAAAGTCATACAATTTCCATACCTATGCTGTGGGTGGAGTAAACATAAAATCTTCAGATAGAGTAAAATATCTTGGAATTGCTTTAACTTCTGATATATTGTGGGGAACACACATACAAAACATATGCGGCACAGCATTAAAAAAAATAGGTTTTGTTAAGGGTATACTAGCAAGGTCCTCTGATGAAATGGTAAAAGAGGGATGCTACTTCGCTCTGTCTAGGCCACACCTTAAATACGCTGAGAGCATTTGGGACCCTGTTCATAAAGAATTATCCAAAAAAATTAATAAAATATAAAGGAAAGCAGTGCTCTTTGTTAAAAACTGCTATGAGCATACATATATATATTGGATCACACCTTTTAGAGGGATTAAGGTGGGAACCCCTAGAGACTCGGAGGCTATATGCTAGGCTTAGGTTGCTTGAAAAATTCAGAACTGGTGTGTTTCAGAGCAACACAGAGAATATTACCATGATGTCTCACTACATCTCTAGGTCTGACAGAAGCAATAAAATAAGAGAGATACACTGCTGAACAGATAGGTACAAAAACTCGTTCTTTCAGTGCACAATAAGCAACCACAATGAAAACTGTGCTCCTCTAAATACACTCCGCCATTTCTTCTCCCAAAAACTTACATCTTTATATGGCTGGTGACCTAACACCCCCTGCCACATGCCCATGCGGTGGCTTGCAGGGTATTATGTAGATGTAGATGACAATTTAATTTTCTTCTAATAAATTTTTAGCATAAATAAATGTTTTACTATTATTTTTCTTTTAATAAAAAAATAGTGTGTGTCTCATGGACTGGGAATTACAGTAGATAATTTAATTACCTTAGTTAAATGAATATTGACATAGTTAAGTTAAATGTTTAGCTTCGTCTCAATGTATTGTAGGATATGATATGGGCAATATTCAGGCAAATTAAGGGTTGAAATTCGCTATGAAAAAAATCATTTGACTTGACCGGGATTCAAACCCAGATCTCCCAATTGCCGGTCAGGTGTGTTAGCCAGTTACACCACCAAGCCATCTTCCTTCAAGGCGAATTTCGAGGGGGGTTTATGCGAACTAGATGTTTAGGCCTTTAGTCTACATTGTAGCACATGAGACGAAGTCGTGCTTACAAAGCCACTGTCGCGGTGGATAAACCCAGCATTGTCGTTATTAAAATGACGAAATCGACAAATTTCCAAACATTGCATTTAACAAATGATGTGGTTCGAAGTCACTCGCACGGGTGCATATACACCAGGGTGGAAATTCGCTATGAAAAAAATGACTTGACCGGGATTCGAACCCGGATCTCCCTTTCGAATCCTGGTCAAGTCAAATTATTTTTTTCATAGCGAATTTCTACCCTGCTGTATATGCACCCATGCGAGTGACTTCGTACCACATCATTTGTTAAATGCAATGTTTGAAATCAGGCAAATTAACTTATCAGTAGAGCAGTGTTTGGATTTGAACTATGAACGTGCTTCTGAAGATTCTTTTCCGACGACTTATTCCATAATTCTTACTCACTTCTCTCCAGGAACTTGTTGTTTAGAGGAGTTAGGACTTGGAGTAAATTGTTTATGTTCTCCAGAAATAACTGTAAAGCAATCCCAAAACTTGATTGGCCATATTTCAGTGCCTCTACTGTCGGTCTTTCCCTACCTCAAAGCAGTGCTTAACATGGAAATCATTGCAAAAGTGGTCTCGCCAATGAGTTTTGGGCTGTTCTTCTTGTAGTAGCTTTTGAGCAACTCTAATTCAATTTTGAGGAAGGAGATTGTGAATTTTTTCATTTTTTTCCAGAGACTTTATTGGAAGACAAGGATATTGTAGTATTATCCTCATTTGGCTATGCTGATATTACGGGTAAACTTCACTCATTGCAGCCAGAAAGTCATAGGTAAGTTCTTAATAGTTATCAAGCTTTATGCTTGGCAAATAATTGTTCATCTATGTGTGACATTTTGCCTTCTTCAAGGAATCCACATCTTTTACATTGACCTAGCTTTCACTAATTGTCTAAGTGCAGAAAAAAGACCTTAATTTGAAAAAAAAGTCTAATAATTAGGAAATAAAAGCCTTTTGTATCTTTGTGCATGTGTTGCAAAATTTAGGCCATTATTTGGAAGACTATTTAATTAGTGCGATTTTAGGAATTTGAGAGTTAGGGAATTCGAAGGGAAGAAAAATTCCTGTAATATTTTAAAAATATTTTATATACTTATTGAATAACACTCTAGTTTATGTCTAGCTTTTTAGAGAAGGTGAAGTATTTCTTAATGCAAATCATTATTTTTCATAATGAAATGGTAAAATCCCTTTAACTATTTTGATTAGTGAAAAGTCAAATAAATATATTGAGTTTAATAGTCCAGTGACCATAGATGTGTCGGGGAGCGTCATAAGGAATTTATCTTCTGGAAATAAATATTATTTACTCCAGAGCAGTTATTGAATCCTCAGAGCAGTTATTGAGTCCTCAAACAAGAGTTCAATAAATATACCTATGTACATTTTGGGGTGCATCAACATATTACTTGTCACTCAGGATTCGTAGAATTTTGTGGAGTATCTATTGAAAAACACTGTAGAGGATAACACTCAGATCAACAAAAGTGTTCATGATTTATCATTCCCCCTCTGCAAATGCACATTCAGAATCAGGCCTGGAGGTGATAATGGGCTTAAAAATAGGGATTTAAATTTAAAGTCCCAAAAAGTCCATTTTTTTCTGGAAAGTCTTTGATAAACTATTAGAAAAATACTCAGTTTAACAAAATTGGTGAAAATAAGTGATTAAAACCACACAAATCCCAAATAAAAGAAAAAAATTGAAAGAATATTTCTGCCCTAGCTCCAGGAGTAGCTATTTATACTTTCAGGCCATACCAAAAAATAGTGAGGCAGTAGTGGTCCATCATTTATCTTCAAATTTCTGAGCACAAGATATTCATGGGTTTGCAATTGTTATTTCAGAGTGTTGTTAGACTTTTTAAAATTATTTTTGATTTCTTGGTGATCATTTTTTCTTTCTAAATATTATCATCTTCTTCTGCTTGTCTGAGCTGATGGCACTGTAATTTTGGGCAGTATATAACTGTAATTTTGTCTAAATTTATAAAAATTACTGCTAGAAGGTCATGAGCAAATCATACCTGTAGCATTATGTGAGAGTATTCAGCACCAGTTGTCTTTTGAAATTTTCACCGTCAATCACTCAGATAAAGTATTTTTTTGTAATGTTTGATATGGTCTAAATGCATAACAAATATGTCCAATTGGAACTGATAGAAAAATGTAGTTGATAGCAGTGTTATAAAATTTATTCTGAAGCATGGATTGAATCATTTTTCTTCTATCCTCAGGCCAGACTATGCTGATGCTAGTACAGTATTTTTTGGGAAGCTTCCTGAATCGAAGATATCACCTTGGTTCATCATTTTGGGTATAATTGTTGGACTTCTGATTTTAGCCCTCCTCATTTGGGCATTAGTCAAGGTAGAGTTAATTTTTATTTACTTCAAATAAATATTTTGATCTGCAATTAGCACAATCATACTGGAATAATCATTTTATGTGGAGGGTTAAAACAGGCGAAATATCTGTGTGCAGTAGCAACTCGATAATACGAAGTTGGCGGGACCGAAAAATCGCCACTTCATATTTTCAAGTTTCGTAATTTTGTACCTTTTTAATAAATCGCAAAAAATATTTCACCCTCCCTCCCTACCTCTTTGACCTTTGGAAACATTTTAAAACAATTTATAGTTATTCGTGAAAGCATAAGGCAAATGATTTTTACTTGGTGATCATTATCTTAGCAAAATTTTCGCCCAGTTTGGAAGACATATATGAAGCAAGTTCTGCATTTAGTATGACACTCTAGCTTTCTTAATCTATGGCTAATCAGGACGTGCAACTGGAATGGGCATTTAAAAGAAATATTTGTTTCTGACATCAATGCAGTTCATGCGGTAGCATTGGCCGGGCCGACCGCGAATCCAATCACCCTTTCTATATGGCTCAATCATAGGTAAAATGAGCAAAGGACTCAGTCCATTTTAAAAGTCCTCCACAGTTCATTATTAGTGGTTTCTTCCACATCGACTGCTGGATATACAAACTTGAGAGGAAATATTATTTCGTTCCAATTACTAATCGCTTGACAAAAAATTGGGCATAATCCGGACATTTTTCATATCCTCATCAGCTTGCAGTATACTAAGTTTCCAGTTCTTAATGGCGAGATTTTTTTGGATGGATGGAATATTAATGTGGAGGTCGTGGAGAATGATACTGAGGAAAATAGAACCTCAGATCACAGTTCATGGAGAATGACCGAATGTTTCAACTTCCGCCCAGGAAATGCCTTTGCTTGCAATGACGGCACTTCACCAATCAAATTCTTATTGATGTTTCTAATATCTACACAGTTAAGATGGTAGCTAACCTGACTGTGCTTCCAAATGCCCTAACTTTATTGCTCAATAATAGGTTAAAAGAGCAAAGAACTCAGTCCATTTAATAAATCCTTCTCAGGTCATGATTTGTATTTTCTTCCATATGCGAGCTTGGGAAGAAACATTATTTCGTTTTGGTTTCGGAAACCCAAATGGTTTCACCGCTCATTGAAGTCCAAGTAATAAATATTAACTAATGACCAATTCCCTTTTCTCTTTGATGATTCGTGCTCATAATTCTATTCTGCAAAATATTCATCCAGTAAAAAAAATAAGCGGTTATTTTTAAAATCCTTCTCTGTAAAATCTCTTCGCGTTGTGGGTGTTAGGCTGCACATCATTTTATCCAATGGCATCCTTACGTGCCAACTTCGGTTAGCTAAAACATAGGAGCTGATGAAATTCCTCATATTTAAAAAGTGATTACCGAATCACACCATGATTTTTGGAACTTTTTATCCACAATAGTGTGAAAGAGAAACTTCATCCCAAACAGGCATCATGGAGATATTCCAGATCCAGCATTCCCCATTCCTTTATTAAGTTATTTTCTTTCCCCTCTGTGACTTATGCCTTCTATACTTCACTGCACTGCGGAGCATAAAACACAAAACAAAATTAGATTAACTGTTTGAAGTGTAAATGTGTGAAATTACCTCAAGGGGTACTTCTGGAGAGGTAGGGGTCACCGAAAAAATCTGCTGCAGCTGAGGCTGAAACCTAACTCCTCTCTGTGGTAAAATCCTGATAACGACAACAAATTTCTGACAGAATACTATTTCTGTACTTAGATTCTTCTAAACATCCAGTGATTTTGAAATAGCGCACATCAGGATCCAAATCAAGCCCATGTTGTGTTATATCTGTGAATTAAATTGCCTAGGACTCAAAGTTACTCATGCCATCACAATGAAATCTGATTCAATTGGTTATTTTTCTCATGGAAATCAGGGATAGCAATGATTATAGATGAAATGCTATGTATCAAGGCCCGGTTACACAATGAATTCACTGTAGTGATTCATGGATTAAAGTTAGTTACAATAAAATTTCATGGACTTACCCCAATAACAACTTGGAGTTAAGTTAAAGAGAAGGCTTCCATGGTGATTTTATTTCAAAGATTTCAGTTTTCTGGTTTACTCATGTGATGAACTAAACTTCATAGAACTATATTTTGCAGATAATGGCTTCTTCAGGTTGAAGTGTCTGAGCGGTTTATCACAGGTCTTATACATTATGATAGGTATTACATTGTTGAGCCACTCCCCCGATTGGGTAATGTGTTTCAAAATTTGAAATTATCTATTTTAAATGCAAAATTATATGAATTGTGGGGACAGCTATACCCTCGCAAATTCTTGGAAACTTTTTTTCTATAGTCTCATGAAATATGGACAATGGCATGAGTAAACATGGGTTTATTCATAGGGAAACCATGGATTTTAGGGATAGTGACTGCGACAGGCATCAGAGTCCTTATTTTCCATCATTTAATTGCGTCATTTATGTTAGAGTGCTCAATATATTAAAATTGCTGCTAATAGCGCATGGCAATGAGTTGGTACATGGCGCCACGCATGAGTTCTAACCAAAAGAGAATTGTTTACATTATGGAAATGCAGCTAACAGTCAAAACAAAAATAAAATAAGGAAAAAATTGCCTCAAGCTACCATCTTCCCTGTCACTTGAGATCTAAATTATGTGCGACTTAAATTTGATCAATTACTGTGACTCGGGTTCTCGTGAGAAATGAATGCACTAAAATTCACGCATTTTACACCATTGTTAGATTGTATTCGGCAACGCTGAGTTGTTAGGTGTCTATGTCGGTAAATAGAGATATTTTCCGACGCGATTTCCCCCCATGGTTCCTAAAAATGAACTAAGTTGCACTGTGAGGACTGGGTCCAAGGTTCGTAATTTCGAAAATGTTGTATTTTCGAAATTTAGTATTTTCAAATAGTGCCATGTATTTAGTATAGGCTTTTCATCAGGACCGACAGTTTTGCTTCATAAAATCGAAAGTTTGTATTTTCGTACTTTGTATTATCGAGTTTCTTCTGTATGCCATTTGATAGACTAACAATCTTCAGATAACTTTCCTCCGAAATATCTGCGAGGGTGAAATCGTTTTTCTGCGAATGAGCTTTGAAATTTGGAAAAAAACAATCACTGCCAATTCTGAAGTGAGAAAGTGGGTCGTACAAGCTGCCTTCATTGTTGGCACTGTCACTCCAGCTTAATAGTGTGGTGAAAAAGTCACTAAAAACTAAGGCGGTAAGTTGAAGTTAAATTTTTAATTACGCAGATGAGGGTGATTTGAAATGAGAGACACATTTAATGCATGGGAAAATATTGCACATCTTACCAAAAAATAGGTTAATGTTTTAGGTGAGGTCAATAGGCAATGCTCACTAAGTATTTATGTTTGTTTATAATAATTGCAAATGCGGCTAATGGTACTTTCCATGCTCCCAAAAGGCAAATAATTTTCCAGTACGTTTAGGTAATGGGTACAAGACAAGTAAAATGTGGTTGAGAAAAGGCCTAATCAAACAATAATACAGAACTTGGTTCAAGGCAATGCAATTTGCTAAAACAAGGGGAAAGACTGAACATTGTCATGGTTAAAGGAGTAAAGGCTTACTTGAAATAAATAAATAGTCAATATAATCAACGTGCTTGACAACACAAAGAATTTTGCTTTGTTAGTGGTTCAGTGTTGAATGCGTTGTGGCGTCAAAATAAAATCCAACGTAGCAGTGTGCCATATCCAGCACAGAATCTTAACATGTTTGTCTTTAAGCTTTTGCAGCTAATATTATGTTTTGAATATTACTGCTGGATATCCTCAATATTTCATTTTTGGCATTAACTGCAGAAAAACGCTTTACCCAGAACAAAATGTGTGAACAGTGTGTGTACACTGTGACTGATGCCCTCGTGCAGTGTGCACACATTTCTGTCACACTGTCCATTACGCTTTACACTGGACACAATGTGCAAACAGTGTGCGTACACTGTGATTGATACCCTCGTACAGTGTGCAGCACACTTCTGTCACACTGTCTATCACGCTTTATTTTCACCAGGACATTGATGAGGCAATATCCTGTTTTAGATGTAGGCACTTAAGCTTATTTGTCTCCATTAAAATTAATGTCTATATTTATCCTGTAAAATTATTGAACTCCATAATGCAATACCTCAGACTGGTACTAGCTCAAGATGGATATAACTGAATTCTTAGAAGAATTTTTAAGAATAGAGAGTAACAATAGGAGAATTTTATCAACCTCATTAAAAATATTTGAATGCCCGTAAGGTTGATCCTGAAGCAGAAAAATAAGTAAAAATTATTTTCATCATGACCTTAAATCCAGTTCAATCTGCAATGGCCTTTAAATGAGTACAGCTGACTATTGTTCTCTTGTTTTCGCTGAGAACTCTCCAAGGCATGAAAATGAGGCATGATGGTGATGCACCTACTCAACAATGTAACAGAAAATTGCGCGAAAACAGAGATTGATTGTTCCACCAATTGAAATGTTTATATCACTGGTTTGTTAATTATACTACTAGCAACTAAATGAAGTTCATGATTTATTTTTAAATATTGAAATTTTTAGCTGGAAATAGTAAACATTAAAAAGATATCTTGCATTTGGTCCATCATTGAACTTTAGCCCTAATATGTTGTTGAAAAACTACCAACTGAACACAAGGGCAATTGGTGTATGACTTCAGTGATGATATAAACTGGCAAATTCAGTGAGGAAAATTATAACAACTTAAATTTAGTCATTCTAGAAATTCAGAAAGCTAAGTGATAAAAACTTTTTTTCCAGTTGGGATTCTTCAAGCGAGAGAAAAAGGAAGAGATGGATTCATATAAGAACCATAATGAGGTAAGGATCAGTACCCACTTACATTATATTGATCTGTGATGATATACTTTTTATGATTGTCTGCAGTGTGTGGAAAAGATTGGTTGGAAATGAGGGAAGGAAAGGAATTGATTAAAGGAATTCATTACTTTGCTTGAACATGGAGTAGCACCCCTCAATGTTCTTCCAAATTCAACTGTTACTATACCTGGATTTTGTACTGATTGATTGGCCCTACTACTTTTCTAGATATGTTAATTGGCACTCTGCCTAGACATCAACAAACTGTTATTTTCAAGAGTACCTACCTGTTGTTACTTTGTAACTTAGGTATTGGTTGGCAGGAAATCTATCACAGAAAAGTACAAAGATAGTTTAATCTCAACAATTGAATTTTGATGAAAAAAACCAGCAAGAGCAGATGAAATGTCTAGTTTTTGCTTCAAATATATATTTCATTCATGAATTTGGTTATCAGCTCTCTTTGACCCAGAGATAATAGATAATAATAACTAGTTCCTCCTTAAAGTGCATCAGGTACCTGAATTACCAAGAAAAGAAATTTATATAAACTAACAAGATATGCAATTCAATTTGGGGAACTATATGAAAATATTATCTAATCTGCAGAAATGATGCTAGCATTATAAATGTAAACTTGTAGTTTTCAATTGTGCTCTAATTTGACTACTAATTATCAATTTTTTAATCGTTTTTATCCATTTTCAGAAGGAGACATTGACAGGAAATATGGATAATTAAAAAAAGCACTGGATGAGTGAAGATTTTAACAAAGAAATAAGCTATCACATGCTCCAGAAGATGTGGGCATTACTATATTTTCACAGTGATGGTTGTCATCTTGCTTTGAGTGTTGATCCCCCACTGACACTCACTTATAAAATTTGAAATTACGTAGTTACACCTCTACATGCTGATACTTCATTGAATACTAAAAAAAGTATTTCCTTTGCTTTAGGGAATGGTACCCCTCATTAATATGTTCATTCGAACAATTGGTGTCATACCTACATAAGCTGCTACCTCATTCATTTTTTATCCAAATGTTTCTCTCATTTTTCAAAGCATTAGGTTATCTTTAAAATGAGTGTGATCATAATGACTCCAGTGTTTAGTCTAAGCATTGGCTGGTAAGTTTAGGTGAAATTGGAGACTAGGCGTATGCATGTATGTCTTTTGGTGGCTCTGAAGTGGAATAATGTCTTGGGCATATGTATTCCAGGAATTTATACCTATATTTTTATGGATTTGAGTTTAAAAAAATACCTATAGATTGGTTAAGTCTATAAAACATAGTTGAAAAATTCATAGAAATATATTAAATTGACAGGGCTGTATATCACGGCCAAAAATGCTTCTGCAGATGTCTACGTGGTAAATGTTAGCTTTGGCCTCTGGATTAAGGATTATTGTAGCTTTTTGCTTGATGCTTCCTGCATTATTTCTTCTGCAGAAGAAACAAATGTGATGAAAATCACATGATCACTCTAAATCCACTGATGTTATTTCATAAAAATCTTAGTTCTTATTGTGAATATGAATCCTTCATCACACTGTAAGATCATCATATAATTGCTTATTGCATATTCTAGCATAACAATGAGCACCCTTGTGAGCCCATGCAATGCTTTTTCCACTCTGCCATCATTTGCGCTGTTATTCAGGGCAGGGGAAGAGATGGAAAGGCGATGATCTCTCCAAAGCAGTAGAGGCCAGAATTAAAGAGTGTTTTCAGCCAAGGTATGCAAGCCTACTGAGGGGAAAAAATTTCTAGGGTAAATTCGTCCAGATCATGTCAGCCGAAAGAAGCCCTTCTCCTTTGTATATATGTGTAACTGTCCATTATAATTCAATGGCCACTTACAGTATTTAATTAAATTTATGATTTAGAATTATATACATATAGTAATGATGATTTCTTTGTACGTAGTAATCAGCCTGAATTTTTGAATGGAATTTAAAGCCTGTTGATTAAGTCATTGATTAGATGACAGGAGGTTTATATAGTATGTCGCTAGCTTATAGGATGTTTTCCTAAAGACTTAAATTTTTTTATGAAAGCAGGGACAGTATTCGGGGAGCCGTTAAAAAGCATTAAATTTGAGAAAGAATCCAGAGGCAGCCCATTACAAGATACTAAGTAAACCTGAAAGATTTTGTAATAATTTCATTAGGCTTTATTAATGTTGCATTTGAATTCTATAAATTGTGATTGTAGAGAATGAAAGCAAAAATCAATTAATGTTCCAACAACATGAAGAAAATGATAGGTAAATATAGCATTGAGTGCAAACAATTTATGGAAAATTCTGCAGGTCATTGCACTATTGCCATTATTTTGTATGATAAAGCCATTTCTTCAATTCTTTGGGATCATTTGGAAATACGTACATAGTCAACCCAGGTGCAGTCAAAGAATACATAAGTATTTCACTTTCTAAGTAAGATGTTGAGTTTCTACTGATTTGCTTCCCTTCCCAAGCTTCACAAATTCCTGTGGGTGGGAACAATACAGTAGAATCCCAGTATATCCACTATTCACTTGACTCTTAAATATTAAATGGGAATCCTAGGACATACAGGAGTGTGCCGATTATTCCACTGAATGGAGGGGGAAGCCCAGTCCAATAATCGAAAGATAACCTGATCATGTTCACCTGTGTGAAAGTTGTGGCCTTGATTTCAGTTTTCATGCTTCCTCTTAAGCTTTCACGCATACTGTGAAGAAATACTCATTTTCCTTTGGTAAAATTTTGTTTTTCAGGCATTCATTTATTCCTATTATTACTCCAAAACATTTCGTCAGCTAAAATCAACTTACGTCCGTTGCTTACATGCAATAAATATGCTCTATCAATTCGTTGAGCATAATGATGTTATTTAACTTATTTTATGACACTCCTTGTGTTCAGTTTTTATACAGTTCTGTTTTATTGTACTTTACTCGTGCCATTTGCCCATCTGTAAGTATTATAATTCGTGATCGCAACATATTAGACTGTTTAAATGATGCATGTACCTGTACAAGTAGATGGGTGAATACATTTTCTATTGAAATTGCATCATGTCAACATGCAAAATTGTGCTAATGCATGAAGTTGGGGTCATAAAATACCCTGTGTTCAATTTGGATCATTTGTTCCTGCACCTGTCCAGCTAATGCCAATTATTTGCATGGGTACATGCATTATGTGAGCACTCTTTTACACTCATTGAGAGACAATGCACATGGGCAAACTTTGCATTTTTTTACTCTTGTGACTCACATAAATATAGCTGACACACACTTGCATGATTTAAGTTCCTCTGAAACAGATTCCTCAGCCTCAAACTATATATAGCACATTTCTCTTCTGTATCAATTAGTGATCACTCCTGGGGAGTTTCAAGTCCCTTATCTTCTTGCTTGCTCAACCCACTCTTGAAGTAAACAAGTAAAAGTCACCAACAACACCAATTAAGTGGCATGCCTACTATGTGCCACTGCAAGCAAACATCTCCCATAGATGCCCATTCAACTGTCTTCAACCTCACAGACAAGTCTTACACAAAGCACTTCCCCTTTCCCGAGGATTTACATATCTTATATATATATTGTATTGCTGAAGGAAATGTCAACACTAAAGTGGCCATGGAAGCCATTTAAGCTTGTTTACTTGGGTGAAACAACAACTGAGCAGTGATTCAGGAGACTTCATTATGCAACATTGTCATCTGCGTATTCGAAAAGCCTGCAGTAGGAAAACCATGTGTGGGCAAAACGTAGCGATTTAGTAGACTTGAACACGGCCGCTGGCTGTGAGTGTGAACAAAAGTAATAAAAGGTGGAGATGGGAATAGAAAGGAAGAGTAAGGGAGGGGGTCATTTCGGGGTAATAGACTGATAATCCGATGGAAGGTTAATAAGACGATGGATAATTGGCACTCTACTGTAGTTGAACACACACTCAAATTTGTATCATTCCAAGCAATAAGACTCTGTCCCCCACACCCACGGTGCATGATTCATCTCTCTCTGTCTACTACTGCCACCTAAGCTGCCACATAATGAAAATATTTTTTCAACAACTGCCAATAATTTTTTTGCATACTTGAGAAAATTAATGCAAGTCTCAACTCTTTAACTGCCAGCAAATTCCAGGTGTTGTGTGCTGAGTCTGCCATGGACATTTTCATCCAGTTTTATGTTATTCTTTGTATTTCTTGTTCTACTACAGCTAGTTTATAACAAATTTTTACTGCATTATGAAGGCCATGAAAATATAGAGTAACACAGAATCATTTTATCTCACATTTACATTCAAAGGCTAAAAAATGCTGGCTGACATATCACCCACTGGCAGTGTTTACTCATTAAACAAAGACTGATAGATCAGCCAACCTACAGCAAGAGGATTAAAACTGAAATTAAAACTCAAATTATGGCTCTGTGGAAAAACTTTTGAATAAAAATAGAGCTTAACTCTTTCTCTAAAATTTGAATACTCCATCCTTAAGCTTCATTTATGGTGGAATGAAGCCACAGGGGAGGGATAAAATGATTCAAAAAGCTGCTGGTGCATTCTTAATTAAATGAATGTATGGGAAGACTCTTGGTGCACATTGAATTAGATTCATTAGGCTGACTTAGCCTGTATTTATCACCATGAATGTAACCTTTCACTAGTCATCCATGCCGTCTGAGGGTTACTTTTGGTCTGGTCTGTACTCAAAGACCTGCAGGTTAAGTATGTGGAACAGTTTTCATTAACTCATTGACTGTGCATAAAAGTTTGTGGTTGCTTAAAGTTTTCTATAGTGTAATTATAATTACTGGTCAATGTCACTCAAGTGACATGTTAACTACTTGAGTAACATGTAAGACACATGTTAACTACTTGTGTTGGGTATCCCACAAATGACTCTCTCACTCAACGTGTTAAGAAAGTTTAATTGGTCAACTCTTGTGTGTACCTCATGCCTTCATGTTACTAATCTGCATTATATGTATATTGTAAAACCATGAGAATGGTTGTCCATACCGATAAATCGGTTCAAAGTTCCATGAGCGGCATTCCCATTGTATTGGTCTGAAGTCAGCATTTTCTCCAGAAATTACCCCAACAATTTGGGCATGAAAAAAGAAAGTAGTTCTCTATGGTACCTGGTGAATTTTCCTTATTCACAGTGCAAATGTTTCTTATCTTATAAAATTTGTACTCTAGTCACTGCGATTAGCAGCATATTTGAGAATGTGATTATACTGACTTTTTTGAACTTCTGTGAAAATCTTTAGCAAATAAATTGATTCCAAAATTTCATTTTTTACATTTAAGATATTACAATTAGCAGCCATAGCATCTCTTTGACTTATGTATAGTTAGACCTTATAAATGTACACTTAAGTTAGACCAAAAAATTTTTTTTTGAACCAACTGAGAATAGAGCGTTTGCAACCAAATTATGTTCACCTTTTCTAAACACCAAGCTTATTCTTCTGTATATTTTACTTTGGCCATTACAGTATTTTTGAGGGATTAAGAACATGTCATACCTCAGAGATTCATTATTCACTTTCTCCACTTTGAAAAAAGTAGCATTTCTAATTTTACTCAACAGAGGACACACTTGTCAGCATGTTGAGCAATGTTGTTCGATATCTCGATTCTTCGCCTCTTCGAGTCGAAGTCGATATCGATGGTGCAACATATCAAATAAATCAACCCTGCATGTTGAGCCTCTGTGCTACAACTCTCTCTAAACAAATGACACCTGCAGCCCATTGGGCTGGGTGATGAAACATTGATAGCTTTCAGTCACTTTAGTGTGTGAATGGGCACACGTAAGCGACCAAGTGTAAAGCCCTGGTTACACTATACATTAACCCGTACAAGTTAATGCATGAATGCATGAATGAATGCGAAAATTCATCGTGTAACCACACCAACTTGTACGAATGCATTAATGCGTGAACAGGGAAATAGAAGCTGTTCTATTTGGTTCATGCATTCGTTCATGAACTTGTACATGAACACGTATGGGTTAATGTATCGTGTAACCAGGCCTTAGGAGGTCTCCTGACCTGAAGGGCTGGTGAGGGTAATTGTAATCCATTGTCTGAAAACTATGTCCTCTATATCATAACAACAATGTAAAATAATTTTCTGATTGTGTCGTAAATACCTGACCCCCTTCTCAACCCAGTCTTTTGTTGTGAACCTCAGATCAAAATATCACTACCAGACATTGGCTACTTTGATTGTAATTGCAACATGCAAAAAACAGGCTCACCTTACTAATTAATTGGTAAATAAAAGTTACAAACATCAACTGAAGTTGACATAATAAACTCATTGTTCCATGCAATTATTTCCATGAATTTGGAGTGTGGCAAATTGTGCAGGGGTAATACCAGACCGCTTGGAAAGATAAACCTAATGATGTTAGTGCCAAGATTTAATCCATCGAAAGACATACTCATGTATAATCCAATTAGTGATAGGGCATTCTGAAAATTATAATGGTATTTTACGTAATTCACCACAGCTCCTATAAATTACTGTACTTTTCGGTAAAATTTACTTCGTCTCTATTTTACAAACATTTTGTTTAAAGTCAAGTCTATACACATTTAATACTATTTTAATTATTAATAAAGGCATGTCTAGCTCATTTGTGGAATAATTTTACTAGTGAAATATTTGTGGGGATATCATTTTCAATGGTTGGAACGAAAATTTCTCATGCCCAATATGAATGCCGGATTAATTGTGGGCTGCCGTGTTTGTTTTTAAATTTTCTCTATTTCTAACGCATTAACATAGCAATAAAAATGGATTAAATGCCTTTAACTCCTTGCTATTGACTTTCCAATTAAATCCTACAATAGCTATTTAGTGGAGAAAATAAAAAATTTCCAGAAAATTACGGTTATTTTAAAAAATTACAGAATTTCATAATTTGCCTACAATGAAAATTATGGTAATTTACCCATCTCTAAATCCTACGCTCCAATTTTTAGACCACAAATTTCTTGACAGCCCGTTTAGGGAGGCTCCCTTAAAATCCACGTCTAGTGTAGTGTTTACCTTGTTGAGAAACAGTGGGAACATGGCTGCTTCTCAAGTGAGCAAAATCAAATCAGTTTCTGGGGGGATCAAAGGTGCCTCATAGCAATTAGCATGCTCTTTGCTGAATGTTAGCTGCATGCTTCAGTGCTCCACTAACCTAACATTACATATACATTAAACCCCACTGTGCCCTCGATATAATGCCTTGAATGAACCCACAATATTTCAGTCAGGTAATGTTTTTTTTTAAGTTAACTTTAGAGCTTATATGGCCTTATGTCTAGCTCTATACCCAATGTTAATCATCTTCAAGGTATTTATAAACCGTTTCAGTTAGATGTGAGAAAAACTTGAAACTGTTATGAACCTCAGATCAAAATATCGCTACCAAACATCAGCCACTTAAAATTGTAATTGCAGCACACTAAAAACAGGCTTACATTACAAAAGTTACGCATTAAATAAAAGTTAAAAAAATAAAGGTAGTAGAATAATCATTGTGAAAGATGAGATGATGTTGTAGTCCATGCCAAAGTTCATGGCACTGTGCGAGGGACAATTTCCAAGCATGGGCAACAGAAATTGTAAAATAATACAACATTGAAAAGAACAGTAGTTCAGAGTGGAGGGTCGGTCAGAAACCCTTAAAAATTGATTGCTGCCAACAAAACTGATTTGAGAAATGGGTGGACTTACCACCACCAGCTGTTTGGTTATTATCTAATCTCACAAGGAGACCTCAGAATAGGTTCCCTGGTAAAGTCATAGTGAGAGGCAATTTTTACTTGACTGCCAGTTAGTCTTCTTACCAACACAATCACTGGGAGAAATGGAATGACTCACTAGCGGCTGTCCTGTTTCAGCTTATCTCACAATGAGACCTCAAGATAGTCCCTTGTAAAGTCATGGAAATGGGTGATTTTACCACTTGCCCAATGTGTGTGTGCCACATGCCTTTAATGCAAAGCAGTTTGGTTCCTCTGCCACCATCTTTTCCCCTATGTCCTTCCCCTTCCCTTCACTTATGCCTCCAAACTGTACCATGCAGGTCTGTGCCAGGAATTTGGTGATAAGTATACCTCACTTACATAGCTCTAACTGATACCTTGAGCTGCCACTGTCCTTTCCCTCAAGAAAAAAAGAGGCAAATCAGAGAGGCTGCCTTGAGAGGTGATCTCGTGCATCAGCTTCACAGTGTGGATGCATAGCATGAGAATATCATCCCCCATTTAGAAAACAAGCCTTCAATGAAACCTTATGTGAGGTGACCACCCATTATTACACTTGAAATCTCAACTAACCTTTATTTACATATTCAGGCTACAAAGGAGCTTTAAAATTAAGATTACACTGAGTTACTTGCATGAAATGTATATTTTTCCATACTTCATTTTGAGTGACTTCAGGAAATATCAAAACGAAATTTTTAAAAATCTCGAACTTCATAGGATTAAAGCTGAGAGAAATGTCTTTTCAGCACCATAATAACTGCTTTCAGCCAAACCAGAGTCCCATAAGCTCCTGCATCATATTCATGGAGATTAGCTGTATTCACATAGCTGGCTCGTCCGGCTCTGAAATAATGAGTTAAATGTAAGCATAAAATTGTTCCTAATCCTTGAATGATGCAACTATTTTTACCTACTATTTAGAGAAAAATAGGATACAAATTCACTTGCAGACACAGTATCACTGATTTAACATCTTTTTGACTTAAACTGCCATGCCATGATTCTGAAGTTTCTTTTTCCTTACTAATCACCTTCAGTCCTTCACCCATGAAAATAAGTTATTTCATCTAATAAATGTAAATTTTGATGCACTCATGAAGACAGAAAATTTCATGGGTCTAGTATTTCTCCAGAGAACCAGTCATAAAGTTTGTTAAAAAACTATCCAAGGATGTCTTCCCATGCTTGATTTTATGTATGTTCTCTAAAGCACAGGTTCCTAAAATGACCACACCATTAGATTCAAAATACATAAACAGACCATGCAAGATGCACAACCCCTCAGACCTGATTAACATTCAAGAGAAAAAATTTCAAATGCGCAGTATCTCATAATAAGTATATATGTACTAGCTTTTGCATAAATTTGGTGCAGTGAAAATGCTTGTAGCAAAGGTAGAAAACATTTTTTGTTGTCCCATAGGTAATGTAATTACGCAATGAGTCTTGAATGAGGTTTGATGTGAATTCGGTGTGGTGCATTGGGCTTAAGCAAAACTTCATTGATTTGAGGATTCAAAGCAATCAGAAATATATCATTCAAATACTTGATAGGTTTCTCAGCATAGCTCACCCAAAATATACTAAGAATTTATCATGGAATGGATGAAGGAAGTGCTTTTTCTTAAAATTTTCTGTCTTCGAAATAAATCATTCTTGGGTCTTTCTCAAGATCTGAGAAACAATTGCGTAAGTACAGGGTTATTGCGTAAGTAGGAGAAAAATCAACCAATGTAAGTAAATAGGCAAGGGCACAACAAAGATTCAACTATTGCTTGATTTATATTTGGTTTGCAGAAGGATTTGTAGTTTGTAATCATGATATCCTTGTAGAATGACTAATAACATGACAATTTTCAGTCTATTCTAATACATACAGTAAAACCTCAATTTTATTCCCATTGGTTTTGCACTACCCTCAATTTAGAAGAGCAGCTATAAAATTCGGGTGAGACGAATTGAGCATTTCAATTGTTAAGTTTTGATTTTATGAAGTTTCTTGATTTTATGTAGTTTTTTGTTTTTACCCAGTAATGCTTCAGTCCCTATACAACATATATACAACATATTGTCAAGCATATCTATGTAATTATTTTCCTGCAACATGCACTGCATTCTCTGTCTTCTGAAGTAGGTACATGATATTCTTTGGGCAATGTCATAACAAGTGTGTCAAATTGCATGTCGCAATAATATGCCTAGCATTTGTAGGCTATTTCATTATTTTTGTCCAGTTTCATCCTAGTCAGGGGTGTGGTATTCCACAGTATTCTATGGTGGCAATATTATGTTTGACATATTTCTAGAAGATACAATTTGAAAGTATATAAATCACTTATGTAGCCCTTAGGAAATATTTAGATGAATACCCTTCACAACTAAATGGATCAAGATAATCTATAACAAGAACCAGTCATAAACATTGATGTTAAGTACTAACAGCTGAAGCTAGAGATTCATTAAAAAGGTACCAAGGAATGGTGATCCAGCATCAGGAAATGCTAAGACAACCATTTGTTGGAACTGCCACAAGAAAAAAATCACCTTAACCAGGAACTGAACCACCAACCTTTCGCTCTCATTAGTAGCCAAGCCTGGCATAAGTGCTGGTTTAGGACACGGTCACAGGAATGTAGTTTCCTTGAAGCCCTCATCTCCCTTCTGCTATCTTTGATAGACTGCAAAGGCTCTAGATCTAGTTTCATCGCGTCCTCAAAAAGTACCACGAGAATCAATAAGCCTGGGAAGCATAATGGTATGTGCACTGGCCAGGAAAGCCAAAAGTCTGTGGTTTGACTCCCAGTAAAGGCTAATTATTTTCATGGCAATGTCTAGGTATTTCTATTATATTATCTAATATATTATTAACAATAGCTAGGAATTTCACTAGCATATTCATGGCAGGCTTGATTACCATCAAAGATGATCATTGTTTCGAAAATAATTTGAGATGTTTCACAATGTGATTAATTACCCTGAAAATGTTTTGGAGAAACCCAAAGAGCTACAAATGATCATTGAAATATCTCTACTACATGCAACTGCAAGGCTACTTACTTAGGAGTCATTTTTCCTGTAGCAACACACCCCTTCTCAGCAGCTTCCAATGTTGCATCCAGGGCAATTACCATATCTTTATTTGCTCCCTTTACAGCTTGCTGGTACTTATTGCATGCTGGCTCCAACACATCCACCTACATCATCAAACGCCGTAATGAATATGAGACACATCTTAACCTACTCTTTGCTCAATTTATATTAGGTAATAAGGGCAGAGCGAAATGTTCCAAGACTTCATCTAAACTTGTTCTTCTCAGGAGACATGGCCAAAGAGAGAGAGGGAAGTAGGCATAAGCATTGTCACCTCTGTAACCCATCTCAGTTGGCAAGCTTGGGGATTACCTATGCAATGTGGAGAAACCTTTTGTCCTTCATAATTTACTTAAAAGCAACAGATACCTAATTATTCTGAGGGAGAAAATGGTGGCCATAAAGCTTGCCAATTTAGCGTCTAAAGGGTCATTTACTACGTTTACCAATTGATCTGAACTTAGACCGATCTGAAAATTCTAAGACGGCTGACTCAAGATTTCCTTTTACCAACATGGACTGAAAATATGGATAGTGAACAATCGAATCTATCATTTGAAGCATGATTAACCTGGTGTGTAAACAAGTGCAGAGTTGGAAATTTTAAGTCACATTCCAAGCAAACAAAATTGCCCAATTAGAGTTAGAATTGAGATGTGTTACAATAGCATCAATGACACATCACTCGCCATTACTGCACTCTTATCATAACTGGTTACAACACACACCTTGAATAATAACAATTGTAAGACCCCTGACTCTCAGCAATTCTCCGACTCCGACAATTCTCCAAAGTCCCCGGCAATTTGTCAGAGATTTCAGGAAGGAAACTCAGTTACTTTAAGTATGTTCTTTATTTCGTTTACAAGCTCCCGTAGTCCACTCCCAACTGCCTGGTAACCATGCCGTCGCTTCCCAGCGACACCCTCTGTATACCACCCCCCCCCCCCCCCCCTCTGCTCTCCTCCCCCACCCTTGGATTTTTTCCTCCAGGTAGTATCGTACACTGCTGCACTTTCTCATGGAAGGTGGAAAATGGGAAGGGGAAAAAGATGCACATGCGACTCGCCTCACTCGCTGGGCAGTCAGTTGAGGAATTCCATGACTCGGAAAAAGGGTGTGGGGAAGGGGAAGAAGAGAGATGTAGGTATCCGAGATGCTTATTCCGAGTAACTCGCTCAGTTGTTCGAGGAGGGATGGGTGGTTGGTGGGTGGGGGTATAGGGAAGGTGGGAATGGAAGTTGAGTTAGCATTATGGTACTTAAACAATTATATTTTGTTTCCCAATGAGAGTCAAAAGAATATCGAGGAGTGCCATAGACCAGCTGGTTCAAATCTATTGGAAATCTCAGACTGGCTGAGCAGCAAGCGGGCTGAGTCAGCCTGCTTCCACGCAGCCCAATCCCACTAGTCCAGAGTGTTTACCATACTGATCTGATCCGGATCGATCTGAGATCGATTGGTAAACTTATTGTGTTCATCATGGAGTACCAAGAAAGAATGATGCTCAGGGTCAAGAGAGTACCCTCTTCCGTCCCTAAATACTTGCTATACTTCCCCTAAGTCACTAACTGGTCACTTTCATCTACTTCTCATTCACAAAGGTAAATTAAATGGATAGTAATAGGCCACAAATAATAAGATCATCTCCCCATCTTAAGAAGACTGCATACTTAATACACTAGGCCAGAAAAGGGAAATGAAACCATATCATCATTAGTGTATGAACAAATTAGCCTGGGGCATGGAAGACTAGAGGGCTGAAGTAATGCAAACTTTTCACAGAATATCTTATGATAATGCAATCTTATCTGTCATCAAAATATCGAAAAACAAACAAAGGTGCTGATACATGTAATTGGTGGTCAAAGGATCCATTCTGGAAATTACAGAGGTAGGTAATTGTTGAAAATCATTGTGGTATTTTACATTATTTACTGCAGCTTGGGAAAATTACCATAATTTTTGGTATTATTCACTTCCATTTCAGACATTTTTCATACTGATATATAACAAACAAATTTTAAGTCTACATACATTTAATACTATTTCGATTATATATTATAGGCACACCCAACTCATTCATGGAATATTTTCACTCATGGAGTATTTGTGAGGATATCATTTTCAAAGGTTGGCACAAAAATTTCTCATGCCAAAAAAAGAATGCCGAATTGCATGTAGGTAGCCATGTTTGTTTTTAACTTTTCTTTATTTCTAATGCATTAGTGTAGCAATGACAATGGTTTAAATGCTTTAACCCCTTGCTATTGCTATTGGCTTTCCTATTAAATCCTCTAATAGCTATTGATTGCAGAACATTAAAAGTTACCATAATTTACCACGATAAATTACCTCAAATGACAAGTATGGAAATTTATCCATCTTTACTTACTACTCTCCTTACCATTGTTCTATCTCCAACTCGAGCTCCAGAGTATTTTAGTATTCCATCTAAGCCACATCTCCAAGCTCTTCCCCATGCTTCTGCCCATGATAAATGCCCATTCCCCAGTCCTTCTAAATCAGCCAGGGGAGGTGAACAGGTAGTCAGTAGCAAACAGTATATGCTCCCAGCAGTACCAGCCATATGAGGCTCGCATGCTGCAGCCAGGCAGGGCATGAGTGCACCTGGGCAATCCAGTGGGAATCTATCAAGCACAGCCAAGATACCTTGAGGGAAATCAAAGATATGCGAATTGAAATGTTCTTGGAAATAAATATAAAAGAGTGTCACCTTCAGTTCACTTCATAGATAATCAAAAATCTTCACTGCTTAAAAAACTCCATAAACTACAGACATTATTGCAAAATTAAATCTTAGCAACTAAATTACATGGCTCAAAATAAAAGGAAGATGTTTTAACCCAGCCAGGAGTTAACACTTGCACTTCAATATCTCTTGCCCTGTCTTACCATTTGAAAAATCAACTCTATTAATTCCAGTCACTTTAGAATACAAGATGTTAGACATAATAAAAACAGTCATCATGGTACCCTAGGAGAGGCTGTAATCAGCTGAAGAAATTATGAAAAATCTACTGAGGAAATGGTTAGAAATGCATCAAGCTAATGTAGTGGTCCACGGCCTGCCCAGATTAAACTTTGGGCCGAAAGACACGTACAATACAAAAAAAAGAAAAAATCCTTGCAAACCTCTCCTGCACGAGATCCACGGGGCAAACCTGCGTCACCTAATACAACACGAAAAATTAGAAGCCTCTTTAAGACAGGATAAGTGGGTGGGGGGTCCCCGACCTTGTGTAACTTGACATGCTCCCTAGCTTTACCGCCGGGGCAGGGTGAAGATGGGTCGTAGGTACTAGGTTTATGGGTTATTCGGCTTGCCAGGTAAGAAGATTGAAAGAATATACCTTTTCCATACAACAAAACAAGCATATATTCAAAAAATGACTTACAATTATTTCAAACAAGAATGCCCTTCTAATAACTAGTGAATTGATGGGATGATAGATGAGGGATGAGACATTTAAATCGTTGTAACAAACACTTCATGAAATGAATGAATGAGATGAATTGAAAATGATGATCAACACATGTAACATTAATTCCCTTCTAATAGCCACAATAAAGGCTTACTCTCGCACACAGGCGATTTACTTAATTAGTCCACTTCCAAATAAACTGGGGGTGAGGGAAGTAATTACTAGTCCTTCCCTTTTCTCTTGCTGTTATGGTATAATTATCTATTTTGGGCGTCAATCACTTGCCATTGTGAAGCACACTGTCGTAATGTGGGGGCCCATTGCTGACTTTATGGCTAGGAGGCTGAAATAGGGGGGAGGGTTCATCGGGTCGGCAACCTTACAGGACCATTGACACAGGATTCTCGGCATGGGACAGCAACCGTGGCAGGCACTTGGTCATCCAAACTGGATCCTCTGATTCCTACAGTGGACGCCAGGCTCAACATGCCACTCGTGGTCTCTGTGCACGTTGAAAATATCTTGGGGAATTGTGGTCCAAACAGTGAACGTGGTACTTTTTATGCACCTCTCTGCCTCCAGCACTTTCAAGTCACTTCTCCCAGCTCGAGCAGTGCTTCAGCACCGTGATATCGCTTAGTGCATTTCTCTTTTTTTCTTCCGCGATCGTCTTTATATACCACTTTATGGAGGGGAAGGGGTCGTTGCAGAGAGAGGAAAACTGAGGAAAGGGGAACACAGTGGGGGATTCACACATCGTTCTTAACTTGAAATCAACCATACCCTATGACTCATTCATACTCCTCACTCCACTGCGATTCACCTCATTCACTCGACCTTGCCATTTATTCCTTGATCTCAGACACCCACACATTCACTCGATTTCCACACGCACACCACCTCCCACCTCAACAAGCCAAATAAAGGAAGGCGAAGGAATGGGGGGGGGGAGGAAGGAGTGGTTTGGGTGGAAAACATAAGGTGTAACGGCTTGGACCGTTACACTAAATGCCTTGGAAGTGAACACCCTATGTAAGGAGGCCGTAAGAGGAGGAGAATCTTAGCCTGTGAAAATAATCCAGGCATGTTGCAAGTGAAACAGAATTAAATGTATGGAATGCTATGCTGCAAAATGTACAAGTACACCCTCAACTGGCCTGACTCGACACAAACTGTATATGTACGAAGCATACATGCTGGTATATGGCTGTAAGCATACAGCTGGCTTATTTCTTAACTGTATCTTTTAAAGCATGTCTTCACCCTGATACAATACCACATTGCCTTAAATAGGTTAAGAAGTATCTCTCGGGTAACGTTGAGAAAAGCATACACGCTAGTATTAGCAACATTAGAGAGCATAGAATCTTTGTTCAAAGCTCTCCTATATGGACTGTGGTCTGTATTTATAGAACCCTGGTCAAGAAAAATAGTGACAAACCTCATGCGTAGCACATTTGAATATGCGAGAAAGGTAAATAAATATAGGGCGTAATGGAAATAGAATCCATTGCTTAAATTACCTTCGCTGTCAAAAATATCCTTTTTCCTAGAATGCTGTTTTCCTTAAGAGTTCTTAGAACAACCTGGCACTGTGAAGAACTACGGCATTTTGCAGCAAATAATTGCTGATAGTCGTACTGGCTTCAGACACCAGAAACTTACTTCAAATAATGGTGGTAAAATGATGAAGAATACCAGAGAAAGCAGTTTGCCTAGTCATCACCTACATGTCACTGTGTAAATTAGTTTCCATCCCCCACCTCACCTCGTGACACAAAGGGAATGGGTTTTCCTTATCCCTCAAAACGGAAGTTTCGCCTCCTCTTACAGCCTCCACAGCCCTGTGGGTGAATGTGTTTTCCTGAGAGGCTATAGTCTCATTTTTCACATTAGTCTCTATTTGTACTTCATGTAGCATTTAAATGGAAGCTATCTCCAAAGTTTCCTTTCGTCCAGAGGGATTCATTAACTGATAAGAACTAAAGTTCCTGTTAATAAAATAAAGGTGAAGGAACCTAATAGTGTTAAGGTGGTAAAATTAATTGAGATATAGAGCCCGAAGAATCATTTAACAATGAAACAAAAAACATCTGAGTAGTGAAAATAATGACATCTGACTTTTAAAAAAACTACCAACCTTCAGCACCACGGCGCAATGTTGTTCCACAGTCTCCATCTCCACAACCAGTATCAAGAAAATTGATTTTACTTTCTTCTTTAATTAAGGCATGCATAGCATTAAGTATACACGTATGAATCAATTTGGACCCATCATTTTGAATTTTAGGCAACCTGCATCTTTTTTCCATTTCCACCTAATATGACAATGATAAAGGGGTAATCAATCCTTATAAAACCATTTCTTGTTCATTTATATGTTCTGATAGAGTAAATAGGGATATCCCTGAATGCTTTTATGCATAATTACCTTTAAATCGATATAAGGAACTGTATCGTTGCTTAAATTTTCAGATCCCGATGTGTGTAAATGAGTAAGTGCCAAGGAACCATTGGCAGGCCAGGCTGGTGCATTTGTCTCAGCATCCACCCAATTTATAATACCATCTAGCACTTTGTCTTCTGATTTGTATTTCAGAATGCATATCTGGACCCCAGACATACCCAAAGAGGTCATCAAGTGCCCACAAAGAAAACGTGATATTTTAATGCCATCTTTACCTGAAATAAATACAATGTTAATAGAACCATGCAAAAGCCATCAAATAGAAAACAAAAATATCACAACTTACTCAGCTGAACATTTACTTCTCTTACAACAATCCACTGTTCCATTTGAGTAGTAGAGCCAAGGTTATTAACAAGCACAACTACTTCATTTCCCCATTTAAGAGAGAGACTTTCCTTAATTTTTCCCAACATTAGAGAGACAATTTCTTTTGCAGAACATAGCTAGTAAAAAGAGTAAAAAAAAGTAATGAGAATAAATAACTAATGCATTAATTAAACTTATAGTGATCCACCACCAGCTCATCAGGGCATTTTTTAAGGGAATAGACACTAAAATTTTATTCTATATTCACTTCCACAAAGTAAATAAAGCTAAAAAAAGGATCTGAGACTTTAAAAAAAGGTGCTTGTAATTCAGCAGTGTTAATAGACAAAACAAAAATACAAACAGCAGTTCTAAAAAACAAAAATGTTTTCATTTCAGAGATATACATATCCTTACTTTCTTTCTCTTACTTTCCTCTCACCATCCAGAACTCTCTGATTATACCACTTTCCTCACATTTTTGAGTACGAGTAAAAATCTTATTTTCAGCCAAAATTATTGGCTGAAATACATGAATTTCATATAATTCAAAATTAAAATTGCTATACCTCCTTGTTTCATGAATTAAAAGTGAACCAATAACAGGCTTTAGGATGAACGTTGAAACAAAGTGTACAAATTAGAATGAAAAAGAGACAAACTTCTAACAAATTTATGTAATTTATTTAGCTACTACAAAAATGGTAGGATAGTTGGGTACACCATTATTCAATATGATAGTTGACATTATAAAGATGCACTCCTAATTACATCACCACTGTCATTTTTATGGAGGGTATCACATCTTCCACATCATCCATAACATTTGGCTCTTGCACCTGTAGTTTCACTGTGTGATAAGTGGTAGTACTGAAGGGAAAGTGATAGTTGGGTGCCATGATACTCATAGTATAAGATGTTACTATGAAATGAAGCATTAACTTTGAGGTGTCAACGATCAGATATTTCAACATCTGATGGAGAAGATTTAGTTAATTGAGAATAGGAAGAGATAAAAGTGATTCCTTACAATTTTTCGCAGAACAGGCTCTGATAACCTGCCTGTGTTTGACTTCTACAAAAATTTACCACTGGCTATGTACGTGGGTAATCCCTAAAGCAAGGTCTCCAAAGCTTTGGGAACAGAGAGAAACTATTCCTGCAGCTTTTGGGCATACTGTTGTTTCTTTTTGTTGTTGTTTTTTGTTTCCCATTGTTGTTGTTTGATTGTTGCTTCCCACACTCCAATACAAGCATGTCCATGCCTCGCTGGGATGCTCAGTCTTGGCTTGGCAACCATTGAGAATGAAGCTCCCATTGGATACTACTGCCAAGTGCAAAGTTCACACAGTTATTTGGTTTTTTAATGCAAAAGGCATTGAACGGATTAAAATTCATCACCAATTGAAGGAAGTGTATGGAGGGTTGTGCATGGATGTGAAAAACGTTTGCAAGTGGTGTAGAGAGTTTACAGCCGGTCGTACTGAAGTTCACAATGAACAAAGGGTGCAAGGAGCAAGGGCGCAAGCATTCTCCATGAATACGCTCGCCCACACTTCGCCTATCAAACCGTCGCTCTCCTGCAGGAGTTTAAATGGAACATCATCACCCACCCACCCTACAGTCCAGACTTGGCACCCAGTGACTACTATCTGTTCCCTAAGTTGAAAGAATATTTGCCCGGAAGGGGATTCAGCTCCGACGTCAAGGTGAAAGATGAGGTTCAAGCTTTCTCAAGGACATGGTGGTGAGCTGGTATGACATGGGCATAGAAAAACTGTCACAGCGTCTACAAAAATGCATCGACCAAAATGGCGATTATGTAGAAAAATAGACAAATGTTCAACCTTAAAAGTGATGTAAATATTGTAGAAAATAAATAGACTTTGAAATTTCTAAAAAATAGGAGACCTTATTTTTGGGATTACCCATGTAGCTACTGAGTGGATGGTTAATGAAATGTGAATACTTACTAGAAGAGTAGGATATTTTCAAATATTTGGGTCATAGAAAGACAGACAAGTATCAGGATTCATCAAGCTAATGTGTGTCCGCCCCTAACAATCAACCAGCAAAAAGACTCAATGGGATTTTTAGAGACCTTTCACCACTTTCAGCAGAGTTCAGCATCAAAAATTCAGTAGACTTTGTATGCAAACTCTCTATGAAGAAGATTCCCAAAAATTGCATACTTGAGTCCTTTGACAATTAATCTTTTTACCAACGTGGACCAGAAAGAAGTAGTGAACTTGGCAGAGCTTATCCTCCTCCATAAATTTGTCCCAGCACACATTGTGAGTGAACTGTGTCCACTACAGACTGTACGTGTCCCACGGAATTACATCTTATTCAATAGAACTTTTTTCAAACAAGTCAAAGGTTAAGCAATGGGCTCACCCTCATCTCCACTCCTGGGGGACATTTATATGGACTCTTTCAAAAAAGACATGTTCTCCTCAGCCCACCCCCTCACTAAGAATCTTGTTTGTTCGCACAGATATATGGACGATGTATTTTATGATTGGTCAGGTTCAGAAAGGCAACTGGATATGTTCCTCTCTCATCTAAATTCTTAAAATCCCAGAATCAATTTCATAATAGAAAAAGGTTTCATTAATTTTTTGGACGTTTCCTTCTCCAAGACCCATGATCAGTTACAATACTCTGTTTTAAGGAATGATTTGTACACCGACCATGTGATTAATCATTATTTGAGACATTGTTTTTCTAAAAAACTATCTGCCTTCCATGCTATAATCCAAAGACTGGTTTCAATTCCAATGTCCAACTCCAATTACTGTAAGGAGCTGAATACTGTTAAAATAATTGCAGTGGCTAATGTCTACTCAGGGAATGTTGTTGATAAACTTTAAAAAATTGCTAGAGGTCACATTTACGGGTCTCAACCCCACAAAGAGATGGGTGCCAAATGGAGACGTGTTACCAAAAGATAAGATCAAAGTGGCGTTCTATAATAAATACTGCCTCATGAACTGGTTGAGTAACACAAAAGACATAATTCTCATTCAAGAAAAAAGTGGAGTATACAAATTGAAATGTGAATGTGCTGCCACCTATACAGGGCAAACAGGACAGAATGGGAGAAGGAGCATGAAGCGTGTGCTAAGGACAAGGACTCGAGATCTCTCTTTGCAAAACACTTGAAAGAGGAAAACCATAAAACGGACCTTGAATAGGAGATCCTGCACCTGGAGAAGAAAGGGCAAAGACTTGACACATTAGAGCAAATGGAAAATTTGAAGTATTCATTGTGAGGAAACTTCAGTTAACGAATTTTTGTATTCCTCCAACTCTCCCCTCTTAGACCTCCCTTCCTTCCTCACTTAAGACACCCTATGGGGGGCATCCCCAAACCTTATACCTCCCCTCTCTTAGATTTTCCTACCCACTAGACCATTTCACTCACAGATACATCCCCTCCCAGATATGAAATCACCTGGTTTCCCTAAATTCTCCTACCAGCAAACCCTCACACGCCCAAGTTCCACCTTCCCCCCTCCAATGGGTCATTCCTCCTCCCACTCCCAAGACTCTAATGCACAGCCCCTTAAGTTCTCCCCCTCCTTTAATTCCCCACCCTCCTTCCTTCCTCTCTCACCTTTTCCTCCCCCAATATGCTGGGCCTATAAATTCTTCATCTTCTGTGTTATGTGCACCTGATGATGATGTGCCACGTCGAACCTGGTTCTTCTTAAATAAAATTTATGTGGAATAACAAAGTTAATTCATTTAAAATGTATAGTAAATTCCATCAAGTCAAGCCTGAGACAACTGAGTATTCCACAAAACATTAAAATCTAGACATAACATGATTAAAATATGGAAAAGAACTTGTTAATGCTCATCGGTCACCATTATAAGAATGAATTTACCTCAAACTTGCCAATTCCAGTTTCACCATGGACTCCCACACCAAGTGCTATTTCTGTCTCAGCCAGAGTAAATGAGGGAGATCCATCTATAAGACCATCCAAGTTCATGGTTTAAGAATAAGTGACATAAATGATTTATTGTAAGATGTTAGAACAAAGGATGAAAATAGATACACTGATTCATAAAGTAATGGAATCCAGATGATAGATCTATTAGACAGTATAATTGAGTATATAGATATGATAGGGATAAGATAGCTAAATAGCAAAATCTGGTATCCTCAAAATGTTTTTTATTTATATGAATGAAACATAGATTTAATGAGCGATCTAAAAGTTAAAGAACTATGCCAATTATATTTTTTTTGAGCTGTTACATACAGGTGGACTCCACTTAACAAAAATTCGAATAACATGATTACTGCTACTGCACAACAAAATTGTGAATGTATTCATGTCACATGACCAAATTTCCCTATCTTGACATTTCTGAGGCTTAGGTGACCTCTAAATACCATTCTCTCAAGTTTTGAGAACTACAATATTATGCAGATACTTCAGGGAGACAACTCAAATTATTTACATTTAGTTATTCCAATTCAATGACCATTTGAATTCCCTTCTTAAATGAAAGATATGAGCAGACAAAGCAATGGAAGCAACTACTACAAACACTTAACTACAAAAATCACAATTATCATGTTCAGCAAATAAGTTCACGGTCCATTCCTGTTATTTCTCATGAGTATTCCTTACTCTTAACATGTATTCTAATGGATTTCAGGTTTGCATAGCACAGTATTGTTGAACTTGTTTTTTTCTGGATGCATCTTTAGCATTATGAGTGGTAGGTCAGTACACAATTGGCCTGCATCTTATTCTAAGTAGGTAATATTGTAGTAACTTAACACAACAATCCCAGGGCTTCAGCCACAAGTTGAATATCTACTGGAAGGACTTCAGTGAAGTTTGTCAAGTATTACAAGCAACTCTATCTGCATTTATTCAATGGCATAAAAAAATGAGTCAAACACTTACTTTTGGGGAGCAAGGCAAAGTTAGGAGATACAAAATTTGACAACTCTAGCAAATATAGGATGAACAGCAATTTTTCACCCACCAAAAACAGCATGCACCTCAGGGAATATGAACACATGCACTGTCATCTGGCAAAAGTCATAATTTATATTTCAATTGAAATTAGCTTGAATACAAGTGACTTTAGAACCCCTAATAAATGATAACATTTTCCCAGACAGAAGGTCCAATTCTTTTCCAACAAGCATTTTTTCAAAAGTATTTGCTAAGCTAGTTGGTTCTACTTGGATGCAATTTCTTCCTTGAGGAATTGATCAATATAACTGCAATGTCAATAGAATTGAGCATTTTGGGTTCTTCCGCCTCCTCACAGTTCTCCCTTTTGATTTTCAACTGCCACCATTGTTTTGATTGATTCCAGCAACAAGAGTGAGAATATGCAATTGCAGTTCTACATCACAGAATACATAATAAAACAGGCCCTAGCCATATCTAGCAATGTAACCATCCACCATCCTACATGTAAAGGAGAAGTGGTGTTCTAACAACCCATTTCGGCCTATAGTCTTCATGGTGGTGTACAGCTGCTGTGTGGTGGACAGGCAAACAGACAGGAAAATCTGGGAACAATTTGAAAGGTCATAGTTATTTTTTAATCCAATAATAGGAAGTGAAACTTACTTATGCAGAAGGCGAGAGATGCCCAAGGAAGCGAGCATGAAAATACCTTCCCATAATGCCTTCCCCCTCCTTTCGGTTCCTTCCGAGAAAAATATATAAGGGCGTGAGGGACAGTGTTGAGGGTGTGAGCTAATATTCATGTGAACTAGTACCATCATGCATCTCGTCGTTGCTCCCAGGACCACTCCACACTCTGACTTGCTTCCTCTGCATTGCTTGCCTCCTCGCTCAACCCCCCTTCTTACTGTAATTGTCGAGTCTACTCTCTTCCATCGGAGAGAGGGTTGGAAACTTTAATATTCAACATTGGTTCTTGCCTTTGGGGTCGAAGGTCAATGATCACACACAAGATTTTAATTAAAAAAAAGGTATACAGTAAAACCTCCATATAAGAAACTCGCCGGGACCGGAAAATGACAACCTCGTTGTACGGAGGTTCGTAGTACGGAGGTTATGTGCGGGTTGCGTTGTCGCACGAGCAGCCAAGAGTTCGTGTTGCTTTAGGACGCGACTCATATTAATTTCGCAATCCAGTTTCGACGGACATAATTATCATAACTCTAATGAAGTATACCAATTACAATTACTCGCAGTAATTGATAGTGAAATCTAATCAGATTATCCATTCATGTTCCATTTAAAAGTAGATTTGGCTCTCAGTAGTATTAAGCAATAATTGAACCCTCACCCAGTAACAACGCTGTTTGTTTTGCCTTTCAGTACATTAACTAAATACATCCTTCTTAGTTCTTCATGGACCTTTCCCCAGGAGAAAATACGGGCTGTTTTCAGTTCTAAAGCTACTGAACGACGATTATTAGTGATTTAAGCATGATCTCATGTGTAAACAAAATCATATTTAAAATTATGTAGGACTCCTACAACACCCTAAATAAGAAAATGTAAGAGAGCCTAACCTTCTCCCCATTCATGTCTTGCGTAGCACTTGAATGACCCCTAATGTCCCATTCCAACAACCAACGTACAGATCATCGCACCAACCAATGCGTTCCTAGGAGTTCTCATTACTATCCGTTACTATCGTTCGTACGATTGTACAAATCATGTCTGCATTCACACTACGATGATAACATAAGTGCTGCCCTCTAGCACCATCCAGTTAAATAAAAAATTTCTGCAGCGTATTTGAGAGAACTGAATGACAACCCACAGTTGTACTGAGATGGTAGTGAACGGTCAAGGAATGGAGGGGCGGAAAAGGTTCCCACAAATTTATGTGAATTTCTTCCACCGAGGTAGGAGATGACAATTAAATTGCATCCCTTTGTAGAACGTTGTGTCCCAATGAAGTCTTAAAACCACTCCTCTGTCTCTCCCCATCACAACCATCCACCTGTGCCGCAGCAAATGAAACCCGAATCGTGAACAATTGTAGGCAATACCATGGCTGAGGTTCTTTTTACAAGAAAGGGCAGCAACATCCCTCACGCTGCGATATTAAATTTATTTCATCTGAGGCCAGGTGCAACTTCTTAGAGTTTTACATTACACAGCAAGAATGATTCTTTCTCAGGTTTCCTACCGGGTTAAACAGTTACACAAAAATTTTTCTCGGGATTCTTATCAGATGCCCTGATGATGAGAAAGGAGTTGTACCAAAATGTGGGAAGCTATGAAAATAATGGGTCAGGAAAACAAATTTTTAGTTTTACATTTCACCACTAATTTGGACGGCTATGTTATTTTCAAATTTTTGAGTGAAAATGACACGCGAAAGTAAAAAAGAGCGGAGTAGACTTGCAGGCCGGGACCCCAACCCGGGTTATACCGAAAAAAAAAAAGACTATGCCGGATAGTTGTTGAATCAATAATTCATTTTAATTTTATTTGGAACAAATTTGTTATAATTTAAGATCTTTTGGATGAAAATAATTATTTAGGCACGTGAGTGATTAACTTAGCGGCTATTTTGGGGTAATAACGGTATAAAAAAACAGGTAGTATCTGTGTACTGTGTTGCACGTGTGCCCTGGTGCAACCCTCAACAGCACAGCCATTTGCCTCGACACTACTGGAAATTCGAAGCAATATAGCATTGCTCCCTCTTCACCTTTGGCATTCCTTGCTCTTTACTGTGTCTGGTGTACAGTGTGTGGCATACTTGGCTTTTCCCGCTTTTTGAGCATAACATGGAGCTGTACTGGTGTTTCATGGGCTAAATCGTCGGCATTTCAGCATTACCTCTATGAGAAACCTTGCAAGCCACCTCAGAGCTGTGTAGTGGGGGAAAGCCAAGTTACATCAGGTTGTATGGCTGAAAATCAACGCAATTGCATCGTGTTTGGTTTTAAATCAATCAGAAACTTACAAATATCATGATTATGATATATGCTTTCCATAGATGTTCAAGAAAAACATTATATTATTGACATTAAAAGTCCATGTGTTAGTCATAGCGCTTGCCTCGGAAGACCCTTTGAGGTCTCAAAGCATGTTTCGTAACATAATACGAGCAGAGATAAAGAAACTCTGACTCGGGCTGAATTTCAGACTTATCTCGATGGGAGGCAAGAAAGGCTTCTCAGGTTTCTGTAGGTTAGGGGGAAAGGGCAAACATGCAGCGAACTGGAAGTAGTCATGCTTGGTCAGGGGCCCAGGGGCCCAAATCACTGCACAGGCATCGCATTATCGCAGCAGAGCGCCAGAGAATTGTCGTGATATTGTCCACTAGTTTCTCGATTTCTCAAATAATAAGCAAAACATAAATACCAGAAGGGTATGAATGATGAGAGAAGAGTTTATCCGTGGGTTTACATTTCTATCACCGAAATAATACATCTCATGGTTGAGTACTGCGCCGGGGAAAATGGTTGATTTTGGGTAAACATATGCATTTATATTTCTGATATGCAAAGTACCTGGAAAATGAAAATAGAACCCTTGCTGTATCTTTACTCTCTTTCTCTTCATTAGTGAAAACTTTAATTTTTTATTTGTCAGCGATCAATCATATTAGGGAAAATGTCAACGGTCTGCAAATGCTTTTTTTACAATGTAGCCTGCTCCCTTAACATTTGAATGAAACTTAATTAATACTTCACATCACAAAGATAAGAGCTGAAGGAATAAGAACAGGTTTTGCATCCGGGCCGTTCACTCAGATCATACTGAGACAATGCTCTCATTAACAGTGGGAAAGATCACCTGAACATTACGTCACTGTAGAGAGAATAGCCGAACATTACCTCGATGCTGGTTATAACACTATTAACAATAATATGTACAAAGAAAAATGCTTTTTAAGAAATACATTTGTTAAAAAGAGATCACTTCCAAGTTGGGGCCCACACATGGACTTCATTGTACGGAGGTTTCGTTCTTAGAGAGGTTCGTTATGGGAGGTTTTTTTGCATGCATAATTGATGGGAAGGGCCTGGAACCGGGTGCATGACTTCGTAATAGGGAGGTTTTACTGTTTGAGGTGAGGTCACCTGTCAGCACAGGTGACCGGGGATTTGTCTAGTGAATCCTTTCCCATTAACATCAACAACATTAACCCTCAGCACTGTCTCTCACATCCTTATATATATGTCTATGAAGGAACCAAAAGGAGGGGTATGGGAAAGTATTTTCATGCTCGCTTCCTCGGGCATCTCCCACTTTCTGAATAAGTTAGTTTCACTTCCTATTATTGGATTGAAAATAAGTATGACCTCTCAAATTGTTTCCATGTTTTCCCTGTCAATTAGCCTGTCCACTACAGCTGCTCTTGGCAGAGTGGTTTCAACATGTGGACCTGAGACAACACAGAAGTCTCGAAAAACAGAACATTTTCATTCACTAGTAAACTTCATGGCCACAAACATTCAACAGCAGTATTACAAAAATATGATAAAAAATAAAGATATGCTAAATAAAAATCACTAGATTCTATGATAAGGATAAACAGTGGCTACCTGGTAATATGCAAGGTGACAAACAAATTCCAATAGTAGACATTAATGTCACAACTTTTTTTGCCATCCAAGCTATTTCTTCAAGAGACTTCCCTTCAGCTGACATGGCACCAGTAATCTAAAACCAAACACACAGAAAGCAGTAATAAAACTTCCATGCCATTTTTAATACAATGATTTAATCAGGTCTTGCTAAAATTTATTAGAATTTACTGGCTCATGGTGAGCTAATGGGACTAATCGATGAGAGATGACATACTGGAAGAGGCATTTACAATATCAAAAGTAACTGAAAAACAGTAACCATGAAAATATATAATGACAATTATGGTCAAATGGTACAGAAATAATCAGAAGGGACTTACTGCCAGGGTCAATTTCAGGGACTAAAAGAACTTGACAGAGGGACATGGTATACAGTTGACTAAACCCAAGGCTTCAATCTGACTTTACATTCTTATTTGTTTGCCTGCTAATTATAACATATTCAATAAAGTGTTGCAGGGGGTATTTAAGAAAAACTTTTATTCTGCTTCATTCATGTATTGACCACGATCCTATAGTCCAATGAGGAATTCCCCCTTAAGAGTGCTCAGAGGTTTAGGGGAGTACTGGGACCACAGAAAAATATAACATTCTAAACTAGGGAAAATAAAAAAAACTATAATTTCTTTAATATATTCCAGTAAAAAATATCAAAATAAATGTATAGGTACTAATAATAACACAAATTTTTTCAATATTACTGGCAAATTATTTGAAATGTATCTCATAATCTAGGTCCACAATGTAACACCCAAGTTTTACAACTATGATGTCTGCAGGACTAAACTAAAAATTAACGTCAGTCTTCAGTTTCCCTGTGAAAAGGAGAATAAGCATTTGGAAATAATCCAGTCAATGAGTTCCAAGCTGACCTTCAGGGTGGTTATATGACATCCTCACCTGACAACTCAGAGGCTCCGTTGCAAGTTTCAGTCTCATGCGGTCCTCACCTTTTTCAGTCTTCATTTCCTTTGGTCCTGCCATCAGTACTCTTTTCTAAAAATCCTTTGTGAATTTTCTGACACTATAGCTCCTTCTGATTAATTCATACATATTTCTTAGACAAAAATGCCAAGTACTTTCATGATTATATTAGTCTGCTCTGGATACCTTCCTTTAATTCACCTATTCATTTTAAATGATGATTTTCTCTTGAGCATCCCCCAGCCTTCCTGTCTGGCAATCTTGTACTCAACCACATCCCCCAACAGCAATCCATCTTCCATCAGTTCTTGCCCATCATAAAGTGAAAAATTTCACCGAGTAGAATTCATTCACCTTGACCACCCCAAGAAGGATTCCTCAGAATTCAACTGCCTAAAACACTCTATAGAAGACTATCTGGCCATTTAGGCATTTGGCTTTGTTTCCATCAAGGCAATACTGTGGTTAGTCATAGTATCCTCAAAATCTTCCTTCAGAATGCCTTTATACAAGTGCCCTCTGTCTGTTTCTAATCTCCTCTCCCTCAATGAATATATAAAGGAGTGCTATATATAAAATCAAGGATACCTCACAGTCTCTTGGATTCTCTAAATTTTATAACTGTCAAGATCCATCAGAAATTTGAACATTGACCATTTTCCCACCAAAAAAATATCTTGAGTATTTCTATACGCAGCTATTAAAACATTAAATTGGAAAAAAAATTGAGATGTCGTTTATTGCAGGTCCATCACATATGTTTCTTTCTCAAAGAAATATATGAGGATGACCTGACACCCCTCATATGTTTTAAGAGAATAGCACATAGATAAAGATGCTTAAAAAATGGTTTCCTGCATTTCTTCAATCCATTAATGACATCTCTGATATCTGACAATATCTATGGGTGTTTTGTCTCCATGCGCATACATTTGCTTTTTGAATTATTATTATTAATTTTTTTAGTGTTTAGTTTGCTTCTCCCCTTGCCTCTCAATTTTCATGTTCAATGTACTGAATTTTTTGTTGGCTTGGTATTCCTGTGTGAAATCTATCCTTCATCTACATACTACCTTGCGAGCCACCGCATGGGTGTGTGGCAGGGGTTGTCCGGACACCAGCCATGTAAAGATGTACGGGATAAGGTTTTGGGAGGAGAAAAGGTGACGTGTATTCTGGGAGTGTATTTATTGGAGCTCAGTTTTTATTGTGGTTGTTTCATGTGTATGGAAAGAATGAGTTTTTGTACCTATCTGTTTGGCAATGTATCTCTCTTATTTTATTGCTTATGTCAGACCTAGAGATGTAGTGAGGCATCATGGTAATATTCTCTGCATTGCTCTGAAACACACCACTTCTGAATTCCTCAAAGAAGCTAAACCTAGTATGTAGCCTCCAAGTCTCTAGATGCTCCCACCTTAATCCCTCTAAAAGTTGTGAGACACATGTTCACTTGTAGCAGGTTTTAATGAAGCGTGCAGCTTTTCATTATATATCATTTATTTTTTTGGGTCAATATTTATGACCAGGATCACTAATGCTCAAGAGTGTTTTCGAGGTGTGGCCTAACCTGAGTGAAGTAGCATCTCTCTTTTACTTTTTCACCTGAGGACCTTCCTATGATACGCTTCACAAAACCTGGTTTCTTTAATGCTGTGCTGCATATGTTTTGTATGTGTGCTCCCCAAGATATCCGAAGTTAAGGTAATTCCAAGATATTTTACTGAATCCAAAGATTTATTTACTCCACCCACAGTGTAGGTATGGCATTTGTGGGATGACTTTCACAAGAAGTGTACAGCAGTGCATTTGCTATGATTTAATTCTAGCCCAGACTCCTGGCACCACAAATTGACTTCTAAGTCCACATCTTTGCTTATTTCAAGGTAAATAACTGTATCGTCAGCAAATAATCTTGATTTACTGCTTACTTAAGAACTTCGGTTATTAATATAAATAATTAATGAAAGAGGGCCAGTCATGCTTCCTTGAGGAACACCGAATGTAAGTCTAACCACATCAGAGCTAAAACTACTTTTCACTATTTTTTTATTAACTCCGCATGATTGCGATTATACAAGAGTTTTTTTTTGTGAGGAACCTTGTCGAATGCCCTTTTGAAATCAAGGAATATCGCATCAACTTGCTTTTTCGATTCACCTACTTTTAGGATATCATGAAAGAAGAGCGCAAGCTGTTTCCCGTGACCTGCCCAAATGGAAGCCATGCTGACTGCTATGAAAGAAGTTACAATTATCCAGAAATGTCGTAATATTGCTAATGACGATGTTTTTGGGGGATCTTGCAAAAAAGTGACGTTAGCGATAAGGGATGGTAATTTTCTTGGTCACATCTCTTTCCTCTTTTAAATATTGGTGTTACGTTGGCTATTTTCCAGTCTTGGGGCACCTTGCCTTCGGATATTGGTGAGCTAAATATAATTGCTAAGAATAGTGCAATCTGTGGCGCTAACTCCATGAACACGTGTGCAGGTATTATGGACCTGGGGATCTAGCATTACTTTTAATTAAACACAGTTGTTTAGCTATCCCATCACATTCAATTTTTGTGTCGGCCATCGGCGTTAAGGGCAGTTACCACAACATTTTATCTTCTATATCATATATCACAGAATCTCCATGGCCATTCCAAGATCAAATTTGTTTCACTTGGTTACTGTACCCAATTAGCAAGGATGTAGTAATTAGGTATTCTAATTAGCTAATCCCTCAATGGGGATAATGATAAGTGAAAAATAAAAAATCCTTTTATCCAATAGAAAAAATAATTTATCATAGTATATCAGAAAATGACATATTCAAGGAATACCTGTGTCCACTCATGCTGAAAATTACCTTGAAAATGAGTACTAATCCGCACAGTCCCCTTCTTCCGGCATAGTCTGATTTTGAATTTTGATGTGCACAGTCCTCTCCCACAATGACAGAATCCACCTTTAAGAGCATATTACCAGTAATCAATTAGCAAATGATTGTTCTAGCTAGGATAGTGAGTAAATCTAATACAAAGAATGAAGTCATAATATCCCTAAGGTGAAAATAAGTGGAAATGGAGACAATTCTATCCTCATTCGAGAGTAGGGTTTCGTTACCTGTGAAAATAGCACAGGAATTTTTAGAGCACCAGTGGTCTGTGTTTGTACTATGGCTGTATTATGCAACAATAGCCATTACAGTTCTTTCTCAGTCTAAATCTATTTATGCGTTAACCTACCAGCAGGTCTGATTCATAAGTGACAGTAGAGCTCAACTGGTCACGAGTAGGTACATATTTTGACTATATGGTCAGACAAGTAGGTGACATGCCACAGAGAACCTCATGTTGGTGTGGCACTTTGTGGCTATGGCCTCATGCTTACGAAATCATAGCCATTTATTTTCGAGAGTGGGCGTCTGTAGGATAATCATGGACGGCTGATTTAATGGGTGATACAGTACCTTGATGCCCACTTGCACAGCTTTCTCAACAGCTAAGCCAAAATTCAGTCTATCTCCAGTGTAATTTGGAATTATAACTAATATTCCAGCACCTGCAAAGAGGCGCAATAGACTATCACGGTAGATATTCAATCAATCACTATCCAAAAATGTCGCTGAAAAGGGAAAACCAAATTAAACTTACCCTTACTATACGCAGACAACTGCTGTATTGCCTCAAAAATTTGTGAAGATGGAGGAGCAGCGAAGACAGAACCACTTACTGTCGCTGAGAGCATACCTTTTCCAACGTATCCTGCACAGAAGGGCTCATGGCCCGCCCCTCCCCCGGAGAGCAGGCTTACCTTTCCCGGTAGAATCTAAAGTAATTACGCACAAATGATAGACAAACATAGATATGAACCTTGCTACTTTCCATTCGATGACGCATTCAAATATTCATAATTAGTATTATTTATCTCGTTGCAACTGAGCTCTTACAAAATTGGAGAAGACAATTTTCGGATATTTGTTATGAATATGTAGTATTCCTTTATAAGCTGCAGATAAACCCTCCATCATTTCTTCCACGCATTCTTCTTTAGCGTTCACTATACTTTTGTTGACAGCAGCCATCACTGTCCGATCCGGTATTGAATTTCAGTGAAGGAACCGGAGGAACGGAAGGCACCAAACACTTCAAAATTGTCGGAAGGCTAACCGCGCGGCGAAGTACTATCAGTACCATCTCGGAACACCGTACCAACATGCTGAAATGAAACACACCTTGCCCTGAAAGCATGTCATAAAAGATGATTGAATTCTCAAACTTGTAGTTAAAGATACACACAGAGAACACGCTAATGTGCATACATGTTTTTCAGGCGTCTGTCAAGTCACATTGGTCACAGAGAAGTAAACTCGCTCGCTGGTGATCGCTAGCGGAGATCGTTTAGTTGGCTTCCCTCACCAGATGACCCCGTGACCGCCTCCCGCGGATGTTGGTATTCGGCGCGGTTGAAAGATATTTCTCAACTTCCTTTTTACTTTCGATGACCTTTTAATGAACTCCCGTAGTTTGCTTCAATCAGTGAAGTTAAGGGTAATTCCTTGGAGCACGTCTTCCTTGAAAGTGCATTATTACCTTCTCGGCTGTATTCTGTGAACGTCCACGAAGACATACAACCATTCTTGTTTTAGAGTAAATGAACTTTCAGCCACCGTCAAGTTCATAGATAAAGAAAAGAGGCATCCAGTGGTACTCTAGTATGAGCTACTTTCTTATCTTAAAATAACTATTCTTGAATGTACGACGTGCTCGCTGTGAGTCTGTAGATTTTTCTCTAATGCACTTTTTTTTTTACGAAGTTACGATAGTTTACCTACCGGTGCAATGTAGCTCTTAGGCAATCATATCCCTCGCTATTCTCTTCATTATAGTAGGACTTGTATGTTCCCAGCAACATGACTTAGGACTTCTTCAAATTGCTCCTTATGTATTTATACTCCGTTATGACAGCTAGAACTTTATGGGATCCATTTGTCTCAAGGATGCAGTTGTTGTCTTCCTAGAATGTCCCACATGAATGCTGCTGACTCCAAATGATGTATTCTGTTATATTTGGAATACATTGTTTTATTCCGAAAGGAAATTTGGGGCCTATTACAAGATATAAACCCGAAACATAAAAAAGTATGCCGAGAGCTGCTTAATTTTCAGTGGGGTTGATTGTTATGGCACTGTGCATTGATTACGTAACAGCGGCAAAGAAAGATATAGCATTGGTGATACGTAATGCAGTACCTGTCACCAAGAAAATGTTCAGTCTGAACTAGGGAAGGGCAGCTCGTGTTAGATTGGATGTTGCTTGGGGAAATTAGGAAATCTCTTTATGTTTCTAAGCTTTACTTTGGAGCTCCCAGGGGGGTGGAGATGGGAGGGCAGCGTAGCCCCTCCTGCCCCTCTCTGGGTCCCTTTCACAGATGTCTTAAGGGCAATGCAGATGGTCTTGGTGTGAGCTAAATGGATGTTGAGGTTTCTACTCAGACTTAGTCGGTCACCATCACTTGCATGTAAATCTACCACTCCATCCAAAATTATACAATGACCAAAGTTCATTTGAGAATTTCCACACATAGAAATAAAAATTGAACTCTCCACACAGCAGTAGACTCCTGATTTGAACTTGAAGAAACAGCCTCCAGATTCCCTCATTAAATGCAACTCATCTTGGGAACTTTATCACACCTTCAGAGGCAATCAGAACAGACATCTCTGGTCAACAACATATCTTGGATGCCCGAGCACCAAATTTCTCTGCATTCACCATGTCCTCTCAAATGATAGCACTGAGGTAATTCATTCTTTCGTAGTCAACAAGGGCAGAAACAGCTATTGAAACTTGGGCCAATGGACAATCTCATTAACTATGACTTTTGCATTGGTTTCGTGAAGAAAACATGAAATCTTTCATCCAATTAGAATAGTCATTGCCTGTGCCACTCACATACCATTGTTAAGGTCTGGATACACAATGCATGGCCTGATTTTTATTTTTCCCTGACTCGACTAAATTAGAATAGGCCATTTCCTTTACATGCAAGAACTCATAAGGGCGCATGTGTGATATAACCGAGCCGTAAGAATACTTGATTAAAATTAGGATCTGAAAATCCAGATAAAAGCACTAGTAACTCATCATAAATGTTGCATTGCATCCTCCAGCCTAATTATTCAATTAAATATAATCTACTGCTATATAACCCTTCAGCTCCCATTGAATTCTCTTGTTCACCTACAGGAAGCCAGTACTTGATGATTGAACTATTCAACTGATTAAATATTTGTTGCGAGTCTACTGTGGAAACCAGCATCTTAATAAAAAAAATTGAAGATGCTCACAACAAAATACTATTTTAATAAGAAAGATAATGCAAGATGAAGCAAAATAATTTTTTTAAACATGAAGTTCAAACAAAATGGACTTCTTCCATGGATGGATAATGCAGCACCTTGAGGAACAGAGCCTTAACTAAGGAATTCAGGGATTCCAAATTTCGGGATTAAAACTGATTTTCAAGGGTCAGCATTCAGTAGTATAAACACAATTTACTAGTTTTTTGATTACCAGATTTAATCCCAATTTTTATTGTCATCCTATGCATAACAGTGGCGAAAAAATTCTCATGAGTATTAATAAGATCCCCCAGATAGAAAAGAAACATGAAGCGAAAAATCATACTCACACCTATTACTCCAATCTACATTTAAGGATCAATCACATTGATACCCACCTCCCTCCTCCTGGATAAAAAGGTGGAGGGGCTGGTGATGAGAGGTACAATAGAAGAGAAAGTTGACGATAGCCCTTCATCAGAGCAGAGGATAAACCAAGCGTAGTACTACAATGAAGGGACAAAAACACAGCAAGGTATTCACTAGGATGTCAAATCACCCTCCCATGTCCAGGTGCTGCTACAGAATCATGCATTTAACCACATCCCCAAATTCAAATTAGGTCTACACTTGAGGTAAACCTATTTAACTGGGAGAGATTTTAGCAGGTCTATGTATTAAGACGTTGTCAAGGCAAAAGGTACATTTCATGAAAGTGGAAGAGGGAGGCCAATGTATCAGCTTGTTAACCAATTTCGTAATTATGTGACCACAGCAAAAATTGGTATGGCATGTCATGACTTTCGTCCGATGATACAAGGCACCTGAAGCACTTGGGTAAAAGAGAAGATAACCTATGGTATCATTAGCGCAACCTTGATGTGGTCATGAAGATAGTGCGGTCAGATGCCTAAACGGTCATTTTAATGATAAAGCTATTTACACTTAGCCTTGCGTGAATAGATCAATTCTTAACTGAGTGCTACATAAAGATGAAGCCCAGATACTACGTCTCTTCAGGGTGACAGTAGTCAATTAAATATTACAAGAATTACAGGGAAATCTGTTTATATTTGAAAGCATCAAATAGAAAATCAATATAAGTATTTACATAGTAAACATTTCAGAAAAATTATAATTACAATGGGGTGACCTGATGTACAGATGACTTCTCGTTATAAGGGTTGTGCTTCTATTTCATTTTATCTTTATTTCCCATGTTACGTCCACCCATTCCTCTTCCCATTGGCCCAGAGCGTCCTCTTCCACCAAAGCCACCTGAAACAACACGATTGCCTGTGTTACAAGATGACGGTATCGGAAAATTGCAAATCAGACAGGAATTACAATACAAATATTTTACCTCGGCCACCGCCCCCTCCGCGTCCTCTTTGTCCACCTCTTTGATTACCACCTCCTCTCCCATCACCACGGCCACCCCCTCTTGCTTTCGACGCCACTTCTTCTTTAACCATATCAATAACTTCGTCCGGGATTCTTAGATATTTAATCGTGCTCCCACGAACATAACACTCAGGCATCCGCCAAAACTTGTCTCCTTCCTAAGGATAATTTCATACTTATTGACGTCCAACATCAAACACACTCAAATAAACGAATCTTTACTTACCCTAGAGGTACAAATGACTTCTCGAAGCATGATATTCATCCAATTATCACATGTTACCAAGTGCCCGTTGTACGTCTCGCCACTTTTTAACTCCACTAGCTAAAAATCAAATGATTCGGTGGTTAAATGCTTTTAGAATACCAAGTGCATATGCATCTCGAGTTCATAACAAACTTACCATGGGGTGATTCTGAGCCGTTTTCAGAAGTGTCAATGGCAACTGGAAGGTAAATTGATAATATTAATCGCAATAATACACACATATATTGCACTCGGGTAAATTTTCTTACCATGGTTTCGCCAAATTTCTCTCATGAAATTTCGTAGCAGCGCACACAAACAACTGAGCTCGCAACGACAGCCAACGTTGCCAGATGCAATACAATTCGCATTGCTCCTCGCGTTCTATGAGAGCGTATATTTTGCATCAACGTAAATATTGCATTTACTTACATCCATGTCGTCGCTTCTTATGGGTATAAACACATTTATTTTTATATATATTCCCTCTTTTTCACCTTGTGCTCGTATTTTTATGCGTTGCTTCTGTGATCGAGCGAAGAGACGGAAGGGATGGTATTAATATCATTCTCTCGTCTAAAACGGATTAACCAAGCGATGAAATAGTGAAATTAATAGTGGTGGACAAATGATATTCATGATACTCGAGGTGTAAATAACCCGATAGTGCTATTGTAAGTTTTTAACGCCGAAACTGTTAGAATCTTTGAATCGCCCGCTACGAAGTAATAGCTGGCAAGCCTGGAGGGAAGCTTACATTATGCTCATCAATTGTTTTGCAAATGAACGGTCGATATGGATAATATGGATAACTGAAGTTAATTTGCCTGCTCTTTTCTAAAATGATCGATTCCATTCTCCCTGGGGCAGCATGAGTGGTGTAGAGGTAATTCAGATGTTTCTTGTGTTCTTACTGTTACCTAGTTATCGTGGAAAATAACCTTGCCGTCCACTTGTTCCAATAGCCTTTACAGAAGCCATTACCTTTGGAGCCCTTACCTGAGAAAGCACTCGAAGAGAGGCGGCTGTGGATTGGAAATCTTGACTCTAGGATTACTGAGTAAGTTTAACAAAAAGAAATTTATCGAGGTTGATCTTGAATTGCTTATTAAATCCCGAAAACAGCTTCAGCAAAAAATTTATTTTCTTTACTCATTAACGGTATCAACTCCTAAAACTGCTGCAAAAATACGGCCCTATCGAGAAGTTCGACCTCCTATTCCATCGTTCTGGACCGTTAGTGGGCTTGCCAAGAGGTTATGCATTTGTTACTTTTGAGAGTAATGAAAACGCTACCAGAGCCAAAGTTGCATTGGATGGCAAGTTGGTTGGTTGCAAGAGGATTGTCTTGAGATGGGCGCACAGTATCAGCAGGGTAAGCATTCTTATTTTTGAGTTGTAATTATTTCGAAGTCACAGATATGTTTCTCTTGGATTTAAGATTTTATTGTGGGGATACTCTTTAAAATGTTTTCACGTTATGCGAAATAGTAATGACTTTTGTCTCATATTGCCAATATGCCTGTATAAGAGACTGATCCAGTTTTTACTCTGTGGGACCGAGTTATTTTAATTAAAAAACGATAGCCGAGTATTTTTCACTCCTTTTATAACTGACTACGGTTGTAACCATTCATTGCAATTTTCAAAGTATAATTAAAGTAAAGAACCGAGAATATATACTTAAACTAAACATTCCGGAGTGGAATGTGAGGGTTGAGGAAACAGTGTAAAGAATCCGGGAGTGACCTGTGGCAGATGCCAGGACCCTCATAATGTGTAAAGAAGGGTTGACATCTAAGGGCAATGGACATACATAAGGTCACTGACCAGAAGCCCTTTGGAAGATTACACTATTTCAAACATCTCTTTAAAGTCCCATTCATATCCTGTGTTTATGTAACACTGCTAGAACATAATAACTCAGCTGTCAACATTTTTGCTCTTGGTTTTTGCTTGTCATACATGAGTAATGCCAAAATAATACACCAAAATGGATAACTATTGGGTAGTCTCTTGAAGGATCATAATCTCATTCATTGATTTTGATTCACTTTAAATTTTTCATTCATTAAAAAAACATTATTTTGGTCACAGAATTCCACATATAATTCAAAATCTGTACTTATGGTTTTAGTCACTCCTTCTAATTTTCCTCTTGGCCTTCATAATTTTATGAATGTTAGGACGCTGCATGCGTAGTACCCAGCTTTACAGTTTGCCAGGTGCACCATAGTTTAAACCTTTAATTACACACTCTAGATTCTATGTCTGAATCCCACCCTTAAGTATGTACCACAACCGGTCTACACTCACAGGGGCCAACATCCCAGCATCATCCTTGTGTTTTGTATTTTTAACATATTTCACCCATGCCCCATTTTGTGTAAACACGTCTTAACTTTTTTTTCAGCCACTCATTTCATGGTCTGTGTCACTGCGAGCCCATGTTGCCACCTTGATAAATATATTCCTCTTCCCTTTGTTTTATTCTGTCCTAATGTGATGGAGTTTTTGCAAAGATATTCTCTATGATTCTCTTTATGCTCATCAAGGAAATGAATTTTCAGGATTCAAATGTTTGAATTGGCTACCCTATTACATCTCCACCAATTTTCTCTCTCTCTCTGTATAAAGTGGTACATATTGTGCTTGGTCCCTCCTGCTTTTGGTGAAGGAGAGGCTCTATAACAAATTAATAAGGATACCTGCCATTGGTGTTGGGGACAAGCAGTCACACAGAGGTTTGGGAGAATGATGGCTGGGTATCGTCATCCATTACCCAGGTATTAGCCCACCTCTGCATATTTTATTCATAGAGCCTCCTATGTTTGAAACAGGCTTAATCCAACAAAAAATTAATTTTATAATGAATTAGACAAGCCTTTTTGTTTCTTCTGGCCATTGCTTTGGACCTGTCATTTGGTAGCTTTTTGTGATTATATCCTGACAATTTTTTATAAACTTTCTCATTTATGCCTGATCTCATGTGTGATTAACTAGCATCAAGTGTCTTTTATACATCCTTCATTCATTATCGCAGTGATTCTGGAACTTTTTGCTCCATTCTTTTCTCAGATTCTCACTCAATTTATTATTGGTGTAAGTAACATCCTTCATAATTTGATACCAGTTTTCCATTCTAGTCATTCTTCTCATTTATTTGTTTCTCTTTAATTTTTTTCTGGCAGCTTTTTTCTAAGAATCGGCTCAGTAAGTTTATCTCTTCTCCTTGGCAGATTTTAATTTTCTCCAGTTCTATTGCTTCTTATTTTTGATTCTTACTGTCAATTCTAATGTCTTTATCAAGAGCAGTGTTCTTGGTCTTTATCATTCTCTTAAGATACATTTCCTTTGCTTCTAGTCAACTCAAGGGATGTATTTATTTGTATGAATTATATACCTTTTTGGAAATTGTGATTACATCTCGGGAAAAGGACTGTCAAGCTCTTCCTATATCAGTGACTATACAATTATTTATCAATGCGACTGGCCCTTTTTACATTCTCAGAATGGCACAAGCATCTACGTAGCTGGGAGGTGAAGTGGAGAGGGAGAAAATCCAAGACTCGATGTGCCATGTTTACGTAAATGACTTATGATTCAAATGGAAACAAAATCCTGCCTATTTGTGACATTCGCAAGGGATGGGCAACTACGTGGCCTAGTGGGAAGGTCAGGAGAGTTGCTTGGCTGGTGCCACAGTATGGGGGCTTACTCATTTTAACCCATCTCTCTCGCTATAGATGCTTCTTACCGAGACCCGTCGATTGTACCTTTAAAGTAACAGGTCATATAAAAGTGCTTTGTTAATGCCTCAGAAGTGAAGTTTTGAAAGCAAAAGTTGTAACTTTAATTACATAGATAATAGCAACAATCAAATATCTAATGCATTTTCATTGAAATAAGACAATTAAAAATGAGTCCAAACAGTTTAATTTTGTTGATGTCTGATCATTGCCGTGATCGAGCAAAGATTTTTTTCCTAGATTTTGCTGTGCTTTTTGGCTAAAATATGATGGATTTATTTCCTGTTTGGTCTCAAATCAGAAAATATGAAACAAAATGGTTAGTAACTTTAAGAATATGCCAGGTGAAGATTACGGAAATATGTAATGGCTAAAAATTAATTCCACTCATACATCACCCATCTTATCCCCCAAGAGAAAAACTTAATGGGTCGCACCAGGGCAGATTCAGGTGGGGAAAATGCATACCAAGTTAATGAAGCCGACAGTGGTTTGGCAGCCCAGCAAGTAGATTCACTAAGTTCAAACTATGGAGGACTGGGCACGATGCAAGGCTTGGCTTTGCCTACTGCATTCTGGTTTGTTTTTGCGAAGTTGAGTGCTGGGAGACTTTCTCCAACACCCAAATAACTTAAGGCCGGCTTCTCAGTCACAAACTTATCTAAAGATAATAACAGAAGCAGCTAATGTGGGTCCATTAATTCAATGAGGATAAAAGTACCTTGTGAACCACTTACAAACTCATTACTGAGGATGCAAGTCCATTGAAATAAGAACCAATTAAAATAACTTATTCTTTATCTGTGCATTTTATTCATTTTTTTCCATCTTGAAAAAAACATTGGGGCTTGAATCTATTTATTCTGTAGCATAATTTTACTGTCTTAGTAAAGTTTGCCATAATCATTTTTTGTGACTGATTGGTAAACCCCTTCCAATGGACAGCATGATGAAAGAGCATTACCATTTTAGTGACTCCTAGAGCTTAATTAGTGTGGACAATCACCACTACTTATGTTTGGGCCCACATTGCTGAATAGGTCTAATGAGGAGATGGTAAATATTTAGTGGTGATCCATTTAAATATGAGTTCAATATCCATTGAGTTTCCTGTGATTTTTGGGAAAAATTACTTCCGTTGACATTCTAAGACCAAACTCAGCTTGTGCTAAAGTTGACATTGTCACTTAATGCTATTTGTATGCATATTTAAGAATATTTTATCATTCATTGGTTCATCACGCTATGGAAGGTTCATGGCTTGAGTTAAATACTAACAGAAGAGGTACATCCATATCTGAGTGTAAAGCTATTTGATAATGTATATAAGATGGTAAATGATTGGACCTAGCTATATGGTGGCATAAATTACTGGCTTGCATTTGGGCAAGCACAGTTACTTAAAATGAGTAGTCTTGTGATATGTCACTGGTTACGTTAGTGGCATATTCCCTTAGTGTTATTTATTTTGTCAGAGCATAATCAAGAGTTATTTTCTGCCGTCTTCTTTTATTTTCTTTCAGCATTTTAGGGATAGGTGATCCTATTTTTTTGACAGGTCATTATTCAATAAAAGGTTGGTATATTACTGAATCCTGGAATCTTTTCCAATTTTTCTTATTTACAGGAAGACTTGGAAAGACCTAAGCCACAGTTGGAAATACCAGCCCTTGCTGGAACCAAGAATGAAAAGAAAGTCAGGTAATTGTCATAATGGACATTTAATTTTCTGTGCTTCATTATACAAAATGCTCGTATTCTCTCATATGTACTTAATGTATTTCAGTCGACTGAGTGTTATACAGGCCATTGAAGCAAAATTGAAAATGATGGAAAGGGGATCATCAGAGGATTTTGAGTTGAATGCTGGGCCATCACGAGGGTTACCGTTAAATCCTGCTTTGAGTACTGCCAATACAAGATCACGAGGCAGTATGAAGCATCATCATGACTCTAGGCCATACAATAGGGCTTACAATAGAAGGTGAAACTGAATCAAATTATTTATGTATAAATAAATTTGTGGTATATGTCTAAGGTGAAACTTTGACATTGTTGTTGTTCACTCTCTCTGCTGAGGGATGGTGTATTGATGTAATTTCAAATGGACCGTATTCCCAGGAGTATACACCAGTCATTTACACCATCAATCAAATTGAATACTGTATGTATGACGTTGGCCGTTTTTATGAATTTTCTGTTTCCTTGAAACTGAAAAGAAAGGATGAAAGTTTTTAGTTTTTTTTGTATTACCGACTGCTATAAACTTACAAGATTTTACTCAAACTTGGTTACTTACTGGCATTTTGTGCAGGTGTAAAACACTGTTTGCCCTTCATCAGCAGATCGTAGCTGCAGCGTTGCATAGGACATTTTATCATTGTTACACATTGGGCATTGTCTTTCCACTACTGGTCCCTCAGAACCACCAGTGTTCTTCTTTTCGAATTTTTTTCCTGTTATTGTGTTGAAATGTATCGTGTACTCTTTTTCCATTGCTGAATAAACTGAAAAAAATTAAGTCTTATAACTGCATGGGTCATTTGATTGTATAAGCTAGAATGTTACCATAGTTCCAGTGTTACATGATGGATAATTATTCTCCTACAACTGAAGTATGGCGAGATATTATGGGTTGAGGTAGATGTTAGCTGTATTGTTATGGGTGGCACATGCGTCATTGAGTTAAATCAAATCCAACTGCTATGGGCCAAATGATATTCCTAGCAGCTGAAGTACTCAATATTTTGGAAGACCTATTGTAAAACCCAGATGCTTCAGAGATATTGGGCTGAGGAGTTTGGTGATACAAAATTGGAATGCTGTATCAGTATATCTGTATGAGTTCCCATTGGTAATGACATAATTCATTATAACAAGACATCCATTCTCACTAGATATTCCATCAAAGTTACGCACAGCTGACATTTACAACCATGTAGAAGTCAATTTTCCAAAAATTCACCACTGATTGCTGGTTTTGATAGATTATTGCTGTTCTCCTTAGCTTCTTTAACGCATCTCCTTATAAATACAATAATCTACCCTCTACTCTGCAAGGATAATTCCTATCTATCTAATCCGAAATGCCTATCCTTTACCTTCATCAAATGGATTACCTAGGGTTCTTCCTAATGCCCTGTGTAACTAGTAACGGCTAGCTTTCTTCTATAACGCATAAATAGTTTCTTCCCAAATTTCTAACAGTAATATTTTTCCTCCCCTATCACACCTAAAGATGGGCCATTCTGAAAATTACCACAGTAATTTCAGTCAATAACCGTGGAATTTTTCGTAATTTACCGCAGCCCCTGAAAATTACCATAATTCTTGGCAATATTCACCTCCATCTCAGAAATGTTGCATACCTATATATTACAAACATATTATTTTAAGCTAATTCTATATGTATTCAATACAATTTTAATTATAAATGAAGGCTCATACTGCTCAACTGAGGAATATTTGTGGAGCTATCATTTTTATCTGTTTGAAAATTTCTCATAAAACAATGCCAAATTGTGTGCGCTGATGTATTTGTTTTTAAGTTTTCTTTATTTCTAAGATATTGATGCAGCGATGGAAATTGTTTTAATGCCATTAATCCCTTACCATTGGATTTTCTTTTAAATCCTCTATTAGGTCTTTGTGACTGAAGAAATCAAAATTACCAGAAAATTATGGTAATTTACCCTTCTCTAATCACACCTGATACTCTCGGCCCCAGAAGCGATAGGGAAGTCCTCTCCCACTAGTCTGAGGGTTTTGAGTCTCATCTGGGTGGAATATTTCTCTCCTCAGGAGATGGGTGTTTGTGCTAACTGGGTTGAGAAAAATGAAGCAGATTTGCATCAGCCAGCCCAGGATAAATGTATAAACCATTTAATAATTATACTTATCTTCCTTTTGGTCCACAACCCTTCTCCCATCCTACCACATCCCGATGTCTCCTCTGTATCTGTTTTATTTGATTATATCGATTGTTTCTTCTTAAGGATATAAATTTAACATCTGGTCAAAATTAGCATTTTTTCTTTTTCAATTCAATTTAGCTTCAATCTTCCCGTCACATGCTTTCCTCATGGAGCCAACAAATGAGACTAATTATTCTTAAATGTTTTTCACTTGACTGCAGTGGGTTCCACAGATATTCTACAGGTATATTACAGGTCCTTGAAACTTCCTTTCAACATACTGTTATTGCTATCAATGGTATTTTGGGACATATGCTTTTATCATCAATGTCACAGTCAAAGTACACATGCATTTGTGTGATTTTTGATGCTCCGTGAAGCTTTCAGAGAGCTGCATATTTATATTTACTGAATCTGATTTGGTTTTAATGGCAACTTTTGAGCCTTTTCATTTATGTTGTTCTCTATGTAGAACTTAAATTATTAGATGGAAAAATGCCTAAATACTCTTAGACAAAAAATAACTCCCGAAATATTACTGCACTGCAACACGTCTTTTATTTAACTAATAAAATCATAACAAGTATATCACTTACTACGTGCTGATGTGGTCTGACCTAATGATGGCACAGAAAATATGGTGGTGATAACTGGTCAATAATTGAAAAACATATGCGGAGACAAATCAATGGCCAGTACGATACTACAAATTGAGTAGTAAAAGATTGAATTGGATTCCTAGTGAAAACTATTAAATATTGAACTAATCTATGAAAAAATCCAGTAATTTATTCTCATATTGTTTGTAAGTAGACTCAATGTTGTAGGGATAAATCCATCCCTGTAGCTTAAAAACACCTGCTCTCTTTTTGCAAAACACCACCCTATCATGACAATTAATCCTTCACAATTTCTCACCACCGGAATGACTCTGAGCTGAGAATTGTTACATTGTTCCATCCCCTTACCTTACTTAATGTTTCATCTTGTCCCATGACACCTCAACCTCTTTCTATCTTACCCCTTGTAGCACTCATACTCTCCAGTTGCTGGTCTCATATTGTCACTAAACAAAGTGGGCCGAAGAGAAGGTGAGGGAAGTAATCTCCCCAAATATCCTAGGCAATGGGTAGTTGGCCTAGGATGCGTTCTTTTTGCCAATTTTTTCTCAGAGCAGTGTAATATGCGGCAAAAGTGGCACACCCACATGGACATTACACGTATATATCTTTTTCCAAATCGGATAATATCTTCTGTAATAATTTTTGGCCTACGGTGCCTACGTTCTTTTTGTCAATTTTTTCTCAGAGCAAAATGTAATGTGCGGCAAAATATGTGGCACACCCACATGAACATTACATGTATAAATCTTTTTCCAAACCGGGTGATATTTTCTGTGAGAATTTTTTTCCTCAAAGATTCAAAATTTCAACTGAAAACCACAAAATCGTCATTAATTTTAGTTTGGTTGAAGCGACCAATTTTTTTGGGTTAGAAGGTGTCACTTGCAATGAAAACTGGCCGTCAAACCTCATCATGCCAGTTATATTTCCTAGAGGGGGAACCCTCCTCAGAGGCAAGGAAAGGGGGAAATTTCAGTACAGTTAAGCAGTTGTGCAACTCCTTGCTTACCTGGCCAATGATGGCTGCCTAGCGATCAAGTACTTTATGTCCTTGCTGAGTTTTGTGAGCTCTTCTGGATTGAGATTAGGTAAGTCACATTTGTGACCTGGTGTGCCAGTATACCGCATATACCTCCCAGTGGTGGGTCGCGGGCAATGATATGCTGGCTCTCAAGGTAGCCCTTTCACAAGAGATCCTAGCTTGAGTAGAATAGTGAAAGTGGGCCTAAGGTATTACTATGCTTTGGTTTCTCTTGTGGCATACTGGCGATAATGTGCCAAAACTGACTGGTAGAGCACTGTAACCATTAGCAGGGAAAGCTGCACGTGGTGCGGGTACTGCAAAGGCTGGTAACCTCGCATACTCTATCACAACTGACTCCTAAGAGTCACAAAGTAGCCTCGGACAGCCGGAGCCACGATAGGAGGAGGAAGCTAAATAAGGTTGGCCCATCAAGATACGGACATAGCAATACAACCTGGACTATCGGTACTTGGAATGTGAGAGGAGTATATGGAAAGGAGCATGATTTGTTGAATGAAATGAAAGTGAGACAAATGGGTGTTCTGTGTGTATGTGAAACTAAGCACAAGGGGCAAGATGTTGTTACTATAGATGGCGGTGGTCTGGCACTGTGGTCAGGAGTGGACGATAATGTACACTGCAGTCAAGGTGTTGGACTCACTCTTGATTAGAGAGCGAAGTTACTGGTAAGGAAGTACGAGTTAGTATCCCCTAGACTGCTCTGGGTTCGCGTGAAAGTAGGTATTAGAAGAGCTGAGATTGTGGCTTGCTACGCACCAGAGGATGGAGAGAGTGACAGCATGAAAGACGAGTTTTGGGAAAAACTTAGAGAGGTTTTGAATGAATGTGACCCTGGTGAGAGAATAATTGTACAAGGTGACATGAATTGCTGGGTTGGTGTAAGGTGGGATGCATCTGAGAGAGTGGTTAGGCCATTTGGTGACCCTCGAGTGAATGATAATGGTGAAAACTTGGTGAGTGTGTGCTAGGAAAGAGGATTGTTCGTGTCGAATACATGGTTTAAACATAAGAGAATACACATGTATACTTGGCAAAGGGGTGATTGTAAAAGCATGATTGATTTTGTTGTGTATGATGAGAGATTGAGGGAGTTAGTGTGAGACACGAGAGTGATGAAGGGTCCTGAATGTTGCGATGATGCGAAAGATGGACGGATTGATGAGGAGATAAAGAGACGTGCGAATGCTGGAAGGAAAGTGGTAGGTAGCATAAGGAGCATATCACGGAATGAGTCCCTATCTAAGGAAGCGAAAAGCACCATGCACAAAAGTGTACTTCTCTCCACTTTGTAGTATGGTAGTGAAACATGGGTATGTCACGATAAACATAAGAGTAGACTAAACGCCGTGGGTATGAATTATCTGCAGAGTGTATGCAGCAAAAGTAGGATGGGTAGGGTCAGGAATGAGTGGGTAATAAATGAATGTGGGTTAGATGCTCCAGTAATGGACATATATGACAGGAGTGTGCTTCGTATGTTTGGGCATGTTGAGAGAATGGATGAGAGTCTAATAACGAAACATATATATACGAGTGAAATGAATGGTGGGTGAGGTAGAGGTAGGCCCGAAAGTTGTGGTTGAGGAAATCCTTAGGAGGAGGAATATTTTGAGTCTTAAAAACAAGAGAGCGTGTATGAAGCAGTGTATGGGGGTAAATGAAGCAAAAGAGGTTTGCAAGGATAGGTCAGTATATAGGAAATTATTGAAGCAGAGTGAGGTGTGCAAATATGTATTTATGAGTGAAACTTAGTGACTCTGCCTACCCCGGAAGGGAATGGCATGATTTGTATGCAAGTCACATTTTATTGGTCTAATAATGTTGCATTTTGCTGTGTCTCTCTCCCCTCCCCCGAGCCATGTGCCTCTTCACTACAGCAGTGCCTCCCCGCTTTTCATCACTAAGCCTGGCAGGCAGAGACAAGCTGAACAATCTCCTCTCCTGAAATTATAAATTATCACTTTAACTTTCCACATTTGCTTCACTAAAGATCACCAACATCCTCTTTTGCTTCTTTTGTTAGTTAGTTTCAGTGGTTCTTCTGGGTCCTTACTATTCAAACACTGTCTCTTTGACTTGCTCACAGATCTTTTATTTCATATTATTTGACTTAATTCCCAGGTGAGAGCCCTAAATTTGCATACGTTTCCATTCATTCATCAGTATATCACTTTCAAAGCTAGTTTTGTGAATGTAAATCATTACATGATTTTAATGAAAACTCCAAGTGAAGTTAAACTTCTTACGAAGAATGATGTTCTCCATTACTGTGTAGAATTTGGGTGACAAATTCACTAAGTATCCAAAGGAGCCAGCTGTTTCTTCTGAAGCCCTACAAGTTGCAATCAAGTTAGATGCTCTTAGTGATAAAGCATTTATTTGAACAGAAACTCCTAACAGAATAATTAGCCAAAAACTTGGAGATGCTGAAGTAGGCATTGAGGACAGAACTATTCAACAAACTCAGAAACAGAACATCAAAGACCGAACTAGACTTGACAGATACTGTAATGATTGCTCAGAGATACTACGTAAGCGAGAGGGCTATGGCTCAAATTAAGTCAGCTGTGCTTCATGCAGCTTTAAAAGCTGGGATTGTATCTGAGTAATCTAGTGACATAATCGCTGCTCAGACTGAGGACAAGAGCAAAATAAGGAGTGCAAAACTTAATTTTGCTTGGAATTCAAAACAAAAAATTTCTACAGATAAAGATCCAATCACATAAAAGTCTACACTTAGATGGTCAAAAGGATGACTTAAAAACTTATACAGGCATCATTACAGAAGAGAAAACCTGTGGCTAAAGCTAACACCCAATATGTTGGTTGTGTCGCACCATCTTCTGACTCTGCACATGATGAGACCATGACTATTTTTGAATACATTATGATCCATCTCAAAGGCAGTTTTGATGAGGTTGATGCTCTCAGTTGAGACAAAATGAACACCAAAGGAATGGTGGTATCCTTTGTACATTTGAAGAATAAACATGAAAACCTAGGCAACTAGCTTTTTACATTAAGCATTTGAACAAACTGTCGTTACAAACTCTCTTCACACAACAACAGCTCTTATTTAATGTCCCATTCATACACTGCAAACTAATGGTTCAGTTAATATTCCAGCAGAAACCAAATGTTATGACCATAAGATCAGACATACTTGAAACAAATTATGGGGTCCCACAGGGATCCATTCTGGGTCCGCTAATGTTTACTATATTCGTTAATGATCTTCATTTCTCTTTGCCTATACTGAATTAATCCAATGTGCTGATGATACAACAACAATAAGTGTGGGAGACAATTTTTTGGATGCTAATAAATTAGCAAGAGACAAGTTAATTTTGTAATAGATGCTCCTCTGATAATTTGCTGTTGAATGAAAGGAAATCCCTTTTCCTATATTTTCATGACAAAATCAGCCCTCCTAATGAAAGCCCTCTACTTCAAGCACCTAATCTGTCATTTCAACAATGTAGTACAGTGAGCTTCTTGGATTTATCCATTAATGAAAATCTAGATAGGCATCCTCAAATCAGCATATTGATTCTTAAAAAAACTAGCCACTGGAATCTATATGATCCGTAGACTTGTCCCAACACTACCTCTGGAGGTCCTGAAATAGTATTTTATGTGAAAATGTAATCATACTAAATTTATGGAATCATCTTTCAGGGTAACTCCAGTGCTGCGAATAAAGTTTTCTCTATGCAGAAGAGATCTATAAAGGCTATGGCAAAGGTTTCCATTAGGACTCCTGGGAGGCCACTGTTCCAGAAACTAATAACTCCTGACTCCTAATGACCTTGCTGGACAATTCTATTTTTCAATGTTCCTTATTTGTTAAAACAAACGCTCCTTCATTCCCACTGAAATCCTCTAGTCATGGGTAGCATACCGATGGTAGTGAGAATGTTCATCTATCAAGTCAACAATTGGAAATATCTAAAAATGGTCCACATCATTGTGCCTCTATCATTTATAATACATTATCAACGAATGCAACATCTAAATCTTCTGTGAATGCTTTTTAAAATGAACTTAAACACCTGTTGTACAGAAGAACTATTATAGTGTAAATAAGTTCCTAAGCGACAACTTGTAAAAAGTAAAAATGACGTAAGTGGTAAATGAGTACGTACATATATAATGCGATACTTCTATTACCTTGACCATTTTCTACGTCATATGACCAACAGAACAATAAAGTATATTATTATCACTACACAGGTGCCATGGGTTCAAGACTTTCTGACTTTGAAAAGCTTCCAGTGGTGTGATTAAACCAATAAAATGTGACTTGCCATATCTCAGTCCAGAAGAGCTCACAAAAATCAGCAAGAACATGAGGTACTTGGTCGCCAGGCAACCATCATTGGCCAGGTAAGCTATGAGGTGTACAACCATTTAGTTATACTAATTTTTCCCCCTTTTCCAGCCCCTGAGGAGGCATCCCAGGCCCCTCAGGGCCATATAACTGGTATGATTAGGCTTGACTAGTTAGTTTTCAATGCAAGTGACATCTTATAACCCCAAAATATGGTTGCTCTAACCAACTAAAATTAATGAAAATTTTGGGGTTTTCAGTTGAAATTTAAAAAATTTGATGTGAAAATTATCACAGAAGATATTATCCAATCTAGAAAAAAATTAATATCTCTAATTTTCATGTGGGTGGACCACTTTTGCTGGGTATTACACTTTGCTCTGAGAAATAGTGGTTAAATGACCCACCGTATGGTGGGCACTAACAGACCAAGTCTGTCCTTTGTCCTCGGGCTGGGGGAAGCAGTCAAAGTTGATTAAGATTTATAAATAATTCTCCGAAAGAACTCAATCTTATATTGATTAAGGTTGTTTCAAGTGGCGATTGTGACTACTCAGAATTCACTGATCTGAGGAAACTTTATTGGATAGGGGCTCCACCTCACAAATTTACGTTAGGTCGATAACTGCACATGAATTTCTTCATTCTCAGGCATATTATTAAACAGTTGAGGGTGGAATAATAATTTCATCTGCAGCATTTGTCCGCTTTCTGTGTATAATTGGAACTGAGGACTCTACTCAGGAATACCAAAGATGAGTACCCATTTGAAGTCATCTTGAAGAGATGGAGCAATAAAATTTGGCATGGTACTTGAGCTACAGTGGAAATTTATGGCCACAAATTCAAGAATATTTACCAACCAGTCACCTTAGCATATGCAGGGATGTTTTTTCACCTTAAGGGTTAAGAAGGTTCTTGTGAAAGCAGTATGCCAAAGAATGCCTTCTACCTTTAAGCCCATTTATGAAAGGAATTATTCAATGGCGTACCAGCAACGACAAAGCTATTCTCAAGAAACAAACACATTTGTGTTAATACTACAAGCCTGAACATTTTAGTAAACATTGTAACGGGAAACCTCATATGCCCCGGAAGAGAAGCTTCTCCATTTCCTGCAACTATTTGACGTACGCTGAACCCACCCAAGCAATTTTCAGCTAAAATAATACCATTGTTCCACATAAGAGTTGGCCCTCCAGATGGGAAATTGTAAGGGAAAGTGGGTAGTTATCGGAATGCACAAATCTACCGGCCGATTTAACACCCAGGTCTCCGTGCCTAGAGTAATCTTGTCACAAGAAAACGTGAGGTCCACACTCCTTTGTGCACCAGGAGGAATCATTTTAATGGAAAACATAACTTGGTAAGACTTACCTAAATACTCCTCTACAATAGTAATTTAACTAATAAGAGGTCAAACACAGCCATTTTCAGGTATATCATGATTGTTTCACTGACAAAAACGTCAAAGGAACGTCATACCTTCAAGCGCACTATATTCCTGTTTACATGAGTAACAGATAATATTCCCGGTGTCCTTCATAGCTGGGAGTATACTGCCACATTTCGGACAAAATCCTGGCTTGCTCACGAATGGTTTCTTGAACATTTTCCTTGAGGTCTGAACTGCCCGAGTTTGATCACTTTCTTTAAGCTCCGAACGACAGTGTACCTATTACAAATTTATTTTGGCCCAAATAAATATCTTCAAAAGTATTCTTTGCACCATGTACGTGAAATCCGGAATGCATTAATTCCCTTACTAGCCACAAAACCAACACAAAAATAATGGTTCAAATAATAAATTTAAACCACAAGGTGAAATTTCGCACCTTTGGGACAGTTGCGAAGAGGAAGACCGCAAAAGCAGAAGTTTCAGCGATAGGCAGATGTTCCCTGCTGATGAGGGGTAGGAGATGAGGATTTGATCATTGTTGGGGACTATGTGGAGTCTATAAAGGTATTACTACGTTGTTCGAAGGATCGTTTCCACCTCATTATTTATAAATATTCCATCATATTTTTTATTTGACATATCCTTCATCGACTTTCCATGTTGGCTTAATTATTAGTTACAGCTTCATTATATCACCGTCCGAAGAATTATCATAACTTAAAACTGATCGCAATTCCACCTTCAAACTTCGTCGAATTAAAAAGTTATAAATATTTAATTCATCATATTTCAAGATGATGAATTTTGTCGGATTTTTCCGGGCCGTGGTTAGTGAAATAAAGTGGTTCAGTTGTGCAGCATTTACCGTAGTTAGTAGTTATTTCACTAGATGTGACTGAATCATGCCAATTATTCTGGTTTTAGGCTCGTCCAACATACTTAAAAGTGTTTCCAAGTCCTGAGGCCAAGCTAACTATGGCAATGAGAAGCTTAATGACTAAACAAAAGCTTCCCCCCCTGCCTGTACCACCTCTACATCAGACACTGGACAAGTATCTCAGGTAGGAGTTATATGGAGTTTCTCTTAAAAAAATTTCCTGATTGACGGAAGCCGCAGTTTACCGTAACTGGGGTTACTGTGCCGATAACTTTTGTTGTTTTTGTGGAGTTGAAGTGGTGGCGTTTATATTACTAATTCGGACGAGATAATTTTTACTTTGGATTTATCTCCTTACCATATTTGTTGCTAGAGTGCTAAACGAGTTTGCTGTATTTGATCGACCCGGAGATCAAGTACTATTTACTAATTGTAAGAGCTAATTCCACGAATTTAGAATCTATCCTTTGTATCCATAGCCATGGCTAATTCATAGTCCAGTAACTCTAGAAATGCTGTTCGAATAACTATTTAATAACGTAGTATCCTGTACACTTCCTTTTCCTACATGTGCTACCTGTGATTTACCTAGAATATCAAAGGCTAAGCTGGGGGTGCGATTAATTATAGCCAGAATATGAGCTAGAAGTCACAGTTAACAAGTTATTAGTTAGAAAGTTAGCAAGTAATTGGCTTATCACAGCCCAATTAGCTCCAATAATTAGGACTAGGTTGGGGAATAGTTTTGACAAACTCCATTTAATATTAAATGCTCTGCAGTACACTCCTTTTAACCAAAATGACACCAGTGCCATATCTGTTAAGTGGGTTTGGTAGACATATCAACACCAGATGAAGGAAAATGCCCAGGAATCACGCTGACTTAAGACCTACTGTGGATTATGAAGTAAAAGTTAAAAGGTTCTCTGGTGGAAAAGTGAAAAAGAGATGTTACTCTGCTCTGGTTAGGCCGTATCTTGAACACTCTATAGGCATTTGGGACTTTGCACCAAAAGGTTTCATTTATAAAGTAAATGCAAAGGAAATATTCACACTTCATTAAAAACTGCTTTGGACAAACAGAAACTGTCTAGCAGAAGATGGAAGAACTAGGTTTGGAGCCACTAGAAACACTGAGGCTACACTCCAGCTTTAGATTTCTTAAAATATTCAAATCAGGTGATTTTCAGTATGAAAATTCAAAATATCTTGGTAATTTTTCACTCTCTTTTATTTTGTATGACTGGTTTCATTGCATTGGCGACATATAGGTGTACTTCATAATTAGCGTAACCTAAGGACATTATTAAATGACATGAAGGACAAAATAGGCAATAAAGAAGAAAGTTGTGTATATAAATTGAAATGTGGTGAATGTGAGGCTGTGTACATGGGGCAGACTGGATGATCAGTCAAATTTAGAGCTGAAGAACACAAGAGACATTTTTGGAGTGGATAAATTGACAAATCCCATTTTGTGAAACACCAATAGGAATGTGATCATAATTGTGACTTTGTCCTGGAGATTAGGAAACACCTGAAATAGAGATACTTATTAGACAAAGATCTCTTTGAAAACTATTCCCCACTTCTGGATGTTACACTGTGTCTAAGCTAGACCCCTTTCCCGACCTTCCCATTGTCATAATACCCTTCCTGATTCACACCCATCCCCTGTCGCAAGTCCCCATTCCTGACTCAATGTCCAATTTAAGGCAGTTTGAGCAAAATATCATTTCTCCTAGATATCGATGAGTTGATCTTGTTTTAACGAAAAACACCTCACCCTTCTGAAGATATCAAATTAGCAACCCCTTATCATTTCTCTTTCCAAGATATTTGATGAAAAATACCAGACCTTTTACATGGTATGCTGGTACTGGTATGCACTAGAGAGAGACATTATTAAAAAATAAGGAATTTCGTATCCCTAGATCTCATCAAAAAACTGTGTAGGTAATGTTTTCTCAACTATTTTTTAAAATAAATGTTCTCACCTCCGTAATTTTTTTGGAATCACAAGAATCTTCCATAGTGACACAGAGTTTCAAATGTACTGTGCAACAAAAATGAGTCAAGTTAAAGACTTATGTCGTTATTTTTAGTTAATTGCTTAGAATTTCATTCATATTTAAACTATATCATTGCACTATTAATAATTCAATATTATATTCCTGCTTCCAAAAGCTGTAGAAATTAAAGCGTATAATTCAAATGTGGTCTCCATTATGATTAGGGTTCTATTTCACTCAAACTACCTTAAGTTCCAAACTCCCCCCCTATCCTTACCTTTCGCCCCATCATTGCACAAATACCTTCCCCTCATATGTACCCCCACCCACACTTTCCTGTTTTTCCATACCTCCTTCCTCCCACCCCCACCTTTTGCCTTCTTCTCCCCTTTCCAAGTTGTATGTATTAATAAACATGAATATATTGCCAATGCAATAAAATATGAATCGAAAGAGTGAGGAATATTAATTCCGACAGAAATGGGGTGTGCAGTGTGGGTTTATGCCTGGGAGAGGATGTAATGACCAGCTTTTTGCACTTCAGCGAGTGATAGAAAAATGTATGAGTGTCCGAAAGAAAGTGTACTGTGCGTTTGTTGATTTAGAGAAGGCATATGACAGAGTAAATAGAAAGAAGTTGTGGAAGGTTTTGAGAGACTATGGAGTGAATGGGAAGTTATTGAATGTTATGATGGCGATGTATGTCAATAGCAAGGCAAGTGTAAGAGTTAACGGAGCTCTGAGTGATTGGTTTGTAATAAATCGGGGTGTAAAGCAAGGATGCGTAATGTCCCCATGGCTGTTTAATGTATTTATGGATAAATGTGTTAGAGATGCATGTAGTGAAAATGACGGTGTTTTGATTGGAAATGTAAACTTGTAAGTTCTTCTGTATGCGGATGATGTTGTTTTGATATCAGACAGTCAACAGGGATTACAGAAGCTCCTAGATAAGTTTTGTGAATTAACGGAGGGAATGGAATTGAAGGTAATTGCGTGCAAGACTAAAGTAGTAGTTTTTGATAAGGAGAATGGGGAGAATAACTGTAGGATGAGAGCGAATGGTGAAGTAATTGAACAGGTGGATGATTTTGTGTACTTAGGTAAGATGTATGCGAAAGATGGAAGAATAGATGAGGAGATAAAGAGACGTGCGAATGCTGGAAGGAAAGTGGTAGGTAGCATGTGGAGCATATCATGGAATGAGTGCTTGTCTAAAGAAGCGAAAATTGCCATACACAAAAGTGTACTTCTTCCCACTTTGCTATATGGTAGTGAAAAGTGGGTATGTCAGGATAGACAAGAGTAGACTAAATGCCATGGGTATGAGTTATCTGAGGAGTATATGCGGCAAAAGTAGGATGGATAGGGTCAGGAATGAGAGGGTCATGAATGAATGTGGGTTAAATGCTCCAGTAATGGACGTGTATGAAAGGAGTGTGCTTCGTTGGTTTGGCCATATTGAGAGAATGGATGAGAATAGAATAACGAAACAGATATATGAGAGTAGAATGAATGGTGTGAGAGGTAGAGGTAGGCCGAGAAAGTTGTGGTTGAATGTGTTGTGCAAATTCTTAGGAGGAGGAATATCAGGAGTCTTAAAAACAGGAGGGCATGTATGAAACTATGTATGAGGTAAATGAGGCAAAAGAGGTTTGCAAGGATAGGTCAGTATGGAGGAAATTATTGAAGCAGAGTTAGGTGTACAATTAAGTATTAATGAGTGAAACATTTTGACTGTGCCTACCCCAGAAGGGAACGGCGTGATGGGTATGTATGTATGTATTGCCAATTGAAACTGATCACACAAAATAGAACTGTGAAAAATGACCAAGGTATTTTGAATTTTCACAATGGATTTTATAAAAGTAAAGCCCATAACCATCGAGTTTGTGTATGATATGGGATTAATATTTTGTCACTGTGCTATATGTCTAGAGCTTAAAAAAGTGGCAAAATAAGAGACACCCACTGCCAGACTGTTAAAACAAATGTACAATTATCCTCTGTCCTCCCCCTCTCATTTTTCCTATTCCCTCCCCTTCAATGGGTCTGATTTGGACTAGTGGTAGCGTGTTCAACTCTTGTTCCAAGGGTCACAGCTGCAAGGATCTCTGGATCAGTCCAAGAGATTTAAGCAGATACAAAGTAGGTTACATTAGAATGGATGGAAAATTTAAAAGTGGTAGCATCAATGTGTATTGTTATGCATGGGCAGTTGCAGTCACAACTAAGTGATTTTTAATTAAATGTCAAATATTGAAAGGAATAAAAATCCTTAGATGTGTTTAAGTGGGAGTAGAAGCTTAGACTGAATTATGTGGGAAGGATAGCTCAGGGGAATGTTATAGAGCTTTAGGATTGGATAAGGGGGTGAGTTCAATTGAAGGTGAATTGTAAAGTCTGTTGAAAGGAATCAAAAGAGGTACTGAAGTTACATTTTGTATTTTTAACTGAAAGGAGTGAAAAAACTTTGAAAGTAAGAGACTTTGCTGTCTCGGAAATGATTCAGTGGACTTTACTTAATGTTTATTTATTTAGTTATAAGAATGTGGGCAGCTACCCAACAATACAAACTTTTAAATAAGAATAACAATGCATTAACATTACTCATACATAAAAAATTAAATACAAATATCAAAAGTTATAGAATTACAATATTTATAAGTTTTTCGTAATGATTTCTTTTTGTTATTATCAAAAAATTTCCAGTGACAAATGAAAAACATCTACCCATGTAGAAACCATGTTTGCCTCACTAATTATTCTTTTCAAAGGTCCATTGCACATGAGCCATGAGATGTAATGATAATAATAATAATAATTAATCCAGCGATCATGTACATGATATGGGACAGGTCAAAAGCATACAAAAATTGTTATATTTTATCATTAATAAATTTGTCAACACTGTAATACATTTTAACGAGTACGAAGTGCTTAACTTTATTCTTAAGGACAGAATTACTGCTAATACATTTAAGATTGGTAGGTAAAGCATTAAAAAGTCTGTGACCCATTGAATTTGGGTCTACCAATGCAGTTTTGGTACGCACTAAAGGCACATATGTCTTTGGGACTTCTTGTATAATTATTATGCACAGTGTTACTTGTATTAAATTGAGCAATATTATTATGTATGTATAACAACACATACAATATATAAATACAAGGTAAGGAAAAGAGGCCCAGCTTCCTAAAAATAGATCTAAAAGGGGCAAGATAGTGAGCATTCATCAGTCTCAGCTCTTTTTTGCAATTTAAAAATTCTGTCAGTATGAGGTGAGGAGCCTCAGAATAAAATACCAGAAGTTAAATGGGAATAAAATTCACCATAATACAAACTCAACAGCACTTCATCAATCTAATTAAATTAAAATCTAATTCAAAACATTTGATACTCAACTTGTTAGCCAGAGAGTGGATATGAGATTCCCATGTTAGAGAGGCATCAAGCTGCAATCCAAGAAATTTAACACTTGATGCCTGGGTCATAGGCTTTTGATCAGTTTGAACATCAATTTCATGACAAGTTTTATTCTTGGTTTTAAAATGAAAAATTTGCGACTTCTCAACATTTAGATTAAGATGATGGCTGGAGCACCAGATGTCAAGACTACTAGAAACCGACTTACATTGATTGGTAACAGTATTAAAATCAACTGATGAAACAATGACATTAGTGTCATCAGCATAAAGAACTGGATGGGCACCTGCAATTTTTGATAAAATATCAGATAAATCGTTGGCATAAACTAAAAACAAAATGGGCCCCAGAACAGAACCTTGGGGAACACCCTGAGTTACCTCTGCCTTTTGTGAAGGATAATAGTTGCCATTCATTTTAACAACTACTTGCTGAAATCTATTGCTCAAGTATGACTTAATCCAGTTATTAGAGCTTTGATGAAGTATTGATGTAGTTTCTGAGTTTTGAGATTAGTATTGATGTAGTTTCTATTATAAAAAACCCTGAGGAATGTCCCAGCGTTATGAGTTCTAATAGCTGGTACACGAAGAGGTATTGATGTCAAAAGGTCAGGACATGATAAATTATGAAATATTATGTTAAGAAACAAAATGCCATTATAAAAAGTCTTACTTCCAGTGATCTCAAGTTCATGGCTTCATATAGCTTATAAATTATGTTCTTTTATGTTCGATTTTGTAATAAATGAAATGTTCAGTCATAAATGAATCATTGTTGTTAATGAAATGATGACTAAGCTATTCCTCATAAATTTATTCAAAGACAACCCAGGTTTTCATGTGGCATGTCTTCATCAAGTACAAATATCACAGAAGACGAAGAAAATGTTGTCACAAACATACTTGGGGGAGGAAGAGATGGGAGAGGGAGCATGGAGGGTTGGGAAAGGAGGGAAGATGGAAAGCTTAAAGGGCAGTGTATTGGAGTTAAGTTCTGATTAGGGACATTGCAAGCTTCTGAGGGAGGGATGCATACCTAAAAATTTCTAGAACATACAGGGAAAGAAGACTGTGTGGTGAACTAGAAGCATTTGTATCAATTGAGAACAAATTTATATTTAATTACTTTTAAATAAGTTTTAATAGTCTTCTGTTTGCATAAGTTATCCATTTTTGTTTTTCCTTTTAAATTTCTTCATCATTTGCATGTCTTTGGGAGGGGAGGAGGGACTGCAGGTCCCAGACTATGCCCTTGGTTCTGATATTCCTTCAAATTTGAGATCAATGTGTCCTAATCATTGAATTGGCATTTGGCTTTCACATTTCTATTATCACTTACATATTTTACGACATCATGTTTTAGTTATTGATTTCATGCTCTGTCTAAGCAAGCAATTTTACTGCTTTTCCTTCCTTTCTCTTAAATTCAATCCCTATGACTTCATTTCGGAATTTCATTTTGGAATTGAGAAATGTAATATTATGCACCTGTAAGACTTATCCTTGTGGAGTGTTAAGTAATTTTTTAAAGTTTGTCACTCTTAGTTATTGGAAACCATGCCCCATTGGCCCTAAATACTTTGATTAAATTGTTGTATGTGCATTGCTCTCAAACTGTGATTCAAGGTGTCATTATCTGGGAAATTTTTAAGGATATTCAAATATTCACATCTATGCATCCAAGATACTTTGCTCAATTTCACTCCAAGTTGATTATTATATTTGAAGATCTAGACATCATAATTTCTGAAAGGCTTGATTTTCGGGATTATAATAAAAACGTTGTTACCAAGGGTATGTCAGTGATTGGCATACAGTACCATCACACAAACATTCTAGATCCTCCTACTCTAAGATCAGTATTTTTTTGGTCTTCTTCTCTCCATTTTGGAAAACTGCCCGCCAATTTGGTCCACTGCTTGCCCCATGGCTGTTGTAAATTTTCCCATGAACTTGTTCCTCACCATTGCTGGTCATTGTGATCCCTCCCTCAGAATTCAACTGGCGAATTCATTTCCTCCACCCTGGGAATAACTCTCCTCTTTCTTAGAGGATTTATATGATGAGAGGATTTATCAGGAGACAGAAGTGAATATTACCAAAAATTACAGTAATTTTCAGAATCTGCAGTAAATTTTGTAAAATATGCAGTTACCATTACTGCAGTTCCTGAAAATTACTGTAATTTTTGGTAATATTCACTTGTGTCAGAAACTTTTCATACCCATATATTGCAAACACATAATTTTAAGTCAAATCTATATACATTTAATACAATCTTTATAATTAATAAAGACACGTCCAACTCATTTGTGGAATGTTTTAACTGGTGGAAGATTTGTGGGAATATTATTTTCAATGGTTTGAACGAAAATATCTTTTACCAAAAAAAGAATGCCGAATTGTATGTGAGCTGCTATGTGTATTTTAAAATTTTCTTGATTTCTAATGCATTAATGTAGAAATGGTTTAAATGCCTTTAACCCTTTGCTATTGCTCTGGGCTTTCCTATAATTCCTCTCGTAGCTATTTATGACAGGAAATTAAAATTACCAGAAAGTAACAGTAATTTTTTAAAAATTACTGCAATTTACCTCATGAAAATTTCTGTAATTTACAGATCTCTACCTTTTCTGTCCTACACAATTGGACTTCTTTTGTAATTCTTGCATGCATCATGAATGTATAGCTTTGTACCTGGGACCTTCTTTTTCTCTTTTTTATTCGTGTTCCTCCTTGCCACAACAAAACTATATTTCTCACTCAGCCCAAAATCCAATCTTTCCTCATCTCCACTCTACCTTTTTCCATCTAATTCCCACTGAAATTAGCTCATTGCCATCAAAATAACCATCCCTAGACATCCCTTCCTAATGCATACAATACGTTCCTTAACCCTCTTAATGCTGACCCCTGCCAGCGGTTCTAGTGAGATATGCGGAGGGTAATTAGAGTGAAATGTATCACTCTAGGAAAATAAATATTATAAAGTTATTGTTTAAAATATCCATATGCAGTTTTTCTTATTGTGTATGCATTGAGTTAGGTAATAATAAAAAAAAACGCTTATACTTCGTACAAAATATAATTGTAATTATATTTGTGTGCAAAAGTTAAACAATATTTTGCCTATGAGCCGATATATCGGCCCGCCGCACTTTATGCCTGAGGCCACACTAAAAGGGTTAATTCCATGTGGTTAGTGAAAATCATGTCATACCTCATGTTAATTTTGCTGTTCTCTTTGCTTTTCATTTTATGTATTGTAAATCTTTGGTTTGTTTTTCTGCTATTTATTTTTTATTAATCTACATCAACATACTACCCTGTGAGCCACCGCATGGACATGTGGCATGTAGGACACCAGATGTAAGAGATAAGGTTTAGGGAGTTGAAATGGTGACGTGTATTATTGGAATGTTTTTAGTGGAGCTCAGTTTTTATTGCTATCGCTTATTGTGCATGGAAAGAATGAGTTTTTCTACCTATCTGTTTGGTAATGAATCTCATATTTTATAGCTGTAATGCTGCATATATGCTGTATATGTAATGCTGTTTATAGCTGCATAAATGTAATTAACCATTGAGCCATGATTAATTGTTTATGATTATAAATAATCTTATCATGTATTTTCATAGGTCTGTTCAACCTTTGATAACTGCTGAAGAATTCAAAATCACCGCATCTGTTGTGGCTAAGTTTGTAGCTTCAGGAGGTGTTGGGGAAAAACTGCAGTCATTACTGGAAACAAAAGCTCAGGAGACAAACAATTGGGTGAGAATTAGTGTATTTCAATGCTTTTACTTAGATGGTTCTGGAACTAGCTGCTCTAGTATCATATGTAAAATCAGTATTTCAAAATGTCAGAAATGTGGTTAATACCTTTTGTAAGTATTTTAAAAATCTTGTTATTCAGTGGTATTTTGGTTTAAAAAAACTCCAGTGCCTTCAAATATGTAATTTGGTCTCATTAAGTTTGGTGTGGTTTTTAACCTTTCTATTGATTAAGTCATCACAGTAAAGTTAAAAAACCCTGCTTTATATGTAATCCCTCCCCATGAACCTTCAACCTTGACATGGTGGAAGGGAAATTCCTTGCCAATAACCCCAGGTGATAAGTCTGTAACATTTTTAAGTTTGGGGATATCAAAGACGAATCAAACACAAATTTATGAAAGCTCAGTTTATCATACTGCCCTATTTAGGCAATGGATGAATATTTTTCAATATAATGGGGCATGACTAAAAATGCAGCAAAACAAAATATGTCCTGCGTATTTGGTTAAGGTAATATTTTATCTTTTTATGGTCGTTTTTAGGTGGAATAGCACATTAGCAATTCTAAATTACCCCAATCAGATGCAAATATATGCCAACTGAAATAAATAAGCCATTTTAAAAGGAATTTTCAGTTTAATGTTGAGGAACACTAGAGAAATGCCATTGCTAATTTTTGTTCAAAAGAACATTTTAATCTTTATTTTTACCATAACTTCCTGAGGTCTCAACTACATTATCTTCCTTGGCCTATAAAATGTCATCCTATGACCAATCTACTCTAAGTGTTGAAGCCATCATAGTAATGAAGCTATCATAGGAATGAACATTGATAACACTAACTACAACCTGTTGGACATATTACTATTCTTCCCCATAATCGCATCTTGCAAATGAGTACTGGCCATTTATTGATAGTTTCCTTAGAGTTCTAGGCTTATATTACTTAAGGATATCTGATTACTGCTACAAATCAGCCGTAAAAGATGCCGCTCTCTCCACAGCTTCTGATAATAGATATTCCCCCGATGGCTTATTTTTATTTGCTGCGGGCTGAGTATATTTGTGCATGTTATTAAACTTCATGATGGTTATCGTATTTGTCTGAGTGTAACTTAAGGTACTCTTCCCCAATTTTCATCCTTATTTTTAAAAATATATGTATGCCTGATTTTTATCATGGACATTTAAAACAATTTCTTTCATGCTAAGCACGTTAAAAAATCAATTAATACTAACCTATTAAGATTTAAACTGAATTTTTTAATGCATGTTTAAATGATGGACACATCGAGCATACACTCAGCATGTTAATATGGTCTTCAAGCTGTCCAAGGTCTTATTAATTTAAACATCAAGTGGGTAAAGAAGGCTTGTCATTCCTCTTGGATTTTATACCATACCTAAAATTCAACCATCCTGGTATCTTTTATAACACAACCCACAGTATGACTCATAAATAAATCAAGATCTAACATTTGAGACTTATAATGTAAGTTGATGAATACTGAAGATTAAAAATGTTTTTCTGTGATAGGCTATGATTGATATGCTTTACACATTCCTTTTCCTGCCCTCTTCACCAGTTAGCATGGTATTAATCTGCTTTATATAATTTTTTCATCTTTTTCTGTGTATACTTGGACTAACACATGGAAATAGTGACAAAGTAATTGTATTGCAGGCTGCGTACTGAACTTTCCGACCCACAATAACAATATAATTGCTTACAAATATCAAAGGTTATATAAAATTGGCCAATAAATTTGTCTATAGTTCAATACATAGTATTTTTTAGTGTTTATTTGATGAGTACCTCATTTTTTTCACAAATGGAAAAATATCCACAATCCAATTGCATTGCAGGTTGCATAAGGTCTTTATAGAGGTGCTATACAATACTCATTGATCCCATTGTATTGTGAGAGATTTGTGGTTCTTCTGCCAAAGAAAAAGGAACTAAACCCCATATTATATTCAAATATTTAAGGTAAAATTTTATTTTTTCTTGTCATGAATTTCATTCTAGCTGGCAGATTGGTGGCTTAATATTGCATATTTGGACTACCGCTATCCTGTAACTGTGTACTCCAGCCCTGGCTTGGTTTTTCCTCTGCAAAATTTCAAGTCAGTGGAAGAGAGGTTGACTTATGCTGCCAAAATGATAGCTGGTGCAATGGATTATAAAAAAAAATTAGATGCGTAAGTAAATTATGTAAGATACGCTTCATCTGTATGAAATAATATGGTCCTTCTTTCTTGTCAATTAATTCTTTATTTGCTGTGTGTTTTGGAATGTTTTTGCCTGGAAAACATAAAAACAAAACTCCTGCCAACAACAGTTGCTATCAGTTTTGATGGAGAACCAATTAAGTTTATGTTCGATTGAAATTTTGTAACATCCTGGTTTGTGGGTACTTCCCAATGCCTAGCTTTGGGCACCTTGACAGCTGTGTGATCCCTGAATTTCATTGATGAGATGAATACAAAGAAAGTGTTAACATGATAGTTCATGTAGGGGCAGACCATAATTCACTCTGTTGGAGACTGGTCTGAGTGGGGAACAGGCACATTAAATAGAGGTGACTGGTTCATGGAACAGAGTCATTTGATTTTTTTCTGCAGTTTTCTTCAAAATCCAACTTTCCGTCACAAAGGTAAAAATGCTTGGATCTTAAACTGTTCCCATCTTTTATTATTGATGGGTAATGCTGACTGCTTCCATTGACTACCTATGATTTGAAGTATGGCACAATTCCCAGGAGCCATATTGATTTGAAGATCCTTTATAGACCATTAGATGTGACATGGATGTGTTCTGGTCCTCTTTTTTTATTGGTCCTTGCCATCTGCTAGTTTTCCAATGTAGTCATGGTAAGAGTGAGTCATGCTGTATGTGAACTCAGCTTTGAATTGAAACATATTTCCAGACTATAATGCTAACTCTGTTTTCGTTGAAATCTGCAATAAAGGGAAATAATTTCTTCATCTGAATTTGTATTGATAGCAATGAAAACCAATTTATAGTTTGAGATACTGTTGAGACATTTATTGAAGATGAAACAGGATGACTCTGTTCAGATCAAACTGTTCAGTTGACCGATTGACATAATATTGTGCTGCCTTTTTGGAATATAGATATGAGTGCCCAAGAATAAGAGAAAATTCCTTAATTCTTGAGGAAAACAGCTTCATGAACAATTTTGAGGTTATTTTTGCATAAGTGATTTTGTATACCCTTCATTATTATTATATGTGGTACTCTAGTGTCTAAATTTGATTTAGATAGAAGCAGGAATACTAAACCCAATGCTTTATCACTGGAGATCCTTGTTTCTGTGTGCTATTTTGTTCTTCAGCGCGATTCATGCCCTACCTCTCCCTATCCCATTAATAACTCTTCTCTCCTCTAGCATGGACTTTTTTCAGCATCCCTTCACCTGTTATTACCTGTTCCAGCTGCCCAATCTTCCTTCTGCCAATTCCTTCAAGCATTTATCTCACCCCAATCTCCATTTGGAGCACATCCTTGTCCGTCTTCCTTTCCATTCATTGCACTTTCTCAATTCTTCACGACATCCACATCCCAAATACTTTCTGCTTATTCTCAAACTCTTTCCTCACTTCTTAGAATTCTGCACAATAAAATGCTAAATTCCATATTAGACTCTTTGCCAATCCTTTTCTTTACATTCTTACCTAATGTCCCAATATTTCGCTAACTCCTTTTCGTAACTATCATCTTTACTTATATTTTTCTCCATCTTATATCAGCCCATCTGTTCCCATTTTTCTCTGGCAAACTATCCTGGTAATTGAGTTGGTCTACCTGCTCTAGTTTATGTCTCCTATTTTTTATCAGCCTTGCGTTCTTTGTCCTAGAATTTACCTTAAGCTTTGAGAAATATTTTCTATATTTCTTTGGGTGACTGCTGGAGAAATGTTCTTTTACATTTAACCTTCACCTTCATTCCTCCTCTAGTCCCTCTCCAAATTTTAGAATGGAGAGGCTCAATTTCTCATTTTATAATCTTTTCAGTGAATGGTTTTCTTTTCCTGCATAATTAGATGGGAACATGATTCCCATATGAGGTGTATGACTATGTTTTGCTCGTATTGCATTTCCTAGATCATTAGGCTTAGTCAGATGTGGTGTGATTTTTTGGGTTAAATATCAAGAAAAAACATTACCATCACTTTGATTAAAGATATAATAGTTCAAAGGAAGTATTTAGGGTTATTTACTTCCAAAATTACAAATGATTTTAAAGGTATTCATCTTAGAACCCAGGAAAAAATGAATGATTGAGAATGCACCTTTACGTCATTGCTCCCGTGCAGTCTGCTGTGAAAGTAGAGAGATGGTTGCCTCCCACAGCTACACAAAGTTGATTGTGTAAAAACATTCCATTATAAGATGCAGGAAGATTTTTAGATGAATTTTCAAGAAAAAAATACATAGGTATTTAGGCTAGGAAATATGGTACTTTAGCTTCTGATATTATGGTTGAAAAATCACTAAGTTTTTGTTGGTAATCAAGCTAATTATTAAAAAACATCAAGGAAACTCAATGTGGTGATCAAAGTAAGATAATATTATGCATAAAATCAATTGATTTTCAGCATTTTTATGCTTAGAAAGCAATCCAGCGTACAATTTAAGTGTTAATCTAACTTTTGTATCATTTTTGCTATTTTTTCAATATTATTTTGCATATTTCCTGGAATTTACGGTTATTATTATTTTTTCTCATATCTGCACTTACATATGTCTACAAATAAGTTATTAATTTGATCAATCAGAGGGATGGCAAATTTGAGTTTAAAATATACCTTTTATTTATTTTCATATCTGCCAAATCAAATGTCTCAGTTTCTTGTTTTGCTTATTTCATGCTGCATAGGCATTCCATTCCTTTAGAGATGTTGGGAAAAGATCCATTGGACATGTCTCAGTACTACAAAGTATTTGGAACATGCAGAATGCCTGGAGTAACTAGGGATGTTCTCTACTTTGCAGACCCCAGTAGTCCTCCCAAACATATCATAGTTTCCCACAAAAATCATGTGAGTTTTTTGACTGACATTATTTGAAAACACAATATTTTATTTATTTTATTTGTAGTATATTTTATTTTTGGCATTTCACTTAATTATGATTATCCTTTATTCTTTCATTGATTTGAAAGTATGTCGCTCATAATGAAAGTAGTGTATAAATACGTGAAAGTAACCTGAAATATTTCAGTATCTGTTAATTTGGATTGGTGTTTCGAAGGGTGCATGGAAGCTCGCATTGAAGCTTGTGGTGTTGACAGCAGATAATAATTATAATTAGAAGGATAGTTGTGGTCCACTATTATGAGTTTGATATGTATTTCAAAGATGATCAGTACATTGATAGTGAAGGATGATGGTAGATGCATACAAGACACTTATCAGTGGTAGGACACCTTGCCTACACGCTTCCTTTTTCTCAGAGTGCAAGGCAGTAATTGTTTGGGGCCGCCAGGGTTTTCATGGTTGAAATCATTCACTGCTTACTTCAATATCCTCTTTCCGTTATTTGGATAAGTTAATAATTTTCTGTTATTCAATGAGTCATTCATATTCCAGCTTTTTTCAAAATGTGCTTCAAATTTCAAACTTCTCTTTTGAGTTGCCAGCACTGTCAGTGCTAATTTCTTTATTTTCTTTCTGTTTGAATTAGTTTCTTCACTGTACTGTTAAACATTTTATCAAAAATTGTAAACCATTTTTGTTTGTTGCTATCGCTTTTTGCATGGTTTATTTGTCAGTAGCCCCAACACAGAATTATCCTTAGGGGTATTCCGTTGTAACACCACTCTGTAATTCCTGGAAAGGAATTAAATTATTATTATATTATAATATCAAAAAGTAATTTTTTGTTTGAAGGTAAAAATATAAATTCATTTGTGATTATTATATTTATGAATGATTAATGACCAAAAAAAGAAGTATAAATATTCCTTTGTTAGTTGTAAATTTTTTTCTTTTTTGTAACCCATCCATAGGGAAATTACAGCGTGTAAAACAATTTGTAAATAAATTTGTTCTTATATTATTATTATTATTATTTTCATCAGTTAAACTGGTCATTGCCACTATTAATCCAATTTTTTGTGCACATATTCTTTGCTGCAGTTTTATAAAGTAGTGGTCTATGATGAAAACAACAATATTCTATCATGGAAGAAAATACTACAACAGCTCAGTGAAATAATGCAGAGCAAAGAAGAGCCTGGCCCACCACTCGGTGTCCTAACTGCTGAAAATAGAAACACATGGGGAAAAGCATTCAAGAAGTTATCCGAGGGTAAGTCATTACATAGACGTGCGGAGATTTTCTTTTATTTCTAAAATTTACATGGACAAATATTTTTTAAATACGCTTCTTATTGGTCAATGATTTTCTCACTAAATACTTGGACTCTTCATCTTGTCCCTGGGGCCAAAAGGGGGAAAGGAGGTTATAATATTTGAAATATTGTTGCAACTTATTTTTCAAATGGACCTGTGATTTACAAGAGGGTCTTTCTCCTGCCATGGAAAAGACTGAGGGAACAGGGTAGTGATGTAATCAGACAAATTTAGTTCTTCTTATTCTGTATTTTTACTTGACTAAATGAACCAACTTTTTAATGACTCTCTCTTTTTGGAATTTATTTAGGTTAGTTTTAGACATCTTAGTTAGCTGTTATTTGTACCTAGTACAAAATTATTTTGCAGGATAATACACATACCGTATTTCCCAGCCCACAAGATTCACTGTTTTGACTAAAACAAGTGATCTAAAATTGGCCTGCATCTTATGGGCTGAGGGTATACAGTAGTGTGCTGAATGTCTATGCTAAAGGAGGGGGAAGCCCAATTGGATAAACAAAAGTGATAATTAATCCATTCATATTCAATGTGGTGTTAGTTGTGGCCATAGACGCAGCCAGGATTTATGTTGAGGGGGCTGGACATCCACTATGGTTGTAGATTTATGTTGGAGGTAAGGCCTGGAGATCATCCTATCTGGCTGCAAGTAGCAGATTTGGAATGAAATATCTCCTTCAGGGGGGTGTTACTGCTCTCCCCTGCCTATGCCCATGGTTATGGCCTTGGTATCAATGCCATGCCTCTTCTAAAGTCTTTCACCCATATTGTGATGAAATACTCGTATGTATTTCTCTGATATAATTTCATTTATCTGGCAATCATTCATTCCATTTACTTCTCCGAAACATTTCACCTGCTGAAATTGATGTCTGTTGGATATGTGCAATAAATACCCTTTATTAATTTGTGGGACATTCAGTGGTGAATCATATTTTTAGATGTGCTGTGCATTCCACTATTATGTATTTATCCATTTGTGATATTTGCTGATAGGTAAGAATTTAAATTCATGATGGCAGTGTTTTGTGCCTGCTGTGAGAAATCTGACTGTGCCTATCAGTTAAATTGCTTCACTTTTTTTTATAATTCAGAGACTCGCATCAAGGTACCTGAACACATTAGCTTGACTTCAGTTCCTCAGTGTCCAAGTCATCCTCCCTAAATTAAAGCTAACCGAGGCATCTCTCTTCCACAGCAACTAGATGTCGCTCCTCTGGGGTTCCATATCTTCCTGCTTACATGCGTACTCAGCCCATTCCTGAGGTAAACGAGATGAGGTCACAGACCTCCCCAATTCAGTGACATGCTTGTCAGATACAATTCTGTATGTTAAATGGAGTTCCATGCATGACAGCAAGCAGAGGGATTCCAACCTGACCATCTACTGTAGTGTTCGTGCCTTGGTTGCCTAATTGTGAATGAATATTTTATGTCTATTCATGTGTATACCTCTGCTTATGATATTTATGCAGCAGCAGGCATTGGCCAGTATTGGCATGGGGAATGTGTGATCAAGTGCTTTCTCTATATTTTGATGAATACACAAGTTTCCTTAAATGGCTGAGTTCTATCTTCAGTACTTGATCCTGTGATGATTCACCCTGTTTCTTACATTCTTAAATTGTGTCGCTGGCAGTGAATATCCCTCTAGGACCCTCTCTGTTATCTTCAGCTTCTCAGAAATGTATCGGCAGCACTTCCTCTGTACTGAAGAGTTAGGCATATTACATCAATTATAATGCTGAAGGAAACTTAGTCAATCTAAGCGTCTGAGCTTGCTTGCCTGGGTTGGGCAAATACTGAATAGTGATTAAGAAGACTTACTGTAATACAACTCTGTCATTTGGGCAGTGGAAATTCCTGCTTGGATTGCTGTGGATGGGCAAAATGTTTCATTTCTGTTGACTCTAATGCAGCTCCTGGTTGCAAGTATAAAGTAGGTAGTTGGTGGGGGAGAAGGGAGGGGATGGAAAGGAAGAGTAGGAATGAGGAATGTTGTGGAACGATCAGCACTCACCTGTATTTATTATTTCTTTCTAAAATCTAGCCCAAATAATTCCAATGCATATTATGGGTAAGGAAATATGGCAATTAGTAGAGATGGAACATGCAAATCCTCTAATCCTCAAATCCCTTGAATCTTAGAAAGCATTCAAGATTTGAAAATTTGAATCTTACCTTCTTTCTTTGTGATTTGAATCCATCCCTAAAAATTTTACTCTTTTTGTTGCAGTGGCCTCTGTGGTGATAATGTGAATACATGGATTCCAAGTTCTTCCCATGTTTCATAATATTACAGAATAATATGATACAATAAAACGTGGAACTCGGAATCCTATTTATGTTAATTATTTTTCCAAAACTTTCAAAATATTAATTTTATTAGCATCCAATGGAAGGGTTAAAAAAAAGAATGTGTATCAATTTTAGCAGTTAACCGTTATCCTCTGTAGAGCCTCCACAAAAATTATTACCAGTAATTATGACTTTATCTATTACAGTGGGTTAAACCATGGCAGCAGAAGTCTTTCCGCAAGGCTGTTCAATATCAATTGTGTTCTTTGGCCATAACTGACAACTGCTAATTTTAAACATAAGTTCTTTTTCATCACGATTACTAATGTCATATTAAGGAGGATTCAAAGTATTTGAGATATTCAAGTTTTTCAAGAACCTTTTAGGATTTGGATTTGAAAAATTTTAGGATTCGACCCACCTCTAGTAATTAGTATCTCAGCTAAAATTAGCTAAAAGTTTCAAAAAGATGGCATCATTTTGTATCATCAATTTCACTCTCTTTCATTGCAGATAAAGTAAACAGTGAGTCCCTAGATGTTATCAAGGAATCACTGTTTCTTTTGTGCTTGGATGGCCCTAATACTGACCTTGGCGATGTAAATTTTCAAACTCAGGCAGCCTTGCAAATGGTTCATGGTAATGGCAGTGAAGTTAATTCAGGCAATCGATGGTTTGACAAGACTGTTCAGGTGAGTGTTGTATAAATGGCTGTTCACATGCGCATATGTTGTTGATTTGTTCTCATTCATGAATTTTTTTAGTGTGTGGTATTATCTTTAGCCACACCCATTTTTATAACTTTTAAGTCATCAATTTTCATTAATGCTGCTTAGTTAGTGAAAGGTTATCGGGCTATTTCAGTTTATTTTAGTAATATGTATTACTTGATTCAGTTCATTGTTGGAGAAAAGGGAGAAGTTGGACTAACATATGAACATAGCCCAGCTGAAGGACCCCCAATTGCATTTCTAATGGACCACATTGTTGATTATATGTGAGTTTCTTTTGAATCATTTCACAGAGGTCGTATGAATATTCTCTAGGTTAGCTAAAGAAGAATGTATCCTAAAATTTCATTCTTACAATCTAATTTAGTTTCAGCATAGTAGACTGTGGAGGTCAGTTTCTTGCGTTGTTTACTTTTTGAGCATTTCTCAGTATGCATAGCATATTGTGAAAAATAAAACAGACAGAGATCAGTTTTGTGCATGCATTTGTATCAAGCACTGGTCTCAAGTGCATAATTGCTTCTCTTTTAGTGATGATGCCTTAAACAGTCATCTTAAATTAAGCCCTTATCCAATGTACATGCTTAACTGTGTGTGGATTTGTATTTCACTGCATAAATTTCTGTTTTAGTGAGAAAGCCCCATCCAATGCGGCTGATGGAAGCTATCCCAAACCTGAGAAACTTCAGTTTAACGTATCAGGAAAAATGCATAGAATATTAGATACAGCTAAGGAAAATGTTGACAAGTAAGTATAATATATATAAATTGGTGATGGGCCGAATCCAAAATTTATGGAATCTTGAATGCTGTATTTGAATCACTTAATAGTATTGAATCTCAAATACCAAATATTGAATCTGAATCCTGCTTTCTCTTAATTATATTTCCCACTTCCTATTCATTTCCAATACATAAAGCAGCAAAAACATATTTAAAAACAAAACAAAATTCATTTTTACATTTTCTTGTAAATTTATGACCCCTCAAGTTCTAGATTTTTCCCAAATCTTAAAATCCATTATTTAGCTTTAAAAAAGACAATAGAACTGAACATAAATTTTTTTCACTATTAGGTTTAGTTACTACCTACTTTCTCAGTCAGGAATAAAAAAAGAAAGTTTGGTGAAACATCTGAATTTTTTTACACTTTTTTTGTGAATCCGTAGTTATTTTCCAATGAGGTGTTTCAAAACCTTTCAATGTATTTTGTTTAGGCTTAGTTTCAAGATTTTGCTTTTTTTTATGCTAAAACTGAATTTTTTTTGCAAATTATCACAGTGCATTGGTGGCTTTGGAGATGCAACTGAGGGAATTAGTATCAGAATTTAACATAAAAGGATGTACAAAGTTTCATGCCCTGACTCCAGTTAATGTCAAATTAATGCTCGTATTGCAAACATAATGATCTTTTCATGATAGACTGCCTTTCTTTGGTTTCAAAATTTGGCCTCATGAATACTGTAATTTTGTATATATTACGCATTTTTTTACACGAAAATTGGTCAAAAAAGTAGGGTGCATATTAAACATGGTTACAAACTTATCGCATTACAAACTTATCGCGTTTTTATTTGGGCCGTAGATCACATGTTAAGAAATGTAAACGTACTTATAGGTATTCGATGTTACAATTTTTAAGCTGAGACGAGGCCGAGGATACATGTACGACGTTCCTGGTGACAGGATGCACTAGGTCACCCATTTGTTTTACATGGATGACCTTAAACTGTATGCTTCCATCGCCAAAGAACTGCGCGTTGCACTGGACACCGTACATCAATACAGTGAGGCTATAGGGATGGAATTTGGATTAGACAAGTGTGCATCCATCCACCTGGCGAAAGGAAGAATATCGGAGGACAAGGAAGACTCGCAACTTGTTGACGGGAACGTAGTTCGTCATCTGCAAGATGACGAATGCTACGAATACCTCGGCGTCCCCCAGCCTCGAATGCAGGAGGTAGCAGCAGTGAGGAAAGACTCACCGCCAAGTACAGACAGACTCTCAGAAAAATCTGGAGTTCTGAGCTGTCTAGCAAGAACAAGGTTCTTGCCACGAACATGTTTGCGGTTCCGACACTGCTGTACACCTTCGGATGCATGAAATGGAATGTCAACGAGTTGCAAAACCTCGACCGGGGAACGAGGAAAATGCTGACCATCTATAGAAGTCTTCATCCGAAATCTTCCGTCGCCAGATTGTATCTCCCTTGCAGTGTAGGCGGTAGAGGTCTGTTGAGCCTGGAGTGTCTACATAACAGAGTTGTTTTGGGTACAGTTTGCCGTGTGTTCAACAGCACGGACCCCCTGCTCACTCTGGTAAGGGAGCACGAAGGTGCCGGCGTTCCTCTTCCAGGCGGCGAAGAGGGCAGCGGACGAAATCGGTCTGGACTTTGACCTGTCATCCGACGGTAACGGCAGTGGCACGTCAATCGTGTCACTGAGGGCAGACGTCTTAAAGCTCGAGGTCAAAAAGGCTGAGCAGAAGACCTTGCTCAAGACACACACCGATAAGCCCATGCATGGAGGTTTCTACCGAAACATGGAAAAACATGGGCTATCGAAGGAGCTGACGTTTGCCTTCCTTCATTCCGCAGGTCTCAGGTCCGAAACAGAGGGTTTTGTTCTCGCGTGCCAGGATGGTGTCATCAACACTCTCGTGTACCGCCGAATGATATTCAAGGCGGAGGTGGTGGACACGAGATGCAGAGTGTGCTGAGCCAAGCCGGAGACTTTGAGTCACCTTCTCTCCGGCTGCAGTTATTATGCACAGTCAGCGTATTTAACTAGGCACAACGCAGCTCTGCGAGTGTTGTATTTCCACCTCCGACATCATTACGGCATCGACGAAGTTTATGTGCTGCCCTATGCCCCTGGAGATATTGAGTCTGTCGTGGAGAACGACAAAACAAAAATCTGGTGGAATTACTCATTCCCCACCACCAGGCAGTTGGAGGCGAACAAGCCTGACATCGTTCTCTTCGACCGCCAATCTCGTTCCATGTTCGTAATTGAGTTTTCGGCTCCGGCGGATACGAACTTGGACTCGAAAGAGGCAGAAAAACGGACGAAATATCAAGACCTGCTGTTCGAACTTCGGCAGATGTACCCGGGACACTCGGTAAAACTAGTAGTCCTAGTCATAGGTGTGCTCGGTGGAATCAAGGGCTCGCTGATACAGAGTATCAAGTGTATTCCTGCTTGCGTGGCACAGGCAGAATCACTTGCAGCCCGCATGCAGAAGGCCATCCTGTTGGGGTCGCTCCGTGTGCTTCGTGCGCACGACCCGAACGCAGCGTAGCCACTGATCCAAGGGGTTAATCGGAAGCGGCTACGAACTCTGCACCGCCCCTCTTGAGTTCTCGGCCATTATGACGGCAACGAAACCTGATGTTAGCCGGGGACTCGGAGGGGAAAGTTACAGAAGTAACAAAAAATAATAATAATAATATTCTTTATTCACCTTTAGCATAAATACATATGATAGGTGTGTTCAAGGTATGGTACATGTGAATAATTGCGTTTAAAATTAATTCAAAATTATAATTGAGTAAAATGAACATCTCATAATTGAGGAACATAACAAGGCAGATCATGTCAATACACTTAATGAAACAATAGACCTTAGAGTTTTAGGCTGGAGAAATCTAGGTTATAGTATTCCTCTAGGGAATATAATGGGTTGGATGTAAGTCAATCTCGGAGAGCCTTACAGAAGCTCACACTAGAGGCTAACTTGGCAGAAATTGGGAGCCTGTTGAAAAATTTGATGGGTAGGCCATCTACTTTGTATGTTTTATCGAGCCTACAGAGTGGTATATCCATGGAATTTTTGGCTCTGGTGTCATGACAGTGGACATCAGCCCTTGTTGAGTACATGCTCAGATTTTCTTTAATATGTACTAATGAATGGAATATAAACTGATTGTAAACTGTCATGATTTGAAGATTTTTGAAGAGAGGTTTGCAGTGTTCTAGGGAACATGCATTGACTAAAATTCGTACAGCCTTTTTTTGTAGTATAAGTATAGATTTAGTGTCAGAAGCATGTCCCCACAGTCTTATACCATACGTAATATGGGAATGAAAAAAAGCATAATAGGCATTGAGTAAATAGTCCTTACTTACATATAGCTTCAACTTCCTGAGCAGGAATAAGGCTCGTGCCAGTTTCTTACTGACGTGTAGAACATGAGCATTCCAGGTTAATTTGGAATCTAAGTGAAATCCCAGCAATTTCACAGAGGTAGTTTCTTTGACAGCTGATTTTAGAGAGCATAGAAGAAACTGGGTTTTATCAGGATTCAAGAAAAGATTGTTGGCGGAAAACCATTCATTCGCCTTTTCGATAATGGCTGGAAGTCTGTTCATGGCATCAGAGTGATTAGAGGAGTTATGTAGGAATGTAGTATCATCAGCGTAGAGCACACAGTTAGTAGTCATATTTGGGCACAGGTCATTGATCATGACCAGGAACAGGAGGGGTCCAAGCACTGAGCCCTGGGGTACACCATCTTCAACATTTAAAGGTTTTGACAGTTTACCATTCACATAAACTGACTGCCTACGATCAGATAAGTAGGAGAGCATAAATTTTAGTTCAACATCTTTAAATCCATAGTATTTAAACTTATTCACAAGAATGGTGTGATCAACACAGTCGAAAGCTGATGAGAGGTCACACAATGTAAGTGCCAGGTACTGTTTCTCTTCAAAAGCCTTAATTATGTACTTTATAACATAATCAACAGCTTGAGTAGTAGACTTATGAGGTCTGAATCCAAGCTGTGTTGGTGTAAAAAGATTTAAAGTTTCAAAGTGATCCAGAACCTGAGCATATACAATTGTTTCAAAAATTTTGGCAAGTGGAGAAATAATAGAGATTATTCGGAGGTAGTTATTCGGAAGATTAATATCACCATGTTTGTGGATAGGAATAACTTAAGAATACTTTAGATGATCAGGAAAATAACCAGACTGAAGGCAAAAGTTAACAACATTAGCGAGAGGGTATGCTACCCAGTTAATAACTGATTTGATTAAATTATTTGAGAGCCCATATTCATCAGTACAGTTAGAGTTTTTAAATTTTCTGACTATTTTAACAATATCTACCTGGGAAACTTCTTTCCATTTAAATACAGAATTGGTGGAGGGAGTATTTTGTAATAAATCACTGGCCGTGTTGGGTGGTGATTTATGAACACCATTGATATCAGCTATAATGTTTTCTATTGAACAAATAAAGACATTATTAAAAGTTTCTGAGTCAATTGGTATGTCACTGGATTTACTATACGATTTTGGATAGACACGCATGGAAGTTTTGGAGGAGAAGAACCTACTACAAATAGATCGTCACCTTGAGAAACCAAAGGGGTATGCAAGAGCAAGGGGGAAAGCCATCCATAGGCAGCATTACTGCTTGCACAGTGATCTCTCGGGTGCTGAATGGCACGGCAGACAGTGGCGTTGATTGTCATTCTCTAAAAGTCGACTGTGTATTATACTTGGTGATAAGTAAGGTCTTACATTACACTCGCCATAAAGCGGGTCTTATAGTGGGTGCATATTATAATCGGAAAATTACGGTATCTATTCCCGAAATATCAGCGCATTTTAATTTTACCCATATTTATATTTGATTGGTGTAAAGAACTGAATTAATCAATCCTTAATAAGGAACGGCTACATATTCCTTACCCTTGCAGTGCTTAACGACTTAGGGTCAAAATCCTTGTAAGATAAAAATTAAATAGTGTGATAGCAGAATGTAGGTACATGCTTATGTGAAATCTGCTCAGTGGCACATGGTGGCAGCAAGTCTATTTCAGGTTGCTCTAACAATAAGTAGTTTAATCTGATCAAGCTACTCAGGTTCAGTCTTCAGTGGTACTGAATAATTTTGCCGAATTATGATGAAAGTGTATTGAAAAAAATTTGTTGCTCTACAATGGAATCCTTTACTAATGTGATGAAGAATGAAGACTGATCTGAAATATATCTTCTGTGAGGCTGAAATGTTTAACTAATATATTTCCTAGAGACAACTGCCAGTTCATATGGCTTGGTTTCATGAGAGTAGGTTGGGATTTTCGTCTGTGAACTACATTTTACTTTTGATTTCAAGTCTCATCCTGTTAATGCTGTGATCCTCTGTTGTTTGTCATTTGAATTGATACTCTGTGTGCATTTAGTTCTTGTGTTCTGTATCATGCCTATCTCAGGTGTTTTCAGGCTTCTACCATAACAAAGAAATAAAATATAATGGAAAATACATTTCAGGGTATCTAATTTTGGTGTGAATTCAACTAGTATATCAGCCAAAAATATTGGTTCACATAATAATTTTGAATGATGTGGTAGTGATGCCATCTCATAACCCTTAATGAACTTCCCACACTTCATAATTGAGGCCTGTGGAGATTATGCAGGAATCCCGATTAGTTTTAGGGTCTTCTGTATGTATTCAATTATGTGATATTAGAATAAAAATTATGTATGAATTATGTTTAGTGATTGAGGTATGTATATATTGCATATTTTGAAGGGTCCTTGAATAATATTTCTTCATTTATGATTTGAACAGGTTGGTTGAAGACTTGGAAATGTCATGCTTCACCTTGAAAGCATATGGGAAGGATTTCATCAAGTCACAACGTCTAAGTCCTGATAGCTTCATACAAATGGCCATCCAATTTGCATTTTACAGGTAAATTTTCTATTAGGAGCATAAGAGAAGTCTCTTCTGCTCTTGAATACTGCAATATGTATAAATAAAATTAGTTGTGATCACTGTTAATTCAAGAGTAATTTAGAGAAATGAACCTATTTATGATTGAAGGATTCACAACGAAGCTGGTGCCCATTATGAAACTGCATCAACACGCAAATTTGATGGTGGCCGTACTGAGACAATTCGCTCTTGTTCCCTAGAATCAGTTGCCTTTGCTAAGGCTATGTTGGGAAAAAAGACGAATGAAGAAAAAGTTCAGGCTCTTCAAGAAGCTGTTAAAAGCCACAAACAGTACACAAATGAGGTAAATGATTCATCGTGTTCAGAATAAAATGTTCATGAGTATACACCTAAAGAAAATTCATATGTAGATACGGGGTTACTTTCCATCAAGCTTTTTAAATGAAAAGTGATGCAAGTCATATCATTTACTACCATTATTTTCTGTTTTTGCAAGAAAGGTTTTCAATGATGAATTCCATTTCTCTACATATTGTATCTCTACATAAACTCCTCTGATTCCATTAGATTTTCACTTGGGAGTCTGCTGTATATCAAAAGAGTCTTTCTTTTTTCCGTCAATTGATTTTTGTTCTTTTGCAATTGTAGAAGCTTTTGCTGTGTGTTCTATGTGTCAGAATGTTTTTTCTTCTTCTAATTTTGATGCATCTGGCAAAATATACTACCCTGACAAAAGTCAACTTTAACAACACTAATAATGAGATGTTAAGAAGTTGTTACAAAAATAATTCCAATTTTGTTAATGCTTACGTACTCATTGAACCTGTTTCTCATATATAGGCCATAAATGGATTTGGAGTGGACAGGCACTTATTAGGCCTTAAGCTAATTGCAATTGAAAATGGAATGGATGTACCAACTCTTTTTATGGACACAGCATACATCAGAAGCTCACACATGCGAATTTCGTCAAGTCAGGTCAGTAAATTTAGATACATGTACAGCCTTTGAATTCTTTGTGAATAATTATCATGATGATGCTGAGCTTACTCTTTGTTGAAAATGTCACAGAAAATATCATATTTCAAGAAATTATCTTAATTCTTTTATTTTTAGAGCAAAATAATTAAATAGAACACCTTATTTTCTGGGAATCCTAATTGAAGCTGTATAGCTTCTTGTATATATGGCAAATTTTATTTCTCAAGCATCAAAGTCATTCCATATGTTCCAGTTTTTGCTGTCCTTGTCTTATTGTGACTTTATTGTCTTGATTTTTTTCTACTATTGCCATTATCATGTCTTTATGTTAATTGCTGTGGTGCAAATCTTCAAACTCACCTAAACAGTGAATCCTATCATAGATGCGCCTTTTTTTTCATGTCACGCCTTACGTTATTATGATTATAAATGTTTATCTCTGCCTTTAACTTTGCTTTATCTTTTATTTCTTTATTGATGGATTATTATAGGTTGCTGGAAAATGTGACTCTTTTATGTGCTATGGACCTTTGGTTGTTGATGGCTATGGTTGCTGCTACAATCCTCGCCCAAAAGAGATTAATTTTGGAACATCAGCCTTCAGATCCTGTCCCGACACCAATGCTGAAAAATTTCGACAAGCATTAGAACAGTCTTTCATTGACATGCACGATACTCTCCTTAGCACCCAAAAGTCAAAGCTGTAAAAGTTTGTCTTTGTTTGTGTGACAAACAGCTTTACTGTGATTTTATAAGACTGATGAAGTATTTGTTGGCTAAGCACATGTAATCACTCATTTGTGGTGTTACTGAAAGCATATGTCCATAAATTAAGACTCCATATCCATCAGAGAAAATCTGGAGGGTCATTAACTTGTTATAAACATTTCATGCACAATCATTAATTGTTACTGTTGTTCTTTATTCCAGACATGTCTGTAACCTGTAAATGGTGGATTTTTTCATAGTTTGCCATCTGTAAATAGTAATTGTTGTTATGAACATACATGAATGTATTTTTGCATGGAAATAATATTTTATGAAATTTTATTATGATACTTAAAATTGAAATAATTGTAAAGTCACCCGAGACGGGCTGATTAATGGGAGGTGGAGAAGCAGTGGTTGCCCTCTGTAAATCATGGCAAAATGTGAGACATGGCAATAATAAGGCCTCATGGAAAGTAGTGCTCTTCCCCTCACCATACATCAACCTTAATCCTCAAAGTGTCTTCATTGTTGGATAACCACATTGGTTTTTTGTTGTTGCCACTGAAACCCAATGCAGGTCCACGAAAATGAGGTCAATTCATGCACCAAGCCTTTGCTGCAGACTTAATGCTTCCCTGTCTTCAGAGTATTTGCCTTGGTGACAAAATAAGTTTTTATAAAGTTGATCAAATTATCTATTACTGACCTGCTGTTAAATTCATCAAAGAATTTGGATGGTGAAAAAGTCAATATATTGAAACATTAAATAGGTTTAATATTTAAATGTTGTTGTTCTCAGTATGTAAAAGGATAATAATTTCATTGTACAATTGCTGACGTAGGTGTTTATGGCATTCAGGTTCACAGGTGAATTTTCAGGCTTCATTCATGTTGACGACATTCTTACCTACATGCCAATCACACCGTTCGCTTTCGGGGTAGGCAGAGTCACTTAAGTTTCACTCATAAATACATATCTGCACACCTAACTCTGCTTCAATAATTTCCTGTATACTGACCTTGCAAACCTCTCTTGCATCGTTTATCCCCATACACTGCTTCATACACCCCCTCCTGTTTTTAAGACTCCTAATATTCCTCCTAAGAATTTCCTCAACCACATTCAACCACAACTCTCTCGGCCTACCTCTACCTCTCGCACCATTCATTTCACTCTTACATATCTGTTTCGTTATTCGACTTTCATCCATTCTCTCAACATGGCCAAACGTACGAAGCACACTCCTTTCATTTATGTCCGTTACTGTAGCATCTAATCTACATTCATTTATTACCCACTCATTCCTGACCCTATCCATCCTACTTTTGCCGCAAACACTCCTCAGATAACTCATACCCACGGCGTTTAGTCTACTCTTATGTCTATCCTGATATACCCATGTTTCACTACCATAAAACGAAGTGGGGAGAAGTACACTTTTGTACTCAGCGATTTTCCCTTCCTTAGACCAGCACTCATTCCTTGATATGCTCCACATGCTACCTACCACTTTCCTTCCAGCATTCACACGTCTCTTTATCTCCTCATCTATCCATCCATCTTTTGCAAACATCTTACCTAAATACACAAAATCATCAACTTGTTCAATTACATCACCATTCACCCTCATCACATTGTTATTCTCCCCATTCTCCTTATCAAAAACTACTACTTTAGTCTTGCACGCATTTACCCTCAATTCCATTCTCTCTGTTGATTCACAAAACTAATCTAGGAGCTTCTGTAATCTAAGTTGGCTCTCTGAGATCAAAACAGCATCATCCGCACATAGTAGAACTCGCACGTTTACATTTACAATCAGAACACCGTCATTTTCAGTACGTGCATCTCTAACACATCCATAAATAAATCAAGGAGCCATGGTGACATCACGCATCCTTGCTTTACGCCCTGTTTTATAGCAAACCAATCACTCAGAACCCTCACGGTTAACTCTCACGCTTGCCTTACTATTATCATACATTGCCATCATAACATTTAATAAATGCCCATTTACTCCATAGTCCTTCAAAACCATCCATAACTTCTTTCTATTTACCCTGTCATAAGCTTTCTCTAAATCAACAAATGCACAATACACTTTCTTTCAGACTCCCATACATTTTTCTAGCACTTGCTGTAGTGAGGAAAGCTGGTCACTACATCCTCTCTGGGGCATAAACCCACACTGTACACCCCATATTCTGTCAGAAGTAATATTCCTCACTCTTTTGATTAAAATTTTGCTGAACACATTTCCCAGAATGCTCAATAAACTTATGGCCCTAAAATTATTATATTCGGTCATTCCTCCCTTCCCTTTGTACAATGGAACGATGATTGTGACATCAAGTGACCCGGTGTACTGACACACCGGGTCACTTGACTTTTCACCTACTATGCCGTAGGTGTCCTCTGGCAAGGCTGAAGTGGAGAATGCTTCAAAGATGCTGGTATTTATATGGCTCCCGTGGGTTGTCTGTGAGTTCTTCACTGATTGGCCCATCCAATCTGCTAAACATGAGAAGGACCATGGAAGAAGACCAAGAAGGAATGACCATGAGAGAAGGTCTTTTTGGGGGTCATAAAAGACTCATTTCCAAGTATTGGAAAGGGTGCAACCATCTTCCTTATTCATGCCGTTTGGCCTTTAGATTATTTCTACAGCTTCTCTGATGACTCTTGGGGAATATCGCTTTTCTTTGACCCGGATTTTTAGTTCTTTGAAGTTGATTTTATGATGTGGCTCAGACAAGACATGTTGAGCAATGGCCAATTTATCTCCTTGCCTGTTCTTCAGTGCCGGTGTATGTTATTTCATCCTGCATTGTATGGCCGTCTTGGTTTGTCCAATGTAGGATTTCCCACAGCTGCGTAGGACTCCGTACATACCCTCGTGGATCACAGGTGGGAGGGAGTCTTTTGCTTTAATGAGTTCTCTGGATGTTTTGTTTCCACATCCAAACCTAGTTTTAATGCGATGCTTCGCAAAGACTCGTGAAATCCTCTCTGTGGTACCACTGACAAATGATATGAAAGCACGAGCGGCTGGATCTGGGTTCATGTCCTTGGGTGATTTGTTCTCCATCCAAAAGGCCCTCTTCAGGACCAAAGATCTCTTACATCTGTCCTTGTAGGATATGAGAAGAAGAAATAGGACAACTCAGGAAATTGTTGGTAGGCATGCTACCATAAAATATTACCCTCCCAATGTAATATATTTACTGGTGAGCTTGGAGGATGTCGGTATCACGAAGCACTGATGGCAATAGGATGAGTCAAGAGGAACTACTGAAATATAGTCTGATTCATAGTTGTATCTATCTGAAACATTTTTTTTAGTGTAGGACAGTTACAGATTGGGTTTTGGTATAAGAGTACTTTTACTATATCATCATACTCAGATCACAAAGATTTTTGCTGAAACAATATTGACTCTGTACTCTGAAAAAAATATTTTGACAATCTTACTCATATGTACTGTGTATGCTAGCCATTTAATGTTTTCCTTTTTAATCAAGTAGTTTTTCTCTCTCTGTGCCTAGTTGCATCTTTTTTCTCACAAAAGACTAATTTTTCCTTTTATGTCAAGGTACTTAACATATGTGGATTCATCAGATTGCCACTCTGCTTGGGAAGTCTCAATGGGTGCAAAGTCTTTTAAAGTATCTCCCCAATTTTTGTGGCTGCTCTTGCATTATTGCAGATATTTTCGACTGCTTAGATTTGTATTAAATGGCAATTTATCCCTTGAACCAAGTTTGGTTGTTGTGTTACCTAATATCTGCTCCTGTTTTTCTATCATAGAATTTCATAATTACTTAGCAGCCAAAATTTAACTAATTGTGCATATACAACGCAGCACCCTAGACTACCTATTTTAGACTTTGTTTTTCTTGTAAGAAAAAGTACATTGAAAATCCCAAGTATACACTGCTATGTATGCATAGTGTTTAGCAATCGATTCAAGCTGCTGCTAAGACTTCTAAAGTGAAGAGGATATTTGTAGCTTAGTTTTCTTTCTGTTACTGTTTAATTTCTGCACCGGGGTTAAATGATTTAATTCCATGTTACGTACAGAATTTGTCATTAAGGGTTAATTTAATAAGTTTTGGCTATCATGGCTCTTTTAATAGGAATGTATGGGTCCATAATCAAGATAATCTCTCTCTCTGGAACTGAGGATTCACACAGTACACAAAGTGCAATTTCAGATTCTGGTGGGTTTTAACTACTTCAAGTTATTCAAGCAGCTGTTTGATCCAGAGCTTCTCAGCAGACAAAAAGTGATCCACTTTGAAACCCAAACTGTTAAGTAAAACAAACCTTGGCAGGATTCAAACATTTGGCCTTAAATAAGATGGTTGAAACATAAGGCCTTTTATTCATTTAAGTCACAAAACATCATCAAACTTTTCCTTTGTTGAAACTCAACATGCATTATTTTTCTGTCAATATTTTAATGATTAGATTCTGACTCGAACCTCTTTGCTTATGTTTCTATTCTAAATCTCTTGGAAATCAACTGGATGAATTGATTAACTTCAGGGCACCATTTATGGAACACTGGTTATTTAAAATCCTCATCATTTGCATTGAGGGCCAGTTCCTTTCCTAGCACCTTACATCATTAAAGTTTGAGTGCTCAGGAAATCCCTATGAAAAAATTTGTGGAAGGGATTCCTGAAGAGACCATTCAAATTTTAACTTAGTAATAGATGGTTGAAAGCCACTGTATTATAATATATGGCATGGGATACTATACCCTCCTTATGCTAAGGGGCTTAGCCTTTAGTTTGTGACTTCTTCATCTACATATTACCCTGCAAGCCACTTCATGGGCGTATTTCAGGGGGTGATAGGTCACCAGCTGTGTGAAGATGTAACATTTTGGCAGGTGAAATGGTGACGTGAATTATGGGAGTGTATTTAGTGGAGCGCAGTTTTTATTTTGGTCGCTTATTGTGCGTGGAAAGAATGAGTTTTTGCACCTATCTGTTCTGCAGTGTATCTCGTATTTTGTTGCTTCTGTCAGACCTAGAGATGTAGTGATGCATCATAATAATATTCTGTATTGCCCTGAAACACACCAGTAATGAATTTCTAAAGCAAGCTAGGCCTATAGTGTGTAGCCTCTAAGTCTCTAGGGACTCCCATCTTAATCCCTCTCAAAGTTGTGAGACACTATATGTTTGCTGGTAGCAGTTTTTAATGAAGCGTGCAGCCTTTCTTAGTATTGTATTAGTTTTTTTGGTCAAATCTTTATGACCAGGGTCCCAAATGCTCACGGCATTTTTGAGGTGTGGCCTAACTGGAGCGAAGGAGCATATCTCTCTTTTACTTTTCCATCTGAGGACATCCCTATTTTACGCTTAACAAAACTAAGTTAAAGATTTGGAGGTACCCTTTTCCTCTTCTTTGCACCACCTACTCATAGCTGAATTGGAGATCACCAAGAGATGGTGTCTCATCACTTGATAGTGACTAGTGAGGAATCCCGCTATCATAACTCGTTGACTCCAGTTTGGGAAGAGAAGTCTCTTTGAGGACCTAGCCTAGGTACAGAGTGTGAAGTTTGGTTTGCCATAGCCTTGATTAAGTATTTCTCCTTTTTCTTACCTCATTTTGAACTCTCAAAATATTAGTGAACAAAATTACAGAATATCTGGAAGATCAAAAATGACATGGAGCATTTCTTTTGTAATTCTAGATGATTTCACTTGGATTGACCCATTTAGTGTCAGTATAGAAGGACGTTTTATTTATCTTAGGTTAGCTTCTACGAGCCAGCCATAAGACACGCTGAGGTTTTTTGTGTCATGTTCAACGATATTTGAAATGGAATATGTGCATGTGCCAATATGTACCTCAATACCCTTAGAGACAAAAATCTTAGTCACACCTCTCCTTTTAATTACTATGTAAAGCACCCACTTTAATAAGGAGAGAGGTAATGAACTTCATGCCGTGGCATATGTATGGTACATAGATAGACGAGCTGGTGCAGGAATCTCGTCTGTAGTCTAGTAAGGAAATTCTCAATCCCTTTTGTGAAATATGTGACTGTTTCCAGGCAGAAGTCTATGCCTTTCTGAGCTGTGTTTATGCTTTCAGAGAGGCTGGAATGCATAATCAACCAACCCACCCATTCACCAATAGCCAAGCTCTTAGCTCTGACATTGCCATGGAGCAAGTAACAGCTGCTGCAGGAGTGTTGAGAAGCACTCAATATAATAGATGTAGCAAATTAGAATGTTCCTGGGTACCATGCCACAACAGCATAACCAGATATGAGATGGCTGATGAACTCGCAAGAACATGATCCAACCCTGATCTGATTGGCTCAAAAGCAATCGTTTTAATTGCATTCTCAGTATGGATGACAGAGATAAGAATACTTGGCCAATCTAAACATTCTCAGATTAGGCTGGCTTCATAAAGGCTATGGCAGGCCAAACTATTATTAGGTGTGCCCAGATCATCTCACACAGACTTCTCTTGTTAACCTGGAGTAAACTAGTTACTAAAGTGGAACTCCTCAAGGGGCACTATCAAGTGAAGAGGCACCTCCAGCTCGTGAATACCATCGATTCAACTTCCAGTTAGTGGTGGAAAAAAAGATGAATCTACCAGAGGAATGAAGACTGAATGAGGGCCAAGAATAGATATCAGAGCTCACCATTCTTGAAGCCCAATGACGGGCTCCAAAAATGAAGCAGGGCAATTCACGTATGGAGCCTGCTTGCCTTTGGTAAGACAGTCAGACCATATGGGTGTTTACCTGTAGGATGTCTAGTACAATGTATATACCAACAGGTTTAAATGCCTAAGGGTCTCGGAGGGAGGAATTCTGCCAATCATACAAACTACTTACTTATAGAATAACAGTAAAAAATTCTTGGCCTGATGGAAACAATACTTACAAGCTTTAGTATTGTGAATATCATGTAATCATAGCTTTATTCCTCACCAAGTAACAAATCTGATGAAATGTCTCTCAGAAAATTAAAAAAATCCCTCACTATTAATACCAACAGTATTTTGAAAACTTTGCGAATTGAATAAGATGTAACCTTAAACCTCCTCGAGGTGCTGGTTTGCCAGTCATTTCCAAGAGAAACCAACCCGTAAAATCCTCCAACAGAAACTTGTTGCGATACTTCGAGATCAAGTGACTGTATAGAATCAAATTCTACGTCTGATTTGCCCTTTATAAGGAAACAACATATTAAAATCATTATCCAATAATGTAAAAAAGTTGATTACAATTATTAATTTAATGCAATTCTTCTAACTATATACAGCTTTATAATTCTTCATAATAGACAACAATTTTGAGACATTCTTAAATTACTATAATTGACAACAAAGAGAATAATACAAAAGTAAATGCTTTTTGCATAATGATATTCTGAATTTGTACATAGACATAAAAGGCATTTCAAATTGAAAAGAAAACACATGCAAGTAATGTATAATTCATGCCACGGAAGTATACTTAATCACAGGATGAATAAGCTTTCGCATTAGACATCATTTTTCTTTTCACAGTCAATAACAAACTCTGCCCGATAGAAACCTTCCATACAAAGGTAAATCAGACTCTCTTACTGTCGGTTAAAACTCTCACAATACTACCGACTCCACCAACAGCATATGCCTTCTCATGCCATAACAGCAGATGGCCACTACTACCCTCTGACGGAAATTCAAAGCCACGGTAAACGTATTTCATCAGAATATCCACATAGTCTCTATCCAGTGCGTTGACAGCTTCTTCGATCTGCGAAGACTTGATGGATAACAGCACTTTCAGGGTTAGATTGAGAGCCGCATCCTTCCCATGCCAAAAACAAAGAATGAAAAATGGTGTGAATGACGAGATTTCGATGTTATTCTATCACTCAAATACTTAAATTGAGTAAATTCATAAAAAGGCAAAACCTTTAATAGATACTTCCCCACTTCCTATGGAAAGTATTTACGTCCAATGGTGCAATATTTCAAGGTACCATCAATCAATATTCTACAAGATTTTAAATATAGTTTAGTAAAGGTGTCATAGTCAACACCAACAGCAGATATATTAACCCAGCGAAGAGGACAAAGCTTTATTTAACGTGCCATTAACTCGAGAAATAACAGGGCCATAACTAGAGTAATCAGAAGTAACCAACCTTGACGGCTTGTTGTTTAGATCCTAATGGAGCATTTTTCAGCACTGTTTTCAAAGCCTCTATGTTCCGGCCCGTGAAAAAGAACATTAAGGAAATAGTACACAGAAAGAGATAATATTACACTAAGCTAAACTAAGAGCGGTAACAATAGCAGCAAAATACGAGCCAACAGAAGTATCTAATAAAGGATATTGATTCAGCATCGCTGTAACTTCAGCTTCATCAGGCCCCACCGAAGGAGACTGCAATTCACCCTGGTCATCTTCCCGGTAATTGTCCTCGTTATATTGATCTACGTCAATTTTCCTAAAAGCTGAACTAGAGGTGTTTTTTGCCATTTCGACACTACTAGTAAGATATCGGATAATCTGGATGACAAATACTCAAAGGGTTGTAGGCGGGGTTACCGCTTCCGTTTTTGCTATTTGATGGTGATTTGTTCAACCGTCAATTACTTCCGGAGATGAAATATATCAATCACAATGCCAGCCATATATTATCGTGTTGATAAATTAGAAAATATACCTTAATTTGAAAATTTTTAATACATTTTAATTTTAAATTCTATTACTTTTGATTATTTCACTCATATTCAAATTTCGGATTGCGCTCTTGATCTCCGCCACTTCCGTGAGAAACACCTCCGGTGGCACACGTTCAGTCAAAATGGTAAGCATGTGTTTTGGAATTTTTATCTTAATGTCTCTTTGCAATCAAATTTTGTAATTTAGTCTCATGTGTTCTAGTATTTAATAACAGTCTTTGTGATCGTCTTGCGCGCAATCAGTTTTGTAGTTTTAGGTAAATTTACCATTGAGTAACCTTAAGAGTATTGGTATGTCTTTCAGGGCAAAGTAAAATGTTCCGAACTGCGAACGAAAGACAAGAAGGAGCTGACCAAGCAGCTCGAGGAGCTGAAGACAGAGCTTACTACTCTTAGGGTCGCTAAAGTTACTGGTGGAGCAGCTTCTAAATTATCTAAAATGTAAGTATACCTTGAGTACTCTGTTCCGTTTCATGAGTATTTTGTTGCTTCCATGCAGCAGCCATGTAGTTGAAAATGTATGTTAATGACCCTTCCCCTCGTTTCATCAATGTTATTTCTTATCACTTTTCAGCCGTGTGGTGAGGAAAGCTATTGCCAGAGTGTACATTGTTATGCACCAGAAGCAAAAGGAAAATCTTAGGAAACTCTTTAAGGTATGTACTTTTTCCCGCATAGAAGGTGACGTAGTTATGGTGTATAGCTTGTAACGTATACCCTTGGAAGTGGAAGACGTTCAGTAGTACATTTAAATCAGAGCTGTAAGGTTTGTGTTCATAGTGTATACCTCTTCATGCCTTGCTTCCTTAAAGGCAGTGTGACTGATCGAGCTTTAATTTAACAAACCTCATGCTGCCGTTGCTCATGGTGCCCATTGGCTTTCAATAGTAAACATGATACCACTGGGTAGGTAAATGCAAACATGATGATGGGCAGTTTCGCAGAACTCGAGAGTAGTGTGTTAACCTTCCTTTTATTAGGTGCCGTAAGAATTTAATCCTTGCATCACCCTTACAAACGACTGAATCGTAGATTCTAAATTAAGTCCATGAATTATGAAGTAGTCATAGTAAATTTGAGTTTACGTGCCCTTCAGCATATTGCTGCTAATTACCGTACTCTATCAGCAATCCTAACTTTGAGGGTTCACCATGAGACAGGCAAGAGTTACCTATTAGTAAGCATGGATTTAGCCTAAGCAGTATTTGTACTCTGAGCTTTCCTGACGATGAATGGGTAGTTTCATTAATATCCAATGATGGGTTTATTGATTAATTTTTTTCCCTGGTGATATCCAATTTTAATCATGAAAAGATAGTGAAAGACCAATGTGTTGATTAATTATTGTCAAAATTGGGAATTTTGAAGGATTTTATTCATATCTCCAAGTGATTTTTTGAATGCCATTACTTGAAACATTTCAGCATACCAGCCTCTTAAACTAGCCAGATCAGTGTTGTGACTAAATAGTCCTCCCACTGGCTTTTGATTGCAATCCAGGTTCATTGGAAAGGTAATGAAGGGAGGAAGGAATTTGTTGAACTTTAGTAAGTGATATTACAAAGTAGGTTATGCCTCAGTGTGAATTTGTACTGGCATTAATGACAAATATTTTTGGTTTCTATAAGCTGATGAGCATTGTTCGGAGGAAGTGGTAGCAATAGGGATGGAGAATGATCGAAACAAGTGGTTTCAGAAACCAGGAGCCTTTCCTCCTATTAGAGGCCTTTGTTGTTGTAAACAACTGTTGATGTGAGACCTGGGGGGCTATTCCATAACAATAACACCAGATGCAATTTGTCCAACGATGCCATTATGATGTCAGCTGTGCTAAATAGCATTACTAGTCATTTCGTAAATGTCACTGATGCCATTCTTGTCATGGGCATCAGAGGCCATGAAATAAAGTCATTACTGAAATAACATTAGTAAAGCAGTGCTTTATTGTGTGTTTTGTTTTTCCCCTAGAATTATGAGGTTTCTGGTGGTCACCACAAATGTTCTGCATTACAAGATAGATATTTTTCAATCCAAACAATTGTGGCTCCTTATAATTACACTTTTATTTCGAGCACCTTTCACACACTTTGCTCTAAATATGCAGAGTTGTGGACCTTAATTTTATAGAACCCTAATTAAACACTACGAGACTGTCCTGTGACTCTAGCTGATCAATTTTCATGTAGTGTGTCAGAGACGTGATAATCGCAGCGAGAAGTTACTATGTAGCAATATGGATTACAATGGTTGCTGCAGTTGTCAATATCTGGCCCTTGCATAAAGTTATTGGTGAAAGACAGTAATTAATCACTGCCCACTAGTAATGCTTCTTACCTTCTTTTCTTTTTCCCTGCATCAGCTTTTCAGTTGGTGAAACTATGCCAATAGTTTGGTATCATTAGCACTATAATTCCCTGTGTGGAGACCTTTTACTACTACATGTAGTGAGACAGCAATATATGTTAATCTTTAGGGTTGGTGCAAGCCTGGGAAAGTAGTAAATCATGTATTAATCTGGAAAAGTCATGGGCAAAGAGAAATTAGTTTAAGAACGTGCTTTTTCAAGCAATATTCATGATTGTTAAACAGTGTGTGGACTGAGTTTCTACTTAAAGCTCTTGTCTGTTTGTTGGTCGAGTGAGGGTTTTTATAACCTTGAATGTTGCCATGGAGCTTTGCCATCAGAAAGGAATTTTATATCCCGTTGAGGGATGCTTCATTTGCTGGGAAACTTTATTTTCCTGTTTATAATGCCTTTGTGTGTGATGCTGCTACTCATGCACCTTTTTAAAAATACTTTTGCCTAAGAATGGAAGTTCTCACCTGGTAAAATGAAAAGTGGGTGTGTAAAAGTTTTTGAAAGCAATAATCTCTGGCCTGGTCAAATTTTTCTCATAATCTGCTGTTATTAGTAGCCTGTCACCCTTGATGTAGAAGAACCTATCCTTCATGTCAGTCATTTCCATTTTAAAATAATAATGCCTAGTTTCTTAACCCTTTGATTGCGGCATGACGTGATAGCAATTCATGGTTGTCTTCACACTGGTGCTGTTGACGTGATAGCACATCAAGGGTACTGTGTGTGTTCCAGCTTTCACTAGGGAACTTATGCGAGAACCCCTAGTGAAAGCTGGAACACACAGTACCCATGATGTGATAACATGTCATCAGAACCAGCGTAAAAATACCATGACGTGAATTCACGTCATGCCGCATTCAAAGGGTTAAATTCTTTGGTGAGGAAATAGGAGAGATTACAATGTGCTGCTCTGAGAAACTTAAAATTGTAAGGGAAAATTATAATATAAATTTAGTCTTAGAAGTTAAAGTTTTGAGATGCAGCATGCAAAATTTTCATGAGGTGAACTTTCACTGGTGTGGAGTGGTAGTTCTACTTGCCAATTGATTGTAGCTGTAGTGGAATGTTGGGTTTCCCTGATTTTTCCTCAATGGGGGTTTAAAATTTTTAAATGAGAAACATCTGTTAAGTTTTGAGATATAATATGCAACCATTTATAATTGAAGTTGCAGTACTGTATATTTCTCCACGTGACAATAATTTTAACCTCTTTTTACTTAGGGTAAGAAGTACAAGCCCCTGGATTTGAGGAGAAAGAAGACCCGTGCTATGAGACGAGCCCTATCTCGTAGTGAATCCAAGATAAAGACGAGGAAGGATATCCGCAAGAAAATGATTTATCCACCCAGGAAGTTTGCTGTCAAAGCTTGATCATTTGTTCATAATAAATAATTCATAAGAGTTTCCAATTATGTTTTCATTAACCTTAATAGAATGTTGGGTTTAGGAATTCATTATACAATGGTGTCAAGCCAACCATTTCCTGCTAAACTTGTCTCTGTGACTAAGAGCATTGCAAAAGTAAGAGGTAGAGGTACAGTTAAGCTTGCAATTAGCTCACTCGTTAATAATGTGGTAGTTTGAAATCTTAAGTGAAGTTGTTTCAATGCTTGAGAATTTGCCTGTTTTATCTTGGTTTCCCAAGATCCTTTCCTCACTCAGCTTACCAATGAATATTCTAATGCCTTGGACTTAGATGACACACTGAAATACTGGGGTATTTCACAGTATGTCCATGCGGCTGTTTTGAATGAGTTTTGACTACAGATAGCCTCTTCTCATTGTGAATGGTACTAAAAGACTAATGGTTTTCCTTCAATAGGAATTCTTGCTTTTGTGGATGCCTTATTTTCTTTCATTGTCTTTATCTTTCATTTATACCTCCAATAACTTAAAACAGGATATAACTTTTGGATTAGGGTTATTTAAAAATAATTTTTGATCAATCTGGGCTGTTCCTCTAGTAATAGTCACAGTAAGTGGATGGCTGATTTAATCTGTTGGAATCAACAATCGTTACTGCTGATCACAGAATAGATGTGCATTGTACACAATTATGCACACCAATAAACATACCTGGTGGTACTGAAGATATTTATTTTCGAAGGTTTAATATTTCTCCATTTTGTGTCGTAATTGTCGGAGAAAGTGCTTTCATTTCAAATGAGTACGAAATAAGGCACTGATTAGGTTCTTCAAGCTGTCAATTTTACTCAGGGATGTTAACCGGAATCAAGCATATAGAATCATTCTGAAACGTAATGAGGCTTTTTCTTGAACATACAGGGTGGCGATCGTCAGGGAAAACCTGGAATTGTCAGGGCATTTTGAGTTTTTGAAAAAGTCAGGGAATTCTCGCAACAGTCAGAGAGAAACTGGGATATGAATCTTCATTATTGTTCTACCATTTTGTTTATCCACCAGCCTTTCCTACACTTCACCAACTGAAACTAAGGTCCATTGCTTATGTGCATTCAATAAGCCCCATCAATTCGTGAAATATTCAGTTGTGAATCCGATGCACAATGTACCCCTTTTGTATATCCATATTGCAATATTTGCTTAGTTGTGTTAAAATTCATGATCACAATGTATTATGCTCAGCACAAGGAATCCGAGGCTATGTTCGGAAAATTTTAGTTTTATTTTAACTTCCGAAACTCAAGAGGTAGCTGGAGCACTCTTGCTTTTATTAAATACATGCTTGCAGTTTTAAAAATATGAGACGATGATTAGAAAATTTAAAGCTGCTGTGGAGAATTTACTTCAGCAGAAAAAATATTCCAATAATAGGTGACCTTTTGGTGATCGATCAGGGAAATACGTAAATCAATCAGGGAATTTAAAAATTGGATATCAGTAGCCACCCTGCTATAGTTTTGGTTCGGAATGAAACTATGTACGGCTTGACTTCAGTTTTGTATACAGAACGAGAGTAGAATTTTGATCGAAATATAACATTCTGGGACTGTTCTTCTGTTGAAAAGCTTCAGTTCTAATGGAGTGGTGGATGGACTTTTGGTTCGCACTCGTGGTTCAGGGACCATCTCAGGGAATTGACGTTTTTACTTGCACAGCAACAGCATAGACAAAGGGAATTCTCATAGTATACATTGGATTGCAAACAGTGCAACAATGGAACTATCGGAATATCATGACAGCAAACATGTTACATGTCTCAACAACAGGTGACTTACTAACCTCTAGAAAAAACAAAATATAATAATTTCAGAGATGGCAATGAGTGAAATATTTGAAATTAACACTGGAATCTTTGATATCTGAGAAATATGAGATATTTTAACAATTTCTATTGACTGAAAATTATTAATTACAAGATTAATATCACAATTTCAAGATATCATCCAATCATGTATCTTACCTGATTCAGAATAAATTTCATCTACTTCAAATATAAAATGTGCACTCTTCGCTCACTTGCGTCAGCCAGACTAAAAAAATTTTGGATCAATCTCTCATATATATGGAAATACTTTCTGAAAATTACTTGGTGTAGAAACTCCTACTTACTGTGAGTGAAAAGAGATTGACCTCGATAAGGTTTAATTGTAGCCTCTTTAAGTTTAACTTGAGTGTCAACTCTTCCCATCTTCCTCCAAAGTTCCCCACCTCTCCTCACCCCCCTGATTAGAGGGGTGGAGGAGAGGGATCCCCTTCTCACACCTGCCTCCCCACCCGCTGGGATTCCCCAATGGATTTGGTGGTCAGTCTTGTTGGGTTATAAACTGAAAGCGTGAGAGATTTTCCCAGGCGGATAAGAGTTACACATTCCACTCCTGATGACATTTCATGAATGACTGCACGGAAAGAAAATTTTTGCATCCTCCTCTATTTGTATTACTTTGCCTTAGCTTAGAAGTGAATAGTAAGCAGAATTGTGGGGTATTGGAGTAGCAGAAGAACGTGGTGCACTTCTGTGGTGGAGGGGAAAGGTAAAGTGGAGGGAGAGAAGTGAACGGACAAAGGGGACACGGATGAGAATGAGGCAGGAGAGCCAAACCACTTTGCCAAAAAGATAAAATTTTACTTCTAACTGCTACGTGCATGATACAAATTGTCAGCATGGAACTCGTTTAGACTTCACTGACAATGCATTATGGATCTTTGGACATCAACAGGTGAATGGCAATTAATTCTTACCCCCTGTAAATAATTCAACAAAATTGCAGGCATAATTGTTTTTGCCCTAAAATGCTAGAAAAATGAAAGAATGCATTTATGTATTTAGCCAAACTGATACATATTCACTTGAATCATCATCAGCATACAAGTATATTATGACACTGTCGTGAGCATCATTAATGTCTACCTCCCTTTCAATGTAGTCTTTTTTGGTATTCCTACCGTTCTCACACACCCTTTGACAGGACAGTTTCATCCAGAGAGAGAAAATAAAATTAAGGAGGTGAAGAGCTCTGAAAAGAACGGTGGCAAAAATTGCAAGGATCTCCAGAACACCATAAAACGCAAGGCAGAGGAACAAGGCCCACACACAAGACTGATTGGCAAGGGGTTTTGCTTCAATGCCTTGCTTAACCCACACACCTCCCTATCATGTGCAAAGCATGGTAGTACATACAAACAACGCAATAAACTGGACGAAAGGTAGCAGTGACTCATAGAATTTACTGAGGCATTGAGGTTGGCAGCAACTAGTAAAGGTGGGCTCACTGACGCTCAACTTACAATCTTTATCCTCTACCAGGAAGGATTTTAAAGCTTCTGAGGTCCAAATCCTTAACTCATCCACAGCAACAGGAGCTTTTTCAATTGAAATTTGATCTATTACTACTCACCAAAACTTATTCCACAATCTAAAGCTGTAGAGGTTGTAATTGAATAATCATGTAACTATAATGTACTCAAAATGTAAATTTATTTCTTGAAATTTATTATAACAATAATATTACAACTCAATATTTATAAACATTGATCATAAATCAATCTTCATTTAGTTCACTTTGATTACATTCTTTTAATGGCTCAGACTCCACTTCCTCATCCTGAGAACATGGTCTTTCATTTTTTATGACATTGTTGCTTGCTGGTCTCAAGGCCAGCATCCTCACTTCATATAAACATCGAGGGAATTTCCTCTGTCTATGATTTATAATAATCTTGAGACCTGCTTGATGAAGTAATGACTTAAATGCCTGAAATTAAATTTTTAATTTAGTACATCATATGGTATTCCATAATGACTGCATCTCGTAAATATCTAAGAAAGTGATCAATGTGTACAGACAGTAATAATAGCTGAAGCAGGAGCTTAGTGGAGACTTTCATGTGCTTTAATAGCATGCAGGTGACCTTCCACTTTTCCATAGACAATTAAGGCTGTAAGCCACAAGCATCTCGTCTCAGCCAAAGTGCATGGCAAGGTATTCTGCAGATGAGCTGAATGCTTCCTCCATGCCATCATCCTCAAGAAGGCAGGGAAGGTCAGCCGCAACTCATGTGTGTACAAGTTACACTATTGGCTGGTTGATCAACTTGTATTACATTACTCTTGCAAGTCTTACATGACTCAAATTTTATGGTTTCACTTCCATTTCCACAAATTTTCAGAGTTAAGTCTGCAATTTACACAGAATGCAAAAATGTATGTACCACATTTCTAAGTCTATAACCAAGGGGGCTTGGAAAATGATTCCTGAGGTGAATGATTAATTATAGCATAAAAATGAACAATGCCAGCATATTTTCCTAAACAAACACAAGTGATACAAATTCTTACCTATGGCTAAAGATCCATGAGACATTTACCACAGCAGATATTTCAGATGCAAGACTCGGAGGATTAATCCTAAATTAATCTAACGAAAAATCATTTGGAGAGAAGACTCTACTTACTGCCTCAAAAGCAGTGGATGGAGAAGAATCTTAGTGGGGGGGGGGGGAAAAAGGTAGTTATAGGACAAAATATTAGGTTCAAAAAAACAAAGGGAGACAAATTGGATTATTGAAAGGGAAGAGAAAGGAAAGCAGATGTGCATAAAAATAAACACAAATGATGAAAAATCCACTAGGGTTAGTCATAAAATACAATGAACCTAATGGTTCTCTCTCACACACACTGAGTTTGCAAGGATTTTTCCTGCATCTGAGCGATTAGATGAGTCCAAACATAAAGCAAATGTGAAAATTACACACTCCCTTAGTCGTTAAGTGGTGACCCTCATAACAAAAGATGTAGATCCATTGTGACCAGTTTGATATCTTACATCATTGTAAATTCAAAAATGCATGCTACAGCAAACTACTGTATTAGTCAAAATAGTGTCAAATAGTCAATGGAGTGTGTGCACATACAGCTCAGAAACTTGGACCTTAAGAAAAGCAGAAAGGAGCAGATTTGAGGTATTTGAAATGTGGTGTGGGAGAAGAATGCTAAAGATTCCAAGGACAGAGAGAGTTACAAACATTGAGGTTCAGGAAAGAGTTGGGGAGGGGCAAACATTGGTAGGTTCTATCTCAAGGAGAGAAGGATGGATTGGACATCTGTTACAGCACTCTAATTGGATGCTGATTTGGAATGGTGGAGGGAAGTGCAGGAAGAGGAAGACGTAGGCAGGAATTCCTGTATAGGATTGGAGGAGGGAGGAGAGATGCAGAAATAAGAAGATTTGCTCAGGAAAGAAAGATTTGAATGCCAACCAACTTTAGCGCTGAGGAGAAGAAGAAGAGACGATAATGCCACCCACCTACTTTTTAGTCAAACTTTTGGAAAAAAATTTAAAAAATAAAAGTTTTTTTAATACCCCAGCAAGAAAATGAAATACTCAACTACCCCAAAGCAGAACATAAGAGTGACGGCACGACATTGTCGCAGAACGAAAATGATGGCTGCAGAAATATATCATGTACACTGAAAAAAATATTGGAACGCTATTTACTAAGGTCAATAAAAACAAAGAATTGATCATGTGTGAATAGCTCACTTATTCACCTAAAAAACCTCTATGATTAATTTGTTACCAAAACACCCAAACTCAGGGGATCTATGGGAGGGGAGGGGCTAGAGCCCCCCCCCCCGTAGGGTCGAAACTTACACAAGATAAAATCGAAATTATTGGAGGTACCACTTAGTACAATGGGGTATTCCCTTCAGTTGGCCCCCGTCTTGGACCAAACCTAGATCCGCCACTGCCCACACTCACAGTAAGTTTTTCGTCTTAGCATCAACCGTTGCAGAAAGATAAAACATTCGGCTTTGGGGCTCAACTACCTTCACCTTTTCAATGCACATACACAATGAAATGTTGATGTTTAATTTTGCAGTACCCAAAAATAGCACCCCCATCATGTCTGATATTCAGTCGAAAAAGAGGGCTTATAATCAGACAAATACCAACATTTTTGGGGAGGGCTGGCGAGAGGGGAGAAGAGATATAAGGCAAGGAGAGATGGCAACCCTCATGATGTTCAGCATATATCTTGCTCAAAAACCAAAATAAGCACAACTTCAAAATTAATTGGCGTTTCTTGTCCTTAAAAATCAATCAACAAATCCAATGAGAGAATTGTAAAGAGCTGGGTGAAGCTTTTCTCTCATATTTAGACAGTGAATGAAAGTACAAATAGTGAACAATGATATAGAAGTGCCATCCACATGGATTTCTGCCATGGCTCACAAATTCCTGAGTAACCTATCTTATGCCTACCTTTGAATTGAGAGCTTGGATCAGATTAGTGTGCTTCGTTATTAGAAAAAAATTAATCCATTTAAGTGAAGAAAAGGGATTTTGAAGGACTAACAAATTAAGTGTGCATAATCCTGCCCAGAGATGGGTAAATTACCATAATTTTTATTTGAGCTAAATTTATGTGGTAAACTATGGTTATTTTTTAAAAATACCATAATTTTCTGGTAAATTTTAAATTTCTGCAATTAATAACTTTTAGAGGATTTAATAGGAAAGCCTTGAGCAAATGCAAGGGGTTAAGGGCATCTTAACCATTACTATTGATACATGAACGTATTAGGAATGGGGAGAAATTCAACACAAAGATGGTAGCCCACATGAAATTTGGCGATCAATTGTATGTATGAGAAACTTTCATTCAAACCCTTATAATGATAGCCCCACAAATGAGTTGAACGTTCCATAATTTATAATTAAGATACTGTGAAATATATTTACATGACTTAGAATAATATATTTGGAATATATGAGTATGAATATACCGGAGACGGAGGTGAATATTAAAATTACGGTGATTTTCAGGGGCAGCAGTACATTATATAAAATATCTCCATTCTTCACAAATATTACTGCAGCAAATTTAAGAATAGCCCATCTGTAATTCTGCCTTATCCATTACCTGCATTGGTCTTGTCACCGATGAATCCTGGTCATCCTTTTCTACATCACCTCCAGACACATTTTCTTTGACTATTATCACTCCATTAGTACACAACCCTTTCCTAGAAGAATGAGGGGTTAAATGTTACACAACTCAAAAACAAGACCTCCTATAGTCAATCATCAACTAATGTATCCTAAGAGGCTGTTACAGCTGTTGATTTACAAGAAGCAAATGGTAACCTAATAGAATGACTAAGGTTTACAATATATCAAAGTAAAAATTACAAAAATACACTTCAATCCCAAATGACCAATATTCTGTGAATGCACATGCATTCATTACGCTACATTTGCTTCAGCACTAGCGTCCACTTGTTACTGGTCACTTAAATGATAACAGAAACTATTAATGTGAACACATTGAGAGCATGTAAGATATTGTCACTTCCCAATTTCTAAAATTTTCTAAGCAGCTATATATGCAAATACCTAACTGCTGTCACTCGTATGAAACGCCAGCTATCTACTTAGTTATGCATGTGTAACCCATTAGTGACACCTGCACTCAAGGTGAAAAGTGAGGTAATTTATTAAATTCATAACTTCATAAGTTTAGATTTTAATACACAATTAACTATTTTTTGCATAAAAATTAATGGTAAATCTCCGTTTGTGTCGCACACTTCAGAAAAATTTCTCATTTAGCATCATTCTGTTGTCAAAAATACAAGCACCAATTTTTTAATGCTTAACATCATAGCATCCTTCATAGAGGGAGTAAAGATATCAGGCTATCCATCACATTTGATGTCCTCTGTTTGCTTAGTTTCCAGATGGTGTTCCACTATGACCAGCAGACACTGACAGGGATGCCACTGGCAATGCCAGCATTAGACAATGGTCTCATGTTGGCATTGCCTGCACTTCCCCTCTAAGTTCTTACCCAAACAGAACCATCTCTATCACTTGCGCCCATAATGTTTAATGCGATAAAAACTTCACACAAGCGCTATCGTAAAAGTCGATGCTGGGAGCATTAAATTGTTAGAATAGATTTGAAAGGAAATTTGGTACTCAGTTTTCTAGAGCTTAAAACATGCAGGTTCGCTGTGGAAAAATTGATTAATAATATAAAAATATCAAACATTTTCGTCGCATGCAATGATATAACGTTCTATTAGCGACAAAATCAAAATCTTCCAGTGGCCTGACCCATAGTGGTAGAAAGTAAAATACGCATCAGTAACAGAGATCAAATCATAAAAGATATTTTAAACACTCAGCTATAGGTGAGTTGTATCTAAATGAAAATTTTCCACAGGGAGATAACCAGCTACATGGAGTAATTGACTTCACTCACTTGCAAGATTGGAAAAACTTCACGAAGTCTTCATCAGTGAGGTGCCCCAAGACCCACTGACACCATATCACGTCATATTTCTCGCTTTCAGGTTCAAAACTCTGCAAACCTGAAAAGGGACTCAGTATTAGAGATTAATTTAACAAGAAAAACATATCTGAAAAATAATCTAGCAACTACCGATGGGGTAGTAAGTGCCGATCCCTGAGCAACTTGCTAAGGACTTCTTCGCTTCATCTAAAAAGTGAGGATTTTGTTCCACGAGGTCAACAGTTTCGAAATGCTTCTGTAAAAGATTCTTTGTTATTCTCCCTATCCCTGCTCCACAATCTAATGCAGTCCGTTTACCCGGCGGGTCAGGCCACTGAAAGAATTAAAAGTTACTAATAGAACAATATATTGTTGCATACAACGGACACACTCAATATCCTTACTTTATAGATCAATTTTAGAAACTTTTCTGAGCCAGCAATATCTGTGTGAGATATCACCCCAAATCCTCCAAGCATTCCGTCCACTGTCGGCGGAACCTTTTCCCAATACTGTGCTGCTTTCGAATAAAATGTACCATCTTTATTATCAAGTCGGCATATTTCTTTATCTAAATCTTCTGAATTCGCTTCCATTTCAAAGGCGGAAGTAAAATGTACTGAATACAATGTGAAAAATGTCTCTAATACCAAATTGTCACAAGTCTACGCCCATGTGTACCCAGCACTTCAGTAGTTCGTTTTCGGAAGGCGCCATTTGTATCGTCTGAAATATCGAACGTCAGTTGTCAAAATAGAATGAAAACAAACAAAAGAGCATTCTCACTCGCAGAGTAACTAATGAGTTGGTTCCAACATGGCAGATAGATCGAACGCTGAGAAGTTGGCTGCTGGAAGAAGAAAAGTATGTTGAATCACAGTTGAAAATCGATTGCTCATCTTAGGTGTAATTAATGCTCTGAAATTTTCCCCTGCCTGCTGTTGGGCAATTATGCATTCGTAGTGTATCTTACTTAATCATTCTCTTTAAGATGAAATTGCAATTGTTTATTCTTTGACAGCTCAAGGAATTCCAACAGAAATGTAAAGAAAGATCCCCAGTTCAAAATAAAAAGAGCCGGGAAGTAGATGGCAAAAATGAATTGAGTGAACGATCGACTACCCTAGGTACTATTCGCCCAAATGAAACGGTATCAGCTAGTGACCATTTTGATGGGAGACCTAGTTCTTTAACGAACTCCGATGTTGCGTCGGAGGTAACTCGAAGCAGGGACACACTTATTATGATTGAAGGTAAACCTGAGCAATTGCAAGCGAGTGGACTCCAGCCAGCCTTAAGTAATGTGAGTAAAATTTATGATATTTAGTCAATGTTAAAATTTACAATAACACTGGAATCCTTGGCTCGTTAACAGCTTACTAATTTTAATGCTGCTGCTTACTAACATAAAGTGTGAAGATATCATCGTCAAAGATTGCGAATGAATATCGTGCTATTTGTTATTAGCAAATAAACGAGAATGGAAGTTGTGAAGAGGCTGACAGAAATGCCGACTCCCATCCTTCATCGTCACCGGAGAAATCCAGTACGGAAGCTCTGCGTCAGCTCTCCATGCAGATGGATGGTCTGGTTGCAGATTCTTTGCTCCTCGAGGCAGATGCTGGCACTTCATCGCTTCCACGTAGTCATAGAGTAGAAATGGACGTGGAACTACTAAATAGAAATCAGGAGCTCGCTGGCCTTTTGGAAGAAGAGAAAAGACAAGCTGATGCTTTAAAAGTGCAATTAAAAGAATGTGTAAGTCAGAAGACGCTAATTTTGTCGTCGAACTTTCTAAAATTATTTTGAGATAGCTGAATCTGTTTTGTGGAGATGAAATTGTAGCCATTCAGTGTGAGATTTTATGAAATGAGAATAAGCGTAGGTGTTTTTCTGTGAAATTGCTGATACATTAAAGTTACATTGCACTGATTGGTACCCAGAGGGCTGCTGGTGCTAATAGGTAAATCATGCTGTATAGGTACTCTCAGATTCTTTGCTCCTTGAGGCAGATGCTGGCACTTCATCGCTTCCACGTAGTCATAGAGTAGAAATGGACATGTTTTAATGTGTATTTGTTGGACAGGTGTCGTGATCCATGTCCATGCATTCCTTCTTTCATTTCAACTCTAAATATTGGAGGTCAATCCAGGGTAACTTACTGTTAAATGACGAGATGAAAAACATGACAAGGATTGTACCTCATGCAGCTTATATAACATTGAGTAATCTCATTAAACTAATTAAAAAGTGATTAACCTGATGGATAACTCACATTATTGTCCTCCTGGTATCAAAATAAAGCATGGGTCTCTAAATATTATTAACCTGTTAATTTTTATAAGTACTTAGGTATTGATGATTAGGAAAAATTATGATATTGTATCTTTTGTGAGGTAGTAAACTATAATATCTAACAGTCATTTTGAAACCTTTGTAGGAATTCAAATAATTATATTCGTAGAGATGAAATTCTCGACTTAAGTGGATGTTGTGTATGTCTTGATAACAATTTTTATTTTGCAATAAGCAAGCAAATGCATGGTTTCATCAGTTGGTATTGCATTTCAGCAATAGAGTATTTACATGCTTTCCTTCATGCAACTTATTTATGCCATTATTCTTCTTAGTTTTTACCTCTTGAAAAAACCAATTGCTAGGTTTCATATATGTAATTCCTTTATATATGAGTTCTGCCATAATTTTCATGATATTCTCAATAGACCAGCATCTGTAAACTGATTAAGTATTGATACTGTGCAACTCATTCCTATGATTACTTACTGCTCTTTAGAAATGCATTATTGTTTTCATTTGTATGGTTCCAGCTATTCCACTTCACTAGTGTGTTTTAGGGGTTGTTTTTTCACCAAACATGCATTCCATTATGTTATGTGGAAGTGTGAGGATCAGTATGTATGTTGATGGGTGTAAATTGGTCAAACATATTCAAGTCGAGTATTTGACTTTAAAAAGAAAGGCTGGCATGTAAATTGTGCTGTAAGTAGTGATTTGCGCTTAAAACTTCTGAACACATGGTTTTGAATTTAGATACTTGGAGCTTACTTTTGTAACTTAATGTCAAATATTCAATAAGTATCTTGCAGAAAAAAATCATTGTGAACCCTTCCTTGAGAAAGTCTTTTTGTGCATTTTTCCATTGAGTTAAGCACACTTGAATTAGAAGTGTGTAATCTTCCTGCTTATGATCATAAAATAATTATTCCTCCTTTCCCGATATGCCAATCCCCACTCTGCCCAAAGAAATGAACTTATGTCTTTTTATACAATTACCTGGGCTTGTTTCATGCCACTCAGGATAGCATTGTGTATAAAGGGAGAAACAGAGAATTCTTGGTTAGAAAAATTTATGAATACTACAGTGTTTCATTATATAAATGCTCCTGCAGAAAATAGTTTTGTCTTTTAGCATCTTGTATCTAGCAGTTGTCTCTTGATTGTTGTTGGTTCAAATACATGCAGTGTTTCAATGATATGACCATTTTAGCTGGGTACAGTTGACAACAGTTTTCAATTAGTATTCAGTTGACCACTGTTTTGCGTCTTTTCCAGGATGTATGAAGTCTGTTTGAAAAAATAACTTGAATTTGTTTATTGCATATAAATTTATAGTCCTAGCAAAGTGCTGATTTTTTCACGACTTCTCAAGTAACCATGGTTTACCATTTGTTAAAATCTTGTTTTGTTTCTGAAATATACCTCTTTTAGTGGGGGGTTTTAGTCACCGTAGTGAACTTTGCAATGGCCGAGGTTTGGGATCAACGTTGCAAGATGAAATTTTGCGTGTATCTTTGGAAATCCTTTATGGAAACCTTTGAATATTTGAAGAAGGCTAACAGAGACATTGCTGTTAGTGTGACATAGTATTATGAATGGTTTACCCTATTGAAAATTTGGTCGTCAGTTAGTTCAGTATGACCTTGGACCAGGAAGGCCTTTGATGTCAACTGATGGGACATATACAGTGTTATGAATGGTTTATACGATTCAAAATTGGTTGTCAGTCTGTTCACATTGACTCTTGATCAGGAATGCCTTCAACGTTAACTGATGGCACAATCACTCAGAATTTGTTGCATGCCAACCATCGTGGCTGCCAGAAATCTTGAGATCTGTAAATCTTTATCAGGTGATATCGTGACATTTTGACTGAAAATTTGAATATTCATGGGTTTTCAGCAAAGTTTGTTCTTCGTTTGCTAGCAACCAAGTAGAATGTCCTTCTTCGACCACGACAATGTGCCCAACACTCATTGTAAATTCGTGAGTTTTGTGCAAAAAATCAAATGACTGACCTATCTCAGCCTCTCTACACACCTGACTTTCCTCCATGTGACTTTCTTAACTTTCCCTTCTTTGAAGCAATGCTTCAAAGACATTTTTCTGATGCCATTAACGGCAGTGAGAGAATTTGGCAAGAAGGAAAGTAGTATCCGGGGAAGTATTCCAGGACTATGGAGAAGTGAAAACATGCCTGGAATAAGTGTATCTGTAGTACGGAGAGTAATTAGAAGGATATAAGGATCAATAAGTTTTAAAGTACTCTAATTTTAATTTTTTACGAAATGCCCCAATATTTTTTTAACAAACCTTCAGGTCTTCAAATTTTCCGGTCAAAGTGGTATGTGTGGGATTTTCACTGTTTTATGTTGGTACTTAAGAGGTGGCTTTCTCATCATAGAATGGGAGTCATCCCCTGAGCTTCTCTATATTATACACCAGGGTTGAAATTCGCTATGAAAAAATCATTTGACTTGACCGGGATTCGAACCCGGATCTCCCAATTGCCGGTCAGGTGTGTTAGCCAGTTACACCACCAAGCCATCTTCCTTCATGGCAAATTTCGAGGGGGGTTTATGCGAACTAGATGTTCAGGCCTCAGGTCTACATTATAGCACATGAGACGAAGTCGTGCTTACAAAGCCACTGTCGCGGTGGATAAACCCAACATTGTCGTTATTAAAACGATGAAATTGACAAAAATTGGGAGATCCGGGTTCGAATCCCAGTCAAGTCAAATGATTTTTTCATAGCGAATTTCAACCCTGGTGTATATTGCACCCGTGCGAGTGACTTCGTACCACATCATTTGTTACATGCAATGTTTGGAAATTTCTCTATATTACATTTATAAGCTTTTATGTGCTAAATTTATATTGCTGAAGGGTGTTTAATATTTCTGAATTTGGGGATGTCATAACTGTAGCCCACTTTATTTTTCATGTAGGTATCAATGTTGTTATATATTAGTGTACTTTGTTAAGGTACCTTATATAATTTTTTTAGAAACATCTTTTTTCTTTTAATCTAGAAATCAAGACTTAATCAACTAGAATCCGAGAAGGAATCTTGGGTATCAGATAGCAATATAAGGCTAGAGCGAGAAATGCGCCCTCTTCGTGAACAGTTGCAGTTGCATGTTCAAACGGTTGGCGTTCTTGTTGGGGAGAAAACCGAACTTTCTGCTGCATTGTCAAGATCACAAGTTGTTGCTCGTCAAAAAACAGGTAAGTTTCCATTTTCTTTAAAGTAAACTATACATAGTCAATAGGTGTAAGGCCATTGTGATTTGTGTGGGTAAATTAAATCTTACCGGGCATGAAGGCATGAAAAATTAACATGTTTGACGAGGAGTGCTTGCTCATATTCCTGGCATGACTTAAGATTCTTTGCTAGGTCTAAAGCCCATTAAGTCTCTCTTCTTTGGTTGTCTGGGCTGTTTCGTGGTGTCATCATAAGACTTATTTAAATACAAGCATGTGTTGAGGGAAGAAGCTAGCTTATGTATTTCCAGCCAATATTTGCTAGGTTATGTAAAATTAAGAAATTCCTGAAAAAATCAGCAATCAGCAAGGGCTCTGTAAGGTGTATAGGAAGGAGAAACTGTTATGTGCTGGGATGCACTTACTGGCTTAACCCTCTTACTGCCATATTAAAGAAGAATGAGGGGGTTCGAGTTGGTGTGGTGGTTAGAGTACTCGCCTACCACACGGGCGGCCAGGGTTCAAATCCCTGCAGTGGCGGATGTTTTTCAGAGGAACTCGATCCCTACTTGAGTGTCTTGTGGAGGGCACTTCAAGTGGAGTACTCCGTCTGTCGGATGAGACGTTAAGCCGTGGTCCCCTTGGCGCCTTTCGTTAAGAGCAGGCTAATGCCGACGCCGGGTTTCTATCCACCCTTCCTCCCTTACCTATCCCATATGGCGCAAATGACCTTAGCCGTCGGTCGCCTCCCCAAAAATCCAATCCAATACTAAAGAAGAATGAGATTTTAATGGAAGAGAGTTTAAGAAAATGGATTGTAGGACTAGTAGGTTTTTCAAATATAATAATTGAGCTAACATGTGGCCGTGGGGTAAATCAGATGCCTATCCCATGAGCTGGATTGCCTCAAATTGTCTATCATTATATTATTTTTGTATTTGCTCTTGAAACTGTTAAGTTGTCCTGTCTATGATCCATAATAGAATAGAGTAAGCAGTTAAATGTTGATAGTTCGAAAATGTCATTTTTATCCTCTTGACAGAGCTTGTGGAAGAATTGCAAACAAAACTAAGAGACTCTCAGGTTCGTCTCACTGAGTTAGCCCGTGAGTTATCTGCAGCAAATGAAGACCGTGGAGTGCTGAAACAACAAGCATTAAAATATGAAGATGAAGTAGCAAAATATTTGGCAAAACTGAATGAGATGAGGTATAAAAATTGAGTATGTACAGTTCTTTCTTTATCTCTAATATTTCAGATTTTAATAATTTTATTTTATCATCAGTTTACAGCTAGAGGAGCGAGGACAAGAAGTTTCAGAGGCCCGCCAGAAATTAAGTGTTCGTTCTAATGAAGCTGTTTCTTTGCAAAAGGATCTTGAGGATGTGAAGTCCAAGTTGTTACTTTCCCGTCTTAGACTTCGCCAGGTAAGATGCTAATATGTATGCTTTCTGATCAAGTATTGGAATCAAAAGAAGCAGAAGGCTAACTCGTTAGAACAATGAGGTGCACAGAGAAAATGAGGCAATGACTGTAGAACATCAAGGGGGATCAAATTGATCTTAGAAGTCCATAGAGGATTGTCATTGTTTCAGAACTTGAAAACTTAGATCTACTGAAGAACGAATCTTAAGCATGTGAAAAGGAAACTTGTCCAAATTTTTTATTGAAATTGTAGTAAACAGTCATCTTCCAAAACTGTCTCTCAATGAGAGTCAATAAAAAAAATGATTTCCTCCTCTTGTGAAAGTTTCCTGTCTTGTAAATGGTATTTTGAAGTTGTGGTGAAAGCTTCCGCAGGGTGGTCTTGATACATGATGACTTTCAGGATAGCTTCTATGTTGTGTCAATTTTATGATGACAGTTTTGCGAGCATTCCAGCCGGCTTCTTCAGGTCTAAAGTGCTCACGATGCATTTTGGCTGCAATATATAGTCTGGTGGAGGGTCAAGTGCGATGTTCTCCTCGCCTTTCTTTCCATCTTTTCCCATGTGTTTTGGAAGACATGCTTCCAATTGGTGGATAGCATGTAACCATCTTCTCTATTGACATTATTCCACATGTTGGATATTTCAATGGCCTCCCTTACTAATCTGGGGGAGTACCGTGGCTCCTTTGCAATAATTTCATAATTACTTAGATCTACTGAAGAAGGAATCTTAAGCATGTGAAAGGGAAACTTGTCCAAATTTTTGATTGAAATTATAGTAAGCAGTAATCCTCCAAAAGAGTCTCAATGGGAGGCAATTAAGAAAATAAAAAAAATTATTTCCTCCTCATCGTAAATTTTCCTGTATTGTAAATGGTATTTTGAAATTGTTGTTCATTGCCTATGAAAGTTTTCTTTTCCTATTTCATGATGTGACTACTACTTAACATTTGGTGTGAAATTTATACCAAGGTTCAGCTCATGACTAAGTTTTTATTTCCTTGTGCATTAAAGAAACGTTTTGCTCAAAACCACCCCTACCATAATGGTATGTGAGCCATAATGGAAGCTGGAATAATATATATTTCAAATAGAAATTGACCATTTCTAATATATATTTGGTAGTCAAGAGTTTGAGTAATTCATTGATGTGATAAACATAAATTTCTCAAGTTACAACATCCTACACAGGCTGTCTTACATGCTGTCAGTTGTCTAAGGACATGCACTTGAAATTTTTTCTTAGCTATTAATTTGTCTCATAGATTAATGTATAAGAATTATTTTTATAGCTTACTGGTTCATCGGAGAGTGTGGAAGATGAATATTTTGATCAAAATGGGAAGGATGAGGCTGCCGAGTCGTGGCATCAGCATCGAATTCATCTTGAACGCCAGAATGAAGATCTGAAAAAAGCCGCTCAAGAGGCAATTGAAGAGAGGGAAGAAGCAGGTCGCCGTTTTCAAACTTACATTCATACCCTGAATGGCCAAATGGAAGTTCTTGCGAAAAAGGTACCTACATTCATTTGGCCCCTGTGGAGTTTACTACATGTTTCTTTTTCTTTTATCAAATGAAATGTTATTGTCTCCTCGCAGAATTTTATTAGTATCAGGTAGGTTTAATGAAGTTATTTTCAAGTGCAGAATAAGTGTACCTTGGGTTAATACTGAAATCCTAGAAGGTAGGATTCATTGAGACCAATAATTGGTGTGAAAAGCATTGACTCAGTTAGCGTTGCTTTGCATTGTCCTGTCCAAATTTTTATACCATTTTGACATCATTAAAGCTCACACTTTACATTAGCACTCTCCAGAACTTTCATCACCTTTAATAAAAATTTGTAGTGATTGCTTCACCCAGTACGGAAAGCATCAGAAACTGCAGTAGCCCTCTCTGCCGCAATAGTCCTCAAAGGTGACTCTTTGTTCAAAATTCTACCCTTTTTTCTTCATTTCCTCTGGTAGCCTTTGTTTTTATTACAGCCACAGGACTTCAGGACATTCTGTTGTAGACAAAGGGCCACAAATTTCTGTGGAAGTCCTTATTTTCAGGACAAAGCATTAACATGGTCAGAAAAATAAGGCATTTCTTCAAGAACAATTATCTAATAACCACATGTGGTGTTGTGAAAGAAAGCCCCTTTGATTGAAAATGGAGATTTAATGGGTAAGAGATGCAAGTATTGGCAAGTTGTGAATGTGCAGACCTCAATCACTACTTCCTAAGACACTTTTCTGTTGAAAAAAATTTGTAATAACCTAAAACAACAACACCCACCCCACCCCCCTCGAAATTCGCCTTGAAGGAAGATGGCTTGGTGGTGTAACTGGCTTACACACCTGACTGGCAATTGGGAGATCCGGGTTCGAATCCCGGTCAAGTCAAATGATTTTTTCATAGCGAATTTCAACCCTGGTCTAAAACAACTTGTCAAACATCACCTATTTCATGCTGCATTAGTTGCAAAATCTTGGTAGGGCATCATTGATTGTAGCATTATTCCTCATGTAATTTTATGATTTGATTTGGGTTGTTTCAATTAGCAATCGAATTTCCCTGTAGTTTTAGTCAGTGACTGGGTGTGTTGGGACAATGTACTGCGGTATATTTGAGTAAAATGGAGGAATTTGTGTATCCCTTATTGCTAAAGGAAGAAAAATGTCTTAAGAATGCAGTCACTGCGAAAGGTTACACAGCTAGATCTTTCTTTGTACTGTATTATATGTATTAATTTTTCCTCCTTATCTTTGACATGCATGGTATTTTGTTGTTGTAATACTTTAGGACTCTGATAAAGGTTATGTATCAGCCTTGTAGTTGGAGCTGGCAGAGAATATTGGTCTGTTCCCCTCTGCTAGCTTGTTGAAAATTCATCTGATTTTGCAACAAGCAGATCTACAAGTAGGAATCAATATGCTTTCTGATAGTTAGCTCTTGACATCACTTAATTAGATAATCAGAGTCCTCTTACTCTAATTTGGGATAACTTTTTGTATTCTTCCATTTAGGTATGGTGAGTTTCTCGGGAAATATGTGGGCTGGCTACTGACTGTCTTTTTACATTCTGAGAGTCTAGATTTCAAATGTGGATGATATTTCAGAAGGTCATGTTCTGAATAAATATGTGAACCCCAGGCTAATCCTGGTAAAATTTGTTGGTATTCAAAGTAAATACTGTGAAAGAATCTCACATCCATGCTTTGTTTATGTATGTTATGTTTCAAGTATATTCTGAGAACACTTCCTTATTTCAACAACTTTCATCCCTTAGGTTGAAACACTTACAGCTGAAAATAATATCCTTGCCGGAAGAGAGCAATCCCTTGTTAATCATCTCTCTGAACTAGAAAAACAGTTGCAGAAATTAACAAATAAGGCCAACAAGGATGAAGAAGAAGCCTCCTCAGATTACAGGATATCATTAGAAAAGAAATGCATATCATTGCAAGAACAGCTTGATGACAAGGTGTGTTAATAGATGTGACATGGAACATTAGGCGTTTCCTTTCCTTTTAATAAAGTTCAATTTGTGATTTTAAAATTAAATGTGCTGTTTTGTATTTTGAGTGTGTAGCTTTAGCTGTTACAAAAACTTTGGTCAATTTTGTGGGAAACATAAATGCTTATCAATCAGACTGTTATGGTTGTATGTATTTTCTTAACTTGGTGGAATCTAGTGATTGTACCATATTGATTTGAACTGATTGAACCTATGTTTTATTTATGTAGATTTCAGAAGTAGAGTTACTTGAACATAAACTGAAGACACTCGAGAGCCAACTACAGCAGCCATTGGATGAAGTAGAGGGGAGAAGCAGTAAATCTGATGATAAAGTTGATAATGATGAACCAAAGCATGATGATGTGCAAATACAAATGTTAATGGCTGCGATGGAGAGTGATAAAGTGGCTGCATCTCGTGCAGTTGAACAGAATCTGACATTAAAGGCACAATTGGCTGAACTTCAAGATGCATTTGTGAAATTGGTAAATAATTCATAACTTGATGTGATTATAGTGTTAATGTTTCTTTTGAAAAATGTTCAGATATGTACGTCTTGATCTGTGCTGGACAGTACAGTTGCCCTTAATGAACCTATTGTTGGCAGATCCAAAGTTGTCTATCTGATTCTTAAGTTACAAAAAATAAATTTTATGATTAAGCCATTTATTATTAGACCAATCTTATTATGTTAAATTTGTCATAAAGCAGAGTGATCAGCTTTTGGACCTCCAAATCCCTGTTATTCCAAGATTTTTTTTGACATGGAATTCCAAACTTTGATGTAAGTATATCCTGTCAGATGTGTGAATATTAACAAATATTTCTCTTTCATTTTCAATGTTATGCAGAGCAATGACAAGTTGGTACTGACTGAGAAACTCAACAATTCCCAGTATTTAAATAAGGATCAGGCAGAAAGATTATCAAAATTGGAGGAGCAATTTCAAAAGATAAGGTGGGTGCTGATATTGCTCTATGTATTTAAAATATTGGACTCCATTAGTTTCTATGTCAATTTATGAAAAATTGGAATAAATTAAAGAATTTTTCTTCTGGAAGTCATTAAATATTTTGCTTGGGCTTTGGTTGCATGTCAGTGGGAGCAAGGTAATTGATGTATTGGAATAAAAGTGATTAGTTTGAATGTTTGCTCAATTGTTATTTTTATTTCCTTGTTCAGAACTAAACAAGAGGTGGAAACTGACCAAAATGAAAAACACATATCAGAGCTCAAGTCTAAAATCAATTCACTGGAGAAGGAAAGAGATCATTTGTCTCAGGAACTTAAATTAAATGAGGGAGAAGAAAAGAGGAATGAAATCACTTCCCTGCCACAGGATCATTGCAATGACCTAGGTAAGATATCACTACGGAAAATTTTAGCAGAATTTGTTCTCAAGAATATCAGTTAACTCTTGCACAAATGTTGTTTTTAATGTGAATGTTTCACGTTTCAAGTTTAATGTGAATAATTCACGTTTCAAGGATATGAATATAATTTCCAAAAATACTTTTTGTCAGGTTTTAAATATAACTCTAGGTTTCTGGAGGAACAGTCCACATCTCTCTCCTGTTGGGGTGTGTAAAGTTTTTCTGTCAATAAAAATGATAACATAGTAATATCCTCCATTTACTTTATTATGGACCATGGTGATAAATTTTAATGTGAATAATACTTGGTTATTGTTTTTATAAATTGTGATGTGGTTTTACAAAGTTAAGCCTGAATCAGTCTTATTTAGTTTGTGTGTGTTTCCTATTGTATTAGTGTTGTATAACCACGGAGTTTGGTATTGTGGTATCACCATTACTCTAAGGTATTACTCAGTTAAATAGGGGAGGAGTAAATATGTTTTGAAGTTTTACCAATGTTTTATGGGTATGTTGCATGCAGCATCTAACCTTACAGAGGTCTTCTTTCACAACAATGTTATTGATTGATCACACTGTGATGGCTATCTGAAACTGGTGTTTCCTAATAAATTTCCCTCTAGCTTCCTCCGATATCAGTTGTTTGAGAGAACAACCATGTGTGGTGGAAACCTATGAAGTATGGAGTATTCTGTGAAGATACACTTGAAAACCTTAAAGTTAATTATCTGCTGGTGATGTGAAATTTTTGAGTAGTGACTATTCCAAGTTGAAAGGTTTTTGTGACTGGGGGGATAAATGCTGTAATTTCTTTTATTAGCTGGACTAAAGGAGAACTTCTAGCAAGGTACACTCCATTGATTGCCTTGTGTACTTTATTTAGGTCTGCCCAGCATAAAAAATCAGGTAGCCATATCCACAATAAGTTATCCCTTATCTATTTCAACAAGTGAGAAATTTCGGTTTACTTTGAGTTAATTATCACCTCTCAAGCATCTGCTCGTCATCAGCTGTATTCAGTCTGAAAATTGGTTTCCTACAGCTCTCTACCACACACTCCTTTCTATATACTATTTTTTATATGTTCATGTCTTCATTTAACCTTTATCTTCCGAGCGTGTCTCTCCCGCACAAAAATTGTCCCCCTAGACTGCCGAGCGTGTTCGTTTGGGACATTGATGGACATTTAAAAAACATTTAAAAAACCCCGGCCAGCAAGGCTTACGACTACGGAAAAACTCAGGAAGGTAAAGGTTAAATGCCCTTCATATTGGTGGTTATTTCATTCCAACCCAGGCCTTGTGAGATCATGTTTTTTCCATTTATTTTTCTTTCTACCTTTGTTTTCCAGGGGCTGTTATGTCACAGTATGTGTCAAATAAGTTTGTTCTGCTTTTTAGAGCATATATGTTTCAACGTATTTCCTCTCCAATTCTTTTTTATTCTCCACCAATGTGACTTTCTCCATGGTGAATCCTTCCACCTATTTTAACATCTTCATTCTTTGATTATTCCACATTTCCACTACTTCCAATCCTAGAGCATTGCTTGTGTTTGATAATGTTTATGCTCTCTTTAGAAGTATTCAGGTGTCTGATGAATGGGATACCTTTATGGCTGATGTATGCTTTGTTTTGCAGATAGGTACATAAATTCCATTTTTTTGAGGCCAACCATATCCATTAGGGCTATTTCATTAAATGGTCATTTGCTTCTAAGAGAAATGTAATGTTTTAGTGGAGGATATTGATTGTTTAAGTTCCTTTGTATCATTTTCATCTTACATGAACTTACGTGAACACAGAATCGCATCAGAAAGGTGGAGAGTCTGAAGAAATGAATGATAAAGGAAGTGACCAATTTCTGTCTGAATCAGAAGCTGTCCAAAAACTTCAAGAACGGTTCCGCTTCACAATGGAAGAGTTGGCTACCCTTACTGATGAGAAGCAAAGGCTGGAACATTTAGTCATGCAGTTGCAGGGAGAAACTGAAACAATTGGTAAGTTTTATTTTTTTTAATTTTAATGAGGGCTCTTCGGTGAAATGTTGCAACTCAGTCTTACTACTGGTAAATTCAGGTGATGGAGATACCACAGTCTTGATTGCTGGAGGTGGGGTATTTAAAGGCAGTCTAGGTTAATGAATAACTCTGAAAGTACTGGAACTAAAGCTTACAAAATGCTGATCCATGGATGTATATCCAGGCTCTAATAATGCATGGCATAGGGCTTGTGTCTGATAATGAGTTACAGTAAATATGAGATGTATCTGTTATTTGCCATATTTCAGGTCAAATAAACCTGTATTTCTGATGCTGTGAGTATCAAGTAAAGCTCTAAATCTTTTTTATACCTAAAGATTAACCATGCCATATTTCAATGTTTGTTTTGATGAGCTGAACTGGTTGGGCATGACCGCAATACTGTTACAAATCTGTACCTTGAATAACATGGAACCTTAGTGAAGCAGGACTCTGATGGTCTAATTTATACTTATCTAATATGGGAACTTTTGCTTTATAATATTTCTTCTCAAATCAGCCCTGGAGATAAACTGTGATAATAACCTTTAGCACTTACAAAAATGAAATTAATTCATTTAATTTCAGTGGTTTTATTTAAAAAGGACTTTATTGCAGTCTATAGTACACAATAGTCAACTTTTATCTTGTCAGAGTATCAAGTGAACTGTGTAGTGTTATTATTGTCAGGGTCCTTGGAAACAGAAAAGAGGAGAAGGAAGTGCTGATACATTCAAGTGTGTGACATTGGTACATTCAGGCTTTGGCAGGCAGGATATGTGGTACATTCATGGTGGAGTATATGATGCCAAGATGCAATCGTGTGTACTTGAGCCAGACTGGCAGAGCAGTTTTAAACAAGAGCTTGGGAGCACAAAGGATGCTTCCAACTGGAGAATAAATTCTCCAATTTTGCAAAGCATCTGCTAGAGGGTGATCACACCAGTGATTTTATCCCCAAGTTATTATGCCAGGAATAATTTGGAAGAGGAAGAAAATGAATTCTCTGAAAATAATGGAAATCATTAAAAACATACAGCTTATTAATTTATAGCTGTGTAATGATTTCTTGCTCAATCACCCTTCTCCTTGACGAGGCACCTCGTATTCCCCTGACTGATTAAACCTCACCCCTAACCCATCCTTGACCCTCCCTGTGTGCCCGATGACTCATCCCCCTCCTCTAGTGTCAGTCATGGGCTGTACATTTGTTTTTTAAACCATTCTTACCTCCCTACCTTCTTCTCCATCACCCAGGTCCTCACGTAACCCCTGTATCTGTCACCACCCTGCCCCCAATCTCTACAACCACTGTTTCTTATGTCTCTCCGTCCTCGGTCAACTCAAAACCCTAACTCTCCCACTTTGCCTTCCCTCTTCTTACTCCACTGATCTCTCTACCCTCCCCCTTATGCTTTGGTTTTTGGTTATATATTGGTACCTTTCCTTTTTCCTTGCTACACTCTTCTCTGGAGGCGATTGATTGGAGGAGGAAGGGGAGAGGCTTCATTTTGAGGGGGCTATTGAAGGGGAGGGAGGTGGGAAGACACAGGTGTTTTGGGCGCCAAGCCTGTCGCACGCAATTACAAGGATGGCACGTTTCAAGAAGGGGATGGGGACCCTGCATTCTGGGTAAGGGAAAGGTGAGAGGTGGGGGGGAAAGGAATACTCCGGTCTGGTAGTTGGTTTGAAAGCGTAAGTTTCTCGAAGGACGGGTCCTTGATTGGAGTGTATAAATGATGGGAAATTGTGATCACATGATATCACGAAGGCTGATGGCCTCGGTGTGAACATGACTGTGAAACAAGATGATAAAACAAAGACAAAATAACCTTTTACTTGTAAATGATATTTAATTTATCGAAAACAGTATGCCCAGAGATCCTTAAAATAACAAATTCTACTCCTAATCTAAGACTAAAAAAACAAAGGGAAAATAAGTTCACTAAATAATGGGCATCAAACGAAACAGTGAAATTGAGAACATGACATATGATATCAGTCGAGAACACTCGAACATTTACAAGCATTGATAGTCATTTACAATAGGGAAGATTGTGTGTAGCTTTGTTAGTCTGTACTAATTTTCTGGGTTTTACAATCACTATTGGAGCACTTGTGGGGGGACTACATTTGCAAGTTACACACTATAGTTATTAGGGAAATCCTCCTTCCACCAATAGGAACTAATGCTCATCCGGGGACTGGGGTAACATGGGAAAGAAATGGGATACAAAATGATATGGTAAAAAACTTAATGTAACATGGATGATGATGATGATGACGATGGCAATGGTGGGAATGATGGCAGCGGGCTTGCGCAGTGGTGTCTTCGTCTCCTTCAAGTACCTTGGTGTCTTCTCCTCCATTGACTTGCCGATTGGAGAGAGGTGGCAAAAATGGACATGGATTTTCAGGACTTCTCACCGGGTTGCGACTATTTTCTTCTTAACATCTGTGTCGACCAATTCTCCCTTCCACTCCTTGCTGTCCGTTATCTCCTCTCTGCTCGTACCAGCAACTTTCATCTGCCTCAATTTTTAAGTGCTATGGACTGCCACTAACAACTGCCTTCCTCATGATAACTGTCATCCCTGAGCATGGTTGCATCGGCTTTTATATGCCCGAGGGCAAGTTGGGTGGGGGTAGGAAACTCCTAGCCCTTTTTAATGGGTGATTGTGGCTCTTGACTTGGTGATGTTTTCAACGGAAGATAGATATGGGGGCGGGGGAAGGTGCACGTGCCCTGTTACATACATACAAGTCATCAAGTAAATGATGACTTGTCTGTATGTGACAGGGCATATTTGGCAAATTTAAATTTGTTTGGCAGTTAGAGGGAAGAGTAAAAATATCCAACCCTTGTTTTAAATCCAGCATGCTCTTGAATTAATGTATAAATATTTGTCATATGCTGAGCACACTTATGCTGTACTTGCATTACATTTTTTGTTTAGTATTACAAGTTATAATAGATGAGTATCCCGTACAAAAGGGTGGTTATTCTGCTCTATTTTAATTTCATTGGGCTTGTAAATTTGTATTTCAAATGAAAATATGTATAAATTTTGTCATTAAATAATAAGTTATGCCAATGATGTATTTTATAAATTTGTACAGGTGAGTATGTGGCCCTCTACCAAACTCAGCGTGGACTTCTTCGTCAAAGAGCTCGTGAGAAGGATGAGCAACTGGTAAAACTGTCCAAAGACCGTGAGGAACTCCGCAGTAAACTCTCAAAATTGGAGAATTTAGTTCGTAAGCTTATTAATGAAGAAGGAGTAAAGGCTAATGCAGACATAGGTGAGTCCAGTATATAATGTTTTTAGTAGCAAAAATTAGTGGTAATGCTTCACTGGAAATGTTTTGGTACCAAAATGGGGATGCATTCAAAAACATATATAGCTTGAATGCTGGTGACCACTGGCATTTAAACTATATTTTCTCTCACTGTTTCCTTTCAACAATAAATTACCGTAATTTTCATTTAAGCTAAATTACTGTGGTGAATTACAGTAATTTTTTAAAGTTTCTGGTAATGCTTAATTATCTGCTATTAATATCTAATTGGGGATTTTATAGGAAAGCCAATAGTAAGAGGATTGGGAAGGTGTGGTGGCTGGAATACTGGCTAACCATACAGGCGGCCAGGGTTCAAATCCCTGCAGAGGAGGATGTTTTTCAGAGGACACCTGATCCCTACTTGGGTGTCTAGTGGAGGGCACTTCAAGTACAGTACTCCGTCGGTCGGATGAGACAGTAAACCATGGTCCTATTAGCACCTTTCATTAAGAGCAGGCTAATGTCGATGTTGGGTTTCTATCCACCCTTTCTCCCTTACCTGTCCCCTATGGTGCAAATGATCTTAGTTGTCGGTCGCCTCCCCAAAATCCAATCCAATCCAGCCAATAATAATAGAAAGGGGTCAAAGGCATTAAACTCATTGTTACTGCTACATTAATGCATTAGGAATGAAGAAATTAAAAAAAAAACAAACAGCAGTCCACACAGAACTCAGCATTCATCTTTTGGTATGAGAAATTTTAGTTCAAACCATTGAAAATGATGTCCCCACAAAAATTCTACTTATATATATTCTGCAAATGAGTTGGACATGCCTTTATTAATAATTTAGATTATATTAGATGTATATTGACTTGACTTAAAATAATATGTTTTTAATATCTTGGTATGAAAAATATCTGAGACAGAAGTGAATATTACCGTAAATTATGGTAGTTTTCAGGAGCTGCGGTAAATTACCTAAAATACCAGTAATTTTTTAAAATTACCATGGTAATTTTCAGGATGGCCCATCTCTACATATATCCCCCTCAAGGAAAGATATAGTTTCATACATTTCTAACAAAGGCAATTGCCCCAATTCCTCATGTTGGAGAAAACAAAATTTAAGCTCTAAAGGTTTTAGGTGGCTGAACTTACCCCATATGATTGAATGCCCCTCAAAGTAATGTTATGGTACTCTGTGAGCCGTATAATGTATTCAGGAGCCATTGAAACTTCAAAGCCATCCCCATGACATTGTTCCAGTTTCTGTTAAAAAAAAGCAGTCATTTCACTGCTTAATTACATTTTAAGTGATTCTGTTGAAAAACAGCTGGAGATTGGATTAAAGGTGGATTATTATTGGGGACAGGCTGACACTCTTCTTCAATTGTTTATTTTGTTAGAAAGATATTGCTGCTTATTTAATTGAACGTCACTATTTGAAGTGTTTTTTAGTAGTTTTTTGCCCTATTTCCAGAAACTGAAGCTGCAGAGGAGGCTGGAAGCAAAATAGTGGAACCGAGTGGGTTGGAGAGTATCTCATCAGAGTCATACTCTATGAAAGGGAAAGAAGCAGCACAAATATTAGCACTCCTCACTGAAATTGGTTCTAACAGTAGTCTTAATGAAACCTCTATACCTTCTACTTTTCACCCATGCCCTTGGTGCTCTGGCCAGCTTTTAACCGTGTAGCTTGTACCATTCCTTCCAAAGTATAGCCTCACCAAATAGTTATAGTGTGGTGTTTTATATGAAATTTGTACATGGTAGATCTGGCTTTGCCTGTTTTGTATTTGTAAAAAAAATATTTATTATGAAGTCAAATTTGTGTTTAAATGCTAATGTATAGGCATCAAATGCCCAGTTTGTTTTTGTACATGCTGTATAGAAGTATATATTTATAAATTGTTGCATTTATAAAGTTTTTGTGTAAATATGATGAACAGTGTGTTGTGCGAGTAACACTATTGTAAGTTTTAACCGTGCCTTTTTTTATAAAATTATGGGTCTCCTAAACTGGTTTTATCTTTTTCCATGTCAAGAATTTTACTATTTTTATTTCATTTATTGATACCATTAATATTTCTGTTTAAAATATGTTATTACTCTCAAAATCATTTATGAAAGTTAATCACTTTTATGTACAGGTTTTATTTGTACCAAGCATCTCTTAAATTACCTAATATCTTATACAGGTTCCCATATTGGATACTAAGTTGGGTGATATAATACATTGGATAAGATTGCTTATCCTATGTGGCATATTTTTTTGTTTGGTTTGGAACGCCATCACCTACACCTTATACTCTTTTGATTGTTTACTGACAATATCGTCATCTAAAGAAATATTACTTCATTCACTGAACGTCTCTTATTTTATTTTAACAAGTATAACTTGTGGCTAGCGATGTAAATTTTTTGTATTAGCAATAATGCTAATGGAATTTACAACTTTTCTCATTCATTGTGCAAAAAATTCAAAATTTGGTGTTGATAAAAAATAACCAGATTTCCTAATAATTTTTATCATTTTCCTCCGTATTATAATTTTGATGAGTATTATACATTTACCTCGATAAGAGATCATCAGATGATAGTGACAGAAGTCACATCCTTAACCCCTTTAGTATGTTTGCCTTCCCCTTTGGTGTAATCTAGAACGCTGTATGCAGTGTTCTTGGGCGTAATAATGGACCCAAGCACTCACCTCAGATGGCATTCTGCCAATCATATGTAGGTTCACCATTCATACTTTCTTTTTTCCTTGCACAAAAGTTTTTTTTCCATACCCGAATAGAAAGTTCATTTTTCTGCACTGTTTTGCGGTAGGAAAGTTATTCTTTTGCCTCTATTGTATTTACATTACATGGTTTGGTTTTATTAGCTACAACTTATTAACACCATTGAAAGCCTTCATTCATTGGCTGTTCAATCCTAAGGTTGGTTGACTATAGCCTACCACCTTCCCTTATCTTGCCATCTATCTATCTTTCCTTAATGCTGGTTCCCTTAGTCCTGGTATCTCTTCCTATGTACTTTCTTCTTTATTTGGTCCATGAAATTATTCCTGAGTCTTCCTCTGGAGACTTTTCCCTTTATTTTGCCTTCACTAATGTTCTTGACAAACCCATTGTCTCAGGGTGTGTCCAATCCATCTGGTTCTTCCTTTCTCTTTTTTGTTCCGTATGGTCCTTTCCTTTTCTACTCTTCTATACCCTTCATCATTTCTTATTTTGTCCATCCATTTTATCTTCAGCATCCTCCTCCAGCACCAGATTTTGAAGGCTACTAGTCTTTTCTGGTCAGCTTTTCCTATGGCCCATGCTTCCAATCTATAGAGTGCTACGCTCCACACGAATGTGTGTAGTCCAATCTTCTTTGAGCTCAAAAGTTGTCTTTTTCCCATGAATGAATGAATTCTTAGCTTGGGCTATCCTTCACTTGATGTCCGTTTGGAAGTCTTACAGTATTGAATTAGATAAATTGAAATGTCAAATTAGAATTATTAATAATGCCAACTAGATCTAGATATTAGTTCATTTTTCAAGTTCAAGATTCTAGAGATGGTGATGACGAAGATTGGAGAATTATGAGATTTTGGTTGTGAAGCTTGAAGTATTTCAATGTGTGTGTTACCAGAGCAATCGGTTGGTACATAATTTAGGTAACAACTAAAACTGTCCTAAACATTGCCATATATTATTTATCATACCTACATCTACATACTATCCAGCGAGCTGCTGCATGGGTGTGTGGCAGGGTGTGGTAGGATACTAGCCGTGTAAAGATGTAAGGGATAAGGTTCTGGGAGGTGAAATGGATGTGTATTATGGCTTGTATTTAGCGGAGCTCAGTTTTTATTGTGCGCAGAAAGAACTGGTTTTTGTGCCTCTCTCTTCGGCAACGTATCTCTCTTATTTTATCTCTTCTGTCAGACCTAGAGATGTTGCGAGGCATCTTGATAATATATTCTGTGTTGCTCTGAAACATGCCAGTTCTGAATTTCTCAAGCAACCTAAGACTAGTGTGTAGCCTTTGAATCTTTAGGGGCTCCCGCCTTAATCCCTCTAAAAGTTGTGAGACACTGTGCGTTTGCTTCTAGCAGTTTTGAATGAAGTAATCAGCTTTCCTTAGTATTTTATTTATGTTTTTGGTTAAACCTTTCTCTCCAGGGTCCCAATTGTTAGTGGCGTATTCAAGGTGTGGGCTAACCAGAGCGGAGTAGCACCTCTCTTTTACTTTTTCATCCGAGGACCTTCCGATTATGTGCTTGACAAATCCTTGTTTTTCTAATGGTGCACCGCATATGCTTTGTTTGTGTGTTCCCCACGGGAAGTCTGAAGTTAAGGTAAATCCAAGGTATTTGACTTCATCTGAAGACTACGTTTACTCCATCCAAAGTGTAGATATGGCATTTGGTGTGATGACTTCCAAAGGAATGCATGATACTGGGAATGTGCATTATAGGAAAAAACTAAGCGAAGCAATTATTATTGAATATAAAGGACATGATTTCATCAATTTTCTTTGTATTTTATTACATTTTTTGTTTCAATGTTTATGACCAGGGTCCCAAATGCTCGTGGCATAAGCGAGGTGTGGCATAACCAGAGTGAAGTAGCATCTCTCTTTTACTTGTTCATCAGGACCTTCCAATTGTATGCTTTGCAAAACCTACTTCTTTAATGCTGTGCCACATATGCTTTGTTAGTGCATTCCCATGACATATCCGAAGTTAAGGAAATTCCAAGATATTTAATTTTATCTGAAGATTTTATGTAAGTGACATATTGACTCAATGAATAATGCTACATTGCAATTATAAATGTAGAATATTAATATTGAACTTTTCATTCAGATGTGGCAAAAGATTGTACCCTCTTCAAGGGAAAGGAGGAGGCCTCCAAAGCCACCTTCGAATTTTAGGCACCCTGGGCTTCGGTGGAAAATTCATGAAGGTTGCAAATTTCTACTTCTCTCCCTAGTTACCTAATATGCTATTTTGTGATCCATCTGATGATAGCTTTTCATCTACTATTGTTTGGAGCCTTAAAACGTAGCTTTCAACTTTTGGTTAAGGCTGAAGCCATTACGGTGTTTCTAGTTCTCATCATTTGTGTCACTGTTTCGGCACAATATCCATTTAGTTTCTTTTCTAATTATGTAGATGTTAGCTGGCATAGCAAAGCAAAATGATATTTGATTGGCAGTTCCCGTATGCCCAAGAAGGAAGACTTTTTCTTAAATTTAGTATAGGAGAAAAAGGTATTTCCAGTGCAACATCCCTCTACACCAACTGATGTTAGCTTATAAAGCTTTAGTTGGAGTCTTTACTCCCTAAACACTTCAACAGCCTTCTTCATTACATCTTGACTGTTGAGAAAGCCCTCCCTTCATTGTCCTATCACAAAATCATAGTGTTTTTTGAATGCCCTGATCGGTTGACTCCGAGGACTACAGAGCTGTGACTTGACCACATGAGCTGACTAGATTTACAATGACCTCCATCCTAATCTTTAACTATCAGGTACTAGTTTTAGTGGAAAAAATTTAAGGTTAGGCTCCACCACACAACCCATTTTATACTCATCTCCAGATGTTAAACCAAAATATGTGGACAGGCCATGCCCACATGTAGCAGTGTCCAGCATTGACCACCATAGCAAATACCCTCTCCATCTACCTCATGGGAAAAACTGTTAGTAAAAGCTGAAGCGATTCAGTTCATCTGAAATTTGCAGCTGTTGAGTGATCATTCTCCTTCAAAAATGAATTTAAAAAATTTCAGTTGGCCAGATATTAGGACTTGGATTTGTTGAGTTACATCAATGCCATAAGGTATTGCTGAAATGAAACTTTCACGAACAAGCAGAGGAAAAATTTGAGGATTTTGATCAGGGGGTTTGGGTAGATGTAGATTTGAAAGTCTTTTGAGAGCAATTAGTAAAAGAAGAATAATTATTGTCTATATTCTCTATTTTCCCTTTTATTTCTATTCAATAATCTCTTTTTAAACAATTTAATAACTTCATTGAGACAAATTAAGCAGAGTAACAAAAAAATGTGCCCCTTAAGATAATTTTGTATATCTGAGCTAGTAACATTGCAAAAATTCTTTTCTTCCAGAATTATGGGTGGGGGGAGGTCAACAGCCACCCCTGAATTATGCCTATGCTGACATGAATTAGTAGTTGACTCAAGGTGTGTGAAGTGATGCCTGTTAAAGTGAGAATACATAGTGCTATTTGTATTTCTGTGGTGTGGGTTCCCACTAGAGTGTTTGTTTGAACTCATTAGTCTACATGATTGTCTGGCCTTAGAGAAAGGAGATGAGAATGGATAGGATGGATTCTGTTGGATATGTATATATTATCTTGTTTCACACAATTTAGGGATGGATTTGAACCAATTTCTTTCTTTGGTTAACATAGAATTTGACTGAAGTGGGCTGCCTTGTTATGTATTTCAGGTCAAAACAGTGATAGGTGATAGTAAATGAGAGGAATATGTAAAATACCAATTTACTTGGTGACCCGCGTGGTCACCAAAAAGTTTAAGAGGAAATCTCCTATTTTATTGTAATGTGACCTTTATGCCCTTCATGTATGTGAATCCTCACAAGTACTAATTTATTTGGCAAAAGTCTTCATTTTGAGGTGAGGAGCATACAAGCATTAATTAATGAGAGAGGAGGAGAAAAAAATTTGACTTAAGAAACTATTTTCATTTATTCTGATATCATGATAGGGAAGCATACATATGTACAAAAAAGAGTTTAGACACAATAAAATGTATAAAAATAAGTATGCCTTAACTATAGTCAACAAACTGTATGCCTTCCATTCCATCTGGCATATATTTTAGGCCTGATTCCTCCTTTGGTGCCATGTTGTATCCTTTGCCGTAATCTGAAAAGAAAAATAATGATTAAGTAGCACAGGATACCTAGAAGAGTTTTATCCATAAAAACTAACATGGAATCTTTTTGTGAATTGAGGCCAGGATTGACTTTTCACCTATAACTGCGATTGTGCTGTCCTCATTTTTATTTTACCATGGGTATTATGAAGTTTTCTTCAAAATACACTTATGTACAAATGTTCTCCCATAGCTAGAGTGATTGTAATAGGATATGGAATACAGTATTCTCAATGCATTTCACCCGAGTAATGGCATTTTAAATATCATCCTCACTTTCCTCTTAAGATTCCTCAGAAATATTTCTTTCATCATCACTTTCCAAATGAGATATCTCAATGCAAACTATATACAAATACACATTTTTTTTATGAGCACTGAAGATGCTCCTTTTCATTCACCATCGTATTGGGGATATATTAAATTATACAGGCATTTGATCAACATTTCCCAATTCACCCAACAGACGGTTAAATGCTTTGCATGTAGCAATCGCAAAACTAAACAAAAAAATTAGCAACTGTTTATCTCTTCACCCTTCCAAGACTTATCATAACTAATGTCCTTGAGAACCCCAAGCCTTGAACTGCTTGTGAAGTTTCCGTGAGTATGGCTTCATGTGGCATGGAAGCACTCTTATTCCTGAGCTAAGGCCCAAAATCTGCAAAGATGTCTTCTATTTCAGTCATTCTACCTTTCTTTGGTCCCCTTGGAGCCTTTCTTGTTGAGGTGCAGGCTTTCAATATTTGTTATTTCATCCACCGACAAATTTTGCACTCTGACCTAAGTTGCCTACCAGCTGCTGTGATTGATGTCTCTTTCGCTTTCGAAATGGCTTGTAGTTAGCAATTAGTATCATAACTCTTTCTCTCTTCCCTTAGAGCATGATCAATTTGTGCCTCAAGTTTTTCAATCCTGCTCATCAGTGGTAACATTTGAACTCCCAAAGATAATTCCTTATTATTGAATTGGCACATTGTTCATTGTATGCTTCTGACTTCCACTAATGATTCACTTTGCATTAAAACTTGCAAAACATTCCACTGTTATTCATCAGCTGGAGTTTCAAAATAGTGTTGCTAGGAATGTTGCCGGGGCCATAGTACTGGACTAATTTCTCATCCCACTGGTCCAGCATTTTCAGAAATGAACTTTGTTCACATGGACTGACTTTTATTATTATGAGCTCTTCCCCTTCGTATTTGTATGGATAAGCCATTTATAATTGTAAATAGCATATTCCGCCTGACGTGCTTAATTGCAATGTTTTTATTCATTAAAACCTCGTAATCAAGTTTGATTTGGAAATTGCAATGAACCAGTTACTACTCTTTGCACCAATGTTATGTGGGTTGCCAGTATTGGGCAGGTTGTGTTCTGGTATTGTACTTTCCTAAGGCTGCTTTACACGGTACATTTTATTACAAAAACGAATGTACCATGGATTCTACAAGAAAATGAATGAAATTACAGCAGGTTCAATTTTCTGTTCAGAAAATCTGTCAATCATACAGTTTTCGCTCCACACAGTACAATTTTCCTCAAGAAAGAATTCACACATTTGTTTGTATACAATACAATAAAATGTACCATGTAAAGCGGCCTTCAGAACAGATTTTCATCACGAAGACAGTACATGGAGCAGGTAAAATATTTCTTATAAAAGTGATGTATTTCTCAGGAGTCTTGGATGTTGAGGAAAAGTTCTTTCTGGCTGAGGGACTTTCTGTGTTCTTTCTGGCTGTTGGATAATCTGAAGATAACACAATCTAATCCTGGATAGTATAGGCATTTGATGCCAGAGACCAAAACTATGGGGTGCTTTTGCAGGTAATCCCTCCATTAAGGTTAAGGGCAAACTGAATGGAGGCTGGAAATAAGTAATACCAGTTGGAGATAAGTAAGAATTGACATATAAATTAAAATTAGATCACATGGTAATGTATTTTCACACCTCTAATTTTAACAACCAATCTTAGCTCTTTCATGCCTTTGTCATGCAATACAGTTTCCAAACCAGCAGAAAAAATTAGTCTTTGATCAATCGTGTCATTCAGAAAATGCCTCACAGTCATTTGCAAACAAGCAATATCACCATAACTTTAAGCTTAGGAGATGAGGATCCTGATGTGGGTTTTGAGCTATGCCGTATGCCGTTTAAAGCATATTTGGTTTAATATTTCTCTAATATCACAGCAAGTGTCTTCAGGAACAATGTGGGCAAGTTTTGAGTCCTCTGTATTTGAGCTGTGAATTACTAATTCCTGAAAACACTAACTAAAAATGAGAAATGATGAGCTAAGTACACAATAAATGCTGCATAACTAAAATGCCACATCAGCATGCCATATAACCATGTACAAAACATGGCTGAAGGATAATTATTGAGACCAGAAGACATGTAAACTCACTAAGACTTTTCATTAAAGAGGTAGGAGCATTTCGCAAGTGAAGTGGTACAGGAGGCAGAGGGCCTTGATGAGTTCTAACACATTCTTTTGCTTTGTTGATGGCAGAGTCCATTTCCCTTGATTTTGGCGCACGGGATAAATACACAACACATTGAGCAAGTATGACATCACATTCTGGCATTCCAATCAACTGACAGCCCTGCATCGCAGAGACAGCAAGTGTTAAAGCATTTGGATCTGCTAAACCTGCAAAGGTACCAAAACATAGAATCAAAATTAAGCTGAATATCATGTTTCTCTGTTTACCTTGATAGTACATGTATGAAAAACAATTAGAACCACACAGTAGAGTCAAGTAGAGTGGGACATAAAATGTGACCATCTCTCTCCTGAAGACTCTCACGTATACAATAGACCCGCATTGTGATCTGCATTCACTGGACAAATTTCTCATCTCAAGGACAGAGAAGCAAATTCAGAACCCTTCTTAAATCACTGATGTTGCACTTGGAACACCATAATTAAAATTTCCTCTGCCACAGGAACTCAAGCCCCGGCCCCTGAGTGGGGAGCCAGCTCTCAAGCTTAACAGTAATCTGATTGAGAAAAACTTACATTTTATGCTAAATACAAAGTGATAGAGAAGTGAAGTCTACATCTCTATGCAGTAATATGTAGGGGAAAATTTTTCCAAATTAGATATGAGTGAAACTGAGTAATATCTTTCCGGAAGGTCATAAAAATTGTACATCCAAGTTCAAAAACAGCTATATAGCCAGTGATATATAGATACCCTTTTGGTCTGGACCAAAGATTTTGCTTCGTAAAATCAAAATGTCGTAATTTCGAGTTTCTACTGTAGCCATGAGCCACAAGAGTGGCCTGTTTGCAGTCAACATGTTGCAACATGCTAGTTAGATCTGAAGTAGAGAGCATGGAAGAAGGATCTGGGGCTATCTGGACCATACTATCACAATTAATTCTCCTCAGGTTTTCAACTGGGTGAGATAGTCCATAGTTTCTGATGTTTCAAGGTCCTCTTCATTGGATATCATCCTTGAAACATGCATGGCATTAAAACGTTGGATACTGTGGAATTTCTCACTCTGTGGGAAACACGAGAAGACTTCATATAGAGATTGTATTACAGCAGGCTAACAGCAAAGATTAACATATTAATGCAAGATAAAAAGGGAGAAAAGATTAGTCAGAAATGAAGAGAATCAAAATAAATAATCCTCTGGGATGATTCACCCTCAAGTTAACCCAGGGGTAATTTTCACTGCAAACTTTTGCATCTCATATGCTGTCAAATGCTGGACTAAAAAAATGGAAAATTTTTAGTCTTAAAACACTAGAATAGGGGAAGAATAATAAGCAGTTATCTGATTTAGAAAGTATTCACTTTCTACACTTACCAATGTCCTCTGATGCTGCTCTGACCAATCTCCTAGCCACAAAGAGAGGATCTTCACCCCCTTCAAGCATCCTTGCCAACCAGTAAAGGGCAGCATTGTCATCCCCAGCTCTAATAGATTTATGCAGGGCAGATATTGTGTTATAGTGTTCGTCACCCTTCCTATCATACAGCATGTGGGATCGCTGCATACAATTTAAAATGTTTCTCATTAGGAAATTTACAGCATGAGAAAATCAATCATAATACACACAGAATTTTAGGTTAGAGAATTAAAAGGCAGGATTAAACTAGAGAAACTTACTTTGACACCATCTTTAATATCTTCCAAAGTCACCACACAAGACTTCTCCCTGCATGAATTTATGATTCCTTGGTGAGTTATTTGAAGGCTATTGAGGGCAATTCGAGCATCTCCATCACACATTTCGGCAAGCCATTTCAGAGAGGCAGCATCAATTACAAACCTAAAGAATGTGTAAAGCTTGGGAGTTAAAATGGATAACCTCCAGTGAATTAGAAGTAATACAAGTGTAACATTAGTATTTCAGCCAGAATGACTAGCTTGGATGAATTCAAACACCTGATTCAATCCTGGCTTGCCTTAAATGCATTGTATTCCGATGCTGAATTTTTTACTCATACCACAAGTGATATTGTATTCTGAAATGCCTGGTGAACTATAATTGTATGTGAAGCCTGAATTTATTAGTTATATAATTGTATGTACATTTTTGAACATTAATGTACACTAGTGTCATATTATAATCTTTGCTAGTGCCTTTTTCTGATGAGGTCAACATGTTTTCTGTATACTTTTGACCAATAAACTTTGTTTTAACACTTATGCTCAAGGCTACAAAAAATGCGACAGTGGAGGACCCATATAGGATTGCCCATCCCATTAAAAAAAAAAACTAAGGTAAAATCAATGTTAAAATTTTACCTCAATCACTGCATAATACACAAATGACATTGTACACAGTCACTCACATGAGTGCTAAGATATACACCAAAGGAATGACATTAGCCTCAAGAAAAATTGACTTGACTATGATTCGAACCTGGATTTTCTAAATGCCAGACAGCTGTGTTTGCCATACATACCACCCACCCCTCTTTAATTTACATTTCTACTACTGTATGTTTTATAAGAAAATACCATCCATCAAATTGAAAATAGGAAAATCCTGAATACTCCACCATTATCAGACCTTTCATCACCACTAGCTGCACTGGAAGGAGTCGCACCACTTTCTTCCTTGACTTTGCCTCCAAGCTCTAGGACTGCTCTCCATAGTACTGTGTACAAATCTTCAGGAATTAATTTTTCCAAAACAATGACAGCACAGCGACTCAGCAATGCAGAGTTGAGACTGAATGATGGATTCTCTGTGGTGGCACCAATCAATGTTATCAAGCCACTCTCTACATGTGGAAGGAATATATCCTGAATGATAAACAAATGTCTTTGATAAATTTCCTAATTCTGGGGATAACATAATTTTAAAATCACTCAAAATTATTTCAAATTGATCAAAACATTTTAACTTAGGATGTAAGCCAATTAGCATCAGATTAACAGCAGGCCAACCCTTATGTACCATAATGTTAAAGAAATGAAGGCAAGAATATCTGATACATTATGGTAGATGTATGCTATTATTCTTTTCAAATATCTTTGCGACTGAGAGGCAGACCAAAGTTTTGTGGGGGTGAGGGTAGTGGGCACGTGACTCCGCGAAAACCAACCAGAATGCAGTAGGCAGAGCGTAGCCTCTCGGAAATTCAGTCGCTCTCAGACCTCCATTGTGTATGCTTTGCGTGTCAGTTAGCTGTGTTGCCAAACATCTGTTGCCTTTGTTCGCTTGGTTTGCCGTGGTGACCTTCCTTCGCTCTAACCTTTTGCCCGCATTTTCCCATTAACCTAATTCCTTTCCTCCTTTTCTCCATCACCCCACTGTCTTTCCTTCACATTCCCATCTCCTTCTCCATATTCCTCAATTATCCTATCTTTTCTCCTTTTATCCTCGTTTTGAAGATAATTCGTCATGAAGTTATCAACTTTCTGTGGAAAGTTGAGTTTATATTATATTAAAATATATATTTTTCTTAGCATTCAACCAACATATTTTAAATTTCACATCTATTTTAGTATTCCTAATTGATTTGAGACCAAACAACATACAATGGCGTCGTATTTTAGCTAAAGATCTTGGCCACAAGTTGTTTTAAAAAAAAATCATAGTTCAATCGCGAAAATAGGCAAAAATCAGCAAAATTACTTGGTGTTTAGATTCGTTTTAATCGGCTTGATTCCCAGAAAATAGGTGTGACTTTTGTTTTATACGATAATATAACCAGTAAAGGTTTAGATTTTCATTTTCAAGAGTCCACTTCTGAGTCACCGACCGAAACACCACTCACGATCCTTTCTACGACCCTTGAGACTGGTCGAGATAATGAGTCCATGTGGGTAGTGAAAGGGACGTAAAGGAGTTAATCCCTTCGACCGCGGCGCTGGCAGGGACTCTTGCCTATCGCAAAAGGGCTTCGTGTTGGCTTGCGGAATGCTACCTAGACGTGGTCTTTCGTTTACACGCTAGAACAAGGTTTTATGAGTAAACACGGCAACGTCCACCTCTCTCTCAAACCCACTTCCCTGGTGTTGAAAGCTCCACCTCCTACCGCTACGCCGCTCGAACCTTAACGGGCATGCACGAAGGTCAGTCACAAATATATTTGAAAAGAAAAATACCTATTAGCTGAAGGATAAATTTTTATGCCAATACATTAGTAACTATCATACCTGTTGGAGCTTGTTGAATCTATGGATTTCATCCATAAATAATACTGTTCTCTTCTTAAACATTGATGCTTCGCCTTGGGCAATCTTCACTATTTCCTTCACATCTTTCACTCCATCCATGGTAGCAGAAAGTTTGACAAACTTCCACTGATGTTTGCTCTTCTTGCACTTTTCAGCAATAATATGTGCTAAGGTGGTCTGAATGATAAAAATGAACAAAGGATCAATACTTTCCCTCCATTAGTACAATGCCAGGAAACACTTCATTCACATACCGCAGGACATCTGAGTCAAGATTTTTCTGATTTTGTTAAATTTCAAGGAAAACTTTTTGATGATTGATGACTTTGAATAATTTGTGAAGGTCACGGCCCAAGATCACAAAGAGTGATGACATCAAAGCTTAGATAGAAACTCTATGTGACACACATTTTAAGAACTAATCATGCCAACGAGTCAATGATAAATATTTGCATGCAAATAAGATTCCAGCTTGAATCATTTATAGCATGATTGCTCATGGCCCATGAGATAAATCACAGAATGCAAGTGAATATGTGAAGCTCTGTACCAGTGCAATAGATTGCCAGGGGATTTTTATAAAAGTGTAATATTATGAAAGCACAAAGAATTTAAAACATTACAGCCATAACCTATATACACAATGAGAAACTCTCATCTGTAAGCAAGGTCCTCATTCCCTCTCATTTCTTTTTTAAGTCAATTCCTTATTTTCTGATTCACTAATCTCCACCACCAATATCACTTTCCTTGATACTGACATTTTCTTTCATAACATATTTCTCACCTAGAGATGGGCCATTCTGAAAAATAGTGCGATATTTTTCGTAATTTACCACAGCTCCTGAAAATTACCATTACTTTCGGTAGTTTTCTCCTCTATCTCAGATATTTTTCATACCAATATATTTCAAACACATTATTTTAAGCCAAGTCCATAACATTTGTTACACTCTTAGTTATAAATTAACGCACGTACAACTCATTGTAGAATATTTATACTTGTGGTATATTATTTGGGTTAAATACTTGTGGGCTATCGTTATCATGGTTTGAACGAAAATTTCTCACCCCAGACAAACGAACACCAAATTGAATGTGGCCTGCAGTATTTTGTTTTTAAATTTTCTTTATTTCTAAGATGTTAATGTAGTAATTGTAATGGTTCAAATGTCATTTTCCCCTAGTTACAGCTCTTGGCTTTCCTGATTAATCCTCCATCAGCTATTAATTGGGGAAAATTTAAAAAATACATGAAAATTACAGTATTATTTATTTATTTAAAAAAATTGACTAATATTTAAAATTGAAATTATATTTTAAGAATTAACATAATTTACCATTATAATTTACCTCAAATAAAAATTAAGGTAATTTACCCATCTCTATGTTCATCTCCCTGCAAAATGAGCTAAATACACATCAAAATCTCCATTTTGACAGCTTCCACCCATGTCATACAACGCACTCATTCTCCCTTTTGATTTGTGTGTGCTACTTCAGCAATTCACAAAATTCTCTATACCACCACCTTAGACCTTTTCTTGCTTACTGATGCATTATCCTAAATGAAACAATTTTTAAAACTTCTATAATTATTTTTCTGTATAGTTGTATTGAAAAATGACCTGGTTTTTGGCTTTTTCTCTATAAACAGTTCATTTTAAAAATATATCACCAGAAAATAATTAGCCAGATGGTTTTTTTTTTCCGAAACGAAATTTTTATACATGAGAGGCATAGATGTCTGTAATTTAATACTTGAGTTTCAAACTTTTTCAATCACCCAAAGAAATGTTCTTGGCATTGTTCAAAGGAAATGTTTTTTCAGCACAGGATAGTGGTACGATGATAAACTTAGCCTTATATTGGAGCTCTCAGTTGTGGTATTAAGAAACCATAATTGCTAAAAATGATTAATACAATACCAATTTTATAAAGAGCAATATTAATCTGGGGTCATGTGCAGGCTATAGAGGACTAATAGGAAGCCTTTGCAATTGTAGGTGAGGTAGTGATAGCATGTGTGAAGTTGCCGCACACTCTTACCCTATCCAGTATTTCAAAGCATGACACTCTGAAACATTGCATTTTTTCAATTTGCTTCATCTGCATTATGTATTACAGACTGTTTGACCAATAAGTAACACTAGTATTCAGCTTTATAAAATGATTTTATTGGGAGCTGCGACCATACTACATGAAGGTGTCGACATCTCACATGCTATCATAACTGGGCCTGTTTCCATTTCCAATAAAATTTCATTACCATCAATCAGATAATAGTTCAGTCAAAAACTTTTAATACAGAATTAAAAAAAAAACAAATTTACTTGAGGAGAAGCTAAATACTGGGATATTTTTCACCATAACCATTTTCAAAATAATTATAGATCTTTTGAAAAAATTGTCTTTTATAGCCTACTGCAGAATGAAAAAAGAACAAATTGATGGATCTCAATGTGCAATGGACCTATAGGTTTGTTATTAATTAAAGGATAAATTCCAGTATCCACATAGGCGTAAATTGGGGGGGAGGGGGGGCACGTGGTGGCAGTCACCACCCCAATATTCCCCGGAACCACATACAGACTCCGTAACCAGTGTTCCACACGATAGTGCCACCCCAAGGAAATTGCTGAATTTACGCCAACGAGTATCCATAACAAAGAATCCAACAATAGACCCACTACTGCCTTAGCCCTGAGCCTTTGCATATATTTCCTTCCAGGACCCTACAATGTTAATCTTGCCCTTGAGTAACACTTCCTCATTTTGCATGATGGCCCACTCACCTCTGACTTCAGTCTCTAATGTTCTAAAAGAGACCAGCCAACCTGAATAATATGCCAGACAGTTCCTTCCCCTTTGATCCCTCCAGAATTTCCAATTGCCTTTTCCTGCCTTTGCATTACTGCATACTCAAATATGTTATGGAATATTATAAAGCAAGTGTGAGTTAATGGGGCCTTGTGTGATTGGTTGGACATAAAACAAGGCATAATGCAAGGCTGCATAATGTCACCATGGCCATTCAATGTTTTCATGGTTAAATGTGTAAGTTACACAGTATGTAGCTAATGCAGTTACGCTCTCTGATACCCCACTGGAATTACAGGGTCTCCTGGATAACTTTTATGAAGCAAAAAATAGTTTGGAGAATGATTGTACCAAAGATCAAAGTAGTAGCTTATGATAGAGAGTGTGATACAAATGATTGAATAAAGATGTAGTAACTAAAGAAGAAGATGATTTCATTTATTTTGACCAAATGTTTATGAAATATGGAAGGATACTTAAAGCTGTATGAAAGAGAAAGGCTGCATTATTGGGTGTTTCACCATGTTGTTGTTTTTATTTGATGACAGCAGTTTTGCCTTCATTCCAGCAGGTGTTGAAGGTCGAAGATGGCAGCTGGAGTGCAGGCAAAACTGTGGTTGTCAAAAAAACAACAACCCAGTGAAAATACCCAAAAATGCAGCCTTTGTCATCAGAGCTCCATGGAAGCCTTCTCCCCAAGGTGTATGAATGCTGGAAGGAAAGTATTAGCCATAATGAGCATATCTAGGGATGAGCGTTTGTCCTGAGAGACAAAAATAATAGAGTACAAAAGTGCTCTCCTCCAGACTTGACTATGTGGCAGAAAAACCTGGGCATGTCATGATAAGCATAAGAGTAGGCTAAATGCATTGGGAATGGGAAAGCTGAGAGGTGCTTGTGAGAAAAGTAGGATGGATAGACGTTAGTGGGGGAATTGCTTCGCCTGACAGATTCCCACGCACCTATGCCAAGCATTTAATCCCATGAGATCACCCATTGGCAAAAGAAGGACTGGCTCCGAACCATTAGGAATTGGATATGGCTTTGGGTAGGAATGGTTTAAAACCCGGTCAAAATTACATTGACCGTGTAATGAACCAAGAAACCTGGTTTTTGCTTTTTGGCATCAAAAATCCGAATTCTGCTTCATTGATAAAAGCATGGAAAGAAGAAGAAGAAAAGCATCTACTAGTGCTAGGGAGGCCAACAGGTCGGTACCTAATGTAATTTCACCCAATTAATCCTATAGGGAAGAAAGGAGTGAGGAATGAGTGGGTGATGAAAGAATGTGGGTGGAATGCTGCAGTAGTGGACATACATGAAAGGAGTGTGCTTCATTGGTTTGGCCATGATGAGAGAAAGTCAAATAAGACAATTCGTAAACGATAGAAGAGTGAATGGAGTGAGAGATGGGGTAGACCATGGAATTCAAGGCTGCATGTGGAGGAAGAGACTCTGAAGAGGAAGAATATTAGGAGTCTTAAGAATAAAGACTGTGTATGAAGCAATGCATGAGTGCAGGAGAGGCAAAAGTGGTGTTTAAGGATATGTACATTATATATAAGGATACATTTTAGTTTCCTCCTTAATGTCATCAACTAGGAAACTACAACAGGGCATTAAGATGGTTATTTAAAATGGATGCCATTTTTATATGAGCCAAGGGTAATAATTAAATTCTTGAACATTGCAAACCCAAACAGAAATTAAGTGATGGGTATGTATGCATTTGTTAACACAGATTTTATTTTTGTTTGAATTCAATTGGTGTTCTCTCTGAATTACCCTTATGTGCAATTTATTTATAATTCGTTATATTTCAGGTAAATAAATACAAAGTAAAACTAACTAAATGAATAATATAAAGGATTGCAAAGGTAAACGTATGGATTATAATTGTCTGCGATATTACACAACACAACTGGCCTAACTGGCTAAGTACACCTGCTAATGAGAGACTTTTGCCAAGATGTTTCATGCTTTAACAAATATAGTTTATACTGAAATTTAAGACGCAATTAACTTAGTTTCTCTCTAAGGCTCACTCACTTTTCCACAACCTGGTGGACCCCACAAAATCATGCTTGGGATCTCTTCAGACTGAATAATTTTCAATAGAACTTTATTAGGACCCAAAACATGCTTTTGGCCTACAAATTGTGATAGATCTGAGGGTCTCATCATTTCTGACAAAGGCTGATTATGTTTCTTCTGTGATCTCGGCGATTCGTTTATGGTTACCTGAAAAGTGATGGCAGTAGTAAAACATTATCTACAATAGGCGTACTAGTATTACATTCCGCTGAAACTTTTAACCTTACACAGTACCTACAATATTCGTCGTGACTGACCCCTGGTTATCATCACCACAGGAGCCTTCAGATTTCAATATTTTGGCTGACTGCGGGGTCTTAATTGACTCCGCAGGTCTTTTACTTTGCCGAGAAGATTCACCACCAGAATTCAAAAATAAGCATCTGTTCACGTGGAGATCAATTTCCTTGGGAGGAAATTCTTGAGCACAAACTGGGCATTCAATCTTTTCAGCCATTTCTTCCTTTTAAAAATGTCGGGTCTCCTTGGGGAAGAGTCCTTTCGTGCAATCACAAATAACAAGGGTGTTGATACTCCGGAAAAAATACGATAATCGCCCAGATGACGACTAATTAAGCCATCGTCTGTCAATTCAGCTCCATGCACAAAAAGTCTTGGTTACAATAACATGTAAACTAAGTGAACACCAAAGAAATGCCTTGATCTCCGGCGCCAATTTACATGTAACGCCAATCGGTTTTCATTTTTTTCGCAACACAGCCTTCATCGATGTTTTCCGAAGTAATACATTTGGCAACACAAGCGGGAAGACACGTATGTTTGTAATGAATAACTGTAATTCTGACAACTGGAAGAAAGGCATGGAAAATGGATTCAGAGGTGCGGAATAGAAAGAATACCAAAGAAAACAAAACCTCAAAGAAGAATAAGAGTTTGAAATGCTCTGACGACGTTGACTCCTTACAGACTGACCAAATAATTAACAAGGATGAAGACGAAAGTACGACCCATCCCCTTCCCAAGGAAAAGGTATAATTCGACCTTAATTCTAATTAGGGTTTTACGTATTCTACTGAGGTAATTATGGACAACAGTTATACGTTTTCAATTTCTGTTGTACTTCTTTCCAAAGCTTCATCATGAGCCGGCAGATGAATTTCCCCAGAAAAGAAAGCGGTTCAGCATTAATATAGAGGTCGACTTCCTGTCATTAGTTCTATTTTTAAGTGCCTTAATTACCCGTTTGTACCGGCTGGAGGAGCCCAGCAGTATCGTGTGAGTGCATACATTTTTTCCAAAGCTTGTTTTGCATAAACAGGGGAGCTCCCTCTAAAGGCTGCTCAGTTAACCCCGCATGTTCAAATGTGATACTCGTAAAGTAACGAAATGAATTGCTACCGTGTAAAGGGATGAACTGCTTGTCGACGCAACTAAGTAAAATACCTAGTAGGTAGTTAACCTACATGTCTGACTGAACGTCAAGATTTTATGTTACAAATTCTCGCGCATGTCTTTTAATTGGTGTCCTAGGATTGAAACTCTGTGTTGATGCCATTTTTAGTCTCACTCAGCCACTTAAGTTAGGTGTCGTTGATGTTCGGCTCAAATTAGAATGGGTGATGTCCCAATTTGTACCCGGTGCTCTCGGCTTTTTCTATAATTGGTAGATACTGTGAATGCGAGGCAACCCAATCCTCAGAAGCACCTTTCGCTGAAACCTTGGCCTGGTCCCCTATATCTATGCTGATGAATTACCTTCATGTTTCAGAAGTAATTCATTCATATCCACGTCTCTTTTGGCAGAGTATATTCATCCTTCTCTCTGACGTGGAGAGTAACTCATCCTTCATCGCCATTTATAAAATAACTTAAAACATTCTTTTCATTTATTTACCTAGGACTCTATGAACATAAGATACCATATAATTGGCTTATTTAGAGCTTATTACTTGCTGAGTCTTTGGATTTATGCTGTTTACATTGCAGTCAGTGATAGGATGAGGTTCTTAATTTCAAGCCATACTATCAGTAACTTTTAGGCATTTTCTTTTTGGCTCTCTTAACAGATAGGGCTTTTGATTCCTTGTTTCAGCAACTTTTTCTTATTTGTTGAACTGATTGGGAATGTGCTCAAGGTCAATGTATAGTTTGGCCATCATCAATTGTAGATTATAATAATACATTTTATTTCCATAGGTTAAAAGTAACATGGAAATCGTCAAGGAAAATTACATTACATCATACATTAACACATACATTACATATATACATTTTATTATTGACAACACTTGCAGTTGCTTCCCAGAAATTCAGCAATTCTATAGTAAGCTTTCATTTTCAAGAATTTCTTTAAGTTGAACTTATATGATGCAAAAGATGTAATGCTTTGATATCAGGAGGGATTTTATTGTATATTGCTGATGCAGTATAGTGAGGGCCTTCCTGAGCTAATGAGAGGGAGTGATGATTGACATGAATATTATGACAGTTGCGAGTTGTGTATGAGTGTATTTGGTCATTTGTGGGGAAAATATTTGGGTTAAGTTTGATGAATGAAGCACAGTTAAGGATGTATAGTGAGGGAAGTGTGAGTATGGCATGCTTTTAGAATAAGGGTCCGCCAGGAGTAGAGGAGGGGAGGTGGAGCATGGCCTTAAGGGCCTGCTTTTGTAGGGAAAATGCCTTTTTGGTAAGGCTGTCGTGTCCCCAAAACATAATGCCATAAGATAAGTGAGATTGAATTTTTGCATGAAATACTAGTTTCAGGGTTTCAAGGGAGACAATGGAGGCTAACTTCCTGAGGAGGTAGATGTCGCAGAAAATTGGTTTGACGGAGGGCTTTGAAATGATAATCTGGTTTTTGAAGTACGTTTAATATGTTTATTCTTCATTTCATTTTTGAACAATGCAACCAAGTAAGTTATTTACAATAACATAAACAGCACATTGGGAGAATGACTGGTGAAACAAGTGAGCTGAGAAATTCGAGTTCATGTACAGGATTCAAGGAGGTTGGAAGGAAATGGAGGAGACAAGAGCGCTCGTGCGCTAAGGAATGCTTATGGCAGGAATGGGGGTTGATGGGAATGAATAGCCACGCCCACTACGGTCAAAACATTGTGCTGACCAGCGGCAGTAAATGGCCAAAGTTGGGGAAACTGCGGCTTAAATACTGCTTTCTAATGCCATAGGTCCGTTCCTTTGAATTTTATTGGGTTTAATTAACTAATTACTGTTAGGTCAAACATACATACGTACAATTTGCCAGTTAGTAGCTTCATAAATCTCTGGTGTACATGAGTGCCCTGGTGCCAAAACGCCGTTTCGGTACTGCTTTTGGGAAGGAATTTTGCTATATGAAGGTTTTTTTTCACGTTCAATGAACAAATACAAGCTCACCTTGCATTAAATTTTGATGCACCTCTGCTAAAATACGCATTTTTAAAAGTTTTGTGGGATATGACGCGACTTTTCGTGCTTATGAGTGGGGTTTCCCATTTCCTTCCGAGGAAAAATGGTCTAGTCCTGGAAAAATTATTCGCACTCCACCTAGAACATTCTGAATCCAAGCAACATTTATATCGAATCATTTATAAATGCTGAATGGAAAACTGTAATTTAAATGAAAATTCTATACAATTAAACGCGATAAATATTTGTGAAACTTGATTCAGTATCAGTTTCAAATGCAGGTGGAAGAGCATATATATTATCAATATTCTCTAAATAAGTCATGGAAACCCCTTATAAAATTTGTTGGATGGATAAGAATAAGTGCAAATGTGAAAGGTATATCAGACACATCATCATGACGATGTCAACTTGTTAATATTCACTGTGGCCAACTAAGCAATTAAATCGCAACTTCCCAATTATAAGGCCACTACCATCACAAGATTGACTCATTAACATAATAACCTTCACTATAGCGAGCAGGTATCTAACAAGATCAAAAAAATATTTTCAAGCCCTTCAAAGGATTTTTATAAGTAACGGCATATTTAATCTCCATGTCTTTCACATAAAGGCTCACAAACTTCACTTCTTGCTTCGCTTTGGTTGGTACAGCCAAACGCTGAGCATGTGACCATCGTGATGATTAACTATAAATATTCCATAAATATCTCAGGATTTGTAAATATATTCTGAGAGGAATATAAAATTAACTCAAGAGATAAGGCTGCACCAAACTACTAGCCATTGGTTCCTGGAATCAGGTACATTCGCTTGAAAGGCAGAGAACAGTTAGGATCGTCAGAGAACCTCTTGGTACTGCATCCAAAGTAGAAGTGGTGGAAGCGGAAGAGTGGTGGACTGAAACAAGTGAAGGGAATGAAGCGCATGAGCATAGCAAGATGGCCGTTTTTTGCCACGGGGGGCAGGCGCTCTTGCCGCCTCCATTTCCTTCCAACCTCCTCGACAGGATTACATACCTATTTACAACAACACACCCCCTTAATCCTGGACATAACGACTTTACATCATCAGCACTTTAGACATCAAATTCTTGCCAATTGACATACATAAAACAAAGCTTCCAAGGTAACAGTGAAAACACAATACATAAAGAACAAAACATTAGTTTTTTGGTATAAGCATCGACTCCTTCACAAATTTCTTTATCTTTGTACCGTTAAGTGCTTTAGTAAGTATATCAGCATGCATCTCCTCACTAGGACAATACTTAATGAGAGTTAATTTCTCCTCAATACTCTCCCTAATGAAATGATGTTTGAGAACCAATTGTTTAACACTACTATGAAACATCCTATTGCTGGCTATTTTCTGAGCTGATTGACTATCATTAAAAAATGGCACTGGAGATACATCAACACCAATCATATCTAATGACAAATTTCTTAGATAGACCCCTTCCCTAGCTGCATCTGCCAAGCCAACATACGCAGCTGCAGTGCTTGAAGTTGCTACACTACATTGTTTCTTACACTGCCAGGATATGACACTATCTCCAAGCTTGAATACATACCCAGTGTAGGATTTGCGATCAGTGCAATCACCTCCCCAGTCAGCATCTACATAACCAAAAATATTCACACTATCAGATTTTTGGAACATCAAACAAAAATTCTTTGTTCTAGCTAAATAGCTTAGAACACACTTTGCATTTTGCCAGTGCTCTTCTTTGTGACAATTATTTAACTGTGACAACACACTTGTAAAATAAGCAATATCTGGTATTGTGTTAACTGAAAGATACATTAAAGGATCGGATCGTAAAAGACTCCAATTGTGGTGTTATTGCTGTCAATGGCTTTATAGATTTGATGTAGCAACTGAAAGATAGCAGTGGTTGTTAATTTATTTTTCCTGAAAACCATGTTGTGTTCCATGAGACAGCTGTTGTGATTCAAGGAATTGCATTAGGCGTATGTAAAATATTTTTACAAAAATTTTTGAAAAGCTGGGGAGAACTAAAATTGGACGATAATTCATTGAATCAGTCAAATGACCTTTTTTATGTATAGGGTTGACATGAGCCAGTTTAAGGTAGGAGGGGAAATACCCTTCATTAAAAGATGCATTAATTATATCTGAAAGGGGATAACATATATTACAATTTACTGCCTTTATAATAGGTATGTCATCAAACCCTGAGGACCATTTGTTGGAAAATGAATTGAAAACTTTTTTGATTTCATATGGATCAATAGGATGGAGAAAGAAGGATTTAGGTGATGAGGGCTGGAGTCTTGTTTTAAAATGTGTAATATGGTGAGGAGCTGTTTCACAGAATTTTGAGTTGAAACTTGTAGCAATTTTGAAAGGATCAGTAATGGAGATCCCGTTGAAATTGATTTCATTGTGTGTTAAATTATTTTTTGATGCTTTTGTATTAATTTGATTACTTCCCATGCTGATTTTATAGAGTTGGGGGACGAAATGATAAAGTTTTCATTTACTGTTTTACGATGTTCCCTAACATACTGTTTAAAGATTTTTAGGGATTGCTTGTAGATGTCTGTTAGACTAGGATCAATGAATTTTGATTGGTAGTAAAGTTCACGAATATTCTGGCTTTCAATGACTAGATCTTCAGAATAAAACCTCCTTTTTGTACCTTTTGCTTGACGTTTTACATGTTTATGGGAGAAAGCAGCATTGAATAACATGGTAAAGACGTTTGTGAATTCCTTAAATTTGTCCTCAGAATTTGTGGCAACATAGACATCACCCCAATTTTCAAGGGACAGTGAGTGCTTAAAACTTTGGGTTGAGCCATCATCAAAGATTATCTTGTGCAATATGTTGGAGGCCTTACATGGATATATGTCTTACTGTTTGAGAGAGAAGTGAAGAGCATAGTGATGAGATAGGCTGGTGGCTATGACGTTACAGACGAACTGGGAAGAGGGGACATCTGATACAATTAAGTCAATTAAAGTTAATGAAGATGATGTTACTCTAGTGGGAGTTTCGTTTAAGATCTGCCTTCCAAGACTGTCAAACAGATTGTTGACGTCAGACTTATCACACGAGTCTTTAAGAATGTCTAAATTCAAATCTGCTGTGCCAGCATAATGTATATACATTGAATTATTTTTTTATATTCTCTTATTTGCAGTTTTGATGAACTTCATTATGGAAAATATATCAGTCTTTATATGAAAAGGACATTCTTCTTTGATTCTCATCCACCTCTTGGAAAGCAGTTGATTGCTTTGGTGGCTTACCTTGCTGGTTTTGATGGTAAGTTTTCAAAACTAATGTGTTGGATATATGTAGTTTAAGGAGAACTTAACCTGCCGTAATATGTTGGACAAGTAATGCTTTATAAGTTGGCCATTCAGAGTGATAACGGGGAAAACTTGTTGTAGTAGTGAATTTTCACATTTTTTTGGTCTATTTGGTAATTACATTTAATGTTATAAAATTCTTAACTTTATTTTCTCTGTGGCTCACATGCATGGTATAGACGTCAGTACTAGTTTGGGTATTTCAGACACCCTAGTGATCATTATTGAGGTGTTCTGCTTAAAGACATTTATGTTGAAAATTATTGGCCATTTAACATGTGTGCCCCTTTAGAGGTGATGAGACATGTTACTCGTGCCACGGACTACAACCTTGACATGGTGGAAGGGCTTGTATGCTCCAATGATCCCAAGAGCTGGAGTGGTGGGAGCAATTGGTATTGGTCACGGAAAACACACTGTTGAGATTTGGGGGGGGAAGGGGTGAGTCCCTCCCAACTATCAACTACCCAGAAATATGAAAGTTATTCAAAGAGAAATTAGTTCTGGCAACAATGGGATGTCCCCCAATAGGGTGGGTGTCGTGCTGGGCAACGGGGGAGGCAAGGCCCCATGGTCATCATCACATGTGAAGTTCTTGTACTACAGATTCATCATGGGATACAAGGACCTCTAGATATAAGAAGAAAAAGAAGAAGAGGAGGAGAAAAGTACTGATAAAAATTGGGACTTGGAATGTCAGGATAATGATGAGGGCTGGGAATCTGGAAAACATTAAACAGGAAATGGATTAGAGGGAACATAGATGCCTTGGGGCTGTGCAAGTTGAGGTGGAAGGACAACTGGGACTGTCAAAGTGATAGTTACAAGATAATCTATAGTGGCGAGGATAGGATTCAATGTGGGGTAGCTATAGTGTTGAACATAAAATTAGGGACGAGAGTAGTAAATATTGAAGAGGTGAGCGAAAGTATACTAGTAGTAGAAATGAAAGCATGCTGGACATACACACCTGTAGTTGCTCATATTATAAATTATGAAGACACCGGGGAGATACTTTCTCTTAACCATTTATTTCTATATGTAACAACATCTTGAGTCTATAACTACTGTTGCCATGACTCAGTAGGCTACATAAAACATATGCCCGAGAGAGAGAATAGAGCCTCGATGTTTTTCTTAGTTTCTACATTACGCGGGTTAAACTTTGCAACACAAACAATATCCCATTTCTAACAGGTCACACTGGGTTAACCCTTTCACGCTGAAGTCTCCCTAAGGAAAATGCTTTCCCTGCTACGAGTAGCATGAGAATTTTCTGTGCTCCTCTCTACAGAGCTCTCTCTTGGTGACAAAGCGCTCAGGTATGCCTTTCGACCGTTTTGGAACCCCACTCAGCGGGACACCGTGCCCTTCTCCCGGGCACTCGGCTTAACCCCCCAACCCTTAGCAGCCCCTCTCTCAGCAGGAGGCCGCTGTAAGTTTGTTGCATTAGTGGTGGTTTTTTAAAATAATTCTTTGCTGTATACTTCAAAAAGTTATATCTTTAAATGAATTTCTAATGTTATTTTGAACATTTTACAATTTTAAATGAAATTCTAGCGTTAATATTAACAAATTTAGAGTTCTGTTTAGAACTCAAACTATTGAGAGTTCAACAGGAGAACTCCGTTACTATCAACGCTAGAATTTCATTTGAAATTTGCTATGACTCAACAAAAAGTAATAATTCACTTCATAATGTTAAAAATATTGTAGAGTGAAAAAAATTATTGCCACGAAAAACCATTGCAAATACAATAAATGAACTGCGGATTCATGCAGCAAGGAGGGCTACTAATGATGCGAAGGGTCGAGCTCACTTGCCGAGAAAGGGTCTGGGCTGTCCCTAAGCTGGATCTCAAAGGGTAACAGCATACCTGAGTTAATTGCTTGGGTGGCGGTCACTTCCCATCCCCTCCGTTGGCCACAGCCGACATTTGTTCTTTTGCGAATGAAAAACCCAGTCGGCTATAGCCGACATTCGTTCTTTTGCATATGAAAAACTGCGTCGGCTATTGGCGACATTTGGCGCGAAAGGGTTAAATTCACCCCAGCACCGAAAAAGTGATATCCTGCTTCAGTAATAAGTTCTAAAAATCTAAAAAAAAGTATTTAGGTATTGTTTAAGGATCGCAGAGAAAGGTGTCACAGTTTTCCAAAAAAATTTATTGTAAAACTAATTGCCAAAATTGAGGTATGGAAAAGTCTGGAATTTTCACGGAAAAAATTGTTATTTTGCAGAATTGATTTTGAGCAAAAAACTATGAGAATCTATTCCTGGAATATGATTCCTGATATATATATTTTTTTCAATACTCTTCGCTCAAAAAAGTATATTTATTTTGAGGATTGAAAAATGTCAAAAAATAAAAGGCCTTTATTTTGCATGAATAATTAAAATGAAAGGAGTAATAATCATCACCCAAAAATATTATGCAAAATACGTAAGAGGAGTTTAAAAAATAGCTGGGGTTTATTTAACCCCATGTGACCAATTAGGGTTAATTATAGTTTAGTCAAAGGTACAAGCATACATTTAATACAGATCGTAGTTTTTCAGTGTGCTGTGTAAATGTTTGGCCCTTTTGATTTACTCTGGTGAGCTTTCATTGAACTTTCAGGCCAATTCCGTTGGGGATAAATAAGTTCAATGATTGGTACCTGATGAAGCTTGCAGAAGGGTGGATGAAATCTCATGTCATTTGTGTTAACTAAAATCCACAGAAATACAAGCAAATTAGAAGTTGATAGATGAGTGTGAGATAGATCTTGGGTGAAAATTTCCTCCTGAAAGAGTAATTAGCCTATGAAACATTTTTTTTCTTGAGGAAACATTCTTTTTAATGATTTGTGGGACGACTCATGCATTAGCATGTATTTTCACTCAGATGATGCCTTGCTTTTAATTTCAAAACCTGTTTTTACTTGCAGGCCAGTTCAATTTCGACCGCATTGGCAGTACCTATGCTAACTCTGTGCCAGTATTTGCTCTTAGGCTGGTTCCAGCTCTTAGTGGTAGCCTCCTAATTCCTACTGCATATCATGTTCTTCTTGAACTTGGATATTCTCAGGGTTGTGCAGCCCTCGCTGGCTTTCTTTTCTTATTTGGTGAGTTTTTTTATAACCTTTGTAGTTCAATAGCTGTTAGCAGTTACATGGCAATGAAAATCATTTTTTATGAATGACTGTGAGAAAGATTTTGCTATGAATTGAATATTTGGATGCTCCCTATCAATGTCTAATTAGGTAATCATTATTGTGTAAATGGTTTAGTTCTGCCATATGTGTACAATGGGTTTATTTGCTTTCATTATTCATAACACACACTTATCATTTCCAAATACCTTGGGGACTAGGAAGTAGGACCAAAATTTGTGGGGGTGGACAAAGAGAAATTTGCTCATCAGGTGACTCAGCCAGAGCCAATTAGGATCCAGCAGGCATGAGCTAGTGCCTTATAAATCCAGTCATCTACTTGCTGTATTGTCTAACCACCTCTGCCTTTAGTTAATCAATTTTCCGTGGTTTTCTCTTTCATGTAATGGCCAAGATAAGGAAACCCTTGAAAACAAGGAATGTTTTAGCCACATTCTTTTTATTTCTTGACCTGGGCATTAGCCAGGTGGCACCTTCGTTAGTGGGAAAGGATTCACCAGACGAATCCCTGGGTACCTATATGGAGCATTTAATCCCATGGGACAGCCCATTGGCGAAGGAAGGAATGGCTCTGAATCAGTAGGGAAACGGAAAGGAAGGGTACTAGGAAAGGGTAGATTCAAAACCCAGTCACAATTAGTTTGACCACGTAGTGAACCAAGAAACCTGGTATTTGCTTTTTGGCAACAGAAGCCCAAAGTCTGCTTTATGGAAGAAAACGGTTCCAAGCCTCCTTTGCCTGTGTTTGTGCCTTCGTACATTTGCCAGCAGCTATTTGTGCCTCCCTCATACTAACAGTGAAAGAGACTTGTTTACTTGGGTCACTCCCGCCGCATCGGTCGGTTGGATCCTTGGAGCAAGCGACTCCCGCCACTGGCAGGAGGCACCACTGACTCTGTTACCAGCGGGTACGAGGTACCACGAGGAGGTCGTAAGAGCGGCCTCTTGCCCATCGAGAAGCCCTTCTCTTCATATCAGTCAGTCGATTCTCTTGTGGACTTCACCTGTCACCACTGGTGATACCTGTAGTGATGAGGGAAGTCTGACCAAGGGATGACAATGAAAGATGTTCTTGGTCTCAAAGTCCCACCTGGTTCTTCTTATTGTGGCCCATGCTAATTTCCTGGCTAAGGCATAACTATCTCGGCAGCATCAAACTAGAGCCACCCCTCTCAGTGGCAGTTTCCTGTCCTACAAACCTTAGCCCTGTCTCCTAGCCCCCAAGATATTTGAAAAATATAATAAGAACTCATACTATTCAAGAGATGCATTCTTAAAAGTCTTTAAATTTGTACTTAATAAGTGCATTCTAAAATTGTGTGTGAATATATTGCAAGTATTGAAGAAAGTAGTATTAAAGAGTAGTTTATGTTATCAAAACTAAATATATCCAGTTACATGTATCTAGTGAGCATGGAAAGATGTTTGCAATGTATTATTATAGACTTTCTTACAGTAATTTCTTCTCTGCCCTTATTTCCAGACAATGCTCTTCTAACACAGTCGAGATTTATTTTAATGGAGTCAATGCTACTGTTCCTGGCTCTTTTTGGTGTATTATGCCTTTTGAAATTCAGGAGACTTAGCTCTCAAGCATTTACAGTAAAGTGGTGGCTGTGGCTGTTTTTGACATCGACTTCCCTCACAGGTGCATTATGGTAGGTCTTACCTTCTGTATTGTTCATTCTATGTTATTGGGATGATTGGTGCCGCAACTATTGGCTGTATAAGGATATAGATAAGTTTATTGAAGTACTTGCAAAAATTATGATGTGTAAGAATTGTATACTTTCAATGTATAACCAAAATCATATGAAAATGATGATGAGAATAGCCATTTAATGTATATGATACCATAGATAATAAGTCATCATTGACAACTTAGTTAATTTTAAGTAAAATCAATGTGAATCATTTATCTGTTCAGGAATAATTAGTCATTAATTATAATGACAACATGTTTCTTAGCATTAGTTGATGTACACATCATGGAATTCTACCAGAAATGAAATTAAAACTGTTTCTTTTGTTAGAAATTATAGGATAATCTTGATTCAATTCCTGGCACCATTGAACATTGAAGTTCTTCATTTTCACATATTCACTCCAGTGACATGTTTTGATTTTCACGTGTTCCCTATTTCTGATATTCATTTTATCATCATCATATTAGTAATCTAGTGATTTGTACATACTAGTCAGCCTTTTAGCTGAAGTAGCCAGCTGCAAATTATAGTTTATGGACAAAACCTGGTCGAGAATTAAGTTTTAGCTGTACTGTGTATTTTTTACATAAGAGAAATATGAATCTGTTTTAAAAGCTAATTTATGTATATCTTGTTTATTTCCAGTGTGAAATATGCAGGCATCTTCACCTGTATGCTAGGTTTGTCTTTAATTGTTAGGGACTACTGGAAACTCTTGGGAAATAAAAGTGTATCAGATGGTACTGCTCTGAAACATTTTTTCGCTCGTTCATTAGTAGTCCTAGTTTTCCCATTGCTCCTTTATGTAGGAGTTTTCAGGACCCATCTGTACATTCTGTCGCGGGCTGGTCCTCATGACAGTGTAATGACAAGTGCTTTTCAGGCTTCACTTGAGGTAAGTGATGTTGGAACTGGTAGTTCAAAAAATTAATATTGTTGATGATTTTCTTACTACCAGTCAGTGTAGGAAATAAGAAATCAAATAATACTACATTATAACTGTAATGCGACCCAATCTGTAAATCCTGTTATTTTACTTCACTGTTGGGGCTATATATTTATGGTCCTGCTTATATCAATCATAAGAATATTCAATTTCTTGCACACCCTACTGTTTGAGTTTGGAATGCATTCAATACTTGATTGAATCTGGATGTGAGTGAAAATTTTTGCTGGCTGAGTGTGGATGGGAACTCTTTGCTTGCTTTAGAAAATCATTTATCAATGTAATGGCTGCACTTTTTCTGTGTTATGCTCCCTGTCTGCTTTTCATGAGAAAACTGGTGGGCATATCATTTTTTAAATTATAAACTCTGGTATTTGAGTGAATGTAAATGGCCATAGTATGTATAAAAAAGGTCTCAGGGGCCCTTTGTTGGCCCACCATTCCTTGTATATAGACAACCCACGTATTAAGGTACGTAATGCTGGCAGCCTATCTGCAAGGGTACAAATATTTTTGTCATCCCATTCTCATTGGCGTGCCTTATAAGTGTATAAATTAGAGGTGGGTCGAATAGCAGATTTCTTGAACTCAAATATCGAATTCGAATATTAAATCATAGCTCGAATATTTGAATATCTCGAATTTCGAATACCTCGAATACTAGAATTGCACATAGCATATTAAATATTATTCTTCTACTTCATATGATGTATGTATAAATAAAATAGCTTTGTCTGTTCAGGAATGATTAGTCATTAATTATAATGACAACATGTTGCAAAAATTATGATGTGTAAGAATTGTATACTTTCAATGTATAACCAAAATCATATGAAAATGATGATGAGAATAGCCATTTAATGTATATGATACCATAGATAATAAGTCATCATTGACAACTTAGTTAATTTTAAGTAAAATCAATGTGAATCATTTATCTGTTCAGGAATGATTAGCAATTATAGGAATAGCGAATATTCACACCAAAGTGTGAAAACTCTAGAAATGGCACACATTCTAAGCATACATGATGATAAGCATGACTTGAATCCAAAAGCATACATGATGATAATATAATCAATTAAATTTTAAAAATCAACTTTTTTAAATTTCAAATGTAATGAAATCAATAAAATCATATGCATCAATAATATCAGTTAAAACTTATTACCTACAACAGATTTTTATTTAGGAAAATGAGCATTTTAACTTGTTCAGGATCTAATCTGCTTCTTTTCTTGTCATAAATTAAACCTGAGGTGCTGAAGAGTCGCTCAGAAAAAACTGTTGATGGAGGAGTGATTAAATATTTCGAAGATAATTCCTTCAAGTGAGGATACAGACTGTTCATTTACCAGTAATCAAAAATGTTTTCTCTAGGTGGAAGCAAATCTTCTTCTAGGTATCTTCGAATTTCTTCTTCTGGATTTTCCTGACTCTTTCTGCTAGAACCTGGTGCTGTTACCATGAATTTGGAATAAAGTCCCCACATTTTATGTTAATGCTTTACATCAGCTAATTTCATTTGCACTTTTCCTATATTATCTGTTTGTGTTGGGTGACATTGTTCAGACAGACCTGTCATCTCCAGAGCCAATTGATTTTTTTATCATCTCAACATTATTTGAATCTTGGAATGCACTGATTTTGAATCATTGATTAAGAATTGTGGCAAAAGTGTATATTTGTTCTTTTTCCAGAAATTCATACCGACTTTTGATGGAAAACAGCAAATCATTGATGAAACCTTATAGATTATTATGTGGAAACTTATTAGTTTCAAGGAGAGTAATGATGCTGTTCATAAGAGGGATGACTTCAGAAACTGACTGCACTTCCACTAGCAACAAATGTTGTTCTTTCAAAAACATCCAGAGCATCAATCAGTTGCTTGATATCATCCCACTGTGGTTGAGTTATGTCTGCATTAAAACTCAGGTTAAAGGCAGCTAATGCTATTGTTTGCTTCTGCTCCAGAAGACGCCTCATTGTTTGCAAAAGGGAGTTCCATCTTGTGGGTTCATCCTGGATGAGATTATGCTCTTTAATATTCAGTTTTACTTGGGCCACTTAGTTATTTTGTTGCTTCAGTAGAATGCTTGAAGTAACCCACAATGCTGCGACATTTTGCTGCAAGATCTTTCACCATCGGTTTGTTGAGGATTCCGTCTTTGATCACCAGTTGAAGAGTATGAGCTAAGCAGGAAATGTGATCAAATGGACTCCCTTCTAGTGCAGAAGCAATATTCCTCCCATTATTTCGGACAATGCATACAACTTTGTCAGTCAAACCCCAATCTTCTACAGTTAGTTCGATGAAGTTGCGAATATTCACACCAAAGTGTGAAAACTCTAGAAATGGCACACATTCTAAGCATACATGATGATAAGCATGACTTGAATCCAAAAAATGGGCCGTCAAACTCATGTAGTCATTGGTGGCTGTTGATGTCCATATGTCTGTTGTAAGGGCAAGGTATTTAGCTTTAGACAACAACTTTTCTGTTTTATATCTGAAACCCATCATGATACAAATTTTATCGCATCAACACAGTAAAAAAAGTATACACAAATGGTAAACAGAACAGTATCTCCAGGGAATATAATTATTTTATTATATTCCTTGGTATCTCTTCACTGCAAATTTGATGTAGTTCATGAACGTGCCTAACATTGCGCTGCATGCACTTAATGGCCAGAGTCCTCTATGCAGTTGCCGAGTTAACTACCAAAGACTTCATATTGATGTATATGGTATGGGTGCCCAATGGTGTATGGTGCAAAATTCAAATAATTCTAAGTCTCATAATAATACATCTCATAGTTATTCGAGATCTTGGTTATCAAATACTTTCTAGTATTGGAGGGGTTCGAGTATTCTCGATACTATTCGCACATCTCTAACTATAAATGCCTTTTCTACATATGACATAAAGCATGGAAAATAAAACATGTAAACTAAAATTTACATGCTAAAATGATGAAGGGCTATAACAGGACTTAGAAAAACTTATTAATATAGCATCCATTTTGAACGAGTGATACCTGCACCACTGGAGTATACATATTTGTTACTATTGTCAAAAATTTCTGAACTGAATGTATAATTCACTCCTTTGTGGAAATTACGGATAAAAATGAATGCTGGAAATGTTCTATAATTTTACCGTGATGTGAAGAATCTATTTTAGTGTATGTGTGATTAATGGTTATTTCATTTTCTCACATCAACTTTCTTCTTTGACAGGGTGGCCTCGCATCGATCACCAAAGGTCAGCCTCTAGAAGTTGCCCATGGGTCACAGGTGACATTGCGTCATACTCATGGACGTACATGCTGGCTGCATTCTCATGCACATGTTTACCCTTTACGTTACCCAGATGATCGGGGTTCCTCCCATCAGCAGCAGGTAGGTTGTTTACCAATTTTATTTTAAAATATAATTTGACCTGCTTGGGTTATGAACTCAAACCTCTGAATTTCTGGTTCACTTCACCAACCCATCTAAATTCATGGTGAGTTTCAGTGGGGGCCCATGTGGATCTCCTTCATTTTTCGGGATCTACCGCATATTTTTGTTGTAAGTGACTACAGTTTTTTGGACACTACTGTCAGCAAAACTGTTGTCACTTACAACAAAAATACACGGTAGAGCCCGAAAAATGAAGGAGATCAACGTAGAGCACCATGAAATGCTTTGTGCAATATGTGCTTTCGCTGTTCTAGTCTCTGGTCCATGTGGGAGATCCAAATTCGATCCTGGTCAAGTCAAATGGTTTTTTCATTACTAATTTCATCTCCTTGATCTACCTTGTACTTTCATGTACATTCTTACTTTTTCAGTTCAAAATTTTGGTGTCAAAATTTGTGGGTTGGGTCATACTCAATTCAATCTTTTGATGGCTTTAATCTGAGCATGAAAAAAATTAGGTCAGTCTTTCCCAGGATACAGGGTGTCACCACAGTGTATTATGACAGTCTCTGCATTATCAGAAATAATTGGATGGAGCAATGAGTTTACTACAACACCTTCAGTTGATGTTAGTATCTTTAATTTAATATTTCAATGGCAATGAAGGCTTGTTTTATGTATTTTTTTATTAGAATCGAAGTGGTTGACATCTGGTGGCAATCATAAGATTTGAGGATCACATCACTAGGCTGGATTGAGTATGGGGTAAGGTATTTGTGAACCATCATCTAAAATAATGCGACATTATTTTATTGAGATTAAGCTAAAAGTTTTTGATGCTGGTTTACATATACCCTTCCCTGGCCTTCATACCAAGAGACTCCTTGCATTTGGTCAATTTCATATGCCCATGAAAGCACTAAAGTGATCTTCGTCTCGTCACCCAGCCCTCAGGCCTGTCGGTGTCATTTGCTATCAGGAAAAAATGATATAGTTGAGCCTCTGGAGAACAAATGCATAATCTGTTGGTGAAAGTTAAAAATACCACTTTTTTGCAAGATGCCTGAAACTGGAAAATACACTTGGAGGGTAACATTTTCCTAATCTTTTAATGATAGCCTAATAACAGTGGGAAGAATGTGCATGATATGCAGAAAAGGTGGTTGAAATTTTTTCTTAGTAGGTTCCAAATATTGTGGAACTAGTGTTACACAAGAACACATTTAGCTGGTGAGACTATATGAGTCATTGGAAAAAAAGAGCTATTGTTTGGCTGAAAAATCAGGGTTGGACTGTACATTAGCTGAGCTTGTAAGTAAATATGGTACATCTATGCACCTCCGCTTGTGACAATATGCCGTATTTTTAGTGCATTGTCACAGTGATTTGAAATTTGGAGCTTCTTCTCTTCTTCAGTTAGCAGCCCTGGGGCTGATTAGAAGCAACTCTCCATTCTTCTCTATACTCCGCCATCCTCTTCAGTTCGTAGTATGAAGTTGTGTTAGTGTCTGTTATTCTCTGTGTGATGTATGCAAGTGGTGGTCTTCCTCTAGTGTTTCTCCCTTCCATCATCCCTTCGATGACTCTTGCTAGCAGGCCATTATGTCTGAGAGTGTGTCCTATTGTATTTGCTCTTCTTGTTTTATGGCTCCTCATAAAGCTTCTGCTTTCTCCTGCTCTTCTGAATACTTCTTCATTTGTTATATTTCCTATGAGGCGCATGAGATGCACTGTGATTTATCAGATTAGAATTTATGAAAAATACTCCTATAATAAGCGCTGTAATGTATCAGGTTGTAATTTACGGAAAATATGCCTATAAGACTCACTGTGATTTATCAGGTCGGAAGTTGCGAAAAATACTTTGATCAGACAAAAGAGGATCAAAGTATTTTAATGATAATACTTTATACCAAGAAAACGAAACTCACATTTTAAAATTGCAAATATGTCAGCGTTTATTGTTTGTAGAATCCCAGAAACTCATCACCACTGCTGCTAAAATCATATGCTAATGCAGTTATTGTCGCTGGAGTTGTCACTTTCCTCATACACAATGTCATCTTCACTTCCATTTAGCGCTTTGATATCTCCACAATTTTTAAAAAAACTTTGTGATAGTCTCCCTTTTAACTTTCAGCCAGGACTTTTTCACCCATTCACAAATTATTATCAACATTTTTATTGAAAGCAACCATTTTATTGGGCTGACGAGGGAAAAAATATTTGACAGTATCTTTCTCGGCGAATCAGCTTGCGTCTTAGAGGACTAAGTTATACCCTTGGCCCATAAGATGCAGGCTGATTTTTGAGCACATTTTGGAGTAAAATAAAGTGCGTCTTATGGGCTGGGAAATATGGTACTTCTATTTTGCTGACTTATATGACAATGTCAGGTAAAGGAAAGTGTTATTTTGAGAATTTTACTGGTACATATATTTTTAGTTATTTTTAGGGGAAAATGGAGAAGGATATTAGGGGATAGTTGAAGGATGCAGGGATCAGTAAAACAGCTGATAAAAGGCTGTGGGTGTGGGAAAGATTGTTTGTTTTTTTATGAATTATTTTGTCAGAAATGAATGGCAAAACATGTTGTAAAAATGAGAAAGGTTTGTTGAGAAGTGAAAGTGTTTCTGATTCCATTTTTGGGTATTATTAATGTTAATATATATGGGGATAATGCATTTGTACTTTTAAAGCCTCAAAAATACTAAATACAAATTTAAAATGGTTCAGCAATTATGAAGCTATACTGATGTGATTTCTTGTATTATCTGCTGAGAAGAAAAAAATTTGATGCAATAAACCATTCATGAATTTTGAAAGTTACTTTTGAATGAATTCTCAACGTACACTGGTGAGAAATGGAAGCGCCTTATAGAAAATTTTTTAAAACTAAGGCCGGTATTCATAGTCCTCAATAATCACAGATTCGTTTCAATCTATGATTATATCTTTAATTAATTACTGTTTCTTATTCATAGTCGTCAAAGAATCAGTGATTCGTCAATCGATGATTCTTGAATCAGAGATTCATCAATCTCTGATTATTATGTATTCATAGTCGTCAAATAATCATTGTTTATAGTTCTAGTATTCATAGTCAAGCAAACTGTAATTATTTGGCCAAATAATCATTGATTCGTGAATTAAGCTCTCGACCGTAATTAATTAGAGTTTTTCTATGTTGCACTTCGGTAGTTCTGTGATTGTTTACGACATATTCTCGACATGTCTTTACGTTCCAACTGTACAATTTTATACGGCAATAAAGGCATAGAAAAGTCTATATACTCTAGATGAACGTCTTGAATTGATTAGGATTATTGAGTACCTTGAACTGATTAGGATTTCCGTGCAATGGAAATTCGTTCGGATATATTAGCGTATGTGATTGCCGATGACGATGTACCAGCGTATCACTAAAGGCTGCGAAAAATACACATTAGGGATCCAACAAATCCAAATTACTCACATGGGGAGACTACGTACCCTGACTCGCCGATTTAAATGCTGTATTTACAATGCCGTGCACGAGGTCAAATGCTATTTCGCCTTGGACTTCGTCAAACGTATCCTAGTTGTATTGTAATTAATCAGTTTATAATCAGAAATATCCGCCCTTAGTGTAAAAAAGCTGGGAATATTTATTCTTGCCAGGTTGTTCTGGAGCCTCACATCACCCGTCTCAATCACCCTCAAAGCGACTTTCCTTATAAGTCTTATTATCGCGCTATACAATATAGAGTCGTTTGGTGTAGTGGTTAGCGCCGCGGATTCGTGCGCGAAGGTGATGACGTTCGAGCCTTTTGGCCGCCGTTTTTTTTTCCATCTTTATATTCACGACCAGAGAGAAATTTTTCCTCCGAGTTACATGTCATATCATAGGACTTCACCTCGCCTTTTTTCTCGTGATACTTTCCACAAAATTCGTACTACAGGGTGAATCTTTAATGTCAATGGCCTCACTGGGGTCTGGTGATGGACCGCTTATGATATACGACAAAATCTGTTTAAAATCCGTTATCTAACTTGCTGTAACAATAGACATGAGTGTTGACAGACGAAGAGTTTAATAGAGGATACCGATTCTCAAAACCCGTAGTGATCGAGTGTATTCTTCTTAGAACTATTGTTCATATATCGACACTTTCCGCGAGGACTGACAGTTCCTCTTGTGCTACTGTGGCTCATTGCTTTGAGATTTTACGCTTAGGCATCGATATTGAATTGTTGATATCATATTACAAATTTAAAAAAATATATCACAGCGGTTTTTAATCACGCAGTATTTAAAAAAATCTTCATGCTGAATTTAATCTCGGCCGAAATTGCCGTGAATGTTTTACTCGTAAGCTATCATCAATTGCTACTAATTACATATTTCAAATTTTCTATATCGGTAATGATCAGATATAAATGCTGCTACCGCTACTCTTCGTCTTCTTTAGTGTTTTACGTACATATGTAGGGATTGCTAGTTGTTTCGCAGCCAACGGTGTCCAGAACTGTGAAACATATAACTAATCTTTTGGCCGTCCAAATAGCTGACACCATCAGACCGTCTGTTTCTTATGATGTTCAGGCAACGAATCGGTGCCTCAGGTGTCTCTTTGTGAGAATAGAAAAAAGAGGAGACCACACTTATGGTCGGACAATTCCTGACGTTAAACAGCACACGCTACATCATCAACACTTGCCGGAATACGATATTACTGTTTGTTGATTTTCCCTAGCAACGCCTTTATTAACGTTGAATAATCATAAGAAATAATTCTAATGTAGTCACGGCTAATTCATTTTTATCAAAAAAACATTGCCAATCCATTTTTTATATTCTTTTTCAATATGCAATTAATAAAACTATATACTCAACTTGAATAAAAATTTAACGATACCCACAAAATGTTTTGCCTCTTCAATTTCTCATACCACTCAAAAATAAACATACATCCAATCTGTAATTCACCAATTACAGATTGTCCCAAATAATTAGAGATTCATGAATCAGTGATTCATGAATTGGAGATTGTTTTCTGTCTATGAATACATAAATCAAATAATCAATGATTGACGAATAATCGTTGATTCAGCAATCATTGATTATTCATCCCGTCTATGAATACCGGCCTAAGTATCATTTTCTCTTATTTGTAGTGCATGCATGCCATGTTAAGGGTATGTTTGTTTAGCATTATTTTACTAAAGCATAGAGTGTTTTGCTTGCAAAAAACTGAATCAACCAACTGTCCCCCACTCTTCACTCAAAATAATGTATGTCTGGAAATAGGCCCCTTCCATTGATAAGCCCCTTAACCTCCCATATTTTCATCTCCATTTTTGGAAAAACATATTTCTATCACGAGCATGCAAAGTGCTCTGGACCTAGCGTGGAAAAAGGTCATCTTTCAATATATTTAGTTCTTAAATTATAAATTAATGTAGAAATTATATGCATTTATCATGCACATACTTGATTATTTTACATATACTTATGATGTGTTTGATGACATTTTGCATATTGATCATCTTTCAATATATGTAGTTCTTAAATGATAAATTAATGTCGAAATTATATGCATTTATCCTTTCATTTTGTTATTTTGGTTTTAGGTTACATGTTATTCTTTCAAAGATGTTAATAATTGGTGGATAATTAAAAGGCCAGAGAAGACAGATTTGGTTGTATCTTCAGCTACTGTGTCATCTCATGATTTCATGAAAGTGGATGCTATACGCCATGGAGATGTGATTCAGCTCATTCATGGCATAACTGGGAGGGCCCTAAACACCCATGATGTGGCTGCTCCAATGTCACCCCAGAACCAGGTAAATATGTGTGAATAATGTATTCTAATGATAATCATATTCTGATGATCTAAGCCTTTGCTCATATTTTTGAACTCCCTGAATCAAATTGAATTTAATGAAATTGAGATATGTATTTTGTAACACCCCCCCCCTCCCCCTGCATTTACTATGAAGAACCCATACTCATTATAATAAATACATAGACAAAACATTTCACGTGCCATCAATGCAATAACAAACACATTTATTAGAAGAAAGTTCAAGTTTTAAAACAAATTTACTCAAATTTGATTTATAACTATTAATGTGCCAAATTCACAAATGCAATCGTGCAAGTATTCCAATTTCACCAATTCAATAAGTGTCTTTTGAATGATCAATAACCAGTGAAGCATGATAGCCCTTTCTTTTAAATCAAGTACTCTTATTTTAGTAATTTACACTATTTGTTCATGAGGGTCTTTTCTTACAGATTCATTCACTCTTATTATCATGATTTATACAACCATTTGGGTGCATAAGTTCTTTTAATTAATGTTGGTATCTTTTGTTCACTATTCCACCCATTGTAATCTGGATCCCTGGCATCTGCCTGCGTAAGCTATCCTTTCTCCGTCCCTCCTCAGTTGGCTGGGGTGGTGCGTTGTCCTCATGCTACTGGATCCAGCTGTAAATATATCTGTAGTCTTGTCGGCCCCAGTGGTGGCGGGGTAAAGTCCCTGCATGCTAACCCGAGGGTTGCAGGTTCGAGTCCCGCCTGGGTAGAACATTATCTGCCCAGGACATGGGTGTTTGTGTTTCATCCGTTGTTACTGTTATCCACCCGACGTAAATTGGCGCATTGTGCTGTATTCGGGATAGTGAAGATAAATAAAATAAAATAAATTTAAAAAATAAAAAATAAAAATATCTGCCGCTACTTCTGAAGTCTTTCTAAGATATTTTGATGAATACCCCTGTATATTTCCTCCCCACATCCTTAGTTTTTCTCTGTTGAGTATTGAATTTATTTGTGTGTCTTAGTTTCTGTTTTGGTAAATATTGACCTTCCTTACATGTTTTTGGTTTTGTATTGCTAACTTATAACTGATCTGTTACGAGTACTAACAGTGTAATGAGAAGTAAGTATGTCGAGTCTGTCAGGACTGGTCTCCTCACTCGTTCCATTTTTTTTCTTTATTTACACACTACACACAACAGTTTTTTTGCACAATAAACCCACTATTAAAATGTCCAAAGTCAACCGCAAATGAAATAACATTTGAAATAATAACTGCTGAACACACAAAATATATTTTCAAAACTCAAAACATAAACAGTTTATATATTTGTAACATATATTTGGAGTTAAAAGTTGAAATGTTTGGGTACATATACCTTATTTGTCGAATGCCAAATTTTGATATTTGCTGCAGAGATTTTATTACTGTGAGAGACTTATATTTGAATATTTGTACAATTTTAGGAAGTCTCCTGTTATATAGATTACAATGTTTCAATGCCTGCTCAGAATTTGTGGAGAGTGGAAATTGTCAATCGTGATCAAGTTGGACCTGTTTGGCATACCATTGAATCTTTGGTAAGTCTGTGGTATAGGTGCATGATGTTGTTGGGGAAATTCTGTGAAATAATTCTCTATCTTTATTGTTTTAAGTTGGAATAGCCATCAAGGAACAGGGAATTGTGGATGTTTAATAGTCCTGGTGTAGTGGAATAATTAAGATTTATGTTACTATGTTAATACTGAGCCCTCCTAAATTTATGAAAAACTATGGCGAAGACTGAGAAACTTGATCAGACATAGAGGTTTCGCTATTATGTGGCATTGTGTCAATCTACATTGGAGGTCTCATTGACTTCATGAAAAGATAGAGTTCCTTTTTATGGTGCATAATAGAATATGATGTAGTTTTTATCATTATGATGCATATGTATATATTACAAATAACCTTACAGCTACTGCTGTGCCTTTTGAGATGCATAAAGTATTAACTGATAAGATACTTATTGAAAAGTGAGCAGTTAATTTTTTTCTTGGACATTTTAATTTAAGTCTGTTCTTATGCCCAAAAATTTTGGTGAAAATGCTTTTTTTAGCACAAAAGTGTAAAATATTAATCAACTTATAGTACAATTAATTTTAATTTTCTTCAAATGTTATTAGTACGAAGTCCTTGAATGTGTTTTCATTGGCAACAAATACCACTTATCTTTTTCTTTAGTGGTCTTCATGTTTCTTATGGCCTGTTCATTTACTCTGCTCTATCATAATAATGATATAGTTAAACTTCCACCTTTAAGTTCATTTAATTTGATCAACTTTTCCCTACTAGTGTAATATTAAAAATGACCTGTTGCATTCTGTGCGGATTGCCTGTGAACAATGTCATCTGACTATCTGACATCTGACAATCATGTACTTCGGCTACTTTTATTCCAGGGTCTCCTATGGAATCATTTTGTGGGGTTCATCCTCCAGATTAACTGAATTGTTTAGAATGTAAAAAAAAAATTGTGAGGATTGTAGGAAATGTCCCTTTTAGGTAAACCTGCTAGCCCCTTTTCAAAAAATTTAAAATCCTTACTGTACCTTGTATTTATATACTCCACGTTTTAACTTTTGTTAAAAGGAACATCAGTAATTTTCGACTTAATGACTCGTATCATCTCCATGATACAAGAAGAAAGAAGGACTTACATGTTGAGAGATCTCTCATTAACACCCACTCCAAGGGACCAAAGACAATGGCCATACAAATTTATAATAAGTTACCAAAAAGGATTAAAGATATCACTAGTGTTAGTAGATTTAAAAAAGAAACATATGAATACCTTATTGAGAAATGCTTTTACTCTGTATCAGAGTATCTGAATGAGTAATGTCATTTATGTATTATAATCTTTGTATTTGACTTATCCTATACATGCATTGAATGTCTCTGGATGAATAAAAATTATTATTATTATCTACACAATGTGCTTCATGTGTAATTGAATGAGGTAGATCACCTAATGATGTTATCTGTTGTTGAAAGTGGTCAATTTTATTACTTTCATGGAATTGTTAAGTTTTACTCCTCTTGGATTTGTTAACTTTTATTACATTCAAATGCACTTTGAATGAAGGTTTTATTCATACAGTGAGAGAATGTTCTTTTGTTGATAAAGAGTTTATTGTTAGTTGAAAGAGTATTCATTGACTTATTTAAATCTTGTGACATTACAATCAGTCATATGGTTTATCAGTATTAATGAAGATTCAAGTCTCTGTTATCAGTTGTCTTAAGTATACCGAGAGAAGGGCAATCTTAATGCAGTGGTTTATGAGGAATTACTCCCAAATGTTTAGTTCTAACTTTGTGAAGGGGTTAACTTTTAAGAAACTATGAGTAAATATCCAATACTAAGGAGTCAAAATATGTAAGTATGGGAACATGAGGAAAAGGATGGTATTCATCATCCATGGATATTTTATAGTAAGTTATTTTTGGAGGGCTTTGCTGTTGAAGTTACATAATATTAGGTGGGTTTTGTCTTCAGTGAGTTAAATTTTATATCAATGATTATTCTTTAAACTATAATGAATGGCAGAGAGGCTTTCTTTCCAGTTAATAATCAACATTTGCTTGATATTTTTTCTCTCTAACAGGTGCAGTTTATACATGTGAATACCTCCCATGCTTTGCGCTTCAGTGGTAAACAGCTCCCAGAGTGGGGTTTCAATCAGCATGAAGTTGTATCTGACAGGAACATTCAGCACGATGATGCAATATGGAATGTTGAAGAGCATCGTTATACTCAGAGTAAGATGTTGTTCATTTTACTGGTTTCTGTAATTCATTGAGGGTATCATTTTCATATTGGTACTCAGTCAATTCTCTTTTGTTTTGAATTAACTTAACCCCTTTGTTGTCTCATCTGCCTTTAGAAAAAGGTTATAATGCAATAAAATAATGTTTTTTCAAGTTTCTGATTGCCTCAGGCATTTTATCTAATTGTATCAACCATTGCTTATTATTTTGCCATGAAACTTCCTTGTACCCAACCCTGTCTTTAGACTTATTTTGTCTTTGTGGTCAGATTGGAGTTATGATGCCATTTTGGATTACAGGTGAAGACAAGAAAGATAGGGAAAAGGAACTGGTAAATGCAGAAATGATCCCTCTTCGTCCAACTCGTCTGTCATTCTGGGAAAAATTTTCTGAGCTGCAATGGAAAATGTTATTTACCACTGGGGGTGGAGCTGGTGGAACAGATACTGTTCAGAATCACATGTACAGCAGCAGTCCACTTGATTGGCCCTTTATGTCTACAGGAATTGCTTATTGGGTCAGCCCTGACAGTAATGTGAGTCTACATAAAGGGCCATTGTTACATATGCCTTACATTGGGTATTTGATTTTCAAGCCTTGCTGTTATTTTGTTGGTTGTTTGAGCTACTTATTGCATTATGTACTGAAGTGTCCTTTTTAAACAACCAACGTGTGAATGCTATATAAACACTAGTCCTTAAAGCAACTCATCAAACATTTTATTGTTTTTGTTGCTCCAAAAGTTAGTTTATTGCTAATAGAATCTCACAATTAAGGAATGAATAGTCAACTTTTTTACTGAAAAAAGTTGACTCGGACAAAATATACATTCTCTCTGAACTGAGCATTTTTTTATTTTTGAATTGTTGTGAAATGATCCTCTAACCATGTATAAATGCGGGAGAACTTTGTTGTGTGCTGTTGTTGATCCACATAAAATTCAACCTTGCATAGCTGTGATTGAATTCCCAAAGTGAGTTGTTTTATATGGAGAATGTTTATGTATTTTATACGTGTTATTTTATAACCAGAACTAGAGTGACAATAGATCTTAACAGTACTGAATAACATTTAGTGAAACATTTTTTCAGATGTCACCATGAGTGACAATGAATGTGAATTGAATTAAACAAACTTTATTGTTCTAAAGCAAACTGCTCCATGAGAACAAAATACATAAATTAGGGTTAAAGAACTCTCAAAACTATTACAATAATTTAATGGCTTATGATTATCTAGACAAGGAAACAAATAAATATGTGTAAGATAACAAATAATCAGAAAAAGGAAATGAATTATCTATTCAACATAACAATCAATATTATAACTTTAAAATTACTATGTATATCAGTATACTGATACTATATGTGCTGAAAATTGTGTAGAGAAAAGAAGAAATTCCTGGACCAGGAATCGACTTTTGACCTTTCAGCTTTCCTGGGCCAATGTGCAAATCACTGTTATACTCAGGATGATCTATACCAAACTGACAGCTGTATCCAAACATTGCCTTTGGAGTTTGGTATCTGGGGTAGTGTCGTGATTTTTTCCCACTTGCCCAGAAAGCTGAAGGTCCATAATTTGATTCTGGGCGCTGGAAAAGTTATTTACTCTGGCAATTTTTATTGTAAACAGTGTCTGCAGTAGTATGAAATACTGATAAATTCCCTAATTCAAGGTTTTTACTTATTTCTTGTGAAAAATATTGTTTCAGAGAGTGTCGGTATGCATTAAACTTTGTTTCTTATCCACTGATAAGTCTGCATTATGCATGAACAGTTGGAATCATAATATATCATGGTGTAATTTGACTTGGAATGATTATTTTACATTTTTTGCCAGTTTTTAATTTTTATATGAAATAAATGGTGGTTATTAGGTGCCAATGTTTTTGCACATACACAACAACACTTACCATCTTTGAAACGGTACTAATCAGGATTGAGTACCTGATCATGATGTGCCAGGTTCATTCCAGGGTCGTCTTGAAATAAATTTATGTGGAATTACCTAGTTACTTTTTCATGTACTATGTTAAGTAAATTCCAGCCAGTCATGCCTGAGACAATGGGTTTTATTCACATTCAAAGAACTTAGGAGGTGTTATCCTCTTAGCGCTGCATATCCTTGTTTCCTTGATTTCGTAGCCTCTTGCTCCCTCTCTTGTTCCTCATACATCACATAAAGTGAGGGGAATAAAGTGAAAGTAATGGGAGTAAAGCCCATTCAATGATGGACGTAAGCTATAAGAAGGCCACAAGGCACTGCTGTAAGCTGTAAGGTGCTGCCGTTAGGGAAATGGTCTAGTCCCATCTTTACAGCTTATGTCTTAGAGCAGGCAAAATGTCAGCCTATCAGTGTGTGCCATTACTACTGCCAGTGTCAGTTACTGCCCACTGCTTTAGCGGAAGTACTTATGAGTTTAGAGGCTAATGTAAAATGTTTGCAAACATTTTTGAAAAAATTGTTAAAAACTGTTTTCAAAACACTCGCGTATAATAAATGTGTAATTCCATAACATGCAGAATTGATTTTGACTCTCATTTGACTTAAATATTCCTGTTGATCTGATATTGCTTACTTCATCCCTGGAGAATGACTGCTGTAAATCCTTATATCAAAAATGCTAAAGCTTACGTCCATTGTAGAATGGACTTAATGAGGTGTATCTGAACCCTTTCTAATTTTTATGGTTAATTAATGTCTGGGAAAGCTCCATTAAAATTTGTTGCAACTCAAAAAAATGAGAAGACATGTTCTCCTAATGGATTACTTGCTTTAGAAAACAGGAATGTAATTCAACATTATTTTCTGCATTGCCCCTGAAAGATTATTCTTTTCTTTTCCAGGCTCAAGTTCATCTTCTTGGAAATATAGTCATTTGGTATTCTGGGACTGCAAGTGTTGCTTTATACTGCACTTTACTAGTGTTTTATCTCCTTCGGCAGAGGAGAAAATGCTATGACATACCCGAGGGTAAGTTTTAAGTGGGTTTTCAAGTGTTCTATGATTTTGTTGGATGTTTGACTTTTTGAATAAGCATCTTTCAGGTATGTCCCAATGTCCACGTTGAAAGCAGTGTCTGTATGCTGGCAGGACACTTACTATTAACCTTTCCTATTCTAACAGCATTTTAGTATGTTTCTTAACACATTCACTGCGGCGTGGCCCACTGGTGGGTCACGCAAATCCAACAAGCGACACTGCCGTTAAATTCATTGAATTATCATAACTTGCTTGGAGTATTGTGGGAGTAGTAGGAATTGATTAGGACTGTGACCCACTGGTGGGCCACGCCACCCATGAAAAAGGCGGAGTGTGACCCACCGGTGAGCTGCGCCACACTGTGAGGGGTAGGGCTTTGATCAGCCCCACAGTGAACATGTTAAATTAGTTAGTGGAAGCAAAAAAAAATGTAAATATTCAAAATTAATTGACAACAGAGTGAATGATAGGCAGTTGATTTTCATTGCCAAAATTCACTTGCATGACACACTCCTCCCAATAATTTTCCATTTGCCCCTCCGAAGTCCCATGTTGAGAGCTTTCTTGCCTTCTTGACATGAGGAACACCAAGATATTTGAAGTGGATAATGGTATAATGATAATCTTGTATAGGTGCCTAATAAAATATGTAGTTTGAAAGTGTTGAGGTTCATGCCCCAAAACTAACTCTGTATATATTTCTTGGTGATAAATGAAAAATAGGTGATTATAAATTAGTCCACCTATCTGCCCATTCCTACCAAAAAGCCCTGATGAAGTGTAAGCTATGCATTGTTATCTCATTAGTTAAATATATTAAGCCCATGTACGTAACTCTGGTGATGTTACACTTAACTTTTATTTTTTATTTGACTTCTCTAATTACTTTCCATGCTCTTAAAATTCAGAACTTGCTTTGTATGTCTTATAAACAGGGTGAGAATTTTTCAAAGAAAATGATTGCCAACTAAAAACCATTTGCATGGGGAACCAAGAGGTGATAGCTATTTCACAATTGTTTGTGACATTTAGCCTATGATATAAAGGCATTATTTCGAATACTTTCATGGATAAAGGCAGGGGGTGTTAAGTTACCAGCCATGTAAAGATGTAAGTTTTTGAGAGGTGCAATGGTGACGTGTATTATGGGAGTGTATTCAGTGGAGCTAAGTCTTAATTGTGGTCGCTTATTGTTTGTGGAAAGAACGAGTTTTTGTACCTATCTTTTAACAGTGTATCTCTCTTATTTTATCACTTCTATCAGACCTAGAGATGTAGTGAGGCATCATGATAATATTCCTGTTGTGTTGCTCTGAAACACCTCAGTTCTGAATTTCTCAAGCAACCTAAGCCTTGTGTGTAGCCTCAGAGTCTGTAGGGGCTTCCACCATAATCTCTCTAAAAGTTGTGAGACACTATATGTTAGCTGGTAGTAGTTTTCAATGACACGTGCATCTTTTCTTTGTATTTTATTAACTTCTTTGGTTAAATCTTTCTGTCCAGGTTCCTAAAAGCTTGAAGCGTATTTAAGGTGTGGCCTGACCAGAGAAAGTAGCATCTCTCTTTTACTTTTTCATCCTAGGACCTTCCCATTATACGCTTAAAAAAATCTAGTGTCTTTAATGCTGTGCCGCGTATGTTTTGTATGTGTATTCCCCACATATCCTTACCGCAGTAACTATATAACTTTCTGAGCAAACCAAAAATGGTTTATTCAGCAACAGTTCAACTCACTTTACTTCTCTAAGTAATCTCTACTAATATTTTGGCATTTATTCAATTGTTCAGTGAGCTTTATTATCCCCGTGGTAAAGATGTCTCATCCTTGCTGTCTAAGCCACTCATGTACAGTTTTTTTGACAGCTTTGTTGTCTTAAATCTTGGTTAAAATATAATTTTTAAGGGAAGTTTATTCAGCTCAAAATTATGTATATTCATAATATTAGTGTGCACTGAGAGCTCCTGAAAATGTTACTTTTTCAGATGCGTGGAAAAAGTTTGTGATGACTGGAGAGGTTCTTCTCGGTGGTTACCTCCTTCATTACTTGCCGTTCTTCTTCACTGAAAAAACTCTTTTTCTGCACAGTTACTTTCCAGCACTTGTTTTTAAAATACTCCTTACTGCAGCCCTAATGGAACATCTTCATTACATTATTTCGTAAGTAATGGCTTATTTTTTCCTTTTAATATACTTCAGTTTTATTTGTTTCCTCAATTCTCTTTCTTGTTTTTCTAATTTTTGTGGAATTAGAAGTGGAAATACCAAATTCTCAAATTAGAAATAAAAACCCAAATAAATCACTTTTTTCTTATTTTTTCAGGAGAGCCCCCAGATGGAGGATATTTGGGTTGATGATATTTTGGATTGCTACTATATCATGGCTTGCATTCATTATAATCGTTTTTCGTAAATTTTCTGTCTTCTGCTATGGAAACATTCCTTTAACTGCAAATGACATTTTAAATCTACGATGGAGGGACTCTTGGGACTTCATTGTTCACAGGCAGTGAAAATTTCTCAATTTAAGATGCTTAGATTGTAATTTTTAATCTCCTGCATACTTTTATATCCTTGGGTTTTTCATAAATTCAGAAAAATCAAGAAGTCAGTCTCTTAATAAGAAAGGGCTGGAATCAGTTGGTTAAAGTTGAATTTTACAATAGATTTTCACGTAGGCCACTCAATTGCATAAACATAAATGAAATATTTCAGGCAGACAGAAGGGGAAAGAAAGTAGATAGGAAATGCATAAAAGAATCTTTTAAATGTATCCTTTAATGTGTTTCTAATCCACTTTCTTTCCCCCTCTGTCTGTCTTTAATTGCTTTTCTAAAAACATATTATTAATTTAAGAATTTGTTTTTTGCATCCGAAAAGTTTGATATGGTCTGTTAGTCTCTCTTTAGTAATCTGGTAGTCTCTCTTTAGTGTAATGAAGTTTTAATCCTTTTATATTTGCTACACATATTCTTATGTACAAAGCAAGGGTAGGGCTTTATCTGTTCTGTTTGAAGTTTTTTTGCGGTGCATACATATTAACCCTTTTGCTGTGGTCAAACTGCAGAGACTTTCCAGCCTCTGTATGGTGAAAGAGTGAACGGTCACCTTCCTCGGCACAGAAAGTATGTCTCTCGTTTGGGACCTCTTATCCCAAAAAAGTCTGTACCGATTTTTATGAAACAGTTTAAATATATAACAATGAACTTGGCGAATGGCATTAGTGGCAAAACAGAAAGTTCGGAGGCATGGGTAGGAATGATCACTTGCCAACGGAACATAGGAGCTACATTCTCAGCAGTCAACCGGGCGAATATAGCTGTTACGTTCACAGCAGCAAAAGGGTTAATTTACAAGTGAGACATGGTTTTTAGGGAATTGAAGGAAAGGATGTAAGATTGTTGTGTAAGTTAATGTACTTGTTTCCTTTTTAGTCAGCCCACTTTTTTATCTTGTTGATGGTGGTGCTTTTATTTATTATTGGATGACTTGTGAGGAATGATCAAAAAGTGGTATTCCCTGTAGAATCAGATATTCAAGTGTGTAGTAACTGATGATATTTGTTAAGACAACATTTGTTATTTAGCTTATGTTAGTGACTGGGTTTTTTTTACTAACATAAGCCTTCTCTTGTCAGTTATTCTATTGCCTTAATCGGCACCATCACAATCATCCATCTATATTCCATAGTAACAAATGTATCAAAATTGGACTAAGTACTTGAATAGCTGGCCTTCTCCTGAAACTGCATTTTACTGTTATAAAATTAATGTCATAATTCAAATAATACTTTTTTGATTCTGGTTATTTTACTTTTTCTATGATGAAGTTGTAGAATTATTTATAATTTGTGTTGGAGGTTGCCTGATATTATCTTTGTGTAGTTTAACTGTAGTCGCAGATCTGGTTTATGTTTCAACTTCTGCATGTCATGTTTGTGTTCATGTAAAATGTATGTAGAGTATGTTCCCTCATGTCTGCCTGGCATACCCAAGAGGTTAAGTCTACTCACGTGAACTAAATGACTACTCGCCTATTTTATTTCATTGACATTGTGTACTCAATTAAGTTGGTTGCTGGCACTTCCATGGTAAAATTTGGGGTATAGTCTTAAGTGCAATGATGGTATATTCGTGTACTAGACTGAGGTGACTGAATGAGTTCTTTTTTTAAGAAAAAGGTGCTAAATGTGCTGTCCTGTATGGTTATCTCATCTAATTTACTCATGTAAGATGTGCACCATCGTTGAAATTTTCTCAGAATTGATTCATTTGTGTGTGCTCCATAGGGAACTTGGTACATTTCAAGTGACACTTATTATGTAAGCAAATTAACACATCTCTCTTTCTTTTTCTTCTTTGAAAGTTTCTGGCTAATCAGTCATTCTATTAGTAGTCTATGGGAATCAAATTTCTTCCTATAGTGCCTTAAACAGTACTGCATCACATATTTTTGTCCTTCACTTCCAACAATAGTTTTTTAGAATCTATTCTAGCAAAATATTTTCATTTTCTATTACATATATATCACAACTCCTTGCCTATTTTTATGTGAACAACTGCACCAAAACCTGCTTTTGTCAATGTAGATCCTGAATAATTAACTTTTATAATTTTGTGTAGCATAGTATGCTGTGGAGCCAAAATGCCTCTGTGACCTCGGACTTATTGCTGCCTTTGTGAAGTGTAGGCTTATGTTAGTGACCTCTGTCTTTCTGTTATCATTCAATACCCCACATCAGTATCATCCACTTGTATCCTGTCATTGTAAACATATTGTAATGAGATTATTTACGTAAACAGTTGACCTTTCTCACAAACTGCCCAGTATTGTTATGACAATCAGCCTTATTCTTTAACTTAAGCCAAGATATATATTTCAATCTTTTTATTAACTATCTACGAGAAGTTGTTAAATCAGTAGTTATTGATATTTATGTTTGCTTATTACTATTGTAATCCACATACCAGAACACAGATTAGAACAGAAAATACCTGAGGAAGATGACTCATGTCTTTAGGGGCCCTCTGTGATAGGGCAAAGGAAATAGGGAGAAAAGGCTATCCTGACTCATTCCCAGAAGTGATTTCCGGGAATTGAACTTGTGTGGTTCATGTGATTGTACTTATTGCAATATTTGCTAGCACTTCATGTGATGTGGTCTCACTCATACCCATTGAGGTGGGTTGTGTCCAGTTGTGTGTTTTTATAGAAGAACTCTTGGAAGTGTAGCAAATGATGAAAGTGTCTTAGGGTCAGGTAGAGTGATACCTTTTGTTAACTACTGCTGAGTCACAGCTGTTCCTCAACTTTCGAGGTAACTCTCCGTAGCTTGCGGAAGGGAACTGTTTCCCTTCCATGATTATGAGAGTTTAATATGTTGACATAAACTCTTGCCTATCAAATGAGCCCTTACATTGAGGACTGGGGCTGTCACTCATCACATTGAGTTATTATTGTGACTAATTGGACATTTATTTTGTTGAGGCTACTGGAATTATTTGGGGAACATTTTTTGTATTTATGCCACACTAAAATTATTTATTTGGGTAGTTTGGTAAAACTTTTGACTTTTACTTGAAACTTCTCATGCTTTTTCCTAATGTCATCATTGTAGTCATAATTTTTTGCTGGTAGTCAATTTTTTTTTAATTTTTCTATGCTTCATTTTTAAGTCAGAAAAATCTAATGGCATTAAAAGAATGAGTGATGTTTCAGTTCAATCGGTGCATGTCAATAGAGAAAATTAATTTTAAGATGAGGGCCCATTCCTATATAACCTTCATCAGTCATGTTATGACTCTTAAGCTAATATCCAAGGACTTCATACCATTGTGCATATAGGCCATCATTTGAATAGAATTGGTTGCTGCACCAAACATTTTTTGAATGTTGCAGAATGGTCAGTGGCCCATTGTTATGCACATCACATACTAAGATCAGTCGAAACAGGAATTAAGTGCATGTTATAATGCACCATAGTTATGACTACAATGAACCATGGTTTTTTCATGTTGATGTTGCCATAGAAACCATTTGGTATTGAATTTTGTATGATTCTATGTAATTTATTGGTAAATTTATGCTGAATGTGACATTTATAGATGTTTTTATACTTAAAAATTTTATTTTTCATTAAAAAAATGCCATAATCCAATAAATAATCATGGTAAAGGCTTTGGTGTTGTTTTATTTATCTAAGTTTTATGCAAAACATTTATTTTATCTTAGCCATGATGAAAATGGCCATAAATAGAAACTTTGTGTTAACTAGCGAAAAAAAAATTGGTGACCACATGTTCCCATTGAGAAGAATTGACTATAAGTTGCCATTTTCATCTAGGAGGTTTTATTTTTATGCCAGATAGCATGCTTCCCTTATTTTATTCCTCATATGTTTTCAAAGACCTTCGGAACTTGCTGTGAAGTAACTTTAATGGAGTAACCCACTAGTGGTTGCACAATTGTGTGAAATTCAGAGGGAAATTATTAACAGTAGCGATGATCGTGCTCATGCTGAACAAGAGTCCAGAGATGGCAACTTGAGGAAAAGGACGGGTGGTGACAGCATAGCACAATGGAATCCATGTCATATTGGGCACATAAAAAATTAAGTGGGGCAAGTTATGTGCATAAAATTGTGTAAGTATAATGCTTTTCTACATGGCATTCATAATCTTTTTTTTAGTGGGTACAGGTAATCTCTTATTGTTATTCAATGAGACGGGCAACTAGTCTTAAAATTTTGTGTTCATTGCTTGAGGTCCTTAAGACGCTATAATCAGGAGAGATTGTCCTACCTAAAGGTCTTTACATCTTCTTTTATGGGGTAATATATTTTAAGATTCATTCCGTTATATTTTTTACAGGTTAATTTACTACCATGAATCTGTGACTGAATTAATTATGTGTCATTTCTGAATGTAGATAAATAAATGGGTATTAGTTAATTCAGAAATAATGAAAACAGGTATTTGACTCACATCAGGAAAAGGTGAAATTCCTGGTCTATGGCTAAGGTGACCATATATACCAGTTTGGTTGCAATGGTTCTGGCTTTGAGGCATTTGTCCACTTCCTAAAAGATAGTAATTACAGTCATAATAGAAGATATGTAAATTGTTTTATTCCACACTATTTAATATAATTCAACTCGACCATGTTTTCGACACTACGTGTCATCCTCAGGTAAATCTTTTGGGTCACGTTCCCCTTATATATAGCAAACACACAAAGTATGGAGGGGGGGGACTAATTGTTAACGGTCACATTTGAGGTTTAAAGGGGGTGCAGGGTCAGAGGGCTTATCTGTGATGCTGTCGAGATGGTAGATGAATTCAGAGGAGGGGTGAGGGAGAGAGGAACATTTGGTCATTACATGAGGTATCAGGGCTATTTAAGATTTCAAAATGTTGAATAAAATCAAGCTTCTGCCCTTTGTTAATACAATGTAAAATTCTTGGGTCGAAATTACGCCACTGTTTTTCTTCGCAAATGTTTCACCATTCCAGTGGTTTTGTCACTATTAATAAAATCTCTTATATGCTCCTTTATTCTGGTTTTAAATTTTCTTTCAGAATAAAGGAGCATAGAAGAGATTTTATTAATAGTGATGAAACCACTGGAATGGTGAAACATTTAAGCGAAGAAAAACACTGTAATTTCTCAAATGTGACCATTAACAATTCGTCCCCCCCCTCTCCCTCTACCCTCCTTCTCCCTCCATACTTTGTGTGTGTTTGCTATATATAAGGGGAACGCGACCGAAAAGATTTACCTGAAGATGACACGGTGTCGAAACCATGGTCAAGTTGAATTATATTAAATAGTGTGGAATAAAACAAAGTACATATCTTTATTATGAGTGAAATCATTAATTTCCACCAGGTGAAGCCGGAAACCATGTCTTATATAGATAGTAATTAGTTTTTACCGACCTTCAAATTTTATTTTTCCTGAAAAACATTGCAATATTGGGTGGTTATTCCCTCTGGCGTGTTACTAGTTATTTGTATGATGTCTCTTTCTAATTCTCAGAAATTTGTTTGTTAAATAAAGAAAATTCTTCAAGAATCCTGCAATGCAAATAATGTTCACATCTTGAGAAAGCCTGAAATGATACCAAGAGAAAATAATATGCTTATCAGAGCCAAAGTTATTGGGGAAGAGAGTCGATGGTGTTGAAATGTTGGTTGGCTGGAACTTAATTAAGACTACTTGTAATTGATTTTGCATCAAACATTTCTTTTGTATTGTCTCAATCCTTTGTGAGATAGTGTGTCTGGGCCGCATTCCAGGTGGCTCCACTCTCATGCTGGCTAATTGACAAATTAACAGTTACTGTCATTAAATGTTACTTATGATCTATGAAATCTATGTAAGAATTAAAATTATTAGAGGTAATATCTGCATGAAGGTGGGTTTAAGTGGAAGTAGGAATATCCATACTTTCCATGAAGGCCTCCACAGTCTTTGCGATGAAGAGAATGGTTTTTGGATCTTCTGTGTCTATCCATTTTTATGGACTATATTTTGCCAGCATTCCAGATGGCTTCTTCAGGTCTACTATATCCCTAGAATTGATAGGAATAGCCAGAATGCTGGCAAAATATTGTCCATAGAAATGACTATACATGGAAGATGACCCAGAAAACCATCCTCGAATATCCAGACTGCCTGGAAGAAGACATATTCTTATAGCCGCAGGCCTTTGTCTCTTTGCATGATATTTTTCATCCAAGCCTACCTTTACCTCTCTTCAGCTCATTCATTAAACCTATTTGTCTCCTTTTTCCCAGCTTTCTTCACCACCTTTCTTTTCCATGGCCTTTAACATCTCTTTGTCCCTCATTACCTGTTCTTAATAGACCTTATCAGCGTTCCCCTCACACTATTCCCACTGATTTAACTCTTCCTATTCCTCTTTCACCATATCCTTGGCTTGAATGTTTAATAGTTAAGGCGGTTAAGGCAACAACAGGCAGCCATGCCGAACCAATCTCTCAAAACTTCCCACTCCCCTTGCATCACCTCTTTCCTCTGGGCTATTTTGGTGCTGTATGTTTCCAATGATTCGGCTATCTCTCGAATCTACCCCTATTTTCATAATTATCTCCATTAACATCCACCCAATTAACTCTGGTAAATGCTGTTTTTGAAATAAATGTAGCAAGAAAAATCTGTAGGTGGTCTCGTCACTGCAATTTCATTTTAGGTTGCCTTCCTCTTCCTAAATACAAACTGATGGTGGTATATATACTTTCACCTCAAACTAAGTATACTTTCACCTCCTACGTTCAATGAAGTACTCTAAGTGCAACTAATCATATGGATGGCCAGGGTTCAAATCACTGCAGAGGAGGATATTTTTCACAGAAAACCCGATCCCTACTAGAGTGTCTTGTGGAGGGCTCTTCAAGCACAGCATTTGTTGGATGAGACGTTAAACCGTGGTCCCCTTGGTGCCTTTCATTAAGAGCAGGCTAATGCCGATGCCGGGTTTCTCTCCACCCCTCCTCCCTATGGTGCAAATGACCTTAACTGCACTGCTTAACAGCAATTGTCAGCTCAAAAAACTTGTAAACTCTCCAAAAATACCAAACCTCTTAGTATATTACCAAAATGTAAGAGGTTTATGTACTAAGTTACAGACGCTGAGAGATTCACTCCTTAACTGTGATTACGATGTAGTTGTTTTTAACGGAAACATAGCTTAACCCAAACATTCTTAGCACTGAATTTAGCCTTGATGACTTCCAAATCTACCGGACGGGTTGAAGTGTTTACACAAGTTTGAAGTGTTATGGTGGTGGAGTCCTGATTTCGGTCTGTTCAAATTACTTGTGCAACTTATTTGATTGTGATCTTAACCTTGAGGCTATATTTGTTTCTATCACAGCAGCTCAATCAAAAATATTAATTGGCACAGTTTATTTGCCCCCAAATTCTCCCACTGACTCATACTCTACATACTGTGATGCAATCGAAAATTTTATTGAAACTCAGTTATTCTGAAGTGATATTATTGGGAGATTTTAATCTTCCTCAAATTCATTCTTGGGATTTATTGAACAGTCCTGAACTGGTTTCTTCTCCAACTCTCTCCCTGCCTACATCTGCTCATGTTCTGATTGATTCTATGTGTTACCTAAAACTTAGGTTAATAATGTCTATAACTGTAATGGCTAATTGTTAGAATGGCTAATTTTTACTAGCTCTAGCTCCACTACCATAATTCCAGATGATTTTCCCTTAATATCCTGTGATCCCCATCACCCTGCCATTCGTGTCTCCCTCAATTGCAATTTCAAATTCAAGTAATTGACTTAACTATGTCTAATTATGACTTTAAGAGATGTGACTTTGCTGCACTGTCAAACTACTTGCAGAACATTAATTAGTGCCATGATCTCACTTATTTAGACTCTAATGAAGCTTTTAATCATTTTTATAACATCTTGAATCAGAGCATTCTTCTGTTTACCCCTATTAATCCTTAAGCTGCGGCAGCAAGATTTTTTGCCTACCACTCGGTGTGGAAGAAAGCGACTCAGAGCCTGTTCCTCTCCTCTTTAGGGAGATGGAGTGCAGGTAGAAGACCCTTCTTATCCTCTCGCTCGCTTCCTTCCCTTTTTTCGACCGACTCCTTTCGGGGGTCGGGCGGAAGTTGGTCATAAATTAATTGAGCAATGAACAACGGGGCTATTTTATTTATTTACTCAAAATTGTTAAAATAAGTATTATGATAACTTTCCTTGTAATTTTCTGATTTATACGACTCCAAACACCGTGTATATCCGTTGATTTTTGCCTTATTTGATACGTACGTATTGATACATTTTTAATGTTTATTTCCTGAAATGGAATGAGGGTTAAATTGAAATTAATTAATTTTATACTTTATTTTTCTAGAAAATACTAAAAAATTATTCAGTGTGACATTCCTTGAAACATGGATCTAAACATAGCACCATATTACATTCTCGACACCAAAATCTGTAATTTTTTCTTTTCTTTCTTCTGAGAATTTTTACATACAAAACATTGTCTTTGAGGATATTTTGTGTTTTCACTATGTGGAATTTTCTCAATAAAATGCCTTGAAGTTAATATGTGTGGGAAATTTTCCCTCGCCCCCAATTTTTCCCTTGCTAAATCACATGATTTACTTAGAAGTTGATCAAATACAACTCTAACAAATTTCCTGTAGGGACTTTTATTCCGTTCTCTTTCTGTGTAAATAACAAGCATTCAGCATGGAGACACCCAGTAGATGAAAAAATAGTTTCTTATAACACTTCACTGGTTTTCTCATGCATTCAACTGAATCAATCATCATATCCGATTTGTCAACTAAGCGCATGTTCTTTATATAGTCCACAACAGCATCTGGTTTCTCAATTTTTTTCACCAGTCTTATGGCATTTTTTCCACTGTCCACAAATTTTTCCTGATGTATCGTCGACATAACAAACAAATCAAATACACAAATAATCTAGAAATCGCAACAACATACGCTCGTCACAAGGGAGCTACTGAAAGGCAACTGCGGCCTCCAAAGCTCATCGAGTGGACAGTTGGAAGGGTCGCACCACATGGCGATGGAAAGCGACCCATAATGAGCGGGGGAGGGACCAGTTTAGGGTAGGAATGGGGATGGCCTATTGTTCCCCTGTGGAAAGAGAAGGCTGGGGTCGTAAAAATAAGGGAGGGTTCTAGGCTCTGGAGGCAGGACACGGTCGAACGTTTAAAAATGTTTTTCCCGCAGTTGCCCGTGAAAACGTAGATAAACGTTTCCCACAGCTAAGAGGTTAACACTTATAAAACCAGTAACTTTCCCAAATGGTCCAGCCCTCAATTGCAAAACATTATAAGACAAAAGAAACTGCAACACAAATTATACAAACAAACATGTCTGCAATCTGATTATTCTAAATTCTCTGAGTTAAGGTCTGAGTGTGCTAAATTGATAAAGATATGTTATAGTAAGTATTTATTTCAACTTGAGTCATCTATTCAGCATAATACAAAAAATTTTTGGAACCATGTCAGGAGTGTGAGTAAGACTGACAGATTACCAACTCATGCATTTTAATGATCTATCTGCTAACTCATATGATGACAAAACTAATCTATTCGCAAAGTATTTTTCAACTGTGTATGTAAAATATGACAATCCTCCTTTGCAAAACTACCATATACAAACTGATATTTGTCTCTCATCTCTAACATTCTCAGTAGAAGACATTAAAACTAAATTACAGAAACTCGATTTCCAATAAGGCTGTGGTCCTGATAAAATCCCTCCCGTGTTACTGAGTATGTGTCTCGAACCATTACTTTACCCTCTTTATATCCTGTTTAACAAATCCCTCTCTACAGGTATCTTTCCTGATGTACTCAAATCTACTTATATTGTCCCAATTCACAAAAGGGAAAGAGGAATGATATAACTAACTATCGCCCAATTGCCAAGCTTTCAATTATTGCTAAGGTCTTTGAATCATTGGTTGTTGATAAACTAAATCCCATTTTATACACTATTATTATCCCTGAACAACATGGTTTCACTAAAGGAAGATCAACACCCACAACTCTTATGGTCCTACACAAAAATCTTATTGAAAACATGGAAAAAGGCTTACAAACAGATGTAATATATACAGATTTTAATAAGGCTTTTGATACTGTAAGTCATAAGCTTCTTCTAAACAAGTTAGATTCACTGGGATTTAGTGGCAATTTACTTCACTGGATGGAAAGTTACTTGTCCAATAGAGACCTTGTTGTGAAAATTAATGCATCTATGAGTCATTGCTTATATTCATCATCGGTTGTTCCTTAGGGATCTCACCTAGGACCACTGCTCTTTAACCTATTTATTAATGATATTACAATGGCCTTAAACCCAATACCTTTACTTCTATATGCAGATGACTTAAAGCTTTTTTCAACTATTCAATCAATTGAAGACCACCAATCTTTGCAGAACTGTCTTCATAGACTAGAGTCCTGGTGCAAACTAAATTATTTAACTTTAAATTTAAAAAAGTGCTACTCTGTGACTCGGAAGACGAATATATGGTCTCTTCAGTATAGACTATGTATCTGATCATTCCTTGGTCCAATTAACAAATATTAAAGATTTAGGAATTGTATTTGACAATCAATTAACTTTTCACCAACACTATTCATACATTAAATCTAAATCATTTAAAATGCTTGGATTTATTTTCCGACATTGCCAAAATTTTAATCGTATTGAACCATTTAAACAGCTATTCAATTCATTAGGAAGGTCACTTGTGAAAACTGCTCCACAGTCTGGTCACCATATTATAAACTTCATATTCATTTAATCTTTACCTTCCTGAGTTTTTCCGTAGTCGTAAGCCTTGCTGGCCGGGGTTTTTTAAATGACCAGTGTTTTCTAAATGTCCATCAATGTGCCAAACGAACACGCTCGGAAGTCTAGGGACACAATTTTTGTGCCGGAGGGACACGCTCGGAAGATAAAGGTTGAAAGTATTCAAAGAAAATTTCTACGCAAAATTGCTTATAAATTCAATCTTTACAGAACTCCCTACAGCTATCATGAAACTACATTTACTAAATCTTCCTTCTTTACGTAAATGCCGGAAAATTAATAACATAATATTCCTTTACAAATTAATGTATAATATGATCGATTCCCCAGAACTCCTAAGTGCAATATACATCAGAGTCCCAAAACATAATACAAGGCTTGATTTACTTTTTGATATCAGATACCATGCACAAAATTATGCTTACTACTCTCCTATTAGTCATGTTCCGAGAGATGCCAATAGCTGTAACAATTAATATTGATCTATTTAATACCTCACTATTTACCCTCAAAAATTTGTTATTGAAACTTCCTGAAGAATACCCATGATTTCTTTGAGGTTTTAAATCGAGTTAACTCGCATGAATTGTCTAGGTGAAGTGTGAGTTATGTCATTCTTAAGTAGCTATATTATTGAATTTGTTGTTTCAGAAGTAGTATTATGTAATTTCTCAATTTTCTCTTAATAATTTATATGTATGTTTATTCTTAATTAATGTGAATTGTAATTGTATTATTATATAATAAGTATAATTGTATTGTATCCTTATATAATAAGTGTAATTGTATTCTTATTGTATTCTTATATAACAAATGTAATTGTATTCTAATATAATAAGTATATTCTTAATTAATGTAAAATTTAGGTCTTAATTCATGTAAAGTTTTTCTTTATGTATTGTAAATGGGCTATTTGCCCGTTAATAAAACAAAACAAAAAACAAACAAAACTGTCAGTCGCCTCCCAAAATATCCAATTCAGTCTATGAACAACTTTTGTCTCACGTGAAAACTAACTTCAATAGTCTTTGAATTCTGATACTTCTTTTTTGGGATGGAGATTCAAAGTGTTTTCATGAAGTCCTTCTGTCATACTCCTCAAGTAAAAATATTTGGTCTGTAACTGCTCTGAAACTTATCTGTAACCACTCTGAAACTCATCTGTAACAGCTCTGAAAGACCGATATCAGATCTGAAAGTGGTCTGAATTTTGAAGATGTTTCAAACCCTACCCTCCGAAGGGCAGGAAGTTTTGATTTAATAAACAAGTGAAAAGAATTCAACCAAAAAAATACATTTTTATAAACTGTTCCTCAATTTTAACTCTGTGGTAGTGGAAATAGCATTACAATATGGAATTTAAGGTGTCTATTAAAAAAATGATCCCTGCCCAATTCTGACGCCTTATACTCACTCCAAAGGTATCCTATTTACGCCAATGCTATAACTATAATCATTGTCCCCACTGTAGGTCATTCCCGGCTCACTCAACCTTAAAGCCTGCTTTACGCGACACTTATCCTTTTTACTGTACAACGAATGCATGAACTTCTTCATGAGGGAAATGGTACAATGATTGCGGAAAAATATATAAACGCGAATTTGCGATTACCTGGATTACGGATCGGCATATAGAATCTGCTCCATTTCCATTCATTTAATGATACATTCGTTAGTAAAATAAAATGTATCGTGTAAAGCGGCCCTATAACATCTTCTCCTTAGTCTTCATCTCCTATTCATTATTTTCTCGCTTTTTTAACCCTCATCATTGTTCTTTGGTAATTTTATCTCTCATTCTCAGAAAATAGCATTTCCTGGTCCTGATTTCATAGGTTATGATGTTTCACAATCTGTACTTTGAACGTAATCAACGTCTGTCACCGATGTCACGGAAGTGTCTTCATTTATACAACGAGTACGTATTCAGTCTACGGAAATACAATATTGTAATGACGAGTTTTCTATCTGAGAAGGAGTCTGGAAAAAGTGAATGGTTTTTCTGTCGGATAGCGCTCTTCTTTCAAGATAAGTCACGGATATGATTTGTGCACCCCTTGATTTAAGTTAAATTGGAAACGGACAACCCGCCAATGATAAAACAGATAAAACGTGAATGGCGCAATTTTTTATTTGACGACACATCCGTTCAACGTTGTCATCTGCTGGTGGTGTGAGGGGATAATTTACATTTGAACAGTATTTATTTTGTAATGTAGTATGTTTGTTTCAGTGATTAAGTTAGAAATGTCGTTTAAACATTCTTGTGCCAGTGGTAGTCGTAATTAATTAGATGCCCTTGACGCATAAAGACTGGGATGCGTGTAATTATTTGTTGAATTTTTGAGCCCCTGTGAAGTTTAAGGTTGGGAATGACATAATGGGTGTTTCGAATAGTCGTCTCGGTGATTTAACGAAAAATGAGTACATCCAGAAATTCATAGGAACGGAGCACATATCACCTAATGAACCTTTTTGGAATAGATTTCTTTCTTTTTCATTTATGCCACCCATCTCTAGGTGAGACATGTCAACATGTTATCCTTGTGATTACAAATCCAGTTATACAATCAAATATCTGGTGAAAATATTGAAATTTTTCTTTTAGTTCTGAGCATCGGATTGTAGACGAGAGCATCCAACCGATATGTCAGCAACTATTCATCAACAATGTTCATACAGGAAATTTTGGTTCTCTTCTGCATGTCTTCCTCATCCGTGCGACAGAGCTCCAAACATCGGCACAGACGGAAAAGTAATATTTTCAAAAGTGCCTATTGCTCTCTTTGTTTGAGATGACGTTTGGTCAGTTATTTGTTCTGAATTGTGTTGTGTTTTCATCTGTTTCAGTAATATGTTCTGCTGGCAATCCTACAATGCCTTGTTTCTCCTGAGATGTTTTATCAAGTATGTGGTTGAGAATCACAAAGAGGAAGACCTCGTTAGACATTTGGAAGTACGACCACCGAGAAGTGAAGGTTAGTTCTGGTGGTTTAATGTCTATGTACCTCGTAAATAGCTACTATAATGTGTCAAGAGCCACTTACCATTAAGGTGGTTTTCAGATATTATACAGTTGTAGAAGAGGCAGGAAGGCTATTTTTATCGAACCACAGATGTAAAGGCTAGCGATATTGAGTAATTTATGCATCTCCTTGTCCCCCTTATGTCCCCATACTTTTCCCCCTCAAAACCGTGATTTTCTCAGGTCCTTTGAATGTAACCCAGTTTTTTACTACAATTTGACGAATCTCAGTGAAATAACCCGTCACATTACCATTAATTCTTAATGCATAGGCTCATGTTGAACACTGTAAATGAAGTAATAATTTTGTGTTGTTGATACATTTGTGTTTTGCCTTTATTTTGAATTGAATTCCTATTGTGCTGGGGCGTTTTATCCTGGGTGGGTTGTGGAAGGGCGATAAAGTAAGCCAGGCTAGCCAGCACAAAGTATGCTTCTTGCACATTACTTATATAATTCTTATGTAAGGAACTGGTTTGTAGCTCATATCAACTTAAGAGACTTTCGTAAGCCAAGGGGCTCAAACGCATATGACATAGCAATAAATCTTCTCAATTTTATGTAAGTCACCTTTGCTTAACCAGCTGCCTCCCTGGGAACTCTTACCACCATAACCATGGGGAGCCATAATTCTCATAGTAAAATCCTAGTTTGTTTTTCAGAGGTATGGTGCCTTATTCTAATTTCATTTATCTCCTGTAGTAACACATGAGCTTCACTATTCTTATGCACCAACACATGCCGCATATAGAATGGAACTATAATTGGTCTGGAAACCCACTTCTGATATACCGTGAAATCGTCAATGAACCAGGGACATGCATAAACTGCCCTTAATAACAAAATGCTCACTGCAGTGAACTGTAACAGTAAGATTACAGTCAAACCTCTCAATTGCAGACATGTTTAGGAACAGGAAAATCATTCAATATTGAGAGGTACCTGCTATTCACAGAGGTACCTGCTATTCAGGTGGTGAAATAATACATTCTTTTTTAATTTCTATCCAGTTACTGCATTGGTAAATTAAATATATATTTATATAGGTGTTTTATGATAAATTAAACTTTTATATTTAAATATTGAGGAATGAGACATCTAAACAAAAATTATAGAAGATACAAATATGTATTTTTTGTAAACAGCAACTATTAACATCATCACCATCTAAACAAAAATAGGAAATTTAGCATCTGGAAGTGAAAAAGTACATACTGTTTAGATATAAAACAAGGGCTACCTAAATAATGTATGTACGTGCGTAGTGACATGAATCAAATAGTTACAGTCAAGTAAAATATCTTTCCTTTTTATTTTAGCTTTTTATGGGTAATAACTCATTAACATTTTCTGTTGACAAAAATTTACGAAAATGTTTTAAATACTGGGCGAGTTCTTTATTCCCTTGATACAGGGTTTGTCCCCAGAGTAATACGTCACATTTTTTTTTGAAAAATTTATTGATCCAATTCATACAACAACCTAAAATTCTTCAAAATAATCTCCTTCTGAGTTGATACACCTCTGCCAGCAGTTCTTCCACACCCGGAAGGCACCCTGGAACTCGTCGGGAATGTTCTTGAGAAGCCTAGTCGAGGTAGCCTTGATGTTGTCGATGGTGTCAAAATGCGCACCTTTCAACTCCCTTTTGAGGCGGGTAAACAAAAAGAAGTCTGGCGATGACAAGTCGTGACTGTTAGGCAGCTGCGGAAACGTTGCAGTGCGCTGGCTTGTCAGGTAGCAGGTGACAATGAAGGCGGTGTGTGCCGGCGCATTGTCATGGTGGAGTTCCATGAATTCCTGATCTCGGGTCGGACAGCACAAGTTTCGTGCACACCTTGGGCATGAGCAAGCCCTCAGACACAATCTGATGAACACTTGATTTAGACATGTCCAGTAAGTCAGACATTTACCTGACACTTAATCGGTGGTCTATGTTCAATAATTTGCGCACACGTTCAACACTGTCCTCGCCCCGGGCGGGCATCCTGAGCGAGCTTTGTCGGCAACGTCCTCTCGGCTCTCCAGGAACATCTTGTGCTATTGGTTCGACTGGGATCGGGAGAGGCAATCCTCCCTGAAAGCTTGCTGAAGCATTTGAAAAGTTTCCAGCGGTGTCTTTTCAAGTTCAACGTAAAACTTGATTGAATGAATGAATGAATAATTTATTAATTGTCCTGGGGATATACCCCTTAAGAACAAAAGCAATTTACATTTTTTGATCAACATAAAGAGCAAAATCAACAATTTGGACAGTAACATAATGAAAAAATTAAGTATAAATTAATACCATTTTACAATGCTGAATGCAAAGTTTTTTTGAAAATCATATCACATAACAAATTCATCTGCATACATTTCTGGATTTACATTAATTACAACAATATGCAAAATAATAACAACATTTAGTGGTCAGAAATTAACATGTTATAATATTTCATCTTAAAACTAGCAACAGATGATTGCTGCTTGTTGATCGAGAGATTGCTCCATTTTTACCTCGACGAGGTCACACTACAGGGGTTCACGAAATCACGTGTGTACACACTCCAAGAGCTCTCGGAGGCAACTGGCATGCAGATTGCTGGAAAGCTTAGACCCCCCCACCACCTACCCCAAATGGTCTGGTCGATCTGCGACATACAGTCGCGTCAGAACAAAATGCGACGCATTACTTTTGGGACAAACCCTGCGTACAAAATTTTGGTGTTGAAAATATGAATATTATTAGGATCCATATAGATATTACCTAATCTCTGAATTCTGGACGTTGCAGAATTGTAGGAATAGTTGGTTGAGGTAACATTACGAAGAAAGTCATGGTGGGATCTAGTGGAATATGTTGGTACTCTGAATTGTATTAGACTCAATAGTTCTGTACAATCATATTTGCCACTAATTATTTTATAAAGGACAATCAAATTGGAAATAATACGTCTATAGGCCAAGGTTTTTACGTCAATAACATTAAGAATACTGTCATAGGAAATGAAGCATGTGTGTACTCATTCCACTACCTTCCTCCCCTCCAAGGATACCAATCACCTCTATTCCCAAGCTCACCCATCACACCTTCCAATTTGCCAGAAAACTTCCCCTCCTACAGCACAGCTGACTCCTCGCTTTTTTTGGCTAGCGATCGCAGTGGTATGAACATGCCGAGGTACTTGTATGGCACTTTTTTAAAATTGGTGATTGATTGTTGAATTTTAAAGCATCAGAACACAGGTTGGCTTACCCTTGAAATATTTTGGTTGTAATTCTTAAGCTGGTGAAATATATTTATTTCATTTGTGGTTTATTCAGTATACTTGTTTGTTTTCTGAGTACCTCCTGTTTCTCACTCTTACTTTTGGAGAGATTTTGTTTTAAGGGCATTTACGGAGAGAGACATCTACCCCCTCTCCCGTTGATGCTTCACTTGGTTCTTAGCCCATTCTTTCAACAGTCTCTCCTCACTCCCCATAATGTCACTCCATTGTATTCTTCCCAATGCTAAATTTTTTCACCACTTGCACAAACACTTCTTGGCTTCTGACTCATGAAAATGTCAACTTTCTCTGGTTAGCCCTGCCTTTCCCTTCTGCATTCTCTTATTCTATGCAATGGAACACTTTTTGATGGAGGAAATCTGAACATTTTCAATTTATCATGTTTTAACTTGTTACCTCATTAGATTCAAGGAGATTCTGAATATACAGCAAGTGCCATAGCTAAAATCAGGGAATTAAAAAAAAAGTTTAGGTGAAGAAGGTATAATTGGTGATATCAGGCGTAACTTGGTGGAATCTGTTAACATTGTAATGATAACACTTGGCTTTGTTTTTCCACATATTTTTTTATTTGCTATACCCGGGTTTTGATGTCATCTTCATGTAATGTCTCTACAATTCCATCACATATATATACAAATCAACTCAGGTGGGGGCGGTGATGTGGGAGGTGTGAGGATGGAAGGTGGAAGTATAGAGAGACATTACCTGAAGATGATGTCGAACGTTGAAACCCGGGTCGTAGCAAATAAAAAATATGTGGAAAAACTAAGTGAAGTGTTATCATTACAGTGAAGAAGGCAGAATGGGATCAATGCAGAGAAGAAGGAGTTTGATTACACAGCAAGCTTGACTCTAGGAGGTCTAGAGGGCCCCAATTTGCCCCCTCCACCGCATGCAAATTCTTACCTATATTACTCCTAGGACTCCATCTGTCATAACTGCTCCCAAGCTATGTTTTGCTGCAAGCAAACTATGTTTTGTCTAGTGCCAGACAAAGACCATCATCTCTATCTGTGGGCATGGCATAACCCTCTACTAGTAGCATTATCCCACAGAAAAAAGGCTTCTACATATACATCTGCACAATACCCTGCGAGCCGCCATATGGGCGTGTGGCAGGGGGTGTTAGGTCACCAGTTGTGTAAAGATGTACATGATGGTGAGGAGTGTGTGGAAAGTGAACGTGCAGGATCACTTACTCTTTGGCAGATGATAGACTATTCCCAAAATGCTGAGATAAGGTTTTTCTGGAAAAGTTCCTTAGTTAAGTAGTTATGTATTTACTTTGAGAAATAGGGTTTTTTTTATCAGGTGGAGAGAAGTTTTTATTGGATAGCTTGTTGAGTATGTCAAATAATGGAGGGAATTGAAAGAAAAATGTTGTCCACATTTTGTAATGAGAATGTCTGCTATTTTGAGGTATTATTTCCTTAAGTCTTCATATTCTGCAGCTTTTGATTGAACTTATATCCATGTTAGAAAGTTTTCTAGTGGCTAATAACAGGATAACTGGAGTAATTCAGAGGTAGTTAGTCATAGCAAAAGTACATTTTTGCTATGACTAACTACATTGCATGGAACATTTTTAAAAATTGGAAGGAAAATGCTTCATTTTATTGGGCAGGCATATGGGAGAGTTGGCATCCTTAGTGCATAGTACTTGGTCTTTTAGATAAGCTGTTTAAGTCTTTACACTTTTTGTTTAGAGCTGGCTATTTCTGATGCCAGGTTTCACTCCATACTTCCTGGATTCCTGAGGTAATCTTACCATTGCCAACCTTCGAATGTATTCTCAATGGTGCTTGTGGCCTCAGTTGTCAGTTTTCTCAAAGTGAAAAATCAACTGATGAAGATTTTGAGTGCCATTCTAGAGGGCATATTCTATTTTCTCTTGTAAGCATGATTCTAAAATCATTCTGTGAGAAACTTGTGTTGAAAAGCATCACTCTAGCCGTGTGAGGTATGTCAATCAGAATTGGGCAGAAAATATTGTCAGGAACTAGCTCCCAAATGTAGAATGAATGTTCTAACTCCCTGAGAGTCATAGGACACTCACTGTGTTTTTCCTATCAAACTAACTTTTGCATTGTCTAACATAGGTGGAACTCTGAGGTACGTTTCTTGAGGATTGATTTAATGTCACTGCTTAAAAAATAAATTTTTGTCTGTGCTTTGAAGCTCATGCTAATAATTGGCCATTTCATCTTCTTGAGATCCTCATTAATAAAATAACTGATGAAAATGTATTTCAGAGCAATTAGTTCTCAAATAGTTAGAATTTATGTTTGTTTGAATGAAAGGTAGATATTGTTTTTGTCTCATGTGAACATACTGCTAATCCATCTAGATTAATGTAAGGTTTGTTCTATTTAGCCGCCCAGTGTAATGAAGAGGACTTCAACTCACGATTAGAACTACTGATGGATGCACTTCCAGAAATAATAATCAATGTTCCTATAAGGTATTTGTATACAATATCAAAACCATCCTTGTCAATCCATCGATGTAATGACAGGTTGATTATAAAATCTTAGCATCGGAGTATTCAAATTTTGATGGAATAATTATAAACTCAAATATCTGTACTATTGTAGCTTTTGGTGAACTTACTGATTTTATGAATTTAAACCATATTGTTGTAACTAATTATGCTTCTTTTCAATGCAGAGACTTCACATACCAACTCCACCTGGAAGCCGTCAACTGTCTTTTGGTTTTACTCTCTGTTCAAATGTTTTCACAATCGCAGGCTTCATCACTCACTGTATATAGGTAATCAAAATTTCTTAAGTTATTAGATGTTTGACTATCTGTAAACATTAGCTGTCAGAATTTTATATTGCTTGCCAGCCATTGAAGTTGATTAGAAAAAAATTCATGTGTTGGTTCAGCCATATTTTTTTTAGTTCATTAATTTTTGATGAAAATAAAGTTACAAGTTTTTTATTAATGTGTGTATTATCATTATACATGCATGGAAGCAATAACTGCCACAAAAATATAGCTAGCATTGGTGAATAAATTGTTTATTTTGGCATAAATTTTCATGGTTAGGAAATAATTAATTTTTATTAGGATTTGCCTATTTATATATTGCTCTATGAGTGAAAAAAATGATGTGGCACTTGTAATCCAAAATGTATTTAATTAAAATATATTAATTTGTGTCCTGATAAGAGCTTATTTTTTTGTAAGAAAGAATTCATAAATACTAACTCTCCATATTGAAAGGTGATGCTTTCTAGTAAATACGAGGGTGGGTCAATAAGTCCGTGACTTTTTCAATCAAACATAGGTTTTTGGATTAAAAATTATTTTATTTTTCAATGTAGTCTCCTTTGAGCTCTATACACTTGGTCCAACGTTTTTCCAATTTTTTTATACCTTCCAAAAAAATAAGATTTGTCGATGTCATGAAAATATGTATTTGTTTGTGAGATGATTTCATCGTTGGAGTCAAATCTCTTTCCACCGAGCCATTTCTTCAGGTTTGGAAACAAGAAATAGTCACTCGGGGCTAAATCCGGAGAATAGGGTGGATGAGGCAACAATTCGTAGCCCAATTCATGGATTTTTGCCATGGACACTGCACAGGTGTGCACCCTTGCATTGTCTTGGTGGAAAAGAACTTTTTTCTTGGCCAAATGCGGTCGTTTTTTTTTCAAATCCTCATTAAATCGACCCAATAAGTTGACATAATATTCGCCATTGATTGTTTTACCCTTTTGAAGGTAGTCAATGTGGATTATACCGCGTGCATCCCAAAAAACGGTCGCCATGACTTTATTGGCTGACAAACCCACCTTGGCCTTCTTTGGCGCCGACTCACCCCGAAAAACCCACTGTTTTGACTGCTGTTTGGTTTCTGGTGTGTTATGGTGGATCCACGTTTCATCCACAGTTACAAAACGGCGCAAAAACTCGTCCATATTGCGGTTAAACAAGGCCAAACACTCCTGCGAAGTTGTCACACGATTGCGTTTGTGGTCGATTGTGAGCAAACGCGGCACCCATCTTGCGGAAAGTTTTCTCATATCCAGGTGATCTTCCAAAATTGAAACCACTGAGCCATGTGAGATGCCTATGGCTTCCACAATCTCTTTCACTTTCATTCTCCGATTGGCCAACACCATATCGTGAATTTTTTCAATTGCTTCGGGTGTAGAGACCTCAACTGGGCGTCCAGAACGTTCGGCATCTTCCGTGCTTGTACGGCCACAACGAAATTCTGTAAACCACTTTTTAATCATTGAAACTAATGGTGCAGAGTCCCCATAGTATTTATCAAGCTTATCCTTGGTTTGAGTGATTTTTTTTCCGCAAAAAATAATGTTTAATAAGCACACGAAATTCTCTTTTTTACATTTTCCTCTCAAATCACGAGGTAGTCAGCTATCAATGGGTATTAAACACAAACTAAAAGATGGAACTAGCTCAGGAACTAGAATTTTACAGTTGTTTACTAATAAATGGTAACTAACGAGGGTATTGTTGTAATTATAGCGACTACGCGGGAAATTCAAAAAGTCACGGACTTATTGACCCACCCTCATATATAACTTATTGCATATGTAATAGAGGACTGTTACATTCATGGAGATAATTGAAAATCTTAGTGTCAAGCTGTGATAAATTTCTTATACCCTTTGCATTCGATAATGAATCCTTCTGTGATTCAATTTTGAAGTTTTTTCATCTAAAGGAGTTAACATGTAAGGCTGTTATGAACCCATTTTAAAATATTGAATAGCTGTGGTCTTTAAGTGTCATTGGTTAGAGAGGTTTTGCATTATTGAAGAAGAGCTGGTGAATTATAGGGTCATTTACTACCTATTACATGAGACATGTTGGAGGGAATAAGGGTTAGGCTATTCTAATATTGCCATACATAGAAGTATCTGGGGGTCTAAGATAATTCACCCAATAAGTAAAATAAAACTCTGTTCAGCTTTGTCCATTTCCATGTTAATTACTAAAAATAACTTATTAGTTATATAAATAGTAGTTATAACTAATTACCAACAGTTATTTCTGACCAGTGGAGTGTAAAAGTTATTTTACTAATCATTCACCTAAGCTGATAGTTGCTTGGGAGATTGTCCTAGGAAAAACTTTTAATTCTGCAAACAGGGTTACCTCCCTAAGGGAATGGTCTTTAAAAGCTCTAGGATTGAATTACAATTTTAATCTTCATGTAGGTCAATCAAACAATAGTTCAGTAACACAATAGCGATTTACCTGGGCAAATTATTTCATTATCATATAATCACAGTTAATATGACCTGTTTTTGGCAATGAGCTCTAATTGATGAGCATAACTAAACCTAAATGCTAAACACTGGGAAGTAAATTTAAAAGATTATTTTATATTAATGGCCGAAGGTGATATATTTCTTTTCAATATGATGTAATTTTTTAAATGCAGGACTCTGATGATGGGGAAATGCTCAGAAAAATCCAATTTGCTTTCCAAAGCATTGTTAGAGCATTTTGCAGCCCAGGAAAAGCTTCCCTTGAGTTTGCAGAGGAATGGTGCTGGTGGAAGTTTTATGTTTGGCCTTGCATGTAAGGATATCAGAACAATTGTTTAAAAAATATTTATGAATTTTCTTTTTATGGGGTCTGTAGATACCTGTAAATAATTAGAAAGATCATAATGTACCTAGTTAATGAGAATTAATTTTCATAATTAATGTTTTACAAATCCAATTGTGAATAATTTTGGAGGATAATTCTTTCAAAATTGTCCCATCTAAGAGAAAACTAAACTAAGAAAAAGATGAAATGTAAAGCATTGAATAATTTTGGAGGATAATTCTTTCAAAATTGTCCCATCTAAGAGAAAACTAAACTAAGAAAAAATGAAATGAAAAGCTAAATTAATAAATTAAATTATGAAATGCAAAACTAATAAAGACCATATTAGTTGTTATTCTAACTCTATAATAATTGTTGTGCCTTAGTTATTCTTATCTGTGCAGAGTATCGTTTCAGTTCAGGCCTCTCATAATGGCATTGAGTACTGTGTAGGTCCCCTTAAGTCCTTTGCGTGTCAATATTAAAATGGATCATCATTGTTCAAACTCATATTCTGATTGAGTACAGGTGACCAATCAAGGAGTGAAATTGTACTGATGGAATTTCCTGCTTGAATGAACAATTTTAAGAATATTAGGATGAGTCAGCGTCTCTGGTATAATTTTCTCAGTATTGAGATGGTTGTTCTCCTTCATCATCTGGTGTACATAAAAATGGACTGGTATTTTCTTTGCCTTATCAATTGAATACTGTTGAAACTGAATGTTAGTCTCATTTATTTTATTATTTTCTCTTTTGATGCACGTGTAGTTTGCCAGTAAATTTAGTAATGTTCAGCAAATTTGAGCATTTGCTTCTCAAAATTCATTCTCTATTTTGCTTCATTCATAGTGGGTTTGCCTGTATGTTTATGGAGAATTGTTTTACATGAGGTACATATATTCTTATTCTTATTTCAGCTGAGATATGGAATATTCTCACTTGGGGAATGGGGCAGCATGCTGATGCTGGAAGAAATGGTGATGCTGGAACTAAAGCCGTGCAACAGACTTGGTCCAAAGAAATCCCTCCCCTTGCCTCTCAGTCTCTCCTCCTCTTGCTCTGTTTGGTCAATCACTGTACTGTTAGTACTTCTACAGTACCAAATGTGCTTCATAATCCATATAGGGCTGCTCTTTTCTCCTTGGTGGACTCCGCATCTTCTCAGGGTGAGTAGCTTGCATCATGGTATGTAATTTGTCATATTTTCTTGGATTTGACATGCCATCTAAATAAAAATGTGCTATGTATTTGAAATAAGTTGATGAAAATCATGCAGTTTTGTGGAACAGAGAGGCTCAAATAGGCTGCTCTCCGAACATTGTCTAATTGTAGAAGAAAATGACTTATCAGTGGTTTCAAATTGGCTATTTTTTTGTGGAAGGGTCACCTTAGGTCATTTGATATAAGTGTGTTTGAATGGCAGCTCAAAAAACTGTTAGCCTCAAGGTGAATGAAATTTCTGTTCTTACTCTTCAAGGCCTCAATTTAATCTCCTTCTGCTGCTATCTCTGTAGAGGTGGTGGCGTTTCTATCTATGCAAGGCCTGACTCATGTGTTACCCATTTGAATCCAATTCAAAGTGTTGATAAAACTTTCGAATGCTGCGGTGCTATTCTGAAACTTGGTAATTACAATTATGTTACCCTCAGTGTGTATCGACTGGCCAGTTGTGTTTTTGCATTTTTTTGAAGTTCTTTGTGATGATCTCATGTCAGTTACTTTTTTTTGAGGGTATCTTAGTATGTGGTGATGTTAATATTGTTCCGTTTAGTTCCTCCCATGATAAATGTTACTCTAATGATCTATTTATAAGCTCAAGGCTTTTTGTTCTAAATGGTTATCCCACTAGAGTAACCACTCAATGTGTCTTTCCAATTGATGTTCTTGCAACAACTCTACCATCCTCAAATATGATAGCATAAAATTTCAATCTTGGCTTTTCTGACCTCATGGAATTACATGCACAATTAATTTTCTCTTCGTTTTTTTTCCTAAAAGTAAGCCTAAGTATTTCAGCCAAAGAATCTTCAAGGTTGTTTCCAGCCACACTTTCTTACAACTGATATTCAATGAATCTTGGTTGGATAATTATACAGCTTCTGATAGTGATGAAAAGTTTCAATCTTTTAATAAATACCTTTGTTGCCCATATTAATAGTCGGCCCCGGTGGCGGCAGGGTAAAATCCTCGCCAGCTAACCCGAGGGTCGCGGGTTTGAGTCCTGCCTGGGTGGAATATTATCTGCCCAGGACATGGGTGTCTCTGTATGTAAACTGGGTTGGGGGAAGAGGGGACGGTTCTGTCCCATTCAACCCAGGATAATTAAAATACAAGTAATACTAATAATAATAATGCTGCTTTTCCAGTTTAAAATATCAGAAAAAGCAATGGCCTTCCTTACTTTAATTTTCACTTATACCCCTTAACTGTTTCATTGCTATTTGCTTTTCTATTGCCCCCTGTTTTAATTTAAGAAGTAAATACGGCATTCTTATTTTCACTTTAGGAGGGAAATAATATCAGTTTGTCCAAAAACTACAAACAGTATGAATTAGAACCTATAGATGGCATTAGCATGCAGGCATGGCATAGAGAATGAAATAATGCGTCAAAAACACGAGGAATTGGAGAGACTAAACTGGAATGTACTATTACGTCAAAAACAGGGCGCACACAATACCATGTCGCATAATATTACGTCCATAACAGGTAATGGGTTAAGGAATTAATTGAAGAAAGTAAATCTCTGTGGAGCATTTACTAATACAGTAAGTTGACTGATTCTAACCGGGAGGAATCCTGTAAAAAGGAACTCAGAAGATTCAAACTCAAGGTGATTGAGCACAAGAGAGCAATCGAGAAAATTTTTATCTCTAATAATCGGGAAAAGTAGCTTGGGAAATTTTTCTTAGAAATTGATCTGTTCTCTCCGCCGTGCTTCTCTTGCTTTCTTTGTTTCTCTTCATAGCTTGTTGTTGAATTCCCTGTATTTCCGATCTCAGAGTTTACATGCTTCCAGTTCCTTCCCTCCTGCATCATTCCCTCCATGATCTACAGTTGTCTAATTATGGTGCACATACTACTCCTACGATTGCAGTCCCCACGTCTACAATTCCTTTTTTCAAACTTCCCCAGTCATCTTCCACTGATCACATTCCACGATCTGCGCCCATGATTTTATCAACCTGCTGCCAATACTTCTCCACCATTGCCCCGGTCATTGCCTCTGTATTCCACTTTCATTGTCTTCGTGATTACTAGATCATTTCTCTGGAAATACTCTACAGCTCTCCTATTGTGGTCGTTCCTCCTTCCTAGCCCAAGATCACCCACTTCCCGCCCATCTCTTTCTCCACCTACTACCGCATTCCAATTCCCCATAACTACCAACTGCTCGTTCCCAGGTATTCTATCATTTATTTCCTTCACCTGATCATACACCCCATCTAAATCTTCCTCTTTATGATTTAAGGTAGGCATATACATCTGGACTATAACTTAGTTCGTTGGATTTGCCTTCAGGTAAATGGCTATAATCCTATCACTTACCGGTTCTGCATACACCACTTATCTGCCACGTTTACTGCTCATTACAAATGCGAACCTATGCTGGCTTTTGTCACCTCAGCTATGTATCACTCTGCAGTCATTGCTCCAATAGTCTCCGCTATTTCTCCATCTTACTTTGCTTTGACCCATGATGTCTGCTCCCACCATCTCCATTTCTTTCTTTATATTCTCAAACTTGTCTGCCCATAGCGTAGTCCTAACAACTTTCCACTTGCCTGTTTTGATGGTTGTGTTCCTCTTTTGCATTGTCTTTTCATCTGATTCAACATTTGCCTCTACTTCCATGCAAGGATTTTGTGTGACGTCAACCGCAGGGGCCTTGCTCCCTCTGCTGCCGGGCACGACAACTGGGCCACTAAGCCGAGTCCCATTGTTGCCAGGATTCATTTCCAAGTACTGTCTAGCAATTCAAGGTTTTATTGTAATTGAGTGAGTAGAGATGGGTAAATTACCATAATTTTCATTAGAGGGAAATTACTGTGGTAAATTATGGTAATTTCTTAAATTTACCTTAATTCTGAATTTTTTGCAATTAATAGCTATTAGAGGATTTAATAGGAAATCCAATTGAATAGCAAGGGGTTAACACCATCTAAAACCATGACTATTGCTACAATTATGAATTAGATTTGGAGAGAACCTCAAAACAAATACAGCAGCCCACACGCAATTTGGCATTCCTTTGTTGGTATGAGAAATTTTCATTTAAACCATTAAAATGATAGCCCCACAATTATTCCACAACATGTATGTGCTTTCATTTTTAATTAAAATAGTGTAAAATAGGTATAAATTTCAGTTAAAATAATATATTTCGAATATATCGGTATGAAAAATATGTGAGACAAGTGAATATTACCGAAAAATTAAGGTAATTTTCAGGGGCTGGTGTAAATTATGTAAAATACCACAGTAATTTATGAAAATCACTGCGGTAATTTTCAGAATGGCCCATCTCTATGAGTGAGTAGTTCGTTGCATCCTCAATAGTGTGTTATGTGTGAAACCATAACGTGAGAGGCTGCCCCACTGGGGTTAGATGCCTTTTGCTGCTGCCTCACTTATGAACAGATGCTGCAAGGACTACTATTTGTCTGTCTCCTAATCTTTGACCTATCTGGCATGGGTAGCCCTACCAGGAGCATTGCTCCCACCAGTTCAGCTCTAGGGGTCTTCAGAGCACACAATCCCTTCCTCTATGACAAGATGGTAGTCCTTGGAAATTTGTGGTCTACAGACCACAATTTCACCTTTAATGGTAATCAGGCACTTAAGATATGTGTTTGTAAAGAGGGCAGCCACCAAATAATTTTAGGAATCAATACTCTTGTGCGTTTGTTGAATTTTGTAATTTATTTCAAAAGATGGCTACATGTAATTTTTATTCCAGGAGAATGTGTAATTGAGAGGACTGATGAAAACTATGCAAAAATATTAAGCTCAAAGAAAAGCAATAGCCAAACAGCAGTCGATTTTGGATCCCTTTATAATACTCTATGTTCTACGCTAAGTGATGACCAGACAACTCTATTGCTTTATCTTCTAATACATCGAAATCCTCACTTTCGAACTTATCTGATGGCTAGATCAGACATTGAAGGATTGGTATGAATTCTTTCTAAATCTTTTGTGGAAGTATGGGAGTTAATATTTGATATGCTGATTAAAAAATATGTTGCTTTAATTTTACAGGTAGTTCCTATTTTAAAAACTTTATATAATGCTCCAGATAGTAATTCCCATCACATCTACATGTCCTTAATTATTCTCCTAATTCTAAGTGAAGATGATTTATTCAACAAAACAGTTCATGAAACAGTGAGTATAATTTTTTTATTTATAATTCTCTGTGCCTGTGATTTGTTGATGTGAGGACTATGTTCATTTGTGAGTTTGTGGTTATGTTTTTGAATATAATTTCAAAATACTTTCTTGGTAAGTGTAAGTTCGAGGGTAGTTAGCATATGTATGGGGTATGGTCCCTGATTGACATATGTACCTAATATTTTATGCGATGAGATTTCTTTTCTTTCGGCATCAAACTAGGAGGCAATGACAAAAATCATGATATGTTGATTGTTTAAGGGTCACCCAATGAACCACCGGATGGATTTAGGTCTTTAGCATTTTGGCCAAAGATAAATGACCTGATACTGTATGTAATATGATAATGGTTAGCCTAAACATGGTTCTTTTTCATGGCGCTCATATATAAAAACTAAATTTTCTAATGAATAAAGAATTTAAATTTGTGATTATTTCTGTGCGCCAATGTAGTGCTATGTGAGACAATTATATTCAGACATTATTGATATAGAAGACCACCCACTTCATAGTTGAGTGGAATGGTGAAAATAACAGTTCCCCATACATTGACCGAGGGATATGAGGATTTGAGCTTTCTATATATGTGAGGGTTTCAACCTCCAAATCAAACATCAGTTAAATAAAATTTTGTCTTTGGTGAGTTTGTGGTAATCCATTTTTAATAAATAAGACAATGGATAAATTAGTTAAAACTAGGGATGAGTTGATTCCACTTTTTTTCGATTCCGATTCCATCGCTTCTTATTCCTAATAACAGGTGGGATATTGATATACCAGTAACGAATGACTATTACTTAAATTCAAGTATTGGCTGAAATAAAATAACGAAGACATTTAAGTTGCTCAAAAAGTATATTTATTAACAAATAGTAAATATATTCTGTTTATTGAGGTACATAAAAAGTACAAATTGATAGCCTACACCCAAAATTACTGAGACAAATATAATGTGATAAACGAAATTCGATTTGAATATATATCTATCTGGAATCGATGGAATTTGAATCGACTTTAGGGGATCGATTCTTGATACCGATTCTAATCCTGAGAATCGGTAGAATCGAGAATCGATATTTGGATTCGACTCATCCTTAGTTAAAACTTTACTAAACTAAACTAAAAACTATAAATTTGCAATTACTAAACCCACAGGGTACTTAGGTTTTAGTTAAAGCCAGCAAAAAACACAACTCTGTGGTTTTAGTAAAAGTTTTAACTAATTTATCCATTGTCTTATTTATTAAAAATGGATTACCACGAAGTCACCAAAGACAAAATTAAAAAAAGACATGTATCCCATAAACTATTTGTTAATTCCTGAGCTTATTCCTATAGTTATCTGCCATTCTTTGGTTTTCGAATAGCCCACAGTGATTTCCTAAAACCATCTTGTTTTGTTAATTCATATTTATGGCTATGTCATTTTGCCAATGGGTAACTTCAGCTTTGAATTGAAAATGCAAGAAGATATATAGTTTTATGACAGCTAGTCAATGTTTATTGATGTATTTCATATGAATATTGTGTGAAGTTGTTGGAAAGCAAGTATTTTTGGCTGTGTTACAATCCATATTAAGGCATACTAGATGAACTTAATTTTCCCCAAATTCAGGAAGTGACGTCAAAGTTACAACCATTGAACCAACTTGATCACAAAAGGTTGGGTACAGGATAGAGTCTGCCTATGATAATTGCACATTTTCAACATACTGATTTGGCTTACAAAGTAATGAAAAGTAAACAATGTTTTCACAATTGTATGACATAAACAAAGGCCACATCATGGATTCTTGGGCTGCGTGATTCCGTTCTCTAAACAGTATTGGATATGTTTACTAATTAGCTGAATACCTATCTGTAAACTGCATTATTATATTGTACTCAGTCTGGGAAGAGAAAAGGTGTACTCGCCAGCAGTACTAGTTGTACTGATTCATCATGGCGTCTACTACAGCTAGGGTTACAAAGTTTGTGAGGCCTATTTGAATGAATGTTAATTAATATGCCATTATTTAGTTCTAAAACTCTTATAATGTTCCTATGTGATAACCTAATAAATTTTCCTGTGTCGGTAAAATTTTATTCTTAGCATATTCACAAAATATGTCAAGATGTCTGTTATCACTTGTTTTTTTGGTGGGTTTTGAGGGGCTAGTTGTCCATTCCTCTTCGAAAGAATGGTCCAGGCTCTTACTGAATATTGTGTGGTATATTCTAAGGGGGTATAGCTGAATTAGAACAGGCCTATGTATATTTTATGCCTGTCACTGAAAAACTTGGTGTAGTTAGTCATATTAATTTTCAATCTTTATTTACACACCAGTGGTCATTTTAAATATGAGTTTGTGTGGGTAATTTTAGCTATGCAGAGAAAAGTGGATGTTTAGCTTTGACCTGTAAACTAGTAGAGTTTGATCTGAAAAACAGTAGAATGAATCTATGTATGTATGTATGTATGTATGTGTACTTACTAAAATGCAAGGTTAGTTAATTCTGTGATGACTAACATAAGTATATTTTTCAGAAGTATGATTTATTTGTTATTAAGTGTGTTCCATGAGCAATTGTTAAAGTTTGTGACAAATTTTAAATTCAATTTTTTTGTGATGATTGCAGAAACTCAAAGGAGTCGTGTGGTATACAGAAAGATCCATTTCTGAAATATCACTTGGTGGACTTTTAGTTCTGGTTGTTATCAGGACTATTCAGTATAACATGCTGAAAATGAGGGTGAGTGATTTGTTTTAAAGGAAGGGAAAAGCGTCTCACTGAGTGCACTTGCAAATTCTTCTTGGTGTTATCATTGGTTGATACAGTTTTATTAAAAGAAACTGATAATTATGAAGGGTTGTGTGGACAACCTTCATTCTGTCAAAAAGTTTGATATCCTTGTTAAAATTTTAAAAGTGTGTATCTCTAATGACCACAGGTACCTTTCTATTTGCTTATGCTATGCTATGTAGTGGAAACGCACTTGTAAGGTGCTCTATCTACAAGTTCCTGGGCTGCATCTGCTTAGATTTTTATTATTTTTTTTACAATTTGCCTCCATCCTCTTCATCTACTCCAAAACAGAACTCTCTTTAAAGTATTGGTCAAGGAGGAGGTTAGAGTTCTGGCTGGCCTGGGTTTAAATCCCTGCGAGGACATTTTTCAGAGGAAAATGTCCTTAAGTGTCTTGTGGAAGGAACTTCAAGTGCAGTTCTCTGTCTGTCTGATGAGCCATTAAACTGTGGTCCCCTTGGTGCCTTTCATTAAGAGCAGTCTAATATCAACGCTTGGTTTCTTTCCACCCTTCCTCCCTTACCTATCCCCTATGGTGCAGATGACCTTGGTTGTTGGTCGCCTCCCCAAATATCAAGTCCAATCCAGTATTGCTCAAGGACCACCTAAAATTCCTTCTGATTGCCCTCCAAGGTGTCGGAAGTTCTCCCTAAGTGTCTTTGTTTTTGGGAAAGAGTTAACATGATCACTTAAGTCCAGATAAAGCATCCCTAAAGTCTGTGCTGCTGATTTCCTGAGGTTTACTCAAAACTTGGTGTGTCCACTCGCTTATCTTTTTTGTCAGTCATCATGCAATTGCTGAATGGCACTATGAGATGGGGAAAGGACTAGTGATACAACTTTGGGCCCTAATAGCAGAATGAAACTCTGCTGATAAACTGATGAGGCCTGTAGGAATTGAATGCCTGTATTGCACCCACTTACCTCTTGTGATAGCAAAATAATCAGCCAAGCTCAAGAATTTAAGAAAACACCTCACTCCATAACTGAACCCACTCTTAAGTATCAGGCTTTGTTAGCTCTGCCATTTACTTTTGGCAGTCACCTTATTGATTTTCAATTAGCTCTAATTTATGTCATTCCTCCTGTAGTTTTGCTGCTTGTTATGAGAGCATGATCATGGACATGTATCTCCTTCATGTGATCATGTTCATTATCAATTATGCCGGCCTCCTATAGTCAGTGATGTTGGAGTCCACATTTTCCTTAGAAGGTTCATCTTTTTTGTTTTCAATTAATCACCTTCAAAAATTTCACCCATAGCCAAACATGGTTGTATTCCTCAGGCGTTGTGTGGAAGATTTAAGGAAATGAATTTTTAGTACATTCATGTTAATAATCTAACCAATACCAAGAACTTGAATGAAAGTAAAGCTCTCACCAAAATTTTTATATGTCCTTCAAGGAAACATAAATTTGAAAAATGGGCAGTAGCCATCAGTAAAATACATTTGCAATCCTTGAATATTATTTCATAATTTCAGCCCCTTTGTATGATGGCTTATTAAACCTTTCTAAGGCTCCCCCATTCCCGCAGGATTTTTATGTTCTTATTTCATGTTTCTTCCTCTCCATATTTTTTGAGTTCTGTTTGACTGTGAGTGAGATTGATCAATTCTGAAATTAGCTCTTTGGTTACATTTGTGTCACGTGTTTCATTGTAACTGCCTAAGACAATATGTAGTTGGTTTTGGCCTCATTATTTTCAGAGAACATTTCTTAATTGTGCACTGTGTCCCTTACATCTAACGTTTCAATATTTACAAATGCTTTCATATCGAAGTTCAGGCATTTGTCATTTTTATTTGAACTCTTATTTGGCCAAAATTTTCAGTAATCTGCACTTGATTTGCTTGTACATTTTAGTTTTGGCTCTTTTTTTAATTCAAAATAATTTCTTGTGGGGTATTTAGATGTGATTGCTCTGGTTAAAAGAATATCTGGTTTTGTTTGCAGGATAAATATCTCCATACCAACTGTTTGGCGGCCTTAGCGAATATGTCTGGCCAATTCCGTTCTCTTCATCCTTATGTGAGTCAAAGGCTTGTGTCTTTGTTTGAAACTCTGGCTAAAAAGCATATTAGATTAGCTTCAATGATTAAACATCAAATGAAGGCGAAAGGGAGTGAGGGAAATGGCAGTGTAGCTTTGCAAATGCCTGAGGCTGATGAAGATGGAAGCGGAAAAAATGAAATAGTCTCCAGTGACATGGTGAGGACTTAGGAATTGTTTTTTAGATTAATCCTTTGTTTGGTCAATGTCCCATGGCATGAGTTTCTCCTAACTGGTGACCTTCACTAAATATAGTTTCACCTGACTTAGCAATTGCATGATTTCTCATTGGCAGTTTTTTGCTACTCCAATTTTCTGACAAGCTCTATTTTTTGGCAAGACTTTTCATTCCACTATCAGTCAGAAGTAACAAAGGAGAACCAACATTACTGTGGTGAAAGAATTAATGGTATTGGCAGTAACTTGGTGGAATTCTTTTATAATCAAATTATGAATAACTTTTATTTTCCACGGTAGATTTATTACTTTATGATGATCCGGGTTTCATCGCTGTGCTACATCATCAGGTACAGAGCTTGTAAAAAACTTTGCTAAAATATTCAAAAAATGGAAGGGGGGAAGAAGGGTGTTTTACTATCTCTCTACCTGATGATGATGTGTGGTGATGAAACCTGGGTCGTAAGAAAGTAATAAATCTTTTTTGGAAAATTAAGTTATTCATCATTTCATTGCAGTGAAAGAATGAAAATAAGGAAAAATCACTTGTCATTAGCAACTTATAATTGCTATTGTCAACTAATTCACTAGTGTTCTATGTAAATCAGCTTTTGAGCTGCTCCTTTCTCTTTGAACATCTACATGCTACCCTGCAAGTCACCACAGAAGCATGTAGCTTAGGGTGTTAGGCTATCAGCCATGGAAAGGGAGGAAGAACTGGAAAAATGAGGCGGTAGGGGACGGATGTATTGTGCACTGACAATGTGTTCATGGGTATTTAGGTAAAAATATTTGGTTTGTAACTGCTCTGAAAGACTAATTTCTGTACAATAAGAAGTGGTCTGCTACTGGACTAACTGGTCAGATTTTTAAAGATGTTTCGAATCTAGACCAGTAACAGACCACTTCCTGATCAGATATTAGTCATTCAGAGTAGTTCCTAGATCAAATATTTTTACCTGCGTAGTGTCATGCTGCTTTTGTCGGATTCACTAGCTAGTGTGAAAAGGTAGAATTTTAGTTCTGTGAAACTTGTATTAAGCGACCACCGATGGTTTCGATGAAAAATGATTGTTAAGAGGGGTGGTCATTTGAAAAGAATGGAAAAACTCTTGAAGTGACTGTTTTTTTTTAAACCTATACAGATTGTGTTTATTTCCTCAAAATTTAGTTGCTCCTGGGAAATTTGAATGAATTTATATTTATTATATATTATATATATATATAATATTTATTATATATTATATTATATATTTTCAATGAATTTTCAATTATTTGATGTACACACTTGGTGACCTAAATTAAGCAACCACCGATGGCTCCACAGAAAAGTGGTTGAGAGGGGTGGTCATTTGCTAGGAGTAGTTATCAAGAATGGTTTTACTGTATTTACAAATTCTAGAGATACAGTGTGAGGATAAAATAATATTCCCTCTGCCATATTGAAACTTGCCAGGTCAGAGTTATCAAGTAATCTAAGTTGAGTGTGTGGACTCTGAATCCTTAACAGTTCCTGACCAAATCCTTCCAACAGTTGTGTGACACCTCCGTATGCTTGTAGCAGTTTTTTTAACAAAGTGTGTGGCTTTTTTTGTATTTTACTTCATAATTACATGTTAAGCAGCAATATTTTGTTGCTTTTCATACAGATACAGCTATAAAAGTAGCATCATTACATCATTAGCTGCATTGATTAAGTGCTCCATGGAATCAATTACGCACCATGTATAGTTGATTGCCAAGAAATTCCATGTTAAAGATTGCTATGATTTCCTCCCTAATGGCCAGTTGCAGGAACAACTTGTATGTATTTTATAAATTTATGGGACCCATAAGCCATGGTAGCCATTCAATAAGTGTTGCAGAAACATTTGATAAATTTATTGGTTTCATAACTTATGGAATGGAGTTATGAGTTCGTAAGTAGCCAAGATGGCGGATGCACAGGGGGCCATTTGGAGACTTAATTACTTGATATGTAATAGAATTGTTTTGAGGCAAATGACCAGTTTGTTTACTCATACTCTTTAATTATTATGTGCACTATCAATTACTTATAGGCTAAAATTTCATTAATTTTATCCAGCGGTAGAAGATAAGATCAACTATTCGAAGCCTTAAACTATAGGGTTATGTGTAAGGTTACTTGTACATGTGTTCCTGCAACCCGAATATTTATATAAGATCTATAACTTTATAGATCTCATAACATTTGCATCCATGACTAAATTGTTTGCAACCAACCATTAGTCTATGCTTGTAGGAATGCTTGGTAAGAATTACTACCTGAGAAATTGTGTGTAACATATTTTTGCTAAGGTAATCTCAGAGAAACTTCTGATATAGGTCATGGCCTTCATTTATAATTTTTACTAATGATCTTGTCCTACATGAACCAATGTGTGAAATAAATGGACTGCTTATAAAAAAAATTCTGAATCTCTCAGGTGCAGGATTTGAATGTCCTGGAGGAAGTTCTTCGAATGGTTTTGGAAATCCTCAATTGCAGTCTCACCACTCAACTTCCCCACAATCCAAATCTTGTGTATGCTTTGCTGTATAAGAGAGAAATATTTGAACCTTTTCGTAATCAGCCAGCATTTCAAGATGTCATTCAAAATATTGAAACGGTAAGTATTTCGCATGGTTTCAATGGAAGTTGATAAAGTGATGGTTTCAGGCATAACTTTGTGGAATAACTTCATGATTAAAGATTGAAAAGCTGTAAAAAATTCTGGATGATGTCGCACAGCAACGAAACCTGGGTTGTGAATACAAAAATCTCATGTAGAAATCTCAGTGTTTCAATCTTTAATCATGAAGTTAATAAATATGAATGGAAATTTTAATGAGATCATCATATTTTATTTCCAGGTTATATTTTATTTTTCAAATAAATTAGAACAATTAAGTACTGATTTGAGTGTTGATGAAGTCTTGGAAACAATTCAGAAAGGTGCAACATTATGGCCAAAGGATAGATTAAAGGTATGTCCAGGAGTTCCAATTCCATTAATTTTATTTATATATCCTGTAAATTCTTCATATATATTTATTAAATTTACCATGGAGGATTGGCTAGGAATTTTTAATGGTACATTGACAATTAAATCCTCTTATCTGTATTTTAGAGCAATTAATTACCTCTATAATTATTGCTCAGTGGATGTATTAATGCGATGGGCCATTTAGAAAATTACCTCGAGGCCAGAGCCTCCTTGATGAAAGCTTTCTATTCAAGATATTTTAATTCGGGTGGTTGGACATACATCACCACTTCCGTGCGCATGAACGATGATGAATGTAACTTTGTGCCCTGGTGAAATGTATGGTAGCCTGCCGGTAAATACCTATTGGTAGGGTGCACCAAGGTCTCGGCCGACTTTATTTTCTGAAGATTATATGAGCTCATTCAGATGACATTTGGGAGATGGAAAGCTTTTTATGCCTTGTCTACACTGCATGTGCACTTCAGTAGGGTTTACTTTAATACTGCACTGAAATGTTGACAAGCCTCGACTCGCACATATTAAATCTATTGTAACCCCTGATAGTGTTCATGGAAAGAGCTTCGCTTCACTTGAGTGATTGTGTATATTTTGGTGATTTTTAAACATGTATAACAGCACAAAACTATTGTATAAGAAGAATAACATGTACACTAATACTCAACTCCTCATATAATAATGATAACACAAGTACGATGCATATGACTATATAAACTCCTCGACCTATCAAATATAAGGCCTCGACCATATCGATGGAACTTAAGTGATATCATCCAAGTCCACTCAAGTGGACTTAAGTGAAAAATGCAATTATATGTTCACTTAAGTGGTCAGAGTAGATGCAGCATTACCCAAGAGCCTGGGTAGAATTGTAGGATTTAATGACTTTTAAGAACAATTTGCAGCCACATAATTATTGCCATTATTCTCCATTTTACCTATACCTTTTACATAAGTGCCAAACAGTGAAAATGAAAGCTTAAACCACTATTTTTCACTGTTCAGTCATTGTAATAGATGTATAATCTATTAAGAAAATGAATAATTTAAAACCAATATATTTAAAGTTTATGCCAAAAAATTACTTGGCACTCATTCTACACCCTACTTAGAGTTTGCTAGCTATGAAAAGGCTGTGTAAATTTTATGTGATTAAGAGTTATTTTTATGAATCAATTTTCATTCAGTTTTTCCTTTGATTCACAGAAATTTCCAGATCTCAAATTCAAATATGTGGAAGAGGACCAACCTGAGGACTTTTTTATTCCCTATGTCTGGTCACTTGTCTGTCAGTCGTCAGGACTGCATTGGGATCCTTCTAAAGTAAAATTATTTTGTCTTGAAAATGGAGCAGTGTCAGTGTGAATGGGTTTAAATATACAGCACTGATTCAATGATGAACTGATTGCATCCTGTTGGTAAGAATTATTATTTCGTATGCACCAGGATTGGAAATATTGTCTTTTAACTTTGAATGCGGGAGTGAATATTTGCCAAGAATGTGATATTTAATTGTTCAAGCAGTGACTGATTGAATGTGCTACTGAGTAATGAACAATTTCAGGAGTCACCCAACGTAATGAGTGAGGAAAACTGTTTTAGTGTCTATATTTATGTTGATCCCCGGCCAGAGTTGTGGTGAAACAGTTATTTGTAAGATTGAATAATTTTTTTACACTTTTCCAAGTTGCAGCTAATTAGAGACATCAAGAATCTAGTTTTAATTGTGACTAATTGTCTGCTTCTTTGGAAAATAAATGTCAAGATGAGTCTCTTTGCAGTGAAACTAATGAGATATACTCACATTAGCAATCTCTGTTCTTCATATTAAAAATATGCTTTTACATTTGCTTGATGATGAAGTAATCCATATTATAATTCAGAAATTCATATGTAATTCTAATACAATTGGGTTGTACAGAAGGTTCACATGTTGAAATTAACCTTCAAAGGAGTCACCATTGAGATGTGTCAGTTATTTTTAATATATTTGTACAGTGGAGTTTCATACAAGAGAGATTCAACTGTATTCAGCTCTTCACACTTGGAAAATTTCTAAATACAATGGCATGGTTCATGACTTCTCAATTAATGCAAATGACTCTTTGGCCAACAAATTGAAATGTAAGGGGAATCTGTCATGCCAAAATATCTCAAACCAAAATAGTTTCCTACCTGTGTCTTGCCTGGTTGATAATCATTCATGAAACTGTAAAGTGATTTCCAACAAATCCATCCTCAGTTTCTTAAATCTTGGGATATGATTTATTTTTTTCTTTTTCAGTGCTGAGTGTGAAGTGTGGTCGGATTCAAAGGGATTCCCTCAAAGTGAGCCTCGATCACTTTTGTGATGGATGGACATTTTAACTTTTCTCTTGCTTGTGATTCTTTGATTTCAGTAAGGAATTCGAGGATGCACCTTAACTTTTTGCTTTGTCAGACCTGATAGCTTTATGCTTTATCAGACCTCTCAGCATAGTTTGCAGTAATTAATGCAAGCAAAGGTCAAGATGAGCCTAGATCCTTAGCTGCTCAACTTAGTTTGCTCAACCTTGCAAGGATACGAGCTTGAAAGGCATAACTTTTTTTGGTGAATACAAGGTGAAGACTCCTTATAAATCAGATTTGAGGTACTGATTAAAAACCATCAAAGATAGCAGTTAAAGGATGAAGAAATAGATTAACTCTTTGCTAATTACCTCCAAGTAAAAAACCTCATGTGTGCATGGTTATATTAAATTTTATTTTTGTAGAAAAAAACGTAAAGCCTGCCTGGCATTTTACTGAATAGTAGCTGCACCCATGGCCTTAAAAAATGGGTGAAATATAGGATTTAGTGTTCAACTTTGGCCTAAGTAGTTATGAGGAGTTGATTCAATAAGTACCCATAGCATGATTTATTGGCATGGCCTTTGAATTTGCCACAGAAATCAAAGAATACTTCTACGGAGAAGATCAAATCAAATCCCATGAGAAGAGGATCAAATCTCCATCAGCTGCAAAAATGGATGAAGTTCACTTTATGGGGATTTTTTAAGATCTGATCATACATTGGTACTTGTCCTTATTTTAATTGTTTTATTGATTTCTGGTTTTTGTTAATTATGTTCTAAGAAACTGTCTATTTCTAAGAAGTGGGAGGTAAGCATTTGGTGTTAGACCAATTCACTGCCAGTTGTTTTCCAACTGCCCTCTGGATGGCAGTAGCAAGTTCAATCACTTAGATCACCAAATGCAATTCATCATATTTCCTAAATACGCCACAGGGCAGTCCTCAATAACATTGTTCGTCACCACATATCAGCCATAAACCTCATGAGCCTCGACTGTAGCTGCAATGGCATTTAAGAATGGTACTCGTGTAAAGCATAGGTGGGAACGTCTTTTAAATCATAGTCAATGGAGCGGTTCTTGACAGAAGGAAGGGAAAAAACAATACAGAAACTTGTCTTGACGGCATAGATATGGGGAAGAGGGATGGCAGATAATGTGTCGAGATTGACTGAGATTGCTAATGCTTTCTAACAAATTGAAAAACTTTTTGGTGGTATGCCTACTTTGTAGCAGTGGTGCACCTATTTCTTTTAAGAAGCTTACTTTTTTCATGCCAGTGCTGTGCATACTATTTATTATCTCTTCTGTTTGCTACCTATTGTGTCATACATTGTCATTTCATGTTGTCAATAATGTGTTTGGCATTGTTAAGCATTGCAGCTGGAAGCATATGCTTTCACCTGAATCTTGTTTTTACATGCTAATACTACATTGTTGAAATTTACGTGATTGTTTTATGATACATGAGTTTCGGCATTGCATGTGAATGTATGCACTTCATTTCTGAAGAAGTAGAGAAAGGTAAGCTCCAGAATTAAGGGAAAAATAGGAATTCAGAGTTAATATTATCAGATGATAAAGTTTTTCATCTATGTATTTTTATTTATTATTCTATTTATTTCTTGTACACCATAATGATGTATACTTATAAATGAGGTATCTAATGTGTACAATTATTTTTTAAGGTAATTGAGAAAAATATACAATGTCACATGAGACACTGTCAGATCATGTTTTACTTCTTTTAACAAAAAATATCTGAATATCCCCCATTTAAAAATGAATCCAATGTAGAATGAGGATAGTAGTGGCTTTTAGATGTTACTCCAGACCCCGAAATGAGGCCAACTTAGTATTCCATCTCCTTAACATAATAATAGGTACTACTTAATATCCATTGAAAATGCAGAGTTGCTTGAGTTTCTTTAAGTTGGGTTTACTGATTTTGACGACATAAAATCCATGTGGTAGAATGATCATTTCCTCATGTTATGATTGAGTGTAGAAAATTTTTCCTTTCCTTATCAGCAATTCTACAATATTAAATTAAAAAGAATTTTTCTGGCGCATAAATTGTGATGGCCCTACGTACCGCCATTCTCTCTATATTGAACCGAGAGACTGACAATTTTGATGTAGCTTAACTGAACATGTTTCTAATATAGTAAAGGATAAAAACGTTACTACATCAAGTTTTACAGGAGCTGTTAAACTTGGAAACCTCAGCTGATCACAAAACTAATGATGTGATTGAGTTATACCGTTGTGACCACAATAATGACAGAATGAAAAATATTTTCATAAAAATTAGTATGATATTCTGGAATTCTCAGCAATGAATTTTCTTTATTTCTAATTTTCTGCCTATCAAACAGCCAAGTTGATAGGTAGGGGAGAACTTGGCTGAGGTGAAGATGGGAGGAGATGCACTATGTTGCCATTGGACAGGTCTAAGTTAATAGGTCGAAATAAGATTTTCCTAATGGGGATTTGGAAGGTAGATCAATGAAAAGTTATAACTAATCATTTCCCATCAGCATTTGCATGCCATGTGAAAGTGTGTAGTGTGTAAAAGAATGGAAAGGCACGCCGTCACTCTGCCTAGACCCCTGTTTCGAGCAATACCACACTAAGTTCAACTACCAACCACCTCTTTTAGATAGGAACTTGAAACAATGATCCTTACTCCACAAAGTCTCCCAAAACCACCAACATTGGTTTCATAGAAATTGCTACTATACTAACTTGAAGGATTATGAACTCTTTCTCATTCATTGTAATCGTAAACAAAACAAAATAACATGAACAATACGCAAAATCCCATAGATTTACGTATGTGACAATGCTTAACATGGGTGAGTGCTCGCTCTGCACTCTAGCGGCCGATTATTTGTGAGACGACTGTCGGCACCTAAAACAGATATTCCGGTAAAATTTGGTTACGACCCAGACAAAAATAATTACTGAGTGAAACCTTTTCCATTGTCTTCGGGAACTTCCAAGGATGACTCTAAAAAAAGTCCCAAGAGCTCCTGACTGGGATAGCGAAGTTATCCAGGAAAACCGGGAGATTTCCTGGAAAAATCCTAAATTAGTTAAAAATTCTGTTAGAGCGATGATTTTTATATCATTTTTTCCCAAATTTAATGACAAAGGCAACCAAAGTTTTAAATTTCACCATTGACCCACTGAAAAATATATAATCCAGAAAAACTTTGAATTTTCTTGAAATTAATTCATCATGCTAAATGTATCGCCGGATTTCACTGTGCTCTGTGAGTTCATGATTAATGGCATTGCGAATGAAGCTATGCAAATTCAGGTCGTCACTCAACTGTGTCCATAATACAGGCTGTCTGGAATTCCCCTTGAATACACCTGGAGTGTGATAGTCTTATCAAGTGTTTTTCTAGGAAGGAAAGATTCACTGATAATAAGTGTTAAGCGGAAAGGATAAACACAGACTAGAATTTGTGTCAGAAACTGCATTTATTCCTGGTGGTTATAGACATTAAAATAACATAAATTATGTTGCGATATCACAATGTTTTTAAACGACAAAAACCAACAACAACAGGAATTGGTTACTACACCAACTTGCGTCGTCTCGCCGCCGGCTCGGCGACATCAACAATGCTTTATGAAACCAAGACAACAGTTACAGGACAATTCTTCCCCATTTGCGAAGGAGGTAAGTGTATAAGACAGTGAAATGTACCGGTTTGGTGATCATGAGGCTGAAGATTGAGATAGGGATCATCACTGTCCTATACGAGGATGCCATTGGTACACCCATGTCCAGCGCAGCATCCACATATGTTACAGCATGCAATGCGGTACTTTCTGCAGGTGCAGCACATCGTCTCACATCCTTGAGCAAAAAAATATGAAGGGAGTTTGGGATCAGATTTCCAGCAGCCATTTCTTCTAATGATGGATACAGTAACTTATTCCTGGGTTTTTCTCTGGGGACTTTTCCCTCTATTTTGCCTTCAATTATGTTCTTCACAAAGCCATTGTGTTTCAGGGTGTGCCAATCCATCTGGTTCTTCTTTTCTGTTTAGTGTTCCCTAAGGTCCTTTCCTCTTATACTCTTCTGTACACTTCATCGTTTCTTATTATTTCCGTCCATTTTATCTTCAGCATTTTCCTCCAGCACCAGGTTTCAAAGGGTTCATGTCTTATCTGATCAGCTTTTCCAGTGGTCCAAGCTTACAATCCATAGAGTGCTACGCTCCACATGAAGGTTTTCACATACAGTTTCCTGGTTTGTTGTCCTATCTTCTTTTAGCACAGAAGTTGTCTTTTTCCCATGAACGTCTTCTTAGCTTGGGCTATTCTCCGCTTGATGCCCGTCGTACTTCTCCCGTCCTACTTTATGGTACTTCCGGGATAGGTGAAAGAATCCACTTACTCTAATTTCTCTCCTCTCAGGGTGACCTCTGCATTCAGCTTCTCTTTCCCTAATACTAGGATTTTAGTCTTCGTCATACTTATCTTCATGTTGTATTCTTGGAGAACTCGGTCCATGACGTTTAGTGACCTCTGAGGATCCTCGCGGTTTCCAACTATGACTGCGAAGCAGAGCATGTTCATTTCTTCTCCGTTTCTTTATTCCTCTCAGACCAGTTCATTGCGCTTATCGTATGGCCTTCTCCAAGTACATGTGGAACAGTGCTGGTGAGAGGTTGCATCCTTGTCATATTCCTTTGATAATTTTAGCTTCTTTAGTTTCCGTCTCTCATTCGTATTGTAACGACTTGCTTCCTGTATTGTTGATAGATAATTCTTCTATCGCCGTAATCCATTCCGTTTTTTCAGCAGTTTGAGCATCTTGTTCCACTCAACGTTGTCGATCTCTTTCTCCAGGTCCATGAATGCGACACACAACTGGTTTTCTGAGCGGTTGTCTTCAATTTACCTCTCCATTCTTTGGCCTATAATTCGTGTTATTACTTTTGATGTGTAAGCTTCGGTGCTCCTCACATCTCTTTGTCCTTGTCTTCTTCGTTATCCCAATCTTTACGCTCCAATGATAGTCCTCTGGAAGTGTTCCACTTTGGTAGCTATTTCTGAGTATCTCGTACAGGTTATCTTTAGATTTACTTCCGAGCACTTTGATGATTTCTCCATTGATGTTGTCTTCTACGGGTGCTTTGTTTTTCTCGAGGTCTTCTACGGCTCTATCGAGTTCATTCCGCAGTATGAGTGGGCCCCGATCTTCCTCGTCAACCTCGCTCTCATCGTTTACTAGGTTTTCTTCCGGCGGCATCGGCCCTCGGTAGAGTTCGTCGATGTATTGCTTCCATCTATACCCAATATCTGCTCACGAATGCTCTCGATTACTTCTAAGATCCCAAATTAACAAAGGGTGATCGATTAGGATGATCAGGATTCTCTGAATTTTCACAGAGCAGACAGTGCAACATGAAATCGAATTCAAGAGTCTATGATTTTCTCTGTTTTTGCGGCTCAGGTTCGGGAAGAGAGGGAGATTGTGGTCGCTTGGTTTAGATCTAACGACATTCGACATGCAGCGTTACGGAGCTATTTCCTTCTAAGAGGTCACGAACTGTATCCTGACGTATTGCACTGCTGTTATAACTTGTATCAAGGCCATTTGTACCACACTGAAACAGTGTACGGAAGTACTTGTAATTAAAGAGAATGCGGATGGACTAAAATAGCAGGGACTCATCCATCCACCAATTCTTAAATTTCAATGGACAAATTTACCATGAATATTCCACCTCCAGGTCGCTCCACAAAATCACACAAAAGACACTTCATGAACACTTCGCGTCACGAACGAAGCAGATCACGGAGGCAGGTACGGCAACGACTTGACTCCGGACATGGGTAACGGCATCCTAGAATAGGACAGTGATGATCCCTTTCTCGATCTTCAGCCTCATGATCACCAAACCGGTACATTTCACTGTCTTATACACTTACCTCCTTCGCAAATGGGGAAGAATTGTCCTGTAACTGTTGTCTTGGTTTCATAAAGCATTGTTGATGTCGCCGAGCCGGCGGCGAGACGACGCAAGTTGGTGTAGTAACCAATTCCTGTTGTTGTTGGTTTTTGTCGTTTAAAAACATTGTGATATCGCAACATAATTTATGTTATTTTAATGTCTATAACCACCAGGAATAAATGCAGTTTCTGACACAAATTCTAGTCTGTGTTTATCCTTTCCGCTTAACACTTATTATCAGTGAATCTTTCCTTCCTAGAAAAACACTTGATAAGACTATCACACTCCAGGTGTATTCAAGGGGAATTCCAGACAGCCTGTATTATGGACACAGTTGAGTGACGACCTGAATTTGCATAGCTTCATTCGCAATGCCATTAATCATGAACTCACAGAGCACAGTGAAATCCGGCGATACATTTAGCATGATGAATTAATTTCAAGAAAATTCAAAGTTTTTCTGGATTATATATTTTTCAGTGGGTCAATGGTGAAATTTAAAACTTTGGTTGCCTTTGTCATTAAATTTGGGAAAAAATGATATAAAAATCATCGCTCTAACAGAATTTTTAACTAATTTAGGATTTTTCCAGGAAATCTCCCGGTTTTCCTGGATAACTTCGCTATCCCAGTCAGGAGCTCTTGGGACTTTTTTTAGAGTCATCCTGGGAAGTTTCCGAAGACATTGGATAACGTCTAATTTGTTATTTATTTTTGTCCAGGTTTGCGGTCGAATTCAACTAATTTTACCGGACTGAGAGGGAATAGGAAAGTTCACAGGCGTGGTCGCCAGACAGCCTCTCTTCGAGCAGAGACGGAGAGGGATGCGGCGGCGTGAAAGACGAGCAGCGAATGATCATCGGTGTTTCAGGACCGCTTCCCCGGTGCACCGGTTCAGGCCGATTCCTCGGTGCGCCGGTTCAGAACCGATACCCCAGTGTGCCGGTTTAGAACGGCTTCCCCGGTGCTTCGGTTTTTTTTACATAATCTGAACTGGCCTGCCGGTTCTTAAAAAGCCGAACCGGTGCACCGGAAAACCGCTCAGCCCTACTCTGGCATCTCCAATGTGTTCTCTCTGTGCCAATATTGCTCATAGGGAATGTTTGCCCCTCCCATATTCTCCCTGTGGCAGAACATAACTAGTCTTTCTCCTTTAGCCTTTTCTTTTCTCAGTCAGAAATATCCTATCCTGCTCCTCTCTTTTCCCTCTCCTAACGCTACGTTCCATTCTCCCATCATGATGAGGTTCCTTCTTTCTTTTTTTTCCCCTTCAAATATTTTATTACCTCTCGTTCGTTCGTTTACTATTTGAGTAAGAGAGTGGTGTGAAAGTGTATTACGTAATGCCTCGCTTATATCACGGTTCCTTGAACTTGTTTGAACGCTATTGGTTTTCCAATTTATAGCCGGGAGGTTGAAATCCCCACCGTTAATTATTACGCTTTTGTTGTCTTTCGAGGTAAATGATGTTAATTGAGTTTCTAATATGTTCAATACGTCTATTTTGGAATCTGGTGGTCTGTAAAATGAGCATGTATGTATATTTCTTTAGTTTTGTCGCTTAATGGTACACCCAACGCTCTCTATTTCATTGTCGTCTAGTATGTGTGGGGTACTATTCTAATACGATTTAACTGCTAAAAATACTCCCCCGCCAGTCCTATCTGGTCGATCACCTCTATAGATTTTATATCCTGTCGGAAAAACTTCGCTATCGCTAATATCCTCCGCAAGCCAGCTCTCTGTTCCGTTTCACTATATCTGCGTTTTCAATTATATGTTCAACTTCGGCACGTTTGTTCTTTACGCTTCGGAAATGTGCTATCCCAGGTGCAAATTTCAATACATGCATATAGTTTTTTCTGTAGATAGGTATAGATTTATATAGAAACTTATAGATTTATATAGATGTCTATAGGTAATTCTATAGATAATGCCAAATCTTTATAGTTTTCTATGGGAATTTTCACCTGGGATTGCTAAATTTATATCGCATTAGCTTGATGAATATCGATTCGCTGTTTTCTGTGATTCTGTGCGTTATTTTTTTGACGTTCTCTGAAACCATTGAGAAGCGAGTTTTTCCTTGAAGTTTCGCAGTTATCTTGAGAGCGCGTGTTGGAATTATCTTTGCTATGTAAGTAACATTTATATATCTGTGCTTCCCCTAAGTTTTTTCGGCAATGGAGGTCTACGTTACACGAATTTATCGGGTGTATACTTTCGGATCCCTCCGAATGACCTTCTCTCTAGCCTAAAAAAATCCTACAATGCTCGAAAAGCCTACGAGCCACCCGTTCTGACGCCTGGGCGGAGTAATGAGCCCCATAACGGTTGAGGGTTTGAGGCTCGACACGAGCTCCCCTCTACACCGAGCTCTGCTATCATCAATGCTAACGGTATCTTAGTTTTAAGATGGCTCTCGAATATTTGTCAAAATTTCATTCCTGATAAACAAATAATGCACGATATCACTATTAATTTCCGAGATATCATAACATTTGTCATAATAAAACTTTTAGTAAATTTATTCGTCAATTTATTGCAGCAAAAATCACATTTCAATCTTTTAAAATAAGGATGATATGGTAACTCAACTGATGTAATTACAGCGAGGCAACTAATATCCTTGCGGGTAAAAGCTTTAATTTACTTTTTAAAAACCTCGGCGATTAGTGACACTAATCAAAACTTGCCTTTGAGAGAATGACCCGAGGAGAATGTGCAACCAAGGCCATGTTCTTGCTGCTGAAAGTAACAAAGGTATCAGTCACTACGGCAACTTTGAGGCGGGGATAACTATATGAACTTATTACTATTAACAATAGGATGTTTCCATTGTGACTGCAGAATATTTGTGAAAAGAATGTTTGCGTTGCCATAGTTCGGTATCTAAGGTTGTGACCCCAAGTTGATAGGACAAAAAAATTTAAAATCACCACCCTTACCGCTTCCAGGAATTTCGAACTTTCCTCCTGAAACACCCTGTATATCTTCCGTTGCTATCTGAGTGCTTTTCTTCAATATACATTGTTTCTAGTTACCACGCGTTCCCGTTGCTAAGAAGTAAGTTTTCACTGCTGAGAACGGTAGGATGCCCGCCGTTAAGACATCACGGTGAGAGCCGTGTGCGAGAGTCCCATTGTTGCTATCCTTCGAAGCATATGGTAACCTCTAGGATTAAAATTGCTAACTGCGTTGCTATGCTTCTAGCCTAAAGGACGGAGGATTCGAGTATTCAAGCGTTGCTGTTAGATTCAGCAAATGGTTTTGATACACTGGCTCAATGCACTATTAGGGGGAACAGGGGTAGATGCGATGTTCTTTTGAGATTTCCCGCGTCAGGTATTTAATATCCAACGTTTCATCTCCTTTGCTGGAGACCTAGTTAGGGCTAATGAATGTTGCCTGTTTGCGCATTAAAGTATATATTCTCTTCTCTGGGAGGACAAGAGGGGTTAGGGGTGGGAGCGGGTGAGGAACCTTCTGTTTATTATTCTTTGTTCTTTAAAGCACTAATAGCCATGACTGACTAATATTTGGACCTGAATGTCCATTAACCCGTAACCACAGAAGCACGGTCTAACATACCCCTTTAATTTTTAACATACGAGTAGCTTTTTTTAAGTCTCTGCCTCACTTGCAATTTTAACGCAATTTAGCTCCTTCCAATTTGGTAGTATTTAAGGAATCTATCGCCGAAAATGATGTTTTCTATGACTGATCTTGAGTAAATTATTTTTTAAGTTTTTCCGCGGACTATCAGACCGCATGCCTGTGATTACGTTAGTATTTTTGATCCCTTTCCACGAACGTAGGTGTATAAAATATTACTAAATATTTCCGCTTATGTCTATTAAACTGGGTCTTCATATTTGTTTGTATAGTAAGATATAAAATAAATATTTTCATTAATCATAGCATTTATTTTAAATTCACAAAAATTTAAGTCCATGTTCAGTCAGCTGAACAACATATTTTGAAAAACAAAACAATGCTTCGCTATTTCATGTCATATTTCATAGGAATTTGGCAGTGTGGTAACAGTGAGCTTAATTTAAACAAATCTTTTAAGAAACTATGAAAAATTATTTATTTAACGAAATAGTAGTAAATATAGACAAACGGTTGGGCGAATGCCCGTGTTAGTGTTTGAAAAAAAAGATGTCAGCGGCTGCGGGTCAAAGTTGTCTTGTAAATAATTTGACGGGTGCTTGTTAGAAGTTGAGAAAAAATACTAGTTTCTGGTTTCCTTTTCCAATACTGGAAACTTTTAAAAATGAACAAAAGAAAGAAAGCATCCATCATGATAACTGCATTTTGTACGATGTCGACCAGTGAAAACACTAATTACTTACAACTGCTTCCTATAAGAAAGAGAGACAGTGTATCATTTGTAAATATTACATCGGCATGATTAATGAAACGGGTATTTTAACCTATAGAAAGGATGATTGGGTAAATCTAGATGTTATATAGCCTGTAAAAGAAGATAAGTTAATATTTTTAAGCGATGGAGTGTTGAGCGATTCTAGGTAAAACTAATTGTGAGGGAAATGTGGTATGTCCTCATCAAATCAATAATAGAATGCTCGCAATATTTTACTCGTTTTTTGTGGAGAACATAAACCAGAAAATACCATCGTAGAACATAGTTTTGCGCCTTGACGTGTCCGGCTTTATTCCAGAAACAAACGAAAGGAATTCGGCTTCCGAAAGTCGAAGGCCTTACGTGAAATACGATCTGCTGATGCCCAGTTTTTCACTATGGTGCCCATCAAGAAGGCCAGTGGGTCGCTTATTAAATGATGGACCATATGAATGCTATAAATAAGTTCCTGTCGTATTTCCGTATTTATTGGTACTGTGATTATCCCGGATAATACTTTGGAAGAAAGAAATTAAAATCAACATCCATCAATGTCAACATTCTATGGGAAGAAAATGGGATTGATAACTCACAAAAAGAATAACTGTACTCGTAATTAGCCGTCGAATCTTAAAAACAAATGAATGGTTGAGAGCGCACCTTTAGCACGTCTGTCTGCGGTGAAAGGAGAGATATGGGCACTTTCCCCACGGGAACGCAACCTCGGATGCGTAACAACATAGCTTGGCTCTCAGCCTTTTGGACCGAGGCCGATTTTAGAAAGCATTTTACATGAAAAATAATGTCATTGCATTTCAATGGCTGGGAAATATGGTATTCAGGTTTCGTTGTTAGTTTTAGGTGACGAGATTACGAGAATAGCACCTTTGGAGGTGTACCATTTGCGGGCGAAGGGAGAATGCGCAAATGAGCTGCAAAAATACGACGACTATGGGACTGTGATACCATTATTTATTGTATCCAAGTGACATGAAACTTTATAAAAAAATATCTGCCTACGCCGCATGGGCGCGTGGCGGGGGGCGTTAGGTCACCAGCCGTGTAAAGATGTAAGGGATAAGGTTTTGGGAGAAGAAATGGTGGCGTGTATAATGGGGTATATTTAGACGAGATTAGTTTTTATTGTGGTCTCTCACTGTGCGCCGAAAGAACGAGTTTTATACCGAGTACCTTTTTGGCAGCGTATCTCTCTATTTTATCGCTTCTGTCAGACCTAGAAATGCAGTTATGAGTCATGACAAAATTCTCTGTGCCGCTCTGAAACACACCGGTTCTGAATTTCCCAAGCAAGCTAAGCCTAGCGAGTAGCCTCCGAGACTCTAGGGGCTCCCTCCTTAATCCTTCTCAAAGTTGTGAGATAAAATATGTTCGCTCAAAGCAGTTTTTAACGAAGCGTGCTGCTATTCTTTGTATTTTTTAATTTCTTTGGTTAAATATTTACGATCAGGATCCCAAATGCTCGCGCCGTGTTCGAGGTGAGGCCTAACCAGAGCAATGTAGCTTGACTTTTTCACCCGAGGACCTTCATATTACACGCTTAATTTATTATCTTATCTCGCTTATTATATTATCTATATATAAATATATCTATATATAAATATATTATCACGCTTAATTAATTAATATATTAATAATTAATTATATATGAGGCTTATATTGGCATGGCCAATCATCCTTCAAGTCATTGTCCTTCGGTATGCTCTCAATTTTGACAACTCCGGATCTGGATACTTAAAGTTCGGTTTATTAGCAGTTGTATGATTTGGGTTTGACACTAGTGTCACACATACGGCTCTTGTTTTCTTCTTGCGGTAATCGCGGTACAGTTTTCAGAAATCACAAAATACTCTCGCATTTTCCTCTGTTTAGTCTCTCAAATAGACATCTAGTTTCGCTACAAAACTAAATTTCCCTTCATCATAAAACATTTGTATTGGTTTGGCATCACAGTTCATGACTGCGTGATAAGTTACATTAACCCATTTTCCAAATATTCCCAAATATTACTGTTGGATATCGTCGATGATTACCTACTGGCAAATATGGGTTAAATCTAAATATCTGAAGAGTGATCTCCGATTGGATTGTAATTTATCTTTGGTTGAATCCATGAAGAAATCACAACTGCCTAGGAAATAAATATTTCGAGCGTCGCTGAAAGTTTCGTTGTCGCATGTCAACCATTGCTCACTTGTCGCGTTTCCAATTAGTCTCATTGCTAAGTGAATTTTTATACCATTTTATCCGCGTAAAATGGAGTCTAGAGGCATGAAAACACAGGGTGGCCATAGTGAATATCTGAGACCGTTCTCATTACTCCTTGCATTCCGTTTTCGTTTCCTATCCTGAGCCAACCATAGTCTTTACCAGGGAAATCTTCGGCCGTTTCCCTATTATAATTTTAATAAGCATCTCTGCAACTTTTGGCCCGAGCAAAATTAAAAATCTGATCCTTCAACATTAGCTCCTTTTCCCCATTTCCACACGTAGAAAATCGGTTCCGAACTGATTTTACTATTTTATCATTAGTTTAACTGTAATACTCATGTGGTTAGAAAATCAATCGAAATATTTCGTGTTCCTATCGTTATATTTTCTCCTTAGAGAGCAAGCGTTTGTTCGTAGTGGTTTGCAAATACTCATTGTAAGGTATCCATGTCCAATATGATCTAATATAATTTGTAAATTTAATGTAAAATATTACTTAATAATTAAAATTAAATTATTTTGTTAAATAAATATTTAGGAATGATATATCTATTTCGTAATTTTGGCATAGTTGTTCATGGTTATACCAGCTGACGGTTGAGATAAATTAATGTTTGAATAGGTACTAGTACCCTCTCGCGCAGAGAAGGTTACTACTTTTCCCCTTAGTAAATCACTCTATTTGCGGCGATCGTAAGCGGCTCTGAACATTTTCCGCTTACTTGATCTCGTATAAGTATTGAACACTTCCAGCCTAAAACTGAAAAAGCCTAACGGATTCTTTCGGCTGTGAATTGTTTTGGTAAGGGGAATTATACTGAGATTTCGTGGTCGGATGTCATGCCAGGCTATTTTGGCGAATGCTAAAAAGTCAACAAGCAAAGGACGCAGAAGTCGAATTGGCTTCCAGTGGGCATGAAACGCTTGAGCAATAAGCCCAATCCCACTTCGGCGGAGTACGGAGACAGCCGAGCCCGCTTTGTGATCAAATTTTGAAAGAGATGGCATTTTTCGATAAAGCAGGCGACCCTGAATCCACCTTATTTCTACACTCGCCGTTTCTGATTCTTTGAACTCTCTCTTCTACACTCATTCCTGTATACTTTGACTTCACTCTCCACTCTTCCATTCACTCTCCCATCTGCCTGCCCAACCGACACAAATTCAACCTTTTGATTCTTCATCGTGAACTCCTAAACTGACGCGACAACCCATATTCCTTTCTTAACCTAAGGCTTATGTCATTCTCCTCGTGTTTACGCACTGCACGAGAAGCCATTCTCCGTTCTCTCAGTTTGGTCTTGGGTGAAGTTCGCGATTCATTTTAGTGTGGAATCAGGCTAAGGTGGAAGCTACGTTTAGCGAAGGCGATTGATATGGCGGAGAAGAATTCGTCCGACTCTCTTTGACACAGTGTATTTCATTTATATATTGTTAGTTCGCATAAGTGATTGAAGCTTTCTTCGTTCTAATTGTTATCTCTATTTCTCCCAAAAGTTCCACCTTGGATATACCTAATGTCCCTCATTATATTGCTACAGTTTAATTTTTATGGCTTGCCTGATTTTATCCGGAGACCATCATGTCAATCTCAGAAGTTCTCCTTACATTTTCTTCCACCACAAACCCAGATTTAAAGTTTCTCGTAAATCGGTGACGAAATTGCTAATTTCTAAGGGATGGTCTAACAATATATCCTACCTTGGCTTCGTTCCGTAGATAATTTTCTTTCAGTTCGTTTCGGATTTAGCACACTGAATACAGCCCCGTGTGTACAAGCTTGCAAAATTCTCGACTTTCACGCTGGGTTATAGCATTCTACAGTGCCTAATCCATGGAGAATAAGATCCAGTGTTGTCCAACGGCTTCTGGGAGTGAGGATTCTTCAAATTAGTTAAGTGAATGTGTCTGTGACCTTTCAAATTTCAATAGTCAGCTGTATGCTGAATGTGGAGTGCTAGTGATTGTGTTCAACGAGGGACGGTCGATGGAAAGCTGAGTTTTGTCACCGATGGACTTTGCAGTTGATGAAATAAGGTAGGGCGACGACTCCTCTTGCAGGGCAGTGTGTAACGTGATGGGAAACACACTAGGTACGTCATCGCGGTAGAGCCCCTCGGAGGGGCTTGAGGTTGTTTGGGCCCGAATCGTGTGTCGTTGAGTGAGCATTTAAATAACTTTGCAGGTAATTCAATTGCTTTCGGGTTTCGCTGCGTTGTGTTCTCTTGGAGATGACGTTTCATGACCAATGCTCGCCACATCTTCACATCAGGTCCGAAAGCAATGGAATTACCTGTACTACAGCGCTGCGAAAGCCTCAAGTAGAAATTTAAATAACTTTTAAAGTAAGTCGAAAAAAAATATCCATGGACCACACGTCACTCAAGCACATCAATTTATACGTCGGCAGTAACCATACTTGTTCCAATATCAATGATGCAAGAATTATATTTTCAAATTTTCGTCACAATCAAGCATTGTCATGACTTGAATTTAGGGCGTGGAATTCGAAATTTTAGCGAAAATGGTATGTCAATACGTGTTTTTTTTCGGTATAATAACTTTATTTTTTCGGGACCATTTAGAAAATATTTATTAGGAACCATTATAATCATATGAAACGTATGCTTTTGCGTTTAGGAGAAAATCTGGACATGTGTCTTCGAATTATTTCTTAATATATGCCAAGTGCCATGAGGTTACGTGTTAAAATATCATTAATTTGCCAATAATCGAAATCGGTAACATGCAATAATTTTCACTTTCATCGGTACATATTACTTATAATTATACGTATGCAAAGTTTCTCTAAAATCGCTTAAGCGATATTTGCACTCAAGAGAATTTTGGGGACGATTAAGAGAAACAGATTAGGCAGGACTCTCAAAGTAATTAGGCTATTTTGTGACTGCACCATGATATCTATAACCTCAGTAAGTTAATGTCTTGAATAACTGCTCATCATATATTGATTTTGTGCATAACACGGTTAGGTTGTTGACCTATTTATTCCCCAATGATTGATTCAATTCCAAAGAATAACTGTGACGAAGAGAATGAGTGTCGAGTTTGAAGAAAAATGTCCTTGAATTGCACTAAAAATGAATTCGATGCAATCGTAATAACATTGATTCAAAATATTTTACAAGTTTCCTATTTTGAACTTGTGATTTAACAAAATTGTTCAAATTGTCTTGTAAAATTTTATGGTTAAATATTTGGGAAACTGTGAACAAAAGTGTTAGCATTCTATTCATTCCAAAAATGATAATGATTCGTGTTCGCGATCTTTCTTTGCTAAATTTTTCCGAAGGCAGTGACCGCCTGTTTTGAACGTGGTACAGACGGCGTCGCCCTACATAATCGTATAGATATGCAGGAGTTCGGTGAGGTGGACCGGCCATCACCGTTCGTCTCATTTATATCACGGAGGCCGAAAAATGGATTTTTAAACGAGCTGGCGCGATATCTCCATGGGTAGCCTGAGGAAACTCTTGCCATCAATTTCTCTTGCTCTGTCCCATTCTATCTCCCCGATCCATTTGTCATTTGAATGATCCTCGCAGGCTCCTTGATTTTGGATGATACTAAAACTTACCATCGCATAGCTCTACCACTACTGTTTGCAGTGATACTCTTCTGCGTAACGGAATATAAGAATTAATCGGTTGAACATAGTGATCCTGGAAATATTTTAGCAACTCTCTCTCAATGGATTTTTTTGTAGAACTTTCGTGGTTGTGTGACGGGTCGGTTTTCCTCTCTCAGGATAGTCTTTTGATCCTGGTCGTAAAATCTCCTGAGATGAAAATAATGCAGCTGAACAAATCTTTGGTGTTCATTAGGGTCTGTGCATCGAAAATATATGGTCTGGTATTTGAGTAAAATTAATCTGATAGGATTTATCTCCGTAAATTTAATTATTTTTGTACAAAAAAGTTTGTCCCACGGTTTTAGTCGTAAGTAAAAATAGCGTATTCTGTTCTTTTCAGTCCCTGAAGGAAGATTTCTCTAGTATTGGTATACTTCACGTCTTATAGTTTATATTTAGATGAGAGTCATGACTCATCGCCGGAAATGTGAGGATCAAGTAATATATTTTGGTATTCATTCATTCTACGGGTTCTTGCGGAATTTGTTCTACTAGATTACGCTGCTTGTCTAGATTAAGCACCTTAGTGTTGATCAACGTCTTTACTGATTATATTAATTCTTTGAAAGTACTCATTAAACTAGGAGAATATTAAAATATTTGCTACTCTTTTAATATGTTTAACGGGTAGAGTCTAAGGAAGCAGGTGATGGGCATAAGAACTGCACGTTACGTAATTTTTTTAGTTTTTGAGTTTTGCTGATGATGATATGAAATATGATCATTTAAGTGAGCTGTATTTAAATCAGAAATCAATCCTACCTTCTGAATTAATGGCATTATTGACTTATACTGCCTTAAGAGCGTTTGGGCATCACGCATCTTGTCTTGGTCTTTTAAATTCCGTGAAAATAATACATTTTTTTCAAATCTATATCCTTGAATAAAATACTACTACTGCTGGTCTGTTTTTCCTAAAACCATGTCCACAGTAATAATTTAGGGCGTACTCATTTTACAAATCAAATTCTCTTTGGTAAATTGATTTCACACGATTTGCGGTAGTAGTTCCTCCGTAATTTTTGGAGTATTATTGTTAATATTTAATGAGGCCTACTGATATTTTGTTGATCAATGCAAATTAAATTCATGTAGAAATTAGGCATATAGTTACTAACTAGATTATTATTGGTTATCTTTATTCGATGTCGACTTTTACTAACATTCACATACTTTGCATATCTAGACGCATGTGTCTTTATTTGGATTTCATTTTTATGTTGTTTTCCGCGGTAACTTTTATTCGCTTGCTCCTGGCTGATCTTTAGTACGGGTTCACCGACGGCTGCTGAAAGGCATGAGAGGAAGCGTGACCAAAAGTAGTCAGGATTACAATGCGCGGTCAGACCATAAACTAGGAGAGTGCTGCGTAGACGAACATGCTACCATGCAGTACACTATTTAAAATACAACTACTGGCTAGAGCCCTTATCGCGACTGATAAATAAATAGTACTACAAGGTCTACACCATGCTGGATACTTCATATGGGGCGAGCTTTTAGTAATTATGGTATCATTTGAAGTAAGGGAACAAAAAGCACTCTACCTAGTGAGGGTCAAAGTTTCATAGAACAATTCTATAGTAATTATTATGGTCCCTAATTGTGCGTGGAAAAAAAGAATTCTAAATCTGTCGGTTTTGCAGCCCATTTCCTTAATGTTATGCCTTTGATCACTTCTAGTGTAATAGTTTGGCTCTGGCAAAATATGTTGAACGTCCAGTAAAAATAGTTTACATGAAATTTTGATCTATTTGCCTTTCCATTAGATCAGATAGAGGTTCCTATCCTAAATCCCTCAAAAATCAGTAACACTACTATGCTTATCTTAATAAGTTTTCACTAACCTTGCTGCTCTCCGCTGTAATCTATCTATATCTGAAACTAGACCTACTTCATAAGGGTTCCATATACTAGCGGAGTACTTAAGTGAGGTCTCACGACAGAAAAATAACATCGCTCCTTTACTTTCTTTCAACATTTTCCTAGTATTCTCTTAAAAAACAAATTTGCAATTTGGCTGTCCACAAATTCCCCGTATGCGCTTCCCCCAGGATAAATCCTGAGTGAGAGTTACTCCTACTTAAGTATTTAACTGACTCTACATTGGATAGTTCGGCTTGATTAATTGTGTACGATTCGTTAGGAAAGTTTTTCTTTATCCAAAAATTCGCAGTAACATACTTTTAAAAATTTAATTCCAACTGCCAAGTATCGTACCATTCGTTTATAGCATCTAGGTCCTTATTACACGGAAATCTGTTGGCCTGGGTGTTAATATCTCTGTACAATACTGCGTCGTCCGAAAAAGGTGAATTTTGCTCGTAATGACGGATTGGATATTTGGGGAGGCGACCGACGGCTAAGGTCATTTGCGTCCTAGGGGATAGGTAAGGGAGGAAGGGTGGATAGAAACCCGGCGTCGGCATTAGCCTGTTCTTAACGAAAGGCGCCAAGGGGACCACGGTTTTACGTCTCATCCGACAGACGGAGTACTGTGCTTGAAGTGCCCTCCACAAGACACTCAAGTAGGGACCGGGTTTCCCCAGAAAAACATCCGCATCTGCAGGGATTTGCACCCTGGCCGCCTGTGTGGTTAGCCAGTACTCTAAGCACCACACCAACTCGATTCCCCCGTAATAACGGGGGTGTGATCATTATTATACAAAAGGAATAATAAGGGACCAATGATATTTCCCTGTGGTACACCTGATGTTACTTTAAATGTATCTGAACTAATGCCATATTGAACTACCTTCTGTTCTCGCATAACTAAGAAATCTTTATTACAATGTGATATATCTTGGAGCCCCATAGCAGTGTTATACGTTAAGAACTAATATTATATTTCCTCTCGTACGTTCGTTTACTATTTGAGTAATAGAGTGGTGTGAGAGTATATTAAGTAAGGCCTCGCGTACATTACGCTTCCTTGAACTTGGTTCAACGCTATTGGTTTTCCAATTTATAGCTGGGAGGTTGAAATCCCCACCGATATTTATTACGCTTTTGTTATCTTTCGAGGTAAATGATGTTAATTGAGCATCTAATTTGTACAAAACCTCGATTTTGGAATCTGGTGGTCTGTTATATGAGCATATATGCATATTTCTTTTGTTTTGTTGCTTAAGGGTTCACCAAACGCTATCTATCACATTGTCGTCTAATATATGTGCGGTGCTATTCAAATACGATTTAACTTCTATGAATACTCCACCGCCTCCTATCGGGTCGATCACGTCTATAGATTTTATATTCTGTCAGAAAAACTTCGCTATCGTGAATATCCTCTGCGAGCCAGCTCTCTGTTCCAATGACACAATCAGCGTTTTCAAATATATGCTCAACTTTGGCACGTTTGTACTTTACGCTACAGAAATTACCGTTCCAGCCACTTTAAGAACAAGTTAATGCCGAAGAAAGGTTTCATTCAACCATCTTAATTCCTTTAATTACCTAATCTACACATATATTCCTACCAGTCATCTGTGGCGCAGAGAACGTCAGTTGTCTGTGGCCTCCCTCGAATGACCGACTGACACAACAGATAAAGACTTTCCCTGATTCACTGCATGGAGAACTCTTGAAAGAAGTGAATCGGCCTGGATTGATGGCCAATATGCCGTGGTTTGCCATTCCGATGGGTCTGCTACGAATCCTTGGGTCAGGGTAGTGGTATGAAAATGAGTCGAAGAAAACTGGTATGGAGCTCCATGATTTTGTGGTGTTGCTGATAGCTGAAGTACGGGCGAGTACCGGGTGGTCGGAGGATGTTATTTTAACCCCTATCTGTATCTCTAGATGTAAGAGCTATCAGAGGCCATTCATTGAAGAGCGTTACTTCATGGATTAACACGTTCAACGCTGACTGACGACGATCGTCGTCCGAGCGCGCTTTCTCTTTTGAAGGCCAAATGCGAGAGCCGCCAACCCTTAGCGCTTCCGTTTCGCTCGTCAGTCGTTCAAGTCAGTTCAAGTGCCCTCAGAGCGTGTGCATCTCCAGCAGCCCGAGGTTTCCATACCCAGGAGAGCCCTTGTTACAGTTTCTTTTCTGTGGTAAGTTATACTTTTTTTGTTAATGCTAACTCTTCTTTTGTTGATGCTAACTTTTCTTTTGTTAATGCTAACTCTTCTTTTGTTAATGCTAACTCTTCTTTTGTTAATGCTAACTCTTCTTTTCTTAATGCTAACTCTTCTTTTGTTAATGCTAACTCTTCTTTTGTGCTTTTAATGTGTAACGGCTCTTTTTAAGCGTAAAAATACTTTCGTACAGGGTACAAATGATTAGTTGAAAGTTTTTCTTTTTTTAATTTTTGAGCCCCTCCCTTTCTAACCACCGCTCTCCTCGTACCCCGATTTCAATTTCATCAGAGATTTTTTTTCATTTTTCTGTTATGTTTTTGCATACATTTCGTTTCTTTCATTAATACTTAATTGTTTTTACAAAATAACTTCGTAAATGCGTAATTCTTCATAATATTTGTATTTTAAAACTGTGAAGTTAATTTGTTGCATAGTAAAAAAATTACATTATCTAAATTGTGAAACTTATTCCGTTTGGATAGATTCTCATTATTTTATTGTGGACTGATGCTAAGCGTTATAATTATCAGAGTTAGATCATAAAATGCATCATTGAAACTGCATATAATATGCTGAGAGTTTGTATTTAATATGCTTCTTTTTTCCGTGATTTTGAATTGGTTTCCCTGCAATCGCCGCGAATGTTGCTACTCTATTGGTTTTGACGTCACATTCCGCCCTAAGTTTTCCGCCGCCCTGTGATTGGTTTCCGCTTTTCCGTCGTCCGCATTTCCGTCTCGTTTTCCGTCCATAATAGAAGAGAAAAAATAATTTGGCTGAAGTTATGTGTACCAATTTTAAATAAACCTTATCCCTATAAGTAAATGCAAATTAAAAGAAGGCAAAATCTGAGACACTCCGTCAACATAAATTATCCTTTCGTCCCTACTCTCTTCAATTTCCTTTACCCTGTTCCCATCTATTTTCATGGTCGGTGATGGTCCCAACACCACATCTCCCGTGAATGAATAGCAATTGTTCGGATGAACAGGATTTGAAATTTTACGTTCATGTTGGTTTCCTCCTACACATTTTGCAATGAGACATTGGTGTCCGGGCATGGAGTACCTTTCGCTCTTTATTTTAAAATTTGGGCCAGCCTGTTACCATCTCTCGCCCGCTCGCTGTGTAGAAATGTCGTCTACCTTTCCAAAATAATATGGAACCAAGGCCATAGCCATATGACTTGAGTGTGCCAAGTTATGGTCCTGCGATCAGCCCAGTAGTCCAGTGACGCGAGACAACCTGTGCATATTCAAGGGCATTGAATTCATTCTAGATTCGCGCGGAGTTCGTCGCTCGGTATGAGTCCTACCGCGCGATGACCTGGTGATGAGATTATTGCATTGTGTTTTTGATGAAGTATTTGAGATGTGTCGTGAGAGTGTTGTTTTCTGGTTTCCGAAGTTTCGAGTTTACGTGCTCAGATTTATTTTGTACTTGGTGAAGGATTGCATTATGCATATCGATGCCAGCAAAATATCCGTTTGGATCCTCGATCCACTTATAAAAAACGGGGCAGTCCTTACATAAAAATAGGTTTTACGCAGTTTCCCGCCATCCACCCTGCCTAGTTGTGTGTGTGCAATGGTGTGAGCGGTACGAAGTGTCTTTCAAGTTACGTGTGTTCGTGTAATATTCTGAGTGCGGCCAACAGTTACGAATGATGTGTAATCTCTCAAGGGATCCGGCAATTTGCAGAGCTCCTGGGATTCCAGCGTGTCACGTTAGTTTACATACAGCTACATAAATCCCTGCTAGCCTCATCAAGTGTGTGTGACTGCGTAGTCTGGGGTGATTTAAAATCTACAAATAACAGCAGCACAACGTCTAAATTTCAGGTACGTATTCATGCTAATTAGTGATTAAGTTAAGTGTGTTCGTGTAATATTCTGAGTGCGGTTACGAATGTACGAAGTCAACAGTTACGAATGATGTGTAATCTAAATATGCCTACTGGGTGTATCTTGTTTTATCTAGCTCTATTGATGTTGGTCAGAACTATGTTAATAATCAAAATTGGTCACAAAATAAAGTGCATGATTACATTCCATTCTAGAACTAGATGAACAAAAAGTTTGATGAGAAAATTCCTGCAAAATTCTGGTGTTCACAGCATTGCTCCAGCAAAATCGAGTCTATTTCAATGGTTTCTGTCAAAATTGTGTTATTGCCCGTAGGGTGGTTGTACCCAAAGTAAAGAGTACCCAGAGTAAAGAAAGCCACCGAGAAAACCCCTAGCTCTTGTGATCTGAATGTTTCTGAACCTCAAAGTTACTTGTACGTTCAAGTTTAGTCCTACTAATAGCAATTCCACAATTTCCATTCGATCTATTTTATTTAAGTGCGCGTCTTGCGTGTACATTTAGTCAAATTCGCAAATCTTTCTGACACCAAAATTGGTTGGTTGAAAATCTAATGGGTGAAAACAAGTCGTACAGGCTTGTAATATTATCATTTCCTTTCAATGACGGCCTAGAAATATCCTGATGTTCCCACTGTATGAATCACTCAAAAAGGTAATTACCAAGAGTTCAACAACGAAGAAATGTTTTATCATTGCTTGTGTCCGAACGATAGATGCACCAATATTCGTGGAAGCTGCACAGGCAAAAAAGATAGAATTAACGATTTTTTATACTATTGAAAGCATCACACTATCATTAAGATTATATTTCATTAAAAAATTTGAATTTTTGAACATCTTTCGGAAATATTCCAGATTTTATTTTGTTTGTTTTATTATTCCTCAAGAGTTTATTTATCCTTACATTCAAAAGCTACCATTACATTCCTGATGCTATATATATTTTTTTTTTTTGAAATAACTTAACTAAAACGGCTTAGCACTTTTATTTTTTCCAGAGAGTACCTATAAAACGTATGACTCCGGTATTATTTGGTATTTCATAAAGTATATGATGACTGCTTTGAAATAAACAACACTGGATTGACTGCGGAAACTTCTGCCTGATTATGCGATAGCCTTGGTATCCATAAAAATACTTTAATACTACTATCATGAATAACTTACAAGACTGAGAACTATCAAGCGTGGTGTATATAGTTTGCCAACGAAAAACGCAGGTTGTGATCTTCTTATGGCAATGCGCGTGAAAGTTTTCGTACATTTCTAGTCGCACACCGCAATAATAGAATCACTTGGCCTCTAATAAAATATTTTTACATTTTGATTTGCATATATATCATTTTAGCGAGACATTATATTAGTCGTCATAATCTTCACCGATGAACATGATAGGAAACCAAAATCGTTAATAATTAGATTATTTGAAAAAAAAAAATAATAATAGATATCTCGGTCTCATATACCAGCTTCCGTTAGTTAAGTGATATAAGCCTAAAAGAGGATGCAGAAGTTTTTGGTTGGAATTAGTCCGAGTTAATGATTTGTACATAAAATGTTTTTTATTTTTGTTTCGGACTTTCGTCTGTAATTCATGGCACGTTAGGTGCTATTTATTTCTGAGATTAATGCATGAATAGCGACTTAAAATTTTCCACTACGTATCCTTTCATTTCGTTTCCTAATTTTGTAATGATTTATCAGACGAATGATGTCTGAATTACTGCTCCCATAATAACCTTCTATTCCTCTGTAAGAACATCGACAACATCGGTGATTTTGCACTGCTCAGGACATGGGCATTTGCATTGCTATGTATTGGCGTGTAAGATTGATTTATTAACAGATTTTAAGGGCTAAAGTATTTAAAAACGATGGCTGACGACTGCTCTTCGGGCCAAGCCAGCATGAATCGGAGGCCACGATTTAAGAATGCGGTATACCCGTGGTTCATTTTGACGGAGGCTAATCTGTGCACTGCTGTTATATGAAGGCCTGAGAATGCTAAACCAAACGCAGCACCATTTCAGTGGTGAAGCATTATATCCTATATTTATATTAATTTCGTATTTGAAGGTAGTTAAATGGTTCTTGTCGTGGTCGCTAAAATGGCTGAATGGGGGACGATCATGTACCCTAGTTGTAGGCCAAAAGCCATTTGGAATGTGTTGGAACTTCTTCCACCTATTGATACCTTCTTTTATCCAAATCAGCCGGAATATCGTGGGTCTAATTCATCATGTCCTCTAAGTCCGTAGGACTTCATTTTGAATAATAGTTTGCCGTGTTGAAGCTTTTGGAATATTTTCTTAAAATTCAAGGACTATGTGTACCATGTGTACACTCGAATTTGCTATTGGTTGATAAGGATATCTTTGGGTAGAACTGTTCATGATCGAAATAACGGTTGAACAACAATTATCTGCATTCCTAGAAGCAAGAACTAGTTGATATTGTTAAAGAATGGTTAACATTCTATCATGCAGGTAACATACAAAACAGGGTATACGGCAGATTTGGAAACAAGCATTAGGGAACACATGAACTAATCAGCTACACTATCTGTCAATTAACCTACTTAAAAGTTCTAACATAGCTAATATGGTCTCGTATCGATCGCGGGAAAAAAACGACGTTTTAAACCTCTCTGTTCTATAAACTATTTCCCTTATTTTATTCTCATCATCTGATCTACCGTAGTATGTTGAAATTCGTAAGATATTGATAACTTCGTCGGAAAATACTCGATGAAAGAGTATTTTTTTAAATCGCGACCACTAAATGTACGTCCGTTTCGCTCTGCGATCGGCCGCAACCAAATGGATATGCATTCTATCGGAACTGCTGGCTTGGCGATGGCTGGTTTAAGCTGGGAATATGTGGAGGTGATCTTTGGGGTCGCAAGGTCATGAAACTCATAATTGAAACTAGACCCCTGCGACATGACCTTGACCTCGCCTGCGAGGAGGGGCTGTCTTATCGACGTTAGTTTCCTTAGATAAAATATGGGCGAACTCTTGTGGCGATTGCCTTCTCAGAGATCACGAGTAACTATGCTTCGTAGTAAGGGGAATCATTTTCTTACATTGTTTGAAAGAGTTTTCTGGTATTATTTCGTCAGCCTTATGCTTACGAATTAATCACAAAAGAATTCAATGAAATCTTCCAGCTACCCTCATGAAAATCCCTCAATGAGTTGTGGTAAACCACAGCCAAAAGCCAGTGGAAGGTGATCCAAAGGACGCCGAAATACAACGTCTTAAGCTCCAGGTAGAACAACTGGAGAAGCAAGTCGCGGAGTTAAAGGGTGACAAGGAGGCCCTAAATGGTACGAAAACATCGTTGATTTGTCATTGTCTCAAACTACCATGGATCATTTGATGATACAGTCCTTTATCGTTTTCAGGTTTACTGAAATGTAGTGATTATGTTAGGGAGTGCAGGAGCCTTTACAGTAGAATGAGGAAGGATTTTAAGAGACAGCCCACTCCTCACCCCTGTGCCCCTACTGAGGGTAATTCCTGCCATTTACAGGATTCTGAGAGACCAAGTTCTCCATTTCTAGCTGCTGTCAACACACTGACTGATGTACCATCAGTAGAGCTTGACAAATCGCCTGGCACTTTAGTTGTGGGTGATCACAATTCTACCCAGTTGAGGCACACAAAGTTGACATCAGATGTAAGTTCAGTTTCAAGAAATATTAACCGCAAAATCGGTCATGGAAATAAAATTGGTAAAATTTGAAATCAAAGATGAGCTCAATGAGAATATGTTTTGGGATAAACATTTTAATTTGATTATGTTTTGCTTAAATATAAGGAGAGTCATGATATCTTGAATTCACAAGTTTCTCTCCATTGCCTGTGATAATCATCGAAAAGGCTTCTCCTTTATGGAGGCTTCCGCGGAGTGGTGCAGTAGGCGCAGCTAGGTTTACGGGTTGTCCTCCGCGTCGGGTCATCTTCGAACTACAGTTTCGCCGGCGTTGCAGCAGCACAACCCGTAATTCTAACTGCGCCTAAGGCTTCTCCTTGTTCATCTTCTTTGAAGTAAGATTTCACTATATCCATACTTGCTGATTATTTTTATCATAACTCATGACAATGATAGAGGTATTCCACTGGCAATTTATGAAAAAAATTGTGTATTGATATCTCGAGTCCTCTTGCAACTTGAACTTCCAGAGTCTATTAACCCATTGCAACAGGCATGCCATTCTGCCGCTGAGTATGCACAAACTTATCGACTTCTTCAACATTTGATAATTGGCCTTGCTTTTGGACCTCTATGACTTTCTGGTGGATTTAGCTTCCTCTATTTAGTGTTTTGCATATTTCCATCAATGCAAATTTGCCTCAGATATACAAAATTTTCTACATGCATCACAGTTATTGGTATTTTCTGTGTGATGTATAATAATTATCTTAAATTTTCATGGTAACTACATCTAAATCCTTTAGATAATTTGTCCTTTGTACTCACGCCACAGATTTTAACATCTGAAATATTTTCTTAAGGGTTAATTTGTAGTAATGTGGGATTAGAGACGAGATAATTTGCTGTAAATATTACTTTGGTTATTCCTTGAAGTACATATTGTTCCTATGCTTTCTGTTATGACTTCATATTTTATACTGCATTCTAATCTTTTAAGTGATAGTTACAGGAATTGATCCCAGGCTCAAAAATTTACATTAGCAAGCTGGCATATTTGGATATAAAGTCTGGGGTAAAGCAGGCAACCAGGCTAACTGTTGCAAAGGCTATCCTGGAAGAAGTCTTTACGCAGGATGCACTTTTAACCTGTTCACCCCTTGGGACAAATTCTGGGAGTGCACCCCAACGCCCTGGACTGTATGCTCCTGCATTTAAAGCTGTTATACGTAAGTTTTCATTATTCAACTACTAACTTTGCTATTCACTAACTAACCCACCATTTTTCACTTAATGATTAACATTTTTAATCCTATTCCAGAGGCTAGTGATGAAATTGGTGCAAAGAACAATTTCCCGGAGGTGACGATGAAGAAATATAATCATGGGTTGGCGTCCAAAATGAGCCACTTAAGGGAGGCTAATAAAATAAAAGGTGGAATCATTCAGGGCATTAGGGATCATGAAGTTTGAACAGTTTTTTTATTGATTGGTATGTCATTTTTTTTGTGTAGTTCTTTATTTGAAATTTGCGCTATGAAATGATCATGACGGATTTTGTCAAACGCTTTGTTATAGTGTAAAAAGCAAACATACAGTGGCTGTTATGTATGATTTTACACTTTCCCGGCGAATTAAATTAGTGTAAATTTCTCGGGCTCGCCACCGGGTAAGATTTTTGTAGACAGCCGATGTTTCGGGTTCCGACTCGTCACCCATTCTCAAGGCTACTGATGCTTGTTTAAAAAGATCGTTTAATTTGGCGCTAGGCGGGGCGGGATTGGTCGAGCCCCGATTGTTGTATTGGAGGACCGTTGACCAGCGGGGACTTAGCTCTGGCGTTCTGAATTCTTCTCAGAATTCTATTCCAAGAGCTGCTGATCGTGTAACTAGTATCCCGGTTGAAATTCTTCCTCTCCAACCTTATCTCTATCGCCTCTCTGGTTAAGCGATCCCAAAATTGGCCGGTTCGCCAAAGAAAAGTCGTGTCATCCCAAATGATCTTATGGTCCCGAACCGGTCAACCGGAAAAATCAGCAGTAGTTGAGCATAGCCTGAGTCGGGACCATAAGATCATTTGGGATGAGACGACTGTTCTTTGGCGATCCGGCCAATTTTGGGATCGCTTAACCAGAGAGGCGATAGAGATAAGGTTGGAGAGGAAGAATTTCAACCGGGATACTAGTTACACGATCAGCAGCTCTTGGAATAGAATTCTGAGAAGAATTCAGAACGCCAGAGCTAAGTCCCCGCTGGTCAACGGTCCTCCAATACAACAATCGGGGCTCGACCAATCCCGCCCCGCCTAGCGCCAAATTAAACGATCTTTTTAAACAAGCATCAGTAGCCTTGAGAATGGGTGACGAGTCGGAACCCGAAACATCGGCTGTCTACAAAAATCTTACCCGGTGGCGAGCCCGAGAAATTTACACTAATACAGTGGCTGGTTAACTTCCATGCATCTTTGTGCTAGTACGTTAAATGCAAATAGTGCATCTCTTGTTCCTAAAGAATTTCGACATCCAAATTGCGTTTTACTTATGCCTTTACTTTTTTATGTATTCGTCGATGTATAACTTTGAAAAATATTTTTAGTGTGTGACTCATTAGACTAATTATGCGATGGTCATTACAAGTTTTAGCCGTGACTTTTTTAGGAAATGTAACAACAGTAGATGTCAACCATTCCTTAGGAATAATTCCAGAATTGTATATATCATTAAACAATTGTGTAAGCACACCTATATGATGTTGTTATGAGTTTCAGAATAATATTTGTTATTTTATCTATGTCTGTTTTTTACTAATAAATGTCTGTTTTTTACCATAATTTGTTTACTTATTTACTTAAGTTCTTGACAGTCCTCACTATTCCTTGAGATTCACCAGGACTCGCAGAGACTCCTATGAATTCACAGGGACTCGCAGAGACTCCTATGAATTCACTGGGACTCACAGAGACTCCTATGAATTCACTGGGACTCGCAAGGATTCCCAAACCTTCGTCAAGAAAAATGAATCGCTGTGAATCCCTGTGAATCCTCGTTGTTGGAATCCATGGGACTCCCAGGGACTCAGATTTTTCATAAGGGTAATCATTGTCGATCGTGAATTGAAATGATATGGAGAAAGTAATTAGTACGCATGAATTAATGATCTTTTAGTAATGCCATAATAATTCAATTTTTCCCAGGTCATAATTGATCTTTACTTGAGCTCAGCACGAACTTAATTGTTTGTCTCGATTCGTATCGGAAATAACAACCAGAGAGAGAATGAGGTGTTCAGGATCATGGGAGATGGGGAGTGTGAGACCAGACAACTCAAAAGATTGGGAAGTATGAGTCTAGGGATCGAAATATGTCTATTTAAGTGTGGCGGGCAGGTGCAGATTTCCCTCAGACACTGAGGGAAAATGTCCGGATTTATTCAGGCTACAGGGAACTCATCATCAGAACGGATGTTTTTCAGAGCGACGTAGAGAATATTTTCGTGACTCCTCACTACATCTCTAGGTCTGACAGATGCGATGAAATAAGAGAGATACACTGCCGAACAGATAAGTACGAGAACTCGTTCTTTCCACGAACAATAAGCGACCACAATAAAAATTGAGCTCCACTAAATGCACTCCTATAGTATATGTCACCATTCCCTCTCCAAAAACTTACACCTTCACACGGCTGGTGACCTAACACCCCCTGCCACACTCCATTCGGCGGCTCGCTGGGTATTGTTTAGATGTAGATCTTTGGTTGTTCAATCCTAAGATTGGTTGGCTGCAGCCCTCCAGTCTTCTCTATCCAATGCTACGCCCGATAGGGAACTGTGAATATATATTTTAAACCTAGGTAAAATCGCCTGCTAGCCCCGGAGCTGTGGTAGCGTTCTTAGCGATTTCTATTCGCTTATTAAAGCTGTTTGGATCTTCCTTTTCAATTAGTTCTTTCCCAAACAGCTCCGTGTAGTGATTTGAGGATGTCTTTTAGCTTCATTTACGCTTCTCCCTCAGTTCCTACATGAGCACCCCCAACGCCTCTTGGGAAGTAAACGAAGCGCCGCCTTATGAAATAAAATTACACGCTATTACCACTCTGTTACTGCACACTCTGAGTGATATCTTCTTTGAAGAAGTGCCAGGGTCTGTCAAAGAATCATGCACTTCTCGATCGCACGAGTGATAATGGTTAGGAAGTAATTTTTAAGTTATCGAGAAATAGTTTGTTAAAATGAACACATTCAAGGGCTTTGAATGAATTCAGAACTTAAAATCTTGGAAGTAAAATCTAAATTGACAAGTTTCACGACAACAGGGATCCAGGAAAGTTAGAGATGGTTGGAAATTGCTCAATTTTTCCGGTTTTGAAGGTTCTTGCCTTTTTTCCGGGGGAAAAATATGCGCCATTGCTTCCAGCGCACATAAACACCAACAAAACCTGTTCATGAATTTGTCGACTCTATCTCTGAAATCTAAAAATACATTTCCTAAGGATGTAAGAGAGCGATATCCCTATTTCGCCCCTTTAAGGCCGCTTTGTACGGTACTTTTTGTTGTACAGATGTATGTATAAACTCTTTCATGAGGATAATTGGACCGTGTTAAGTGGTAAATTGTATGATTAAATGGCTGAACGGGAAATTGAACTGCTCTAATTCCATTAATCTTCTTCTACCATCCATGATACATTCGTTTGTGCAACAAAATGTTCCATGTAAAGCGACACTTTCAATAGTGCCATGAAGGAAATCTTTTGTGTTAATACATCGCTTTAGCACTGGCCTGAACGAACTATCCCTCCGTCACTGTTTACAAGCGTTAACTGTGCCTCGGTCGATCCATAAATAGTCCTGAATGAAATAAGTCTCACTAAAATGTTTTTGTGTTGGAAATTTTTATAGCAGGATAATTTTAAGAGCTCAATGGAGACTTTCAAAGGGATTAAAGTCGATAACATACGACTCCGAGAAATTATATTGCCGGGGAAACCTGGTATGCCAGTTTAAAGTGGACCTCAAGTAAAATTTTCCATGACGACCTTTTTGTTCTTGTGTAAAGCATTTGAGGTACAATTGCGTGAATAGAAGAAGTATAAATTGTCAAGATAGGAGGGACAGGAGTAAGGATTGGTGGTTTTCCAACATATTGGTTCCTATAACAATATTTTTTAGCATTGGGATTCCAAAGTCACAATTTTGGAACGACCAATACCAATATCCTGTATTGGATACTGGTTGTCGGAAAAATATTTGTAATTGGAATATTGTATATTGAAGAATCAATATTTGCAATGGGAATATTGAATATTGGATTACCAATGTTAAAAGTTCAAGAATTGAGCATTGGAACCCGGCGACGAGGTCGATCGGAGAGTGCCCTAATCTTTGAAAACAGACGGCGCGCGTGGCACTCAGTGCAGCACTTCATTTGCCACCATTTAACATAGCAATAACTGAGGAAAAGAGGCTTGCATTGGTTTTATTGTTTTATTAATAGGCTTTAACACAGCTAATGAAGTCCCTTTTTCGAAGAAATCACCCTCTGTTCTAATACACTTCTGCCACCGATTTTTGTTTTTTACCTCTTAATTTTACCTTTTGATATTGCGATGTTCAATATTTTCCAATATACCAATATTTCATTTTTCATAATTTCCAATATTCCAATATACCAATATTTTCTAATATTCCATAGTCAAATACAGGTCATTGATATTGGTTCATTTTCAATATTTAAAGATATTGGATATTGAAATTGGGATTCAAATACCGCCCAGCCCTAGACAGGAGCGTCTTGTAGCGTGCCCGTGGCTCATGGTGCCCACCCCACCATGGCACGTCCCATTCGCTGTCAGTTGATTCAACAAAAACACTTATCCTTGGCGAGATGCGATAGGTATATATATTCGTGGGCAGGGTGATGTGCCATAGGGTGCTTACTTCGCCTCATCCTTTAGAATACCGCTTGAGGAGATAACGTATGGCACGCACCGAACCCGAATATCGGCCGCTATGGAGTGACGTCAAGCTGAGCTTTTGTATGCGGGACGATAACTTTCTCCGCGATGAAGGTGGTCTCCGAACAGTGAACGATGTTCACCCATGATCACGACGGCGCATTTCTTGTTGACCGCTGCGGGTATCATCCATGTGTTGCCCGACGAAGTACGTTACGTTCATTTTATCAGTGGAAGAGTGACCTCTGACCGATTTTGCCGCCGAAATGAAGCTCAGTGATTTGTGTACTTGTATTATATTTATCCTCAGTTCCCCTGGTAATACTTTCTTTATTTGAATTTATTTAATAAAAATTTAACATCGGATACAAGTGAAGGTTCTTCCAGGGAACGTTCTTCCTTCAGTTGAAAGCACTGATTCCTGTGTACACAAGGATTATGGCAATGGGGGTACAGTATGTGTCTGCAACTCGGATTTCTGTGACACAGTCGGCCCTATGCCCCCAATTGAATCGGGAAAGTATTTTCTATACTCCTCGAGCAAAAGCGGGGACAGGCTGACCAGAACTGAAGGCGAATTCAATCGGAATGCGGACGAGCACTACGGAAACCGTAAGTAATCACTTAATGTACCGTTAGAGCGTTATAACTCTCTGGCTCACTGCAAGATTTACTGTTCAATGGCCACGCAATTAATATTTTTGCAGGTATAAAATTGATCAGGGCTATAATAATCAGTGTGTAATTGCCGCATTTTAAACCTCTAATATATTGCTTTGAATAATTTTGGGATTTCAAAATCTTAGCAATTGGGCATTTCGATTGTCATTTGTTTCACGTAATCAATCAGCCGCCAAGGTTGACTCGAGCATTAATGTAAACTCATGCTGTGACACTTTCAGAGTCAATTAAGACGCATTTACTATAGGAAGGAGACAAAAAGACAGAGGAGGACAATCTGGTTTTATCTCAGTAAATTCTCTTCAAGCCATGCCTTACATAAGTTCGTATTTTTGTCTTGAAAAATTAACAGTAGGAATAAGTTTCATGATCCATCTTATAGACGATTCTTAAGAACATTCATTTCAATATATGGAGTGGCTTTATTGCACTTTCCAGAAGCATAGGACTTGAATATTTCCTTTCTATTGCTTTTTACCCTGCATTGATACAACTACTATGAAGACACTTAAAAACACAGACAAGTCATTAGGGTGTGCAGAGTGGGCAGGTGTGTGACTCCCAAGTTCTAGATAAGTGCTATATCGTACAGTAAAAATGGTAAATATTTGAATGTTAATTAATATATCAATATTTTTAAGGGATGTATTCAGTTGAACAAGGAATTACAGTGACCAAGTTCTTCTCAAAGTTTCCCATTGAATAAAACTTTTTCTGAATTTTTTCCTCATTTTTGGCATTGAACTTCCTGAAATTATAACTATCTTAGCTCATACCTCTTGCCCTCTGACATGGATTTTTTTCTCTCTAGTAGACCTGCGGATAATTAGTTATGATTTATATTTAAATGTATCTGATAAAGGATGGTCATCCATTGAATCCTATGTGGAAACTCCCTCCAAATTGTAATTTTTACATTGTAATGTTTTTGGATAATTTAAGTACATCAATTTTAATAAACAGGGTGTCCCATAAATGTCACGCCACAGTGACACTGGAGCTAGGGCAGCCTAAGAGGAACCGAACCAGCCTAATATGACCTCAGTAAAAGTTGCACGGTTTTCGAGATATTGCCAAATTAAAGCTTTTTCAAAAATTTCACTTTTTTACATTTCTAGTCCTAGAATTCACTTGAATAGCTCTCAATTTGGCTCTCTGATGGGGCTACTGCCACAAATTAACAAACAAAGTACTCTATCCATCCCATTTTTTGAAAGCCAATAAAGTTAGACAGGTATAGAGGCTTTCGAGTTTCTTTTGTTTGTTCGGACCCCATGACCCCCCCTCCCTCTCGGGCCTCTGTTCCAGGTAGAAGTCGGCACATGAGTCACAGTTGGAAGATTAAAAGAGCGGCCCTAATGAGAACGTTAAATTATCCGATTGAATTCTGGGACGAGAAATGTAAATAAAGTGAAATTTTTGAAAAAGCTTTAATTTGGCAATATCTCGAAAACGGTGCAACTTTTACTGAGGTCATATTAGGCTGGTTCGGTTCCTCTTAGGCTGCCCTAGCTCCAGTGTCTGTGGCGTGACATTTATGGGACACCCTATATAAAGTATATTTTAAGAAAAGTAGTCAGTGGCCATGTGTAATTTATTTCAGAACAGAAACATGTGATGAATTGATCAAATGTTGTTGGTAACCATTTAATCAGATTTCTTTTGGGAAACTTTTTGTATCAATTAATACATAATGATTAATTTGGTATGTAAGGTGATATTATTTTATATTTATTTTCTTATTGAAAATTTCAGTATTCACTTTTTAAATATGGAAGTTCTTAGCGCTCTTCTTCTCTTAAGAGTGAAACATAAGTGCATACATTGAGTTTTCATGCTTTTAAGGAAAATTTATTAACTCTTAAATTAGGAAATTAACTTGGAAACACTGGAAGAAGACTGCTCTTTTGCTACTTAATTTTTGTAAGCACACATTAGTTTGAGTAGCACTTCATTGACTGAAAGTTAATTTATGTTTATGGCCAAATGAAAACAATTCTTTCAGGAATTCGCATAGCAGTTAATAAAAGTTCAACATTTCAAACTATTCTTGGATTCGGTGGTGCTTTCACAGATTCTGCTGGGATAAACATTATGTCATTGAGTGGCAGCATGCAAAAGATGTTAATGAGGTATTTATTTATTTTACTTTGCCAAACAAACAGTCTCAATGGACTTTTGCATCAGACATTTTAATTGGCTACAATACATTAACAAACACGACCATGCCCTCGGCGGTGAATACCACCAGGGTGGGACTCTATTCCACCAAATCTAAGGTTGATGGGTGAACACTTAGCCCAGATGCCAACAAAGTAATGACATTTATGTATTGAATTTACCTTTGAAGTATAGTATGGAGAGATAACTGGTATTTGCGCAAGATTTTGGTAATGTTATTGTCTCTGTTGCTTCAATTTTTAGATCTCTTCAACTTTTTGTTTCATTTGGATACAGAATAATTAGATATGAATCAATTTATGGTAAATAGTAAAAATCTGGTTTTCTGTGATTTTTCCCTTTAAAAACAGTACATTGGCTCTCATCATCTCGTATCATAGGGACAGTTCATATAGGAAGGATGGGAAAAAGCCTGTTGTAGTATTTTAGCCAGAAAAAAAAACATTTTGTTTCAGAACCTTGAACAGATTACACCAGTTGAGTAAATCTCAAGGAAAAGTTATTAATCTTAAAAGATAATTCAAGGGATTTAATCAGAGAAGAAGTCAGAGTATTCCTCCAGCATTATATTTATTTCTGGTGGAATACTGTGGATTCCTTTCTGACCCAATTTCCCTGATAATACTCCTATGTTTTGTGCAAAACATTTTTCTTTGAAAGTGTAATCTATGAGCATGTGTCTGGAACTAAAACAAGTAATTTTTAATTTGGTGGAGAGTGAAAGGTTCATGAAACAGGTCTCTCTTAGACGGGGGTTATAAGTCCGAAACCATAATAAGTAGTACTTGAATGGTCTCAAGATAAAAGATTAGCTGTTCTTTTCTGGGGACTGGATACTTTCATATGTTTGCTGGTGTATGATTTTAAGATCTCATAATACACTGAGATGGAAATTACTTAGGCTCAAAAATCTTTCATTCAATTTTTTAAATTCAAAATTATTGCTTAAGAGTGAATTTCCAGCATGTTTATAGCTCATCTAGGAAAGTGTCATTCTTAAATTCACATTCCATTTAATTTCTTTCTATACAATAGACTTTTTCTTGAAACTTCTCTTATTATTTTATAACAAGGGCCTAATTTATGTGACCTTTAACCTGCATTCTAAACAAAAATTATTGTATCTACAGTTCATACTTCTCTACAGATGGGATTGAATATGGTATTGGACGTGTACCAATCGGAGGATGTGACTTCTCAACTCATACTTATACTTATGATGATGTGGCTGGAGACATTATGTTATCACACTTTAATCTTACCGAGGAAGATTTTAATTACAAGGTAAGCTTCTAATTAGTTGAAAGGGGTTTTCTATTTCTTTTGGAAATGAAGGTAGAATTTTAGATGCATTCTTATGAATTTTATTTTTTAAAAATAAGAATTCCTTCATGAAAGTTTTTTATTCAAATATTTTGAAGAAAAAATAGGTAAGTGTATATTTTTTGTTTATTTTCTATCATTTTATTTTTCAATATAATTTCTCCCAAGCTGTCAGTAATTCTATGATATTTTTAAAAAAATGTATGATCTTATTGTATTTCTAGCAACATGCATATCTAACTCTTTATCTTTGGGAAATTTTGAAAAAAACATGCCTGCATGTTTTATAAGGTTTTTTCCACATATTATATGCATACCTAAGGTTTTTTCACTATAAGATTGATGAATCCCATTCTTCTTAATTAAGTGCCAAAAATATTAAAAATTTATGTATCCCTAAATGGGTCTGTAGGAAGGGGAGATATGATGTGACATCTGATTTCCTATTATTTGACAGAATCTACTTCATTTATGTATTCTCCTATATCCTCTTATTGATCTTGAGACACGTTTTCTTTTCTGAGAAGTTTACTATTGCACATTTAAGGAAACTAGTCATGTAACTCCTCTTTCATCTGCTATATGTGTAATTGATTGTTATTGTATGAGTGGATTAAGAAAGTTGTTTACCACCATGCCAAGACTAAGATGAAACTCAGCCTGAAGATACATGTCCTTTGCTGAAAATGGCAATGAGTGTGCATATATTGGGGATTCTCATCCCAAATGTTGAATAGATATATGTAAAATTCAAAAGAGAGCTATTCATTAATATAACAAATAAACCCAGGTGAACTTCCTGTTGCCCATTGTTTAAATTTTTCTGTACTTAAATTGCCCGTCCCCTGTGTTTATATTCTTACCGTTTTAATCTATGTCAAAACCAACAGTCAAGACTTTACACAGAACGGTGCTATCCATACCCATGTTACCAGGCAACATTGGGACATGCATATCCCATTTTTCTGCTCTAGGAAAGCTGCCTGTGGCTTCAGATACATGAGCCTATTGTTGTATAACAAGCTCCCACATAAACATATAGTTCCTATGTGTACCATGGCGTTCAAGCACAAGGCAAAAAAATTCTTAATATCTAGATGATTTTATTCAATTGAGGAATGTTTATACATGTTAATCCCAATTTTTATTGTTTTATTTGTTATATTGTATTTTCTTGTGTTTCGTGTACATCTCGTAAATTTTTCTTTTTTTTCTGTGAACATCTCATTGGATGTGCTGCATACAATGTATGTAAAAGACTTGTCGTCTGGAAAATATAGTGTATTATTATTATATAAATTGCCTTGGAACAAAATCCAACTGGACTATGAAATGATCCTTGGATCTTTGGCTTGCTTGGCCAATGTAAAAATATCTAGTTCCATTAAATCGTTCCAAAACTGCCTCAAAAATTCGGAAGCCTGGGTAGTGTGGTGGTCTGCTCATTGGCTCAGAAGGGCAAAGGTTCATCGCATGATTCTTGGTTCGTGTGTATGTTTTCCTAAAACAATTTCAGCACATGAAACATTCCAGGTAAAAATATTTGGTCTGTAGCTGCTTTGAAGCTGTTTTGTAACTGCCAACTGCTATTAAAACCTAATATCTAATCTGGAAGTGATCAATTTAGTGGATTTGAAAAATCTTAAAATATCTTTAAAATCCTCACCAGTTCAGTTTCAGGCCACTTCCAGATCAAATATGGGTGTTTCAGAGTAGTCACAGACCAAATATTTTTTCCTGGGACTGCTATCTCTGCTACATGATATGTTATCCATATTTATTTTGAACTGTAGAGAATACCTTCAGTTTCATCGCTGTGGACTCCCGAGCTGATTTATGTGCGGTCTATAATTAATGTGAAATGCTCATTTCCTTTGTTGCAGATACCTCTCATAAAAAGGGCAATGCTCATGAGCCAAAAAGAGATCAAATTGATTGGTAGTGCATGGACCGCTCCTCCATGGATGAAGACAAACAATGACTATTCTGGATTTGGCTTCTTGAAATATGAGTATTTTCAACTATGGGCTGACTACATGGTACGGTAAGGAAAAGAGGCATTGATTCATAAATTGTGAAGTACTGAGGAAGCCTAGTTGCTAAGCTTAACTGACCCTGTTTTCTGTTTCTAAGATGAATTTTTAAGAAGTGCGCTAAAAGTATCCTATCAGCATTGTGGTCTAATAGATTACTCACAGTGGTCCAGTAGTGAGGCATTTTTGAGAAAACCCTTATTTTTGCTCAAAATTCCCCTCTTTGGACAGTTTCCCCTCTGCAGACTGTTTATTCTCCGGACTTAGCCAAAGGACTTGCCTGAGGCATCCATAAGTGTGCTCGATGACATGTTGTAATAACAACATGCGCAGCCAATGAGGCCTACAATTCCAGTGACTCCTGCCAGGAACTTCTGCCTGCAACCTTATTGCTGTGTCCTTTATGTGGTGACCTTTCCCTCACCTTGTCCTACTTCACATAAATAGCAGTTGGCATAAGATAGCTTTTGGATGAATATAAAAAAATGACCTAAAATCTGGGAATCACACTTGAGGCTGTTAACCATGGCTCAAAGGCAAAATTCTGTGTCTGGTGGTTGGAGATGGCAAGCAGTTCCCTAAGCTTCAATTGAAAAACTCCTCCGCATGTATGTACTCATTCCACTATTTTTTTCCTCACGCGACTCACCCATTCCACCTTCAACTTTGTCAAAAACCTCTCCTCCTATGGAGGCCTGCCATACCACTCTTTATACCTTGAGATAGCGTGGAGTACACATCACTCAGCTTTTTTGACATAGAAAGCCTGGTATTTGGCATTTTGATAAATTTGTGACTGATTTTGGAGTTTTTGAAGTCAGAACACAGGTTGGATAGCCCTTTAAGTATTTGGTTTGTAACTTGTAAGTTGCTGAAATATGCTCCTTTCGTGGTCTGTTCAATATACTTGTTTTATTCCTGAGTTCCTTATTTTTCTCACTCAAACCTTGGAAAGATTTTGTCAATAGACTGACATTTTTGGCAGAAAAACCTCTACCCTTCTGCCATTGATGTCTCAGTATTTCAACTATTATTGGCAATTAGGAATTATCACTGGGATAATGATTACCATGTAGTCCTTCTGCATTTCATTCAACTCTCCGACACATAGCTACTCACTTAGCTGATGTAATCTGTATAATGGACTGTTGAGACTCCAATATGTAAAATTGAGTATCCAAAGGGTTCTGGTCTGTTCCACACAGTTGTGTCACTATCACTACATTAACAATCAAACTCAGATTAATATGAACTCGGACCGATCTGAGCATTCTAAGCCAGCAGACTCAGATCGCCTGCTTTACCAATGTGAAACTGATTGAAATATAGATTTAAATCAGTTCATATTGATTTGAAATCTCAGACTGGCAGAGAAAGCAGGCCGAGTTAGCTCGCTTCTCATATCAATCCTAAGAGCCCTTTGCATTTACCATACTGAGTTTAGCCGGGCAAATCGATCTGAGTAGGATTGTGATTGAGAGCCAATGAACCATACTCATTTGTTGCCCACTGTGATTAAAATTACACACATTACACCTTGTTGTAATAATAAATTATGCAATATCCATATTGCAAAGAATGCTAGGTGCTTTTCTACAGTTAACAATTATAATTATGGAAAAGTACCATGCATTTTTTGCAATATGTAGACTAATGTAACCTATGCAAATGTAATCTTTGTTTTTTATGGTGAATAAATTATATATCTAATATAAGACTTTTATGAAGTGATGCTTGGTGTCATCAATTTTATTAAATTACTGACTTCTGGGTATTTCTTCTTCAGTAGTCATGACTACCAGACTATTCACTGGAATAGTCACTGACAAGTGGGATACATACTACTTACTTGCAGTCAGTGACTGCTATGGTAACTGTTTGCTAATGCTTGGTGACTGCTTGGAACTTTTGGGCAACTACTGAAGGACTATTTAATGACTATAGTAGCACCAACTAGTCATTTTACCTTGGGGTTTACAAAAGAGTTGTCATATTTTCTTTGCAGAGATATCTTACATATTTGTTAATAAGTATATCATGGCTTTGCTTCAGATTTTTGGATGAATATAAGAAAAATGACCTAAAATTCTGGGGAATCACAACTGGCAATGAGCCAACGAATGGAATCATACCAATCAATCGTTTCAACTCCATGGGCTGGACCCCAAGGGACCAGAGAGAGTGGATTGCAAAGAACTTGGGCCCATCCATGTCTGCTTCTCAGCACAACAATACAAAGTTAATACTACTTGATGATCAAAGGTTTCTGCTACCTTGGTGGGTCAATATGGTGAGTGGATACACAAAGTAATTAACCATGCACGATGATTTTGGACCAACCAGTTGTAATTCACGCATGTGTAATGTTCTTAGGATGGACCATGCATCCACGTGATCAGGATGATGATTTGTAGATGCCTGTGAAAATAGAAAATTGGGCAGGAGTGGTGGCTAGAGATCTGGATGATCATTCAAAGGCTTGGGTTCAAATTGAAGCTGTGGAGGATATTTTTGGCTGATTCCTGATCTGAATTTGAGTTATATTGTATTCAATTTGTTAGATGGGTTGTTGAATGGTGATTCCCTTTGCTCCTTTTTTTTAAGAGAGAAAAGACCAAAGCTGGGCTTTTCTCTTCCCTTCCACTACTTCTTTCTCCTCTCCATCATCACCAACCTATCCTCAGAGATGTGAATGACTTTTTTCAGTCACCTGTCTCAATTATCCAGCCCATGAACTTACTTTGAACAGGCCCTGAGACTGAACAGTAAATCTTCAGTGGACTAAAATCAGTGGATAGGGACCTTTGAAATTTATTTGGATTAGATTTGCATTAGACATACTATAATTATACATCATTTACAACAAATTATTTGAACTTCCCAGATAAAAATATTTGGTCTGTAACTGCTCTGAAAGAATCATATCGGATCAGGAAGAGATGTGTTATTGGACTGAATTGATCTGGATTTTTAAGATGTTTCAAATCCAGACCAGTGACAGACCACTTTCAGATCAGATACTAGACTTTCAGAGCAGTTACAGACCAGTTTCTGAGAAGTTACAGACCAAATATTTCTACCTGGAGTGGAGTTCCATTTTGTTTGGTATATTTACAAGAATTCAAATATCTTTGCGACTGAGCTTTGTGTCCCTTTTGCCAGTCTCAGCATCCTTGCTTAAAGTAGAGGTTGCCAAATGAAATGCCCAAATAAGGAGCAAGTGAGAGCAATAAGGTGACTTCTAACAACACATCACACAGGAGTACAAAGTGTACGTATATCTAGCTCTTTGTGCATGCTTAGAATGGTGCAAAATTCTTCTCAGTGGGGATATGGGGTCTTTGGAGAGGAGGATGTTGTCATGTTTACTCTCAAGATTTTGGATGTGAATGGAAACAAAAGGCTGCCTCTTTGTGACATTCCACAAGCCACCAAACAGCCTATTGTGATAGGCAGGAGGCTTGACCAGCACTACAGTTGAAGGAATTACACCTTTTCACCCCTTTCACTCCCGACAGGGACTTCTTATCTTTACCAATCTAAAGGGTCGTGGAAGGAATGGATCTTTCGTGATTGTTTGGTTGGTGACTCAGAAATGAATTTTAAGAACAACAGTCACAGCTTTCATTTGTTTAATTACTGTGACAAACAAATGTAAAACTCATTTATTTGAATCAAGCCAAGTAAATGAGCCAAAAAACCATTTAATTTCATTGATTTCTTGCTATTGAAGTTTAAAAAAAAAAGTTTTTGGCATGCTCTATGGCTAAAATAGAACAAAGTTGTTTGCTATTTGGTCTCATACGAATTGGAAAATATTAGAGTAGATGTTGAACTTAAAGATATGCCTGATGAATGCCAAGGAAAAATATACATATTTAGTAACTTAAATAAAACTTTGTATACTCCACTATAGGTTTAATAACACGACCCAGGTTTCGACACTCCGTGTCATCTTCAGGTGAAGATGACACGGAGTTACTATGAATTACTTCCACAAAGTCAAGCCTGGAACCATTTCCTTTGTGAAAAATATGTTTGCTAAAAAGAATAGCACTTAGATCAGATCAAAGGAAACTCCATGACACACCTTGTAAATGAAGGCAATAGAGGTTGGGCAAGACAGCTAACGGACTCATGAAGCACACACAGTGGAGGTCTGAGAGCAGCTGATTCTGAGAGGCTGGGCTTCGCATACTGAATTGTAGTTGGTTTTCGCGAAATCACGTGACAAGAGACTTTCTCTTCTCTCACCCCCAAATAACTTGGGCCTGCCTCTCAGTTGCAAAGATATTTGAAAAGGATAGAAGTCATTCTCTAGTCATATGACATGCTGCTTCCTCTCGTCTTTTCTCCGAGTCATAAATGAGTTTGAATTCTGGTAAGTACCTATGTAGATGTGTATGTGCACACACATTTGTGATACCTTAGAAATCGCCACCTCAAAGACATAGCAAACATTTTCCCTAGGCATGTATCTTCTAGTTTTATTGATGAGGCCATCGGATGATCACAGCAAGTTTTCCTTCAATAAAAGACCTCATGTTCCCTGCTACTTTCACATTGTCTATCCTTTTGTCTCTTATTAAATAAATGTACAGTAAGTCATCGATTGACATTGGAGATGGTTACTGAATAAGTACAAAGTAAATCGAAACGACGTAAAATGGAATTGGATATTCATGACTAATTCCATTATTTATCAAGGCTTTAATTTCTCTTAATTTTTTGCCTCCAAACAAATAAATTTGAATTGCCATTTAATATTGCATGAATATATCTAAATTATCTAAATACACAAACATACATATACAGGTTCTGTTTTCTTAGCATTAAACCGGAAAAAATTTTCTAACTGCCCTTGCTACCATGGACGGGACATCAAATTAGATATGAATCAAAATGACGTAAAATGTAAATGAACAACTTAACTGAATAAGTAAAATGTAGTGTGGTATTAAGCTATTCTGAAAATAGGTGATTTACTTTTATAGGTCTTGCGAGATGCAGAAGTACAACGTTATATTGATGGAATTGGTGTCCATTGGTACTGGGATACTCTAGTTCCTGCTAGGGTCCTAGATGCAACTCATGACAACCATCCCAAGAAATTCATTCTGGCAACTGAAGCAAGTATAGGTAAGACAAATTGGTTGTGGTCAAAAAACAGCCCCTTATTCATAATTATGGGAACATTATTCTTCTGACTATGTTCCCTTCTTCATTTTACAAACAGTTAATATCCAAGCCATTGTCAGGTATTTATTTATCACACCCTTGTATCTGTGGCTCACTGCTGTAGATAATAATTGGAGTGTGATCAAATCCTATTTCATTCAAGGGATGTAGTTTTCATGTGTTAGTTGTAAACAAGTCCTCTGATTATATATATATATATATTATAGACTATATTGATTTTCTCAATTCAAAAATATTTTAAAAATTTCTATTATAAGTGTATATTAATTGAAATATACTAAAAAGTCAGTATGTATATTAAATGTTCATATATACGTGTCATACTTCTTTGGGACAATCAAAGTGTGGATTTTGGTGCTCTAAAAATTCTTTCTACCTTCACTATGTGTATGATGATTTTCATTTTCATGCTTTCACTTTAAGGGGACAAACCATGGGATTTCATTAAAGTGCTGCTAGGGTCATGGAGTAGAGGGGAGCAGTACATGAAGGACATCTTAGAGGTAAAATCATGTAGAAATTATTAAACCACCATAAATATACAAATATATTAGTAATAGTTTCAAGTATAAATTAACTATTTTGAGAATTTCTAAATTCTTAAACTTCCTCAGATACCTATATCCAATATTGATAAAAAATACCTCCCCTTTCCTACCATTTCCTTCATCCTCCATGGTCTCTTTTTTTAATGTCCCAAAAACCTGCATGTTATAAAAAAATTCAAAAGGGCTCAAATTGAAATTTTATGGTTGGAAACATTAAAGTGAACTATCACCACATCACGAAAGCCAGTAATAATATTTATGCCATTTTCCATTGCTATTTTGACAGGATTGGATATCATAATTTTTAACCAACTGAGGGAAGGGTGTAATCATCTTTGGGCTAAAAGCATTTAGAAATGTACATAAAATGCCATTGCTACATGCATCACATTATATCGGCTATGTGCTGCGACAAAAACCTCACGTCTGGTTTTTAAACCTAAATCCTCATGTTATCTTATTGATGACCTAAGCTGAAAAAATATACTAGGTACCCTTATGTCTAATGCATGTTATACAGGTTTTTAAAACAATATTATTTGGGCAGAAAATTAGATAAAAAAGTCATGTAAAGGGGTACTCTTGCACTGCCATTAAGACAGTTCATTTTAACGTAAAAATGCATCATTTTTAAATCATCATATCTTTGTTTCTCCATGTTGCATGACCTTGTAATATTTGTATGCCATCTGATAGAAGAAATCTTACTTTATGATATGTGTAAAAATCAAGGTGGCATGTCTAAAATCAAAGTTCCTCCATAATATCTTAAAATTTCTTGTTAGTACTAATTTATTTTGAAATGAGACTTTTTATCTGATCCATTCCATTTGATTTGGTGTAGGACTTACAACATTGGGTTGTGGGATGGATTGACTGGAATTTGGCCCTGAACCCAATGGGAGGACCAAATTGGGCAAAAAACTATGTGGATTCACCAATTATTGTGAATGCCACTGCAGATGAATTTTACAAGCAGCCAATGTTCTATGCCATTGGCCATTTTTCAAAATTCATCCCTGGAGGATCTGTTCGCATTGGTCTCAACACAAATGAAGGGGAACATTATCCTAATGGTGTAGCATTTGAGAGACCAGATGGTGGAATCACAGTTGTCATGCATAACCCGTAAGTTTTTCATGATGGCTGGTAGCCTTACTTTTACAAGCTTCATTTTGCCTGTTTTGCTTCAGTTAATATGAATGAGATTTTGTGATGGATGACGAGTTTCATTAACAAATGGACAAAAATTTTTCTACTTAAGAAAAAAAATGTTTCCTTCCAAATCCCAATCAAGGGAGATAATTTAAAGTACGCTCATTCACTTTAAAAGCATTTTTCTCAAAATAGCCTAGAATTTTGGTATGTGCCAAATTCGGCACATTGGGCATTCCCGTCCCAATTCATTTTTACCAGAAAGTAGGCAATCCGCACCACAAAAAAATCTCTCCGGTAAAGAGACCAACTATTCACCACCTCCAAGTACACAAAATGGAAAAAGAGTCTATGGTAAAATTTCCTTGACTTGAGGAAAATTCTGTACCTTGACAGATTTGCATCACATAAATCTACTCTACCCATGCATTCATTATACTTTTTTACCACATTAGGACACTGGACTTCAAATTTTCCCTTACCCTTCTTATCCCACCGTTGAACAGGTCCCATTGGATGGGCACAACTAAATGTACCTATCAATGTCACTTATCGGTTATCAAACCACTTCACGACCCTGACACTCACTCCATCAACTGTGGCCCATTTGTCATCAACTGAGCCCCTGCCTCTTTTCTTCATTTCTTTGTCAGGCACTAGATCACACCCTGGAATCCGATTACAGCAAACTGTTCCCAGGGAATATATTCCTATTTTGAATAATTCTAGAAGTGCCAACAAGGGAAACCAATTGTCGAAGTACAAGGTGAAGTTTTTATTGTTCTCTAAAATTTAAACTAAATTCAGTACAACATTACCGCGTGCACTAATGTCAATGACACTAGGTAAGGTGTCATTGACATTAGTCAGTTTTAGTCCATTTATTTTAGTCTTTTTAGTCAATTTTAACAGTATTCGCTTCAATGTTGTGAACTAAACCGGTAGTGTCACAGAGCACAAACATTTTATATCCCCATTTACATATATGTTTTTTTTTTGGATTGTACTGTTTCAAGATACCTTGAAGTCCCTTGAAGGGTACAATTTGCTCATCCACACATAACACTCCACTTTGGGGAATGGCTTGAAACTTTTTAACCACATGGTCAATTATAGGTCTAACTTTAAGCAACCTATCATATAATGGATTGTCCTTGCCCAGCATATTTTTGTTGTAATTAAAATGCTGCTTACTGTTGATCTCCTCAAACATATTTCTAGAAATCACTGATGATACTTCATCAAGTTTTGCGTGCACTCCCCAGGACATCCGAGACCATAGAAAATGAAAATTAGGAATATACATAATACAGCCAAGGAATTGCTCAATTTCTTCTGGTGAAACATTAAGAGGTATATTTACATTGGTCTGTGTGGCATAAAGGTTGCTTTGTTGTGCAATATGGGTGATAATATCGCAGTCAAATATTTCTAAAAAATACTCAACTGTGGGCTTAATGACTCTGCAGGATCTATTTTGCCGAGCCATAAGGGACACGTTTTTGCACTGTCTGCACTGCGAGTGGCCTTACAGACTGGCAACCGTTTTTTTCCCCTTTCTACCCAGATGCTCGACAGGGAGAAGTGATGTTGCATCATCTTCAGAAAAACTTTCTGAAACACACTCGAAGTCATCAGGTGACTCTGATTCCGTATCTTCATCACTCGAGCTTTGACCAGCATGAGGATCATCACCTTCCTCTGGTGGTAAAATCACATTCTGTGCATTATCCCTCCTCCTTTTTCCATAAAATGTTATGGGATTCATTTTCTGAAAAACCAAAATGGTAAAGATAGTATCAAATAATGCCAAGGAGAAATGTTAGAACTGAGCCATATAACTACTCATTACTGTCAATTGCATAAATACGACGACATCATGAAGGATATTTATGAAACATTAGGCATCAGGTCTAGATAGCAATTTTTTGTCTAACATTGCTATATTGCCGTAAGAGCCCAGAGGGACAAATTCATCACGCACTTATTCTTCCTTCAATTTCAAATAATCTGAAAGATTAACGCATCATAATTATGTATTATATTTGAGAAAACCATAAAGAATGCAAAATAAATTTTTGAAACACATAAACTTACCTATGAAAGCCAAAAACTAAAAGAAGAACACAGCAAGAGAAGGATCTTCAATGTGGCTCACTTCGATTTATTGCGACCGATTTCAGAGGTCTATCTATCCTCGCTAGGTGGCAACACTTCTTACACGTGGCAGATATGAGTGTGCCGAAAACGTCCCAATGGGCTATAGTGGAGTAACTTACATGGTTAATGAGGCACAAAGATTCTGGAGGTATGTGCTGAATTTGGCACACCTGACATTAAAGGGTTAAGAGAAACTCAAGATGTTTCATGCAAAAAGTATTGATTAGTACAAATGATCACTAAATACAATTTATTTATAATATATAAAAATGAGGTCAAATGGGATGTGGTTGAATGTAGTACTTCCTCTAACTTGACATGTAAGGAAAAATCTCAATATTTATCATTTTGCTCTGATTTGAAATATTTTTGTTCATATGAATTCTCCTGTGCATATGCATTGAAGGAAAACATGATATTTAATGTCATTAGGTGATTTCAAGAATGCAACATGTGAGCTACTGAATAAATTTGAAACTCCTAATGTTTTACAGGCTAGATTCCAGTGTGGCTGTTACAATTTCAGATGACTGCTATGGTGACATAAATATTGAATTTCAACCTAGGTCCTTTCAAACACTCATATACTCATGAAATTGAAAATATTGAACATAGTATATGGGTATATATGATGCCAATCGGAAGCCATTGAACAGGATTATTTGCTCAGCACCCTTATGCAGATGTCATATGTAGCCAAATATCATCTGCCAGTTTGAGCTAGTCCACATTTTCAAAGCAGTAGCAAGATTATTGTAAGATTTAAAGGGGAAGAGGGAAAAAAATGAATAGCCCGGGAAACAAGACTATGATGAGGTTGAGATATTTTGGGTCTCAACATTAAGTAATTTGGTAAAGCCAACTAATTAGGTGCAACCAAAGTTGTATCACCTTTAAGACCAAAAGGTATACAAAAGTTTGTAAATAAATTCACTTTGCAATATTCCACAATTGTTTTTATTATTCTGACCTAGGTTTTGACTCAAGTCATTATCAAGGTCAATAATTAACTTGAGTCGAAACTTAGGTTGGAAAAATAAAAACCATTGAGGAATATTACAAAGTGAATTTATTTACAAATCATCGCAATGTTGTTTCACCAAGTGAAGCCTGAGACTTTATTATATAGGTATAGAATAATTGGTCAAGTTTAATACAACATAACAGAGGTCTTTGTATCCAATCAGAATGAATCAGAGGATTGATCATTAGGATATGATTAACTTTTTATGTAAATAGTGTCAATAAAATTATTTTTTGTATGCCTAAGGGCAGCTAACTCATTTGCGCTTTTATTTTCCTTGAAAACTAATCCTCTGTTTTGTCATATGCAATTATTCAACCTCCATCTAATTAGAAAAAATGATGAGTTGAAAATTTTTAAATATCAATGCATACAACAAAAATGTTACAATATTGATACATATGAGTAAGTATAAAAGTATAAATCATATTTATACTTTTTTGTGAGGATCTTTCATGAAGATGATAGTTTCGAACCTTACTTGGTGGAATCCCTTGATATTATGGATAGAAGAATTAATGCTGCAATTCCACATGCGATTATATTTATTGTCATGGTTTTGCCGCAGGGCAGCAACACCATATTCACCTGATGATGCTGCTCTGTGGCGAAACAGGTCATGTCAATAAATCTATTACCATGTGGAATTGCTGAGTTAATTCTTCTATCCCTGATACTAAGTACTTTCCTTTATGAACTTGATTTGGGGCGGCTATGCCTTTGCACTGAAAGTTACTGTAGCTGCCAGAAGGGCTTGGAGGGATACTGTTTTGCTTGGAGGCCGTAGTTATGCTATAGTTGATGTTAGTTTTTAGTGATTACTATCCACTATTCCAGGAAAATTCTCAGAAATGAAAGAAATACATTCAATTAATGATCAAGACTGATGATGTTTTTCTTCCAATAGGTTTTATTTACAATGATAGATAAGTTAGATTGTACGTAAGCATTACCCTTGAAGTGGCATTACATAGCTGCATAAGGAGCGCACTTCATTTTTTAATTGCAGTGTTCAAAATGTTTTGTCTATGTGACCATAGGCGCTTCATTCTTTGTAGTTCATGAAGTTGAGCTTTTTTCTTGATGTAATCCATTACATCTGGTGCCTGCGGGAAAAAAGCATAGATCAAAATATGAGTCTGTGTACTAAATGTTCTACAAAAAATAGATGGGTTATTATGCATTTATTTCAACACAAATTGTTTTTAAAATAGAAACATAGGAACATGAGGCTATTGGCATGTGTATAGCAGTCGCAAAAGCTGCTGTTGCTGCGCCGTGGATGATTTTTGGGCATGGACCTCAGAACTTTTTAAATCCCTGATTGGAGAGGGAGGAAGGTGGTAAATTATTGAGCATCAGGGAATGAACTCTTTCTAGTTGCTGTCAATCTTAGTGCCTCTGTAAAGCTCATGAGTCACAACTACCTGGTGTCTAGTTTGTCCCAAGTGAGACTTATGATAGGATACCTCAGTGCATGGTATTGATGAAGCAAAACCACTAGCCCATTATCCTAGTGTGTGTGTGTGTGTGAGTGAATGCCTCATGCCTCTGCCTTATGCACTTCCGTGTTCTGGAGATACTAGCAATTTTTGCTAGTTTTTTCAGAGATCTTAACCTCCTTCCTTTCATTTTATCTTTCTCCATAAAACAGTCCTTATCAGGACTACATATTCATTTGTCATACATTCATATGTATCATCCATAAATCACTCTCATTCACATATTTTGCCTGTCATTGTCATCATTTTTCATCCCTATTCCACATTGCAATGGATCGTGAGGCATTAAAAGTAAGTTTTGAGGCATTTAAAGTAAGCATTGGGGGTAAGTTTTATTCATAGCCAGACCTGTGAAGTAATTTTCAAATTAATTACTTTTATGAAGAAAGAGGCCAATGAATGTATGTGTTCATATAAATGTGTTTGAGAGGGCAGCAGCTGTAACAAGGATGTCCAAATGTTCTGTTTCGTGGAGTTTTCACCAAGGTGATACCATGAAAGACATTTCGCAAAGGATATTTCACTAGCCAAAAAAGTTCAAGCTACAAGAGAGCCCAAAAACTTCTGTGGATGACTTTGATGTGCAGACCATTGGCAGAATAGTTTATAATTCCACGTGAAAGAGATGTGACACCTGACTGTTGAGGCTTTGCTGCCAATAATTCAGGAGAGAACTCATTTTGATGGCAAGGCTTCTTCTATTAGAACCTTCTTCAAGAATATCGGTTTTTGGTAAGTTTTTTTAATGTCTTTTTCGATTTTCTCACACATTAATATCACTAAATATGCCTTTTTTTGCAATATCTATGATACTCATTGGAAAGTTTACTTTTTCAGAAGGTGGAATACTAAAAATAACTAAGCCATCCTTTGCGAAAAGAAAGGGTTGGCTATCTCAGAAAAATAGCTAAATTCTGTGAAGAGGGAAGATGCATCATTTTAGCTCTGTTTTATACAGTCATTCGCCACTCTGGAATAAATACTATTGAGAAAGAAAAATATGATTTTATGGCTAATTCACTTAAACAGGTTGGTGTGAGATCCAGGGTTTTGGGTGTATCCCCAGAAATGTAATATTCTGGCTTATTAAGAGGAAAAACACTGCCTATTTTTTGATGATTGACTATGTAAAGGTAGTATAGACGATACTTTCTACTACCAAGATTTTAATTTGGAGAGAGAATGAGAATTATGCTAAAATCTAGGAAATTCTTACCTAACCTTATCAATGGTTACAAGCTGTTCAGTTGCACATTTTAGTCTTTATTGGATTCTGAGATACAGTATGTAATTTTTTAATGCTTTTTTGTAATCTGTCCCATCAGGTTAATTCACTCTTATTTGGGCAATTGAATAATCTAAAAAAAATTTACTCAATTTCATTTATGAGATTCCCACTTTTTACAAGACCCCAAGAAAAATGCAAGTAACTGGAGTTTCACCATACCAATTGAAGATATTAGACTGAGAATATTACCAATATGATTTGTACTCCAAAATGGACACACTTACATTGTATCCAGAGATAAGATTCCTTAGGGAGTTTAATTTTGCTAGAGCAGCTTGAATTTCATCATTAATGGCCTCTGCATCCTTCTCCATTTGAACTTGAGAAGCCTCCATAGCTGTTATACGTTGGTGTAATGTTTTTGACTCCTGCTTTTGTTTCCAAAGATTTTTCTTCTTTTCAGCCATTGCAGGGCCACATTTACCTGTTCCAGAGAAGATAACATTAAAGATCATGTACATATTTGCTTACCACACTCTTTTATTTTTCACTGCTTGTGTTCTTGTTGACAAATGGGTTTGGTATCTAGAGATGGGCCATTGTGAAAAATTACCTCTGTAATTTTTATAAATTAATGTGGTATTTTACGTAATTTACTGCAGCCCCTGAAAATTACCTACCATAATTTTTGGTGATATTGACCTCCATCTCATTAATTTTCCATACTGTTATATTCTAAACATTATTTTAAGTCAATACTATACATATATATTTTATACAATTTTAAATATAGATTTAGGTATGTACAACTCGTGTGGAATATTTTTACTTGTGGAATATTTGGGGGCAATCGTTTTAACAGTTTGAGCAAAATTTCTCATATCAAACAAAAGAAGGGTAAATTGGGTGAGGGCTTCTGCATTTGTTTTTAAATTTTTTAAGTTTCTATTACATAAAAGTAGCAATAGTTATGGCGTAAATGCCATTAACCTCTTGCTGCAGCTGTTGGCTTCCCAGTAAAACCTCTATTAGCTGTTCATAGCAGAAAATGAAAAATTACTGGAAAATTATGGTGATTTACCTCAAATGAAAATTACTGTAACTTTCCCATATCTATTGGTAGTACTGCTTTAAAGTCTACTTAATAAAAAATATTATGTTTACACTGTTGCTTGAATAGGTGGACAAATGTCCTAAATATTATCACACACTTTATTGCTGTCAGACTACACAATGTTGAGTACCTTATGTAATACTACATTTTTTGTTGGCAGTCAGTCAATAACAAGATGTGATTTAAGCTGGAATTCGCGTAGGCAAGTAAATTCCAGCTAAAATTACAAATGACAGTTCAGACATAAGCAAAGTGTAAAAATCATTTAACATTTTGTACGGCCAAAACTGCTCCCTTATTCATTTTCAAAAACTGTTTTTCTCTTACAAAGATTTTAGAGTAATTACAAGGTATTCAGGTTGAATAGATAATACACATGAGTTTTTGTTGTAGTTCCTGGACAGTAAGATGCCCTGAAATTATCACAATTAGATTTTAGAAAAAAAAATAGAACATATACTCTTGGCTTACAAGACCTGGGCTGATTTTAAACCACATTTTGGAGTCTAAATAATGTTTTATAGGCCGGAAAATACAGTACCTATATTAGTTTCAAAATGTTCTTTTAAGTGCTACAGAATATTTTTGTGCACACTGTAGAAAGTCTACATTGATTGTTATAAAAGAAGCTGTATGTATGTAAGATTTTCTTCATTGACTCAGGTTGATCACACCCAATGGCTTAACATGAATAATTATCATGAAGGACCACACGCCCAGTGTAAGGTTCAATCTTGCTGTCCAAATGAAAAAAATTGAGTGGGAACGGGAACTTGACTTGGATATTGTATGGAAATAAATGAATGATCATAGAACAACTGAAACATTTAATTACCTACTGACAGAAACAACTATGAAAAGTTCTCAATTTAATTAATTTTTTTTGGCATTGTATCCATAATGAAGACAAATGCGTGGAACTTTGGAGAGCATATTAAATACACTTTTATTTATCTATATACAAAATTTTGTAAAAAAGTACCTATTAAGTATTTCTCCATATTATGGATATGGCTGTAACTATACCAAGTGACACCTGCCACCATCAAGTTTGATTTTTTATAGTTTTTATGAAATAGCCATTATTCTTGTGATGAAGTTACATAGATAACCTTTAACCACCCATGTTGCTTTTATATTCATTTGGAAATTATTTTTTAGTTTTATTGAACCATGAATATATACCTACCCATTGCATGATTCAATCTTTGTCAAAATCAGACAGACGCGACTGATAGGCATTTATTGTTTGTTTCATGTCATGTTTGAATTAAATCTTCTTTTTTGAGGTGCCAATTTGTGGGGGTAAGGCTTGGGTTACTTTATGATCAATACAATTTAGCTGAGGGAAACGTTTTTCTATACTTGACCTGGCAATTGAGGGAAAAATATTCTTTTACATTTCACCATAACTGTCTGCCTAGAGATGGGCCATTCTGAAATTTACTGTGGTAATTTTTTAAAATGACTGCGGTATTGAACGTAATTTACCACGGCTCCTGAATATTACTGCATTTTTTTTTGCTAATTTTCACTGCTGTTTCAGATATTTTCCATACCGATGTATTACAAACATATTATTTTAAGTCAAATCTATATACATTTAATACTATATTTGTTGGATATAATTTCGACAGTCTCTATAGTTACGCTTTTCTCTTCTTTTTTTTTGTTACCTATATATACACCTTACAAAGCATAACCTGTGTCAGTGCTGAAAGAACTTGTGCAGAAGTAACATGTTAAGATATTGTACGTGTTAAAAGTATCAATATATTTTTGTGCAATCAGCATACGTTTGTTCATTTCATTTACTATTCACTGGAGCCACAACAATATTAATTATTAGTAACTCATTGTCCCACTCATTGGTGGAAAGTTTTTAGAGCCAGATCTATCCTGAAAATATTTGTCTCAAATTTGTTGTTTCATACCCAAGATTTGTTTCAAATCCAGGAGGTACTGGTTTTTATTTTGTAGGGTTTCTCTCAGTTGAGAAATGTCCATTTTGAGTAGCTCAAAATCAATGAGACACAATGACTCTCCCAATTCCTCTTTGTCATGGAGTTGCTCTTTTGCACGCTTATAGTGTGCCTTCAGTGTAGATGTCCTCAGACGACAGCGGTCTACAGTCCCTTCCAATATGTGAATTTCCTCTTTGATGAATCTGAAACATGGAGACAATTCACAAGGGCCAAGCACAATTATAAACATGTTGTGACATAAGACTTTGAAATACATTGCCAAATTTGAACTAATGTGACATAGGCTAGATGAAGTTGGAAAGAAATGAAATAAGAAGCCTTTGAGATGAATTTGTTTCAAATGTAGGAGTATTTATGGTACGGGAAACAATAATACATTTTACAATAAAGAACAAGCTCACGGTATCTCAAGCCCAAGGGTCAGAGTACTCACACATGGTGACAATCAGCAGTTGTAACCTATGGTGAGTGGTGTACACTAATTGCCTATTTCTTTCCATTCCATTGAGATAGCTACAATGTTTAAGTGAAAGATGTGACCAAAAAAATCTTCATGCTGAATGTTTTTATCTTGGCTATCCTTAAGTGCCCTGGTAAAAATATTTGGCCTATAACTGCTCTGAAAATAGTCTGTATAGGCTCAAGTATCTGTTCTGGAAGTGGTCAGTAACTGGACTGAACTGATCTGAATTTTGAAGGTGTTTCAAAATTCAGACCAATAATAGACAACTTCTAGATAAAATATTAGACATTCAGAGCATTTAATGCCCAGTTTCAGAGCAGTTACTGGCCAAATATTTTTACCTTGGTGTGCATATGAAAGAAAAATAATTTTCTTAGCTGAATACATTGATTCTGAAACCAGTCAAAATGATTTTGTATGTCAGAGTCAGCTGCCCCCCAGTTGAGTTTGTGTATACCAAAAGATTATTTTGTCTTAATCCCTGAAAGCTACCTAGTAACCTAAAAACAGATGCCCATCAGCATTTTAGTGGAGTAAATAAGTCATAACTAGGATAACCAAACACTAAACAGGGCGTTTCAGGAGTAAAGTTCAAAACCCCTGGAGGAGGTAGGGGAGGTGATTTTAAGCATTTTTTGTCCTATCAACATGGAGTCGCAACTCCTTAGTTACCAAGCTATAGCAGCGCAAACATTTTTTCAGAAGTCTTTTGCAATCACAATTGAAACACCAAATTTCAATGACCAGTATCAATTGAGGAGATTTGAAATTTTTGCAGTGGTGCATTAGATATGTATTGTTCTTGTCCTGCTATCATCAATGCTAATGGTATCTTATTTTCAAGATTCCTCTCAAAATTTGGTCAAAATTTAATTCCTCAAGTACAAATAATGTATGATAGAACTCTATATTCAGAGATATCAAAAAATTTGTCAGAATAAAACTTTTAGTAAATTTATTTGTCAATTCACTGCAGCAAAAATCATATCTCTATCTTTTCAAAAAAGGAAGATATGGTAACTTATTGATGTTATAACAAAGAGGCAACAAATGTCCTTGTGAATAAGAGCTGTAATTTGCTTTGAAAACCTCTGTGATTAGTGACAGTGATTAACACTTGCTTTGGGAAAAAGACCCAAGGGGAATATGCAACGAAGGTCATGGTCTGGTTGCTGAGAGTTACAAAGTTAACAGTCACAAAGACAACAAGGACTTTGAGGCAGAGTAAACAATGTGAACGAAAAGTTTCTCCCAATTCTAGAATCAGTTTTAGGTGCACTAATAATCGGTATTTTTTTCTCACAACTCGAATGAATGTATATCTTTAATGAATCCTTAGTATTAAAAATAAACAGACTTGCTCAGCAAATGGAAGTCATGTCCCTTTAATTAGAGATGAGCATTCCTATGTAAGCCATCGAGTGCCTCTGTAGCTAAGATTGACATGCTTGGTTAAATGCATACACAGTTTGGATGCAGATGCTGAGTTTTAGTCGCAGTGACTCAGTTACTTTCGCATATCATCCTGTGTATTCATTTTTGTATTGGTGCAATAAGAAAAAAATGCTATCTATGTTCACAAATGAGGAATATTCGGACATCCATTTCATTTATCGGTACTTGAACTTTTTTTGCATGTCGGCAAGAGATCCACTGCAGCATTTATAAACATTGGCTATTCAATAAAAGTCTAAGATCCCTGGGAGAAGACAATTATTTGTTGATGGGAGGGGCCTTGCATTCAAATGCAGAAGGGGGATCATTTGGTATACGTATTCAGTTTAATCCAACCAAGGATGCCATCCAAGTTTAATCCAACCAAGGAGATATGACCTACCTCTCTCACTCTTGCTCTGATATTTGAATTTCATTTCATTGGGCTTTTTACCAAAAAGTTATATGTTCTCCAATGAAATAAAATTTTGGTCAATAGGCTGATTATGCCTATTTGGTAAGAGCTTGTGCCATCCTTTCATGAGTAATCCTCAAGAAAGGTTTGTTGTCACTTACATTCTACACAGTAAGCATGCTCAGATAGATCTTTTCTTATAGGAAAAAAACTCTGTTCATGACTCTGACATAAATTTTATAAAATTTGTACATGTCAGATACTTCCCAGACAGAAAGAAACAGGTTGTAGGGTAGTTAATATGAAAACATTCATAACACGCAAAACATTCTAACATTATTGTGACTCTGTGAAGTGACTTCATTTTTGGCTAAAATCCTGTGCGAGGTGGAAACAATTTATAAGCAAGCTGGGACAATCTCTTGCATGGAAAAAATATGGTCATTCAAACGAGAAGTGATATAATTTAAGACTGTATGAGATGAGGAAGGAAAAGATATTGCCCATACCCATGTTTTGAGACGTGATTTTAATATGGTAAATGGAAAATGTCAATGAATTTCATTTTGAGAATTATTTTTCTGAATTTGAAACAGCATAAATAAGTAGATCTTTAAAAAATTTAGAACTAAAAGAGGAACTTGAGGAGGGAAGGAAGATATGTGGACCTAATTATCCATCAACATGTAATAAAATAATTGCTAATTAAAATACCTTATGAATCTCTCTGCTGGAACTCGCCCGGTTATAGGATCTAGCCATTCACTTGAAAATCCTTTTTCTAATTTTTCTGATGCTTCTTTGGCCATGTTAAGCATAAATGTTGCTTTCTCTTTGGCAGCAATTAGATTACCCTGAGAATGTTTCCATTTTTGCTTATACTCTTCCATGGATGTAGTCAGAATTTCTATTTCTCTGGCAACAATGTCCATTTTCTGCTGGACACTTAATCTGTGTGGTTAGAAAATAGAGTGCTACAGTCAAATACAGAACAATTAGAGAGTAAGTAATTTTTTGTGCTACAAGCTATGAAAAAAAATCCTAAATTTTTGTCGGCATCACACGTTTTTTGTGGTTGAATTTTGATCATTGGATGATTTGTGTGATGTAATAGTTTTTTGTAAATAATATCATTTGCTTGAAATAAAAGTGTCATAGTTTTTTCTTTTGAAATTTGAAAATCAGAACCCTATGAGACAATAAATTTTTTGTACCTTTCTGTGAGTCTCATTCATGGCTGCAGGTACCAAGGTCCAACAAAACATTCAAATATCTATACCTTGAATGAAATGTTTGCAATATCTTTCAACAATCATAAGATGTAGTCATAAATACAATGAGCATGAAATTACACACAGATGTTTCAGTTCAGGGGGAACCAACAATTATAGCAGGAATTTTTTCCTGCAGGTCTTATTTTTTATAATGAAAACAGCAATTTTCTATTAATATGTTTTCATGGCTCAATATGTAGCTTGAGAAATTTCACATTAGTTCCAAAACTTATTGTACATATTTTTTCAAGTACAATGTGCCCTTGCCACTAAGTACATGTACCCCCAATTGTTAATTTTGAATGTATAAAGAGAGATAATTTGTTGCTGTATAGAGAGAGATAATTGGAGAGATTTGAACATGATATTGACATGGATTACAGCAACAGGTAATGTCTCTTTCTCTAGGCAGATCATACAGTGCATTGCTTCCATTACACAATACTGTGGCAGAGAGCAGATTGCTTGGAAGAACAGGCATGGTCACGTCACTCTCACTCATTTAAGATGAGCATCTTTTCATATGTTTTGCGCAGGTTTTTGTGAAAATGTGTATATATGTGGTACATGTGTGAATAAGATGATCATAATAGAAAGATTATGATAACATGTTGGAAGCTCTAGAGGCATTGCTTGGGAGAAGGTTGAGTGATGAGTTAAGAGAAAGGAAAACAAAGGAGGAAATATATGGCAGAGAGAGGGAAGGATGAATTGAAGAAATTCATTTGATACAGACAGAGTGGATGGTGGATTAAGAAGAGGTAATGACTTGTTTCAGAGGGTTGTAGAGGGAAGAATTTTGGATTAATGCAGGGGAGGATTATGGATGATGTGAAAAAGATGTGTGTAAGGATTTCAAAAGGCATTTAGAATTAGAAATAGGGAATAAAAAGAACATGCAATTGGAGAAATCATGGACTAAAAGTTCAGAGTAACTGTGGTTCTATTGTTGAAATGCCTATGGTAAATATAATAAGATAAATTTAACCTTTTCCAGTCCAACATTGACTCCATTTGGCAGTGTTTCTCCTCGCAATAACTCCAATGATAAGTGTCACACAACCTGCTTACTAGGTGTTAATGATTTTTAATATTAGATAAGACTGTAATGTTAATAAAATAAGCTAACATTATTCGGTAAATTATTAAATATTTAATGCACTAAACACCATTGATAAATGTAATTTATTCCTGAATTTTATGACCAATCCATATAATGTAGACTTCTCGGAAATGTTGTAAACTAGTATGAACCAGACGACTAGAACTAGGAGAAAAAGTGGACCGGAGGGGGTTAAAGTAGTTCTTACTCGATACTGAATTTTGTACTTATCCTGATTGTATATGCAACCCCTTGGTCTCTCTTAAATCACACGTTGCATAATTTGCAGGAGACTACCACATGCCATTTTTGTTGTTTCCCCCGTGATTTTGAGGTATCAGAATTAAGTTTAGAGTCATCCCCTCTTTCCTAATACAACCTGAATACTGAAAAGGTGCACGGTGTGACCAATAATCATGTCCAAGACTGTACCAATCGCTGAATCTTCAATAGGATCTCTTGCACTGTGCTTATGGAAAATAAGCACTGAAAATCAGCTGTTCATTGTACATGAGGATATGCGTGAAAGACAGTCTCCATTAGGGCAGGCGGGTATCCACCCTATTCCACTGTAAGAAGGGGAGGAAAGATCCTGAAAGAGAGGAAGCGAAGCTGCTTATGGCTAAGTAAGTTTGCAAGGTCTTTCATTGGTTGTTCAATCCTAAGATTGTTTGTGTGTAGCCCTCCACACTTCCCTATCTAAAGCTAGTTCCCTTACCTCCTGGTATCTCTTCTTACATACTCTCCTCATTATTTGGTCAATGAACTTTGGTCCATGAACTAGCAAGGCATTTAAGTACTCTTAATTTGGGAACTGGGCAGTAGGTACCCTAATCTATGGCAGTCGCTTGGCTGTTGATCAAGTGCAAGACAATATAATAAACTGAATCATGCGCATAAATAAAAATTCTCCATCATAGCTTAAGAAAGTTGTACCAAAATGTCAGCATAGCCATCTCGACTCTTTGCCTTTGATGTAACTCATAGCCTTTAAGTCACAAACTTCCAGGATATGACTCCCTCATTGCTTGGCTTGCGAATCACTTGGTTGTTCCAGTGGATCATTTTTATACCCTGAATGCTAGAAAGGTCCCCAATTACTTTGGTGTGGATCATGAACTAACAGTACTGGGATATCTTAGCCAATTGTCACGGGCAACAATACCTCTCCTCTCTTCTCCATCCTCCTCTCTTAGAGACTTCCCATGTTGTTCATGTTAAGACCTGCATGGCAAGGAAGGGGTCTCTCGATTGATGACCAGCGTCGACTTCACTACAGGGCTCCCTGCATTTCCCTGGCCACCAAAAGGAAACTCACTGCTGCTCTCGTCAAATGGGCTTTGCTCAAGAATGCTCCATACTTGTATCACAGTATTTTGCCTAAGGATATGTTTTAATTTCTTATTTAATGCAATATGTGCTCCTTTGTGGGAGAAGTTATTCATTCCTAAGGCTATTTTTGTCTTTATTTTATTTTTTTCGACCCTGTTTTGCCTCAGTCTAATCAGTTCAATTCAGTAAGTACGAATTCAATTTCTTTTGTTGCAAAGTGATGTTGAATTCCAGCCTTTCCTGCTTCCTATAATGACAAGGTTATAATAAAAAGATAAAATTCATTCACAATTTCATTCATGATAAATGTATTATAGCAATTATTTTAATGTAGGTTGATTTAGACCATATTTTATGTGTATGCAGTTGTTGTGGAGGATTGGTCTAGGTTGGACAAATGAATTCAAACGCCTCTTTCAGCCAACATTTCACAGATTTATTTCTGTATCCTCAGGGCTTGAGATAGATAGCAGGCTGAGTTCAATATAATTAATGGATGGTAACAGTTTAAATTGGCAGAAAGAGGTGTTCGAATTCATTTATACAGCCTACATCAACGTACACCCTGCTAGCCGCCGCATGGGCATATGGCAGGGGGTTTTAGGACACTAGCCATTTAAAGATATTAGGGATAAGGTTTTGGGAGTTGAAATTAAAATGTGCATTTATGGGAGTTTATTTAGTGGAGCTCAGTTTTTATTGTGGTCGCTTATTATGAGTCGAAAGAACGAGTTTTTGTACTGTGCAGCAATGTATCTCTCATATTTAATTGCTTTTGTCAGACCTAGAGATGTATTGAGGCATCAGGATAATATTCTCTGTGTCGCTCTGAAACACACCAGTTCCAAAATTCTCAAGCAAGCTAAGCCTAGCATTTAGCCTCTGAGTCTCTAGGGGCTCCCACCTCCAATCCTACACCAAACCTCCAGAACAATTGTTTATGTGTGTTGTAATTACTGTCATAGAAATTACACCTTCAAAATTAAAAAAACATTTTTACACTTCTGCACTTTTATCTTTATCCTACCAGAGTTTCAACGCATTGTATCATAATCAGGGTAATTTCTCACTTGACTTGTCCACATATACATGAATTTGGGAGAGGGTATTTTAGATGGGGGATGGTAAGTGTTCTTCTTTAGTTGACGTCAGTTTTGTCTTGGGTGTATATTACTCATTTGTGTAAAAGGGAGTAAAAGAGAGGGACTTATGGGGAGTTTGAAAAGAGGTGATTGGCGTGAGAACAAGATCATTTCATTGTTTGATCTAGCAATTACAAATTTCAAATTTTTCCAAAAAATGTAATTTATGACCCTTTTTGAAACGATGTAGGGCTGTTGCTTCAAAATTACTGAAGTGATTGTGCATGCATAGATGTTTTGCAAGTCATGATTTTTCAGTGTCATTAATATAAGACCCTCTGTGTTCTCTCAGTCTACCTTTGATGCTCCATCCAGTTGGCCAATGTACTGAATATCACAGTCATCACACATTAGTCTGCACGCACCACTTTTGCTTTGATCAACATAATTGTCTTTAGAATTAAAGAGTATTCTGTCAATGGCCTTAGGGTTATAAATGCCACCCTAACCTCACCCTCAGATATTATATTCTGTAACTTATATGGTACATTCCCTAGGAAATTCCCAAGGAATGGTAGAACAACCCAGCAAAGGGAATAGGAGTTAAGATATATTTAGAACTAAAACCAATTACAAAAACTATAGATAAAATTTGCATAAGCTCTTTGTTATAAATAAAAACTGACAAAGGAACTTAAGTCTTTCAGTAAAACATGGATCTAAGAGCAGCCCCTTTATGCCCATGATTATGTACTAAATCATATGGAATAATTAAAACGGAAGACAATATTTAAGCTATCCGGGACTAGCCATGGAGTTTCACTTTTACGGAGTCACCCGCAATGCACAAATGTGCGATTGTCGCATAAAACGGAAGAGGTTGGATTTCTAAAACTGGAAAAGTCATGAATTCTATCTTTTATGGGGATTGTCAAATTACAAAAGCCTACAATTGGGGGACCCGCCCATAGATACAATATGTTATCCAAGTACCAAAAACATCAAGATACACATTTTACTCGTGGGTTACTTGAGTTAATTAGTTTAGTTTCCAAATCATTCATAAAAATGTTTGCTTGAATAGGTGAAATAGAGGAACCTATTGATAGGCCTGTCCTTGAAAGGAAAATCACTCCATTAAACAAAATAATCTTGCCCCAGATATAGTTCAAGCATGCTACTAATATTTTGTAAACTGATTCATCACAGCCTGTGTTTTTTTTACAGAGTCCAGGGCAAAAAGAGCTACCTCTGCAGAAAGTACTGATGTAAATAAATTTTTTGCACCAAATGAGACTAATATAGCATTTGGTGGTGGTTTGATACCAGATACTTTATTCACTAGTTCCTTATTTTGTCAAACCATATCTGGGATTAAAAGGTGTATAATTTCTAAATGGATGGTTTGCATTGGTGGCAACCTGGTGATGGAGGAGGATATTGAAGATCAAATGGATGGACAAAATAAGAAATGATGATGTGTACATAAGAGTAGAATAGGAAAGGACCATATGGAACACCATAGAGAAAATAAGAAGAAGATGGATTGCACACACCCTGAGATACAGTGGGTTTGTGAAGAATATTTTTAAGACAAAATAGAGGGATAAGTCCCAGAGGAAGACCCAGGAATAAGTCATGGACCAAATAATTGGGAAAGTACATAGGAAGAGATACCGGGAGGTAAGGGAACTAGCATTAGATAGGGAAGGGTGAAGGTCTGATGTCAACCAATCTTAGGATTGAACAACCAATGATGATGATGATTTACTTTGAAGGCTAGTTGGTGACAAGGGGCCAAAACATGAGATACCAGTGTTCCAATAAGTACAACATTTGGTTAATGAGCCTTGGGGAGACCATAAAACCTTGGGGGCAAGGGGTTCATTTTGATATACGACCATTTCTCTTCTGGGTTGACATAAATTTTCTGAGGTGACAGACTATTTTTAAAATCTTTTTGAAACTTCAATGTAGTCTTCTTTCAACTTCACAAAATTGTAGCTGTTTAAAAAATCTGAGCATTTTTGGATGTAGTCACTCTTAATTCAAATCACCATGCTACTACCCTTATTGGCTTGAGCATTAGCAGGCTTGATGCAGCATTGGATAGGCACCAATTTACTCTGAGGGTCATCATAATCTGCAACCCATTGATTTTACAGCCCATTGTTTTTTCTCCCGTTCTTTTTTGAGGGCGTGTTTTTTCTTATATGAAGATACAAATAAAGAGCTTTTAGAGCCAGCACTATTCCATTGACATTCACTATTCCATTGGCATTCACTATTCCATTGGCATTGCACTATACATCTGACATGAGAAAATAGGAGGCTTGAGTACATGTGTCAGGAAATGATAGCCACTGACTTGGAGAGAAATAATAGAAAAAGCCAGAAGAGTGAATGTTGAGTTGGTTACACTCTCAATTCTGTTCCATAAATTTATGAAAGGAAGTTTATTTCAGGCAGAAAATGCTTCAATTATGTCATTGTCCAATTCAGGTAATCAGGATTCAATCTTCAACTATTCATTTGCTTGTCTTACCATACTTTTCCTTCTCCAGCAATCTACCTTTTTCTTTCAGTGGTCATTTTTCTGTCTATGAATTTTAGATGACTTAATGAAGTATTGAGTGAACATTCGACTTGCATTATCGAACTGTCATGATCCTAGGCCTTTGGAGGACTGCTAATATCACTCCACTCATGTCCTTGCTTGCACAGCTCTTAATTTTTTATGCTATCACTGTCCCATAATACTTACTTAGGCATGCGCTCAGCATAGTTACGAGTAGTATTTGAGCTGGTGAGCCACTGCTTAGATGCTGTTGTCCGAACAGAAGTCACTGAATCACTGCTATTTCGTCGACCTACTAGACTTGAACTTGACTGAGTTGCTGATGAGCCTTGATGATGTGCTGGAAGTTACAGAATGCCATGGAGTGAGCTTCTTTTGCAATAGAATTTTCCAAGATTTTTCCTGATAACTGTATTATTAACAATCAGCTTTATGGATTTATTTGAAACTCTTGCTGATTACTGTGGGATTTTTTTCGATTTATGACTAAAATGTTCTTATGCATTATGCCAATAGAATAATTCATAAAAATGTGTATTTACTTTATGGTGAAATTTACACAGAATGGTGTAATGTTTGCATTTGATCATTAATGCATTATCCAAGTAAAATGCTACCCATCTAAAGAACCCTATGATTTATCAATGATAGATAAGTTATGTGATATAATGTATTATCTAAGATAAAAATTTAACAAATTGGATGTATTAAAATAGGAAGATGGAAATTTAAAAAATCTATTTATTGAGGAGTACATATCAGGATGAAAAATTGGAATTTCATGTTTCATTTTTATATAAATTACTAATGTCAGCTTCCATTGGTGACGAGCTCAATTAAAACTCCATATTAATTTATTCTTTCTTTCCTATGGTAAAATTAATCAGTAAAATAGCAATAGCTTACTTGTGTGCTGGGATGATGCTTGATTTACATAGGTAATTATTGATGGTTCAGCATGGGAAGCAAAGTGCTCAAAGAGCGTATTTTCGATTCTCATCAGCTTCGTTGACATTTGTAGGCGGTCACACAAGGTCTTCAGGGCCTCATCGCTCATTTCTGTGAAATCATATTTGTTTTAACGAAATCATTTTTGGAAAAATTGGCCTATTTCCCTTTGTTTTCATTGGTACAAAAACGTTCATGGTGGAGATTTTTACTTACCGTCGAGGCGATCATCGGAAAATGTATCAGAAAATATCAGGGAAGATGCTTTGGAGCCTACACTTTCAATCATACTAGCCTTGGTGCTCCCAAAAATTTCATTTGTTTGTAACATCTCCATCCTTCTTAGTCAAATATTGGATGTTGTTTTGTAGCATAAAATGATTTACTTTTGAATTGGAAAGCGATTGGTTTGGACAAGATTCAACACATAAAAATCACCAATGAGTTACGGCATCTCAACGATGCCCTACCAGATGCTCTACGATCTCTACGGCATCCATCGGCATCTGCGGATCTAAGTGATACCCGCTGTTGCTAGGCGTCCGTAACGACAACAACGGGAAGTAGTTTCGCGCACGAAGCGGGAGCTCACGAAAGTATCCGAAGGTCATGATGGTTATGAAAGACGTTTTTAGGGGTTCCGTCAGGGAGAAAATGGCTTTCAGGTATTGTGATTTGAATGGAACATGTGATATACGGGAAGAAAGAAGCTCTGAAAGAAAAATATCATGTGATCAACGAAAGGTTCTCAGGGGCCTACGGTTGAATGTCCCGGGCGGAACCGCAGGCATCGGTTGAACGATGAAAAATTTCCGCCATCACCGAAACTCGATTACTAATTAGAATTCAGAAATCAAACCAATTTAACCATCTTTGAATCAGCCATATCTGCACCAGGGAACCAGAGATCTACACCCGTTACACTATTGGGACAACGCGAGTACGCTCATTCTTCGCCGCCAATTTCAACGTGGCGCATCTCTCGTTTCATTTTTTGTTGCATGTAGCTGAGCGCGCTCATGCCAGCTTTTGATTCCAATTTTTTGAAATTTTTGCGCCTTAGTAGGATAATGGGTGGTATGCCCGCTGAAACTGGGGAGCACATTCAAATTTGCTGTTAGTACCGGGGAGCTCATTCAAAATTTTTGTTAGTGCCGGGGAGCATATTCAAAATTGCTATCAGTGCCGGGGAGCAAATTCAAAATTGCTGTTAGTGTAACGGGCATTTGACGGTTGGTTTGTCGACTCAAAGAGTGGATTCTCAGGTGCGAAACAGAATAGGTTATCCCAGGAAATGAATCGTGTGGAATTAGAATCGAGGGACGGGTTCGAGAAATTTTTCTTAATGCCATCAGTTTTCAATCCACAAATGATATATTCCACATGAATGGACATTCACTCGGTTGGTAAGTGCTCATTTTACTCATTCTCTCTTGTGTTCTATATGTTCGCATTCTCCATTCAGATGGGGGATAAATAGAGCGGAGAGGAATAAAAAGACGGTTTGTTGTGGTTCCCATAGTACTAGCTTTCCATACCTAGTGATCGGTTTCGAATCCCGGCAGTGGCTTAAATTTTTCTGCGGTATCCCTATCCAAAAATAGTGTGGAGCGGCGGATAAAGGATTCAGACGTGGGTTACATGACAGGAAATTGGAGTTGGCTTGGTGGATAGATAACTAGCTTTTTGATTTCCTGCCATTGTTAGAGATTTTCCAGAGCAAATCCAATCCCTACTTCGGTCCTAATTGGAGATCATTTCAAGTGCAGTTCTCTATCTATCTGATGGTGTGTTACACTGGACTCCTGCATTGAGAGCAGGCCAATGTTGATGTGGAGTTTTTCTCCACCCTTCCCCCATTCCTTAACTCACCCATCACAATAGCTAAATAAACACATTTTCGTAAGTCTCCCTCAATTATGCAGCCAACCAATGGGCAATGAAAACAGAAATGAAGTTGTATGTTCGCGTTTAGGAGAGAATAGATTGACAAATCAGTGAATCAGGATGAGTAAGCAAATCAAAGATTATATACACAGAAGCAAATTGTGCATTAGATTCCTACTCTTCTACTGCTATTACTAATCTTATTGTTGTTTTTGAGGTAATAAAAAAAAGTTTGCCATTGCTCAATCATTAGGAAAAATCAATAGTGACAATGCAAGCATTCTATACTTGTTGGATTCCCTTGCATTTGCTTTGCAGTGTTCATTTAAGAATTAAACCACTTTGAAATGGAGAAGTAGGGTTTTCGTGGTTGAAAAAAGCAACTAATGGGCACTTATGGAAATTTTTCTTGAGTGATATAATTTGAAGCATCAATTCACACTATGAAATTTATTTATAACATAGGTATTGTGTGTCTTTCACTTGGTTTATCTAGTATGCACACTATATACCTGTTTTTGAACGGTCTGGAGGTAATTTCTTCCCTTTTGCCTGGCTGTAAAAAATTGTTACATTTGCAAGACCCGTAAGCAGTGTGAGAAAAATGATAATTTTTGACACCATTTGATGCTGCTGTGAAAAATTGTATCTCCAATAATAAATGTAAAGCTGAACTTAAAATCTTGACACAAGCATGTTACTCATCAGAAGTCATATATTATGTATCCTTGGCAACTGTTGACTCAATCTCTTAACAACAAAATACAACTGAATCAACATCTGTTACATCCTCCATTTTCTCAGTGTAAAAGTAGTGTTATTTGTAAGTGACAAACAGCTGTCAAATCTGGAAGGTGCTTGAAGCTTCTCTCTGGGTCTCGATGTCGGTCTGATGCATCTTGCTGATGACTCTTCATTTTCATGCAACTGTGTATTTGATTTGTTCTCTTGGATATGGTCAGTTATCACATCCAAATTTTCTGGAGGTTGAGAGGATTCACCTTGAGTTTGCTTCTGGTTTGCTCAATCCCAGCATAGGATCAATTTGAAAATCAATTGCCTCTCCTTTTGGCCTTATCAGGTGACGGCAGTTGCGATGATACTCACTCCCATCAGTTGTGGTCACTATGAATGATCTTGGATTCTGATGCCAAGCAAATACTCTTGCAGGCTCCAAAGTTTTACCATTTTTAAGAAAAACTTTGTCACCTATGTTGAGATCAGGCAGTTTTCTCACTGATCTATCATAGAGTTTCTGAACTGCCTTTTTACATTGTAATTCATCTTGACACCATCAGGTACTTTTGAGCCTAATTTTCTGGTAATTACTGGAATTTTTGTACGAAGTTTCTGACCTGTACATAGTTGTGCAGGACTCACTTCATGCCCTTGACTGGCATATTTCTGTTGTCCAGAAGCATAATAGACAAATCAGCTTGGCTAGTAGCAGTTCTCTATAGGAGATTCTTTGCAATTTGTACCATCCTTTCAGCCATACCATTAGACTGCAGATATCACAGACTTGATGTTATCAGTTTCATATCCCGCTCAATGCCAAACATCTTGAATTCACCTCTGCCGAATGGCATGTTGTCAGAAACTATATTTTCTGGAATTTCTAATCTTGAAAAGACATCTTTCATCTTCTCAATGACTTCACTTGTTGTTTTCCTTGGAAGCTGAGCTCCAGCCATTTTGAGTAGTAATCAATTATTACCAACTATAAACGCCCTCCAAAATCAAGAATGTCAGTAGTGATTTTAGCCCAAGGTCTCAAGGGTATGTCATGTGGTATCTTCAGCTCGTTTCCATTGACTCTTCTGAATTGTTGACAATGTTGCACGAAGAAACCCATAACTAATATCTTTCACCTGAGGTGGCCAGAATAGCAGACTTCTAGCATTCTTCTAACATTTCTCCCCAAAATGACCTTCAGGTAAGATCTTGAGCATATCTGGCCTTATTGATGCAGGAACCATAAGTCTATTTCCCACAAAGATCAATCCATCATCAATTGATATATTTTGACGATAGTCTAAGGTTGTGCACCAAAAGCAACGTTTTGGATGTACTCAGGCCAACCTTGTAAATAATATTGAATGAGTCTCTGCAGAACCTCATCTGTTGTCATTGCCACCTGTAAGGCTTTTCTCTTCGCTGAACTCACAGCCAAGTGTTTGCTTTCTGAATGAATGATTGAATTTATATCAGTATCTTCTCGTATTGGATCCTTGAGGTATGCTCTGGAAAGTGTATCTGCCAGAAACATTTGTTTTCCAGGAACATACTCTGCTGTTGACTGATATTTCATGAGCTTGACCAACATTAAATGAAGTTGTCCTGATACTTCGTTGATATCTTTCTTGGCAATTGCCACCACAGGTTTGTGATTGGTTTGCACTATCCCTGGCCTGCCATAAACTAACTGGTGAAAATGTTGTAGGCCATAGTTAATTGCCAGAAACTCCTTATCAATTGGAGGATACCTTGTCTCAGCTTCTGTAAGTGCCCTTGAAGCATAAACAATAGGATGAGAGTCTTGTATCAGTGCTGCTCCCGTCCATGCTTAGAAGCATCTGTTTGAACAGTAATGGGTTTATTGGGATCATAAAATGCCAGTACAGGCGCTGATGTCAATTTTTCTTTCAACGTTGTCTCTTCATCATGCTGTTCTTGACCCCAATTCCAATCCACATCATCTTTCAATAATTTTCTCAATGGTGCATTCAATACAGATAAATTTAGAATGTATCTTGAAGAAATTACCATGAGAAAAATTCAGCCTGGACCGGGAATCGAACCACGGACCTTTGGTTTGCCGGACCAATAAGCAGACCACTATGCTATCCAGGCTTCCTAATTCCCATGGCAATTTTGGTGAATCAGCTTTGGTGGTTGGCAAACCAAAGGTCCGTGGTTCGATTCCCGGTCCAGGCTGAATTTTTCTCATGGCAATTTCTTCAAACAATTCACCCGCCATGTCTGAACATTTTCAAATGGCTAAGCACGGCATAAGTGCTGGTGAAGGTTACTGTCTCTTGGTTGTGGCTTCTTTGAAGCCCTCTTCTCCTTTGCGTTGTCATCTTTGATGGACCACAAGGGCCTATGACCTAGTTGCCTTGTATCCACCAAAAAATTGCCATGGGAATTAGGAAGCCTGGATAGCGTAGTGGTCTGCTCATTGGTCCGGCAAACCAAAGGTCCGTGCTTTGATTCCTGGTCCAGGCCAAATTTTTCTCATGGCAATTTCTTCAAAAAAATTCACATTCTTGATAAATAATTTACCATTCCAAGAAATCTTCTTAACTCCTCCTTATTGCCTGGTTCCGGCATCTGCTTTCTTGCTTTTACCTTTGTTGGTTCAATTTTCAGTCTGTCTTTGGAAATAATATGTCCTACATAAGGAACTTCACTTACTCATAATTTAATTTTCTTTTCATTGAATTTCATGTTAGCTCGTTGTAATACTTTCATAAAAATCTTATCATGTTCTTGTTCATTGGGTGCTGCAGTGACTAAGTCATCCACAACTATAAATATACCTGGAATAGCACCAAAAGTTTGCATGACACATTTCTGAAAAACTTAATAAGATGATTTTAATCCAAAGGGCAATCTCTGGAACTTCTTCTTCCCTTCGTCTTCCAAATGAGGTGTTGAAGGTACACATGTGTGAACTTTTATCATCATGTTTCACCTGCCAGAATCCATTTCTCATGTCTTGGACAGAATATTTTTTTACCATTCATATGAACTGCTGCATCTTCTGCTGAGGGCATCTTGAAGTGTTCTCTCATAGTGTACTCATTTAAATCTTTTGGGTCAAGACATAGGCATAAAGATCCATCTTTTTTTTCAACAATTACTAAATTTTTGACCCATTCTGTTGGTTTGTCCACCTTGGCCACTATGCCTTGTCTCTCTAATTCTTACAATGTACTTCTAAATTTTGGTTGTATTGCAAATGGAACTTTTCTGGATGGATGAACCACTGGCTTGGCTTTGGGCTTCAATTTGATATTATACTCAAATGCTAATGTTCCAATCCCTGTAAACACTTCTCTATAATTTCTCAATGAACTGTTGTAATTTACCCATCCAAATAGTATCAAGTCTCTTGATCAACCGCAGTACCTTACAATCTGGTAATCCCAATAAAGGTACTGCATCAACATTGACAACCATGAAAAGTAAATTTCTCTTTTATTCTGAGTCTTTTGCAACTGATAAATCAACTTATCCTATTGGTCTCATTGTGAAATCTCCATAAAATGTCAGCAGGGAAGTTAACTCTTTTATTCCAATCTTTAAATCATCAACTATCTTTTATGGTATAATATTTACTTCCCCTCCAATATCCGTTTTGAATTTAACAAATGATTTATTCACCCTTAAATCAATGTACCAAGCTCTTTCATTACACTTATTTTGTTTCTCAGCAATCTTGTCAATAAAGAAATTGTCTACATCCTAACTCTCATCAGTCTCATTCTCTGTCTTGTCCTCAGTTACCTCATTAATGGCACTTTTTTTTTGCATACTTTGACAAAGTGATTTCTGCCTTTGCATTTATTGCATATTTGTCCATATGCAGGACATTTCCTTGGTAGATGTGTGTATCCACAGTATTTGCATATCATTTTCTGCTGGCCAGTATCTGTCATGAATTTATTTTCTGATTTATTCTTGCCAGCATTACTCTCTTCTTCACTGAGTTTACTTCAGCTGATTCCTGAATTACTTTTATATGTTTCTAACTCATTTCACTCTCATCATCACTAATCTCCATACACTCAACTCACTCATTTCTATTAATCTCGGCAGCTTTATTCAATGAATATTTGGCTCTCGCAGTAGTCATCTCTGCAGACCATTATCTATTATGCCACAAATTACTATATCACAACTTACACTATTTTGTTGGTCTTCAAAATCACAGATAGTTGCTGCTGTTTGTAAAGCTGTTAAAAATGAATCAAAATTCTCTCCTTCCTTTGCTTAATTTGGAAAAAATTAAATCTTTCAACCATTTCTATTTCCCTTCAGGTGTTTTTAAATTAATTTTTGCATTACATAATTCAGAAGTCTCTTTTTCTTCTCCATCAAATTTAAACGTGTTAAAAATTTCAATTGCATCATCACTTAGCAGATTAATCAAAATGGCTCCTCGTCTCTTTTCAGATACCACTTATCATTCAAATCTGCTGCCTCCAAGTAATTCATGAAACTCTGTTTCCAAGTCTTGCTCAAATCACTTGCTCCTTTCAAATCAAGAGATGCTGGAGGTATTAACGATCCATCTAGAGTAACTTTAGAGATTTTCTCCTTCTTAATTTTCTTTTCTCAGCCTATTGTAATTCCTTCAATTGGAATTCAGTTTTCCTTGTATCGGTAAAACTACAATTTACGTTACTTCTGACACCATGTGACAAATTGTATTTCCAATAATAAATGTAAAGCTGAACTTCAAATCTCAACACAAGCATGATTCTCATCAGAAGTCGTATATTATGTATCCTTGGCAACTGTTGACTCAATCTCTTAACAACTAAATACAACTGAATCAACATCTGTTACAGCTGCCAAATGCTCCATAAGACATTCTCTGATCCGTCAGATCTATGCCATTTTTTTCTCTTAACCCTTGTGAGACGGCGGAATTCTCTCCTATGCATGTCTATTGAACTGAGCACCAAGAGAGACTTTCTTCCTCTCTGTACAGACCATTTTTTTACACCATCTGTTGAGAGAGTTCTCGCAGGTACACACTCCACTCAGCTCCAACCTTTATTGGCCCCTCCCAGCAGGGACCTAGCTATTATTTTGGACTCCGGGGACAGTTAAGCTCAACCCTTTGCAGGTTTATAACCTTCCCAGCAGCATGGGTTCGCGGTCAACAACTTGTTTATTTATTGGTTTTACTACATTTTTATTTGTTGCTTGCTCTCAAACTGTTGACTCTGAAATGAATTCCTTGTTTTTACAGTGCATTTACAAATTTTAAACAAAAAACTATCATCAAAATTAACGGGTTTAATGCATAAACCCATTCCAATGCAAGCATATGTCCTCCTAAATACCCTTTTTTGATTTCAAGTATGCCCTCGACAAACGCATTAATTATATATTTCCTTGATATGCATTAGCTGAGGTTAAAATTTGTTTCTCAGAAAAGCACATTATCTACCACAGCTGTGACCTCCGTATTAGTGTATGGAAAGTTTGCTCCACCATGGGCATACAATACTCTTGTGGAGCTTCTCTGGAATTGCATCCATCGGTATAATTATGTTTTTCTCGGAATAAATTATTCTCATTCTCGTTCGTATCTCCAAAATGCTTTTCGAAAAAAAAAGTTTCTCATCAATTCTGTCTGTCTTTGGTGGCTTCGGTAGTTGAAGTTTTAGTTCTGTGATTGAGTACCTCTCCTTCTCTGCCGTGAGAAATTCAGACACCTCTGATTCGGACACTGAATTTTCAGTTTTCCATGGCTAAAATATGGCGAAGAGATCGTTCAGTACCGATGAACATGTATTGGAATTATTGACTCGAAGTGATAGTGATGATGGAGACCTGTGTCTTGATTCCGATGATGATGATGTGACAGAAGGAACTATTTCAGAGGTTGCTAGTGAATTAGCATCCGAATCGCTGAAAAATAAACTTTGTACAAAATCAATAAAAAGAAAATTTGAGCGAAGTTCAAAGTATACTAGAAGAAATGATGTGACAAAATATTCCGGTTATACATTATCAAACGTTGGTATGCTATTTATCTTGAAATCAAGATGTTAGTTTTATTGGTGGTAGAGTTTTGTTTAAAATTTGTAAATGCTCACCAAAAGACAAGGAGTTTAATACAGATTTTATATTTTTTGAGAAAGTAACAAATATTTATTTAGCAAATTCACTGCATAAACAATCATATGATCGCGCTCCCTATCTGCAAAGAGGGTGCTAATACTACGAAGGGTCCAGGTACCTGCTCCCACATTTAGAGGGAAAGGCCTGACCCCCACTGCGTTGGGTCCCGAAACGAAGAAGCGGAGTACCTGCGAGCGTCAGAAAGGGGGAAAGCATAGCGAGGGATGTATATGACGTTCGTTTGTTTGCGTCGGAAAATCTCTGTTGGATATATTCAGCGTTCGTGTCCCCGGTTAAAAAACCTACTGCTGTATATATCTGATGTTCGAGGCAATAGGGTTAATACCCATGCTAAGACATGCAGACTTTGTTTTCTGTCTACCTGCCTATTTTATCTGTAATACCATTGATACCATTTCTGCAATATCCCTAGATCCTAACATGTGGACATCATGTTCATCTATTGAACCCATATAATAATATTGTTAACAAATTTACAGTCCTTTACAATATGTGTCCTCCTCATTTCAGATTCTGATTTCTGAAATCATTGGGTATGTCCCATCTATTTTTTTTTGTGTGGAACCAGCCAGAGTTGTTTTTTTCTCTACCTGTTCACTAGGTACATGTGAGGGATATCTCTTTCTAATTCACATGAAAGTTTAAGGCTTGTGAAGAATACATCTGTGCAGAAAGTATGAATTTTTCTGCCTAAGACCCAACCTAGCTTTTCTCAACAAATACAGTGCTGTTATCTTTCCGAATCGTCATCGGTTTTTCAATCCTAAGTTGGATTGACTGCAATCCTCCACCCTTGCCTATCTGATGCTAGTTCCCTTGCCTCCTGGTATCTCTTCCTATGTACTTTCCTCCTTATTTGGTCCATGACTTTATTCCCGGGTCTTCCTCTGGGACTTATCCCTCTATTTTGTCTTCAAAAATATTCTTCACAAACCCACTGTATCTTAGGGTGTGTGAAATCCATCTTGTTCTTATTTTCTCTATGGTGTTTCATATGGTCCTTTCCTCTTTTACTCTTCTGTAAACTTCATTTCTCATTTTGTCCATCCATTTTATCTTCAGCATCCTCCTCAAGCAGCAGGTTTCGAAGGCTTCTAGTCAAAGCCACGCTTTACATGAATGTTTTCACATACTGTTTCCTGGTTTTTAGTCCTGTCTTCTATGAGCACAGCAGCTGTCTTTTTCCCAGGAACTAGCTTGGGCTATTCTCCGCTTGATGTATGTTGTACCTTTTTCCAACCCACGTCATGGTACTTCCAAGATAGGTGAAGGAATCCACTTGCTCTAATGTCTCTCCTCTCAGTATGACTTCTACATTCAGCTTCTCTCTTCCGTTTACCAGGATTTTAGTCTTATCTTTCCCACAATGCACACACAAAGTATTACATACTTCCAAATGTTACCAGTGTCAGACTCTGGCAGCATATATATATATAACTTTATGCTGTACTTGCTAGCTTGTATGGGCATCCTATTTTTGAATGAAGGGTGGGCCTGGAGTTTGCTCATGCCCCAATCAGTTATCTCATCCTCTTGTGGCTAACGCACTTGAAATTGAAAGGGTGGACTTTCAAGCAAACAGCTAACTTTGTACAGTATGTCATGCTCAAGAATATCTTTCAAACTTCTGTTTTGGTCTAGTTCTGGAACATCATGTATCCTGTATTTCCCATGAAAACATCTATAGTTGGAACTTGATCCACACTTGTCTACCATTCATCAGCATCAGCTCAACAATGCCTGTTAGGTTGATCCCCGCCTCAAACTCATGGAATACCTCTAATTCTGGCACTGCATCTAATTCCAGCTCTGCCTCTTCCATTTGTTGGAATTTCACTGTCACATTGAGAGGTCCATCAGTATCAGAAGTGCTACTGTAATATCTTGAATCACCCTCTAATAGTCAAGCAAATACTGTATAACATGACTTGTAGGAACATAAACAGCATAGGTAGATATGAGAAATGTACCATCCTGAATGATCAAAATATTCCTGTTGAAGGTAGTCAGGACCTAAATCAGAATTCTCTGAATGAAATAAATCTCTTTCATCATCCTTGCTGTGTCAGAATTCCTGACTTAAGTCAACCGCAGTTTCTGGTTTGACAGAACATGGTGTGTAATGTTGATCCCTGGTGCCATTGCGACATCAAGTATAGCTACTCAGCCTGACCCATGAGACATAGGTTGGCAAAAGCTCACTAAGAATAGGGAAAATGTCTGAATCCATTGGTCATTTATCAAATATTAACAGACCCTGGTGGAAATGGACCATTGATGAACTGTTCCAGAAGTTTTACATGAAGAGTTGGGAAGCTGTTTCCCGAGTGTTCATGAAGCATTGGTGGACCGTACGTGAAGCATTGCTCAACCGTTCACAAACTGTAATTTTGCCTAAATGAAGCGTTACAAACCATTTACATAGGGCTGTTAGGAAAGTGTTCAGGAGCCATTCCCCTGCTTACTCGGGTACAGCTCTTGAGCAGCTCCTCAAAGTGAACCATAAGCTCATGTAAACTCAGAGAACACTTCAGAATATTTATGAAACACTTCAGTGCAACAGATCTGGAATAGTTTAGGAACACTTTAAAAGTCTATATGTATACTTAAACAATAGAATTTTACATCTTACCTATCAACCAATCTCATTTATCTCTTTGGTGATGAGCCAAAAAAATAAGGGATACATAATAGGTATTATTGAGTTATTATTGGTATAAATAAGGATAGTGCTTTGGATAGGAAAGAGAAATCTGGTCAGAATACAATTTATTAGTTAATCATTCAAAGGTTAGTTCGAATCAATTGGTCCTGGATTTCAATGCATGATAACCTTTACCATCCTGAGTTTTTCCATAGTCGTAAGCCTTGCTGGCCGGGGTTTTTTAAATGACCAGTGTTTCCAGTGTTTTTTAAATGTCCATCAATGTGCCAAACAAACACGCTCAGCAGTCTAGGGACACAATTTTTGTGCCGGAGAGACACGCTCGGAAGATAAAGGTTAATAACCTGACTGCTGATGGTTTTCTACTGTTAATAAAAGTGATTGCATCAGCCCTGTGAAATGACGGGATCTGCATTCTTAGAATCATTAGCAAGCCCATGAAATGATACGATTAGGTCCAAGAGTGTCAATGTTTAATTAATTGTAGTTCCAACCCAATACTAAATGAATGGCTGCTGCGGGTAGTCCTTTGTCAATATAACTCTTCACCTCTCTCTCAAATGTTCCTCTCTTTTTCTCTACCCTTCTTCTCATCTTCCTCTTGCATTGCTAAAAGTGTGTACATCCTCCTTCGCAATCTCTGCAGTGTCATCTATATTGGGCTCACAACAGATCTTCTCAGCATCCAGATGAACTGCCACAGAGTCTGTTGTAACCCTTCCTCCTAAAAATTCCCCCCTCATCATCCCCACCCATGCCTCACCCCACAACATTATACTTGACTTTGGTCTTTATGTAGGTGTCCTTGGCTCCCTCCCTCCTTCATCCTCCCTGCTTGAACTGAAGATGCTATTTTCCTGGAATTAATCGAGCTCTCTCACTCCTTTTTCTGTTTCTTTCCTACAACTTTCCCCTCTTCCCTACTCTCCCTTCCCTTCTTTGCATTCTCTTACTCATACTTTCCAATTGTTCCCCTTTCTCACAACTTCTCTCAGCTCCTCCTGAAGAAGACCAGGAGCCTGTTTCTTGGAGCTGCAAGTCTACAATTCTCAAGTATACGTCACAAGGCAGATATGTAACTCAGATATGTAACTCAGATATCCCAAACAGAAGACCTCTAACTTGTCCAAAAAAATGGCCAATGTAAGCAAGACCATGGTAGTACCAGTACCAGCTAAGGTAAGCTTTGATAAAGAATCTCTAGGTCAACATACAGTACATTACCATAGAGTTTTGTTATGATATGATGTAATAAAGTCATTAATAGCAGTTCAAGAAAGATAAAACAAACTTGACATGATATCTTGACATGTAAGATTTATAAATAACTGCCATTTCGAGCTCATCCTTCAAGGAATGCAGAGAATAAATGATTTTTTTTTCGTATGATGTTAGGTTTCCCCAAAAACCAGACTTTGCATGGGATTTTTTAAGATAAGGTATGAAATTAAAATGTTTCAGCATATATTCAATCATTTATATTTACCCAAAAATGTGACACCGAATTTTGGATGGGAAATGTTGCAAAGATTGCTCTCAAAATACATTGTAATCATCAAAATATTAATTATATATAGTCTTGAGTCCGCCATTTTTATGGACTAGTCAGAAGTGTTCTGTTTGTCATATCTGAGTTATGCATATGACTTGTGACGTACACTTAGGACTTGTAACTTGTGGACATGTAGCACTGAGAAGCAGGCCCCAGATTGTGGCTGGTTGAAAAATTGAAATTGTTCACATCTCTCCATTTTATTGGGTTTCAATATTCTGTGTGCCACACCAAGCAGCTCTATAAAATATTTATCACAATTTGTGTTTTTCAGAGAAAGAGATGTTTAAACATATACATTTATGTTCACTGTCACAGGTAAAATTTTTTGATCTGTAACTATTCTTAAACTGGCCTGTAAAAGACTACTATGTGATCTGGAAGTAGTCTTTAACTGAACTGAACTGAACTGGTCTGCATTTCAAAGATGTTTCAAAATATTTCGAATCTTGACTTATAGTAACATACCACTTACAGATCAGATAGTAGCTGTTCAGAGCAGTTACAGATCAGTTTCTTGGCTGTTACAGACCAAAAATTTTTACCTGGGGTGGGTGATTTTTCATTTATTAATTTTCTTCTTCGTTGGTTGTTCCATCATAAGATTGGTTGACTGCAGCCCTCCACCCTTCCCTATCTAATGCTATTTCCCTTACCTCCTGGTAGCTCTTTCTTTGTACAGTCTTCTTTATTTGGTCCATGAACTTATTCCTGGGTCTTCCTTTGGGGGCTTTTCCCTCTATTTTGCCTTCAATTATGTTCTTCATAAATACATTATGTCTCAGGGTGTGTCCAATCTATCTTGTTCTTCTTTTCTCTATGGTTCTCCTCTTCTGGACACTTCATTTCTATTTTGTCCGTCCATTATATCTATTGCATCCTCCTAAAGCACCAGGTTTCAAAGGCTTCTAGTCTGTTCTGGTCAGCTTTCCCAATGGTCCATGCTTATGATAGAGTGCCATGCTCCACGTGAATTTTTTCACCTACTGTTTCCTGGTTTGTAGTCTTCTATGAGCGCAGCAGTTGTCTTTTTCCCATTTATGCCTTCTTAGTTTGGGCTATTCTCCACTTGATGTCCCTTGTACTTCTTCCATCCCAAGTGATGGTACTGCCATGCCTTAAAGCATAATATATTTTATCTTTCTGCACTGGTTGATGCTAAGACAAAACACTTTCTGTGAGTGTGGGCGTTTTAGTAATAAATTAATGATAGAGGTTTCATAGGTGAATAAGTAAGCGATTCACTCATGATCAATTCTTTGTTTTTATTGAGCTTAGTTAATAGCGTTCCAATTTTTTCAGTGTACCTATACATTATCTTTCTGCAGCCCTCATTTTTGTTCTGCGACCATGTCGCACTGTTGCTCGATGTTCTGCTTAGGAGCTTCTGAGATAAGTGAAGGAATCCACTTGCTCTAATTTCTCTCCTTTGAGGGTGACTTCTATATTCATCTTCTCTCGTCTGCATGCTAGGATTTAAGCCTTCGTCTTATTTATTTTCATGTTTTACCCTGGGAAAACAGAGTCCTTTAGGTTTAGTGATCTTTGAAGATCTATCTATTTAATAATCTTACTACCCTTTTACTACTAGTGATAACGGATCGCAGTAGATCCACATGATGTGGATGTACAACTTTTCTTATGGATCTAATGAAATGTAGACATCCACTGCTCAAGTATGTGGATATCTTTGTGGATCCACCAAATATTGGACATTTATATTGTGTCTTATAGTTAATCCTGGAATGCCTCATGAATATCCACTCTGTGCTGTATTCACCAAGATTTGTGAAAATACGTTGATATCCATGAATATCTATGGACATTCACAAGTTTTGGTGGGTATGTACAATATTCAGTCGATTCCCAAGGTCAAATTTTATGTGGAATTTTATGCTTGGGGGATTTAAAAATGACCTTATAATTTTCCTCCTTTGAAATGGCCTCCTCCCTGGAAACATTAACCATATAAAATTTGAATATGAGAAAACTGAAGAATACATCCTACTTTCAACATGGTAATTTTTATATTTTGTAAAAATATACATCCTTTTTTTTGCTTATGCTGTTATAGTCTTAGGAATTTCCATATTATGGTTATTGATGACTTCTGTTACTTGAGATCATGCACCAGATCTATAAAAGTGTAGATTCTTTTGCTGTAGCCCGGTCTCTCGATCTTGAGGCTTACCATGCGGCAGATGAGTGAAAGGCATCGCGCGTAACTCGTCCTCGAGTAAGAAATTCCAGAGAATCAAGTCAAGACAGCCGTATTTTTAATATTTGTTTTTATTTAATTGATGATATACAAAAATTTGAAGAGTTTGAAGTGCTTTAAAAGTTTGAACTTAAAAGAAATACTTAGAGCATTCAAGGGATGGCGAAAAACCGCGACGCGATACCCAGAGTTTGAGCGTAAAAGTACGTTTACAGCAGCCTGCCGTGCAAACGTGCAGGTACGTTCGCAGTAGTGAAAGAGTTAACATTCTTGAATTATAATGGTGACTGACGTTTTTGAAGGATTGGGTCCTTAATAGTAAACCCTTTGATCCATCTCGGATGATTTGATCTTTTACTGATTTTACAGTGAGCTGGTTTAGATTTTGAAGCGCGTACGTTTGTCGTTTTGAAAATCTCGCCAGCATTGCATGTCGGAAGAAGGTGCGTTTCGACCTTCGAATTTTTCATACAGGATCTGACGTAGGTGAAGTTGGAGGTGGTTGGCGTTGGTTGTCGTGACGTGGAGCACAGCTGCTGACGTTTTCGAAGATCCGTGACTCCTGTGTTTCCTGTGTGTTGTTTGCTGTGGATACGTCGCATTTATCTCGCAGAGCGTGTGTTGTACTGAGGTGATTATTTGAGAAGAGAAGCCTGGAGAGATTGTAACTTTACAGTTGCAGTTGTCATTCCGTCGTACTAAATAATTTTTAATCGCTTGGTGAAATTTCAGTATTTTCAATCTCAGCCATGGATCAAGTCACTACTTTCGTGGAACCAGGTCGCCAGTTTGCTAAGGATTCCATAAGGCTTGTGAAGAGGTGTACAAAGCCTGATAGGAAAGGTTAGTCGTACTTGCTTTCATTTCTATGTTGTGAAATTTGTTGCTCAAATATGCTTGCCGTGTCCATAGTTATACTTAATTGATCCCTTTGTTCCGGCAGAATTCCAGAAAATAGCCGTCGCCACTGCCATCGGTTTCTGCATTATGGGATTCATTGGTTTCTTTGTCAAGCTAATCCACATTCCCATCAATAACATTATTGTGTAAGTATAGAGAATCTTCCCATTTCTGTGAAACTCCCTGACTGGGTTAACTCTTCGATATTAATTCATTTTCTTTATTGCAGGGGCTCATAACTTCAAAATCTCCGGAATCATCCCATATTTGTTTTTTGTTCCAAGTACGTCTACTTCCATGGCTCTATTAAATTAAAACATTTTTTAAATACTATGAAGTTATTATTTATGAACTGTTGATTACAGTTGTGTGTTTGTGTTGTTGGTGTGGAATATCAGAGGTAAGGGTTGGAGTCATGCCCTAATGATTTTTGTCATTTTCCCACTAATTTTCTCACAGCTTTGTTAAAAAATGGTGTAATTTTGGAAAAAAATATGTTTGCCAGTTGAGTGTGAAAGGAACATCGTGACACAGTTGATGGGGCCTTCACATTTCTGTCTTGAAGTTTTCAACAAACTGTAATTTATTGTCGTTACTTCTATAATATCCATTCATTCAGAAAAATGTCAAAAATTTTCTACATTTTGTAATAAGTGATTTATTGTTCGAAATGGATATTTGCAAGAGTTGTACAGTTAATATGTTGTTGAGTGAATTTGATATTTGTCTTGAGGAAACTCGTCAGTTGCTCTGCAAGGTGAATAATAGACTTATATGAAAATAATTCTCATTGTTTATTTTCTCTAATTGATTCCTTTTATACCTGTATTATGTAGTAATATAAAAGCGTTTCATGACCTCAATTGCTGAAGTTTTCCATACTAACGCATTGATGGGGGACTCCTTTATTGTCTTAATGGGTCGAGGGTCATCGTCGAGCATTGATGATGTTGAAGGCAGTCCTGGAAACATTGGGAGTGGTGGAGATATTCTCTTGATTATAGGTCTTCAAAAAGATTTGCCAGGTACATGACTGGTCTTTCTTCAGTGAGTTAGAAGTGGTTAGCTAGGGTATTTTTGAGTGAATTCTCATGGATGCTTTCTTTGAATTTCTTATGCAAAAATTACTTCAGCCACTAACAAGGGTAAAATATTACCCTTGTTAGTGGCTGTGATGAAAATGGGAGATAGGGGAATTCAGGACGAAGGGGAGATCTTAAATAGTGAACTGGAGTGAAGTTTTCTTGGGGTTCATGTTGGGTTAGGTAATTAGTTGCTGCATATTTAGTAGACTTACTGTTTTTCTGTATTAATTGCTCATGGGAATAGAGTGGCCTGTATGACACATTTTTCTGTTATCCCGGATATCTACATATCACCCTGCAAGCCTCATCAACGGTGTGGCAGGGGGCTCAATATGCGATTAGAAGTATACCTTCTTTGTCAGCTGATACTGTTTTATTTTATTATTCTTTAATATCTGGTGGGGATATATTTTGGAGCTATATGTCCTTTGCCAGCCTATCTAATAGTCACTTGGAACTTTGTTACTTCATTGATAATTTATATAAAAATAAGAGAGAGCAAATGAGAAAGTGTGGGAGCATATTTTTTGTTGTTTCTTTGCTTTCTTATGACATTAGTTTAATAGCATTGTTGGTAGGATATTACACCCTTAAAAATTGCTGACTATGCAGTTTATTACTGTGATGATAATTTTTTCAAAGAACTAACTTAGGTAATGGTAAAGATGACTCACTGTGAAGAATTGTTGTGTGAATGTCACTGTTGTGAGTGAAATAATTTAGTTGGTGTAACTGTAGTCGTGCTTTTGTGTTTTAAAGCAGGATATTCCATCTAAGATTCCTCATGCATTCATTCTGTTGTATGTTTTCTTTAGGTAAATGGGTGGTGAAACTGGGGTGTTCTCATGAAGGATCATGGGAATTTTAAGTTCCACTTTTTAATGCTCAAAAATCACACTCGAGGGTAGCCTCATGAAATAAAGTGAAGCCATCAGCCTAGAGCTCTGGCCACATTCTGCATATGAAAACTATGCTTTCTGCACACCAACTCAGTGAATTAAAAATTTTTAAATGACTTTATAACAACACTGGGCTAAGGAGCTCGTATAACATGTGAACTCAGCTTAAGCATAACAATTAAACTCGGCATATTGCAAAAATGTATCTTCCAATTCTTCAGTTTATCACTGTGTTGCAATGGTGAAATTTGCCTGTGCTCAAAGCAACATCAGTTTGAATGCATACTGAAATCAAGCATCTTCATATAAGCTTTATGAACCAGGCCAATTGAATGAAAGGGTGGTTACAGACCTTCACGTGGTACAAATGTTTGTTCCATTCCTCAGGTTGCCGTCATTCGTTACATAGTGACATAATTATCATTGTAAAAAATTAAGTGCTCCTTATTTAAATTAAATTTAAAATATTAAGTGCTCCTTTGCCTAATTTGATCAAGTCTGACTTTGGTGGATATGAATGCACGTACTGTAGGAACACAATGAAACATGCTTTATTTTCAATTAATTATTTATTTCAATGCACCCCAAACCATACGATTTTGAAAACCAAGATTAGCCCATAATATAGTGTTCTTTCAAGGCAGAGAGAGCTCATTAAACTTACAGAACAACAGATTTTTGTCTTCCATGCTTTTTATAGATTGTATTGAACTAATCAGTATTCACTATGAAACCCTAATTACTATTATTTTCATTAGAATATGAATACTTCCTCCTTGAACTAGAGCCTAGGGGTGGTGTGATGGCTTGCTTGTGGAAACTACCCCATAGCTGGACTGGTGGGTGCAATGACAAGGGATCCTTGAAAGTTCACCCGTATAAGATAGATTTAAGGGTCAGGATCCAGAGGAAAGGTAGTTCACTTACTGGTGTCACAATAAAAATACTGTCTGGAAGTGGAGGTGAAGAGCTCTCTCAACTTAACTCCTTGAATATGAAAGTCAGTCAAGAAAGAAACCAGGAAACCATGGGATGCTGCCCACTTGGGTGGATGTCCTTCCTGGTAGAAGGGTAAGCAAGTATCTGTAGTGGTCATCACAGAAAATCCTTGCACAAAAAATCAGAGGGTACAAGGACTATGAGAAAGGAGAGCAGCAGTTATGATGGAACTTACTATGTTCGAACTATGATGATGGATGGGTAGCTTGAAAATATCCTGCTGGAAACATGGAAAATATATGATTTGGAGTTGTGTTTGAAGGGATGGTGGAGACTGTGGAAGTGATACTTACAGGGAGATGAAACTAAATGTGGGGTAGTGATAATTTTTTAAACTTATTCTACCCGTAAAAGGTAGGTTTTGTTGAAAGTCAAAGAATTTTCCTCCAGTTTTCTACACTTTTGGAGTTGTATCTACCTTCAGTATTTCCTTTATCGCCTCAGCATGTGATCTACCCATATTCATCCCATCCGTAAAACCTAGTTTCTTTCCTCCCCTTCCCCACTGGCCCAGCATCCTTCCCTCAATATCAGTCTTGAGCAACCCATCGCCCCTTATGACTTCCTCTACCTATCCCGTATTTCATCATGAAGTTTCCTTTCCTTGCTGAGCACTTCCTCATTCCTCTTCCTTTCCATCCACCATACCTTCTCCATCCTTCTCTAAATCCATATCTCAAATGCCTGCAGCCTATTCTCATCCTCCTTTCTGTGGGTCCACCTTTCTGCCCCATACAACACTGCTCCAAATCAAGCTCTCTACCAGTCTCTTCTTTACATCCTTACCCAAAGTCTGTCTTCATCTCCCTTCTATTGTTAAACACCACCTTAGGCAATTGTCTCTTTTCTCCCTCCTCTTATCTTTGTTACTATGTCCATTTACTGGTATTGCACTGCCTAAGTAACTAAATTACTCTACTTGCTCCAATTGGTGCCCTTATCTATTATGTGGGCAGCTGATTAAGACAGAATTGTGGATGATCAGGCATTGGTTGGCCAATCTTTGAAGAGATTACAAGCTTTAGTGGATGCTTAAGAATTTCAGCATTAGGAATTAAGATAAATCATAAGAAAACAAAAGTGATTATATTCTCTTGGACAAAGAAAGCAAAGCTGATCAAAGTAGTTGAACTTTTAATAACTTTGGCAGTACACTTGACGGTAATGGAGTGGAGAATTCTTGAATAAAAATTTTATTGGGATACGTGGGCACCAAGGTGGGCACAATACCAAATATGTAAAACAAAACAAGAAAGATATTATGTAATTGAATAGTAAGACATCCAAGGGCTATAGGAGATAATGTAGGAAAGCTTTGTGTCAGTGGTCAAAGACTTGTGAACTTAGGTACTGTATGTGTAATATGGAGGATGAGAGAGCAATAGAAGAAGATAACTGCAGCCCGGAGATATGGCTGTACGGGGATATGGCAGGGGCATGGGCATTATGAGGCTCAAGTTAGCAGTATGACTAAATAACATCCCTGTAGGGTTGCTGATGAATTCAGGTAATATGGGCAGATGACCTTTTTAGAACGTATTTGTAGGATTAATTAGGAGCGAGTTTGGCCAGAGAGCGCTAGTGAAAGAAGCATTCAGCAATATGAGTGGGTGAAGATATTGGGTAAGGCCCTAAAGGCTGGAGGTGAGTTCAATATGGAGTAAAGTGTTGTTTGGGGGAGAAAGGAGTACAAGAATAGGCGGCAGATTTTTGAAATACAGGTGTCTAGGAAGATAGAGGGGGTGCTGTTGATGGAAAGGAAGATAAATGAGGGAGCCAGTAAACAAAGCATCACATGTTTTGCACTAGGACTTCCAGACTTCGTTCCCACCCAGAATACCTTTGGGCATCATTTTGACTCCACCTACAAGAAAGTTATTTTTCAAATGAAAAAGTATTCTTATCTGACTTTGAAAGAACATTTATGCACACCTTTGTTTGTTTCCTATGATACTGTTCACTTTTACTTGATATTAAAGACTAGCAACATTAATTACATCTCTAGAGCAAGCTAGATTGACTGTTTCCTCTCCCTTCATGTGATTGTGGAAAAATAATATTGATTTACCCCAATGGTGGACAATCGACTGCCTGTTCTCGGGAGAGTAAGAGGAGTACAAGTTTGTGTTTCACGGGCCGACTCTCTGCCTCTCAACAATCCGATTTCCACCCCTCCCACTTTTGTTTCCTCTCTTACAGTGTTTTACCACAAGACAGTGGGCCGAGACGGAATAATTTTACATGGATGGAGGAGGGGGAAGGAGTTGGGGGTGGAGGGAGAATGAGGCAGAGTTGCGACTTCAGAATGTTGAGCATACATTGAAAATATTCCTCCATGACGTGTGTAGCAATTTATAGTACTCAAGAGTAGCAATCGCCTTGATGCAATGGCAGCATTCAACAGCTGAGAACCGGCATCATGGCCCAGCAGCGCCATTGCCCTTGGTTCTCATTCACTATGTTTTGAGAGGTTTCCTTGCATCTTCCATGGACGACAGGCTCCCCCGACTTCTTCCAAGTCTAGAACATTTGATGAAGAAAATATATAAAGGCACTGATTTTTGCCTCGGGGAGTTGGACGAGAGCAGTGTGCAGATGTACCCACATGAGTTGTGATTCCAAATGAAACGATATTCACGGACTTGGTACTTAGTTCGAAATCATTTCCCCCACAAGCTATCTCTATGATGGAGTCAATTTGATGCCTCTTGGGCATTCTTGGCAAATCTGTAATTTATTGAGACATTTTGAAACGTAGTGGTCTCAATGTTTTACACAGTGTATAATTGCAGAATTAGGGAAAAGTCATGAGAAGAAACAGCTTAGATAATGAAACTTAGAAAGTAACTGTTATTTTTCCAGGCAGTGGAGTTGAAATGATACCTTTGAGTGTTCTAGTTTCGAAGAGTGTTATGAAGGATAAATACGATCCAGTTCCTGAAAGTTAGGGTTAGACTACTTTTTTTCAGGTACATGTAATCAGATATGATTGAATTGTGCTGCAATACTTTGATAGGCTCAGAAAGTCTTCCAGAGAAAAAATACACTGGTTGGTCATGTGATTTCATTACTTCACCACATAACAGACAAGATTAATGATGTTCTAAAGATAGAATATGTTTTTCAAACATTGTTATCACACTTGTGAATTTCTAACTACAGGGTCTGACCCAAAAGTTCTGTTAATTTTATTTTCAAAAGTTCAAAAAATCATTTATTGAACAACCTCTTTAGAACTTATCAAAGTACTCTCCTCCCAAAGTGATGCACATTTTCCAACACTTCACCCATGCCTCGTGGGCTCCGTGGAAGGCCTCAATGGGAACCTCAGGTAGACAGGCCTTTAAAGCTTCTTTTAACGCCTCCAGCATCCTGAGGCGGTGTCCTTTCAGAGTTATTTTTATCTTGGGAAATAAAAAGAAGTCAGGTGGTGCCAAGTTGGGCTGTATGGTGGCTGGGGCAGCAATGTTATGCCTATTTTTGTAGGCAACTTAGCAACAGTGAGCACGGTGTTGCTCGACACATTGTCGTGATGCAGGATCCAGTTGTCACAAATGTCCTTTAGGACACGTTGCATCCCATCTCTCAACTGTTTGAGCACTTCACTGTAAAACTGGCTGTTCATTGTTTGTTCTTGAGGTACGAACTCAATGTGAATCACACCTTTTTTGTCCAAAAATACGGAACATTCATTACCGGAACTTTTGGGACAGACCCTGTATGCATTACATTGTTGAAGTAGTATGGTTAAGGGACAAATACAAGCTTGAGTTTATTAGGGTTACTGAACATAGGTTTCTTCCTTCTAGGATGCATAGAGAGAAGTGTCAGGGAATATCTCCGTGATATAATATGCCATCTTCCTGACCATTTCCTGTGAAATAAGTAAAGGTTTAATTCTAACACCTCCAAGCTGAATACTATGTAATTGTTCAAATCTGATGAATAGTGTACCTAATTAATTCTCATTTCAGTATGATCTATAATTGGATCCAGGTCAAACAATAAATTTCAATTAGATGCACCTGGTTATATTTCCCTTGAAGCCCTCTTTGCGTGATGAATTATAGATCTTTGGAGTAATGGTTATGGCAGAATTCAGGGTTCAAGTAGTGTCACTCTTCACTGACTGAAAAAGAAATTTACATCTTTAGTGACCTGAAATAACTCTAATAATTATAATCAAGAACATATGCTGTTTCTTCTTACCTTCATATTCAGTGTTTCCAATGGTGAGGGTGGTTTTGATGGAATATGATCAATGCAATGCCCTTGGTCTACATTATAAAGGAGCATATACACCAAGTGTTTGAATACCACCATTCTCCATTGATCTGAAAGATCAACTAAATGATGCATTGGCTCAGAAATTGAATGACTCAAATTTATTTCCACTTCCATTCAAGCCCTCATATGTACTTAACCCATGCAGATCTTTTAATACTGCTAACAGAAACCCCTTTTCAGATCCTTATACTTAGCCTACCAAATCAAATGAAACCCACTTATCTCTGAAATGCTATTATATTGAAATCACCTTCTAATGGTTGCCATTTGGAATAATTTACTTCTTGGTGTAGGCAGCCACATGCACTGCACCATGCTGTACTGCATACAGGAATATGCATCTGCCATATTTTGCTATCAAATGAGAATAACCAAATAACACTAGGTTGTTGCTGGCTTGTAGAGACTTGTATCAGGACTCCTCATCAGCCCAGAGCCTCAATGGACTCAGAAAAGGGGCAAAATAGACATAGCTAAGCCTCAAAATGTATGTATGAAAATGACGCTCCCGTCAACGAGGTGCACATCTTCCTTGTTCTCTGAGAATCTTCCTCTCGCCAGGTGGATGGATGCACACTTGTCCAATCTGGACTCCATCCCTATAGCCTCACTGTACTCCAGTACGGTGTCCAGGGCCATGCAAAGGTCTTTTGTGTTGGAAGCATAGAGCTTCAGGTCATCCATATAAAATAAATGTGTGACCTTATGCTTCTTGTCACCTGGCACACCGCACATGTATCCTTTCCCTTGTCGCAGCCTTAGCGAGAGAGGTAGGAGGGAAATGCAGAACAGCAAGGGGCTCAAGCTATCGCCTTGGAAAATGCCACAGTGGTATGATACCAACTCTGTCAAGACCGACCACTTGCCTGCGGTCAGGACAACCTATCAATGGCCTGGGTGGACTACAGAAAGGTGTTTGACACCACCTCACATGAGCTCATTGTAGCCATGTTGAAGTTGATGAAAGTCCACCCAGAGGTAGTGTCCTGCATCCAACGCCTGATACCACTCTGGAGAATGCGCTTTGTGGAAGCTGCAAGGAAGCCTCTTCAAAACATGGTGAATGAGGACAAAGGGCAATGGCGCTGCTGGGCCATGATGCCACTTCTCAGCTGTTGAATGCTGCCATTGTATCAAGGAGATTGCTACTCCTGAGTACCATAAATTACTACACACGTCATGGAGGAATATTTTCAATGTATGCTCAACATTCTGAAGTCACAACTCTGCCTCATTCTCCCTCCATCCCCAACATCTGGAACTGGATCGTATTTATCGGACCAATTCTGGTCAAAGCGTGAGTACATCCCTCTTCTCAGTAGTTCTCGTCAACCCCTACTCGCGAAAGCGAAACTGACGGTCACTTGTCTCTGTTGTTTGGGGTAACCAAACTAATACGAGCACTTCGGGGAGGCGGAGGCCCAATTGAGGTCGTTTTGACCTCAATCCGCCTCATTGGTGTCGGCCTTGAAGGGGCTGTGGTTCCGCTAACCTTCCCTACCCATCCTTTCCTTCCACCTCTTCCTAGCCCCGGTAATAAGCGAAAGCTTGAGACCAGGGCGGAAGTTGCAATCCTGTGGCGGGAGCCGAATCACTTGTCGCCTTGTTTAAAGTGTTGAGGCAGGTTATAGGGCGGTAGTTCTTAGGATTGGACAAGTCTCCCTTCTTAGGTATTAGAACCGTGCGTCCCTCAATCAGCCACAGTGGAATTTCTTCTCTACCTGAGAGAAAGGACATGAAGATTCTGGCGAGATGTCGGTGGGTGGAAGTGAACTTCTTCCACCAGAAGTTATTCACAGCATCCATTCCAGGAGCCGAGAAATTCTTCTTGGGTTCATATGCTGCTTGGGTTAAGCCTCTCAGTCAAAAATAGAAAGCCTTCTTCACGTCACTCTCTGTGACTGAAAGAGGTCCATCCACATCATGTAGGTGGCAGTTGCAAAACTTTTTAAAGAGGCCGATGGCCGGAGCGTTTCGTTGAATGGCTTCGACGGTTCATAGATATCCTTCCAGAACCGCTCCACCTCTTGCACGGGTGGCATAGATTCGATGACAGACTGAGGTGGTCGAAAGAGACGGGATGGGTGAAGGAGGAAGGTTGAGTTCTCCCTCACGGCCTTACCACTCTTCAGGAGCTTTTTCTGGGCCGTGGTGAGTGCCCGAACTCTATCAACTGCATGCTGCTTCACTGTGAGCAGCACGTTCTTGTTCAGCGTGTGATGATGAAATCTGAGGCTGCATGCTATGCGCCGGACTTTGGGTGTGAAAACCCACCCAGATGTAATGTACTCCATCACATACTGAATCCTCGAAGCCTGCTGTCTTGCCAGCATGATCTTGGCCTCCAATTGTTCCAGCCATTTTGCCGCTTTGTCTTCCCAAGAGGTGGGCACTTGGGAGTTGGCCATTATTTTGGCAGCAGCGTAGACTACACAGTTGACCATCCATAGGTCCAACGTCTCCGTTAGGATTTCTTCGATAAAGCCATTCAACCTGGTCAGGATGTTAGTCTGCAGAGAGATCTTCCGATGGATATCTCTCTGTCTGGTTTGTCCTACATCATAAGTGATTTAGTTCAAAAACCGCATTCGGAGTTCAGAGTCGGCCTGATCTACTTCCTCCCTACATGTCGGCAGTACCGACGGTGCAGTGGCTGTCAAAACAGCCTTTATAGAGACTGCTTGTGTCGGAGAGGGTGGTCTGCTGGTGGTGTATTCCTCTGAATATGTGGTTGTTGGGGAGTTTCCTTTTGACACAGGTGGTTGTCATAGTCGTGCAGATTCTGCTGCGACAGGTGGTTATGTTCGGGATGCATCTCACACCACAAAGAGTGCATCCTTGCCATATACCCCCTGCAATTTGGCTTGCTGGCAGCATAGCATGCAAGGAGGTCGCCCCTTAGGGTTTCCATCCACTCCATATGAACTCCCTTCTTGGTGGTATTTTTATCATTACCACACCCAACTCCACTAGGACCCCCATCCGAGAGGGGCCTGCTGTGGGTGGCACTTCTGGTCGTCATTCTCAGAACCAGATGAAACTGCATGTGGGGTGGTTAGTCCCACATGCAGACGTCCACCATTGGCCGGCAGAGCCGTTACCAGGTACGCCACGAGGAGGCTGGTGGTCCGCTTTCGTACCCCTATTATTATTATTATTATTTATTTATTTTTTAAATCTTTTCATGGCCCACATCTTACCGCCAAAAATTAACAATATTGATATATCACAATATGACTTTATATGTAGAAAGATAATATCACTAGATAAATTACAGTAGAAACATAGCAGGTGATCTATCAAGAATTTAGCTAGAGATCATTTTTTTTAGGCTAGTGAAACATATGAGAATAAACGAAGGAACAACTGCCCACAAAAATATGTAATCAAATTCAACGTTACTTGATGAGAGAGAGAGATAATTTCATGGGTGACATTATAATTAAGAATTATCATCCAAAATGAGAAAAAAATGTATTGCCGACCAATAGATTTACCACTAAATAGGCAGAGATATGAGAAAAGCATCGTACAAACAGAATTCCTCTCCACAGAAGCAATATTTTGATAACACCAATTAACCTGCTGCATGTCTCCAGTGAGGCACTACAATAAGCTTATTGGCATAGAAAATTATTAGGATTCGCCCATTTTTGGCTTATACATGGAAATTGGAAATTATTGCATCATAATGAATGTCAAACATTTAGCATTAATATTGAGAAGGTAGCAATAAGTGAGTGTGAGACATTATGAATGATCAAGTATAGAAAAATCCCCCATATAATTAAATCCTTAATCCTAGTTAAATTTTTTTTGTGCAAGGTTCTCTTACTTCTATTTACACCTTCTATTTACCTCTTCGATGCACGGTTATGCCATTGAAAAATTCAATGGAAAATCAATCAATTTTACATAACAAGGGATTGACCTCTAAACAGAGGGTCAATTAGGTCCAGGGCTGATTAATGCCAAACACGTTAATGAAAATTAGAAAAGGGGGACTAATTTAGATGGCCGTTTTTCATCCAATGAATGCATATAGTACTTGGGCAACATCTATTAAAGCTGGGTGCTGACTGTGGCAATTGCTGGGCGATGGGATTGGACCCCTATGCCAGAAGGTGGTTTGAAAGAATCATTCCCAAAACCCTTGAGAAAAACAGTTCCATCACGGGGGATACCCACAGAAGTGGATATCACAAGAGTTCAGGCTATCAGCACCGAACAACATTTCAACCTCCTCAAGCAATCAACTGACTTGGGTTGGACCACCACTCGGGTTCTAGGACCCCTTGGGTTCATGCTCTCCTTGGTTTTAAGCACTCAGGCTCAAATTAGGAACCATGCATTTAAAAAAACAACAGAGTTGGGTTCATATGCTGCTTGGGTTAAGCCTCTCAGTCAAAAATAGAACCCGTAAAATTTTAAAAACCTGCAGACTTGGGTTGGACCTCTGGGCCCAGATTTTCAACAGTGAAAATACTGATGACAGCTGCATCAGCTAAACTCTCCCAACCAGAACTGGGTTCACTGACCCCAAGATGCAATACATTCCAAATTTAAAATGATTTTTCTGGCAGAGTGGGAGGGGGAAATTTTGGCAGAAAACTTATTCACAATGTCGCTTCAGAGCACTCACCTAAAGACAGAGACAATTAACACCAACGGTGCAAAAGTATGTAAAAATAGAAGTAAGAGAACCAGTTATCTCTGCAAATGTTTTTATTTATTATGATACAAGCTTATATATCTTAGTAACTTGCATCATCTGTTTAATTTATTCTGACTCAGAACTCAGAGTTAATATTAAATCATTTTCTTTATGATTTGTTTTTAGTTCATTATTAATATAATTCTCTTACTCTTCTTTTTCCCGATCGCACAATTTTTTCCACACTTATATTTCCACATTCTCTAACAGAAGGAAGCAGCAAAAGCAAAACTATTTCTGATTTTAGGTGGCAATAAGTGCACTTGGTCTGAATCAAGTCCTGAGAGAGAATGGCAAATTTTATTTACACCCCCATCTAAAGACACTTCTTAAAAATAGACTCGCCCAGGCATGGCTTCTGCGCATGGGCCATGAAGTTTCAATCACACTTTACTCCCATTTCTGTCCTCTATTAGAGGAAAATGTAATAGTTTCATTGATTTCATGGTTTCATGTTCATGTAATTAACCTTTTCTAACTTGAGGCTGAAGATTAACAAGAGCAGGAAATATCTTTTTATTGTGACTAGCACTTCACAATGCATGAGTTCTCACTGCTAAAGCATAGTAATCTACTATTTTGTATCATTTATGTAGCTATTTCTGATTTTAGAGTTTACTTTTCATCACTTTAGTGCTATTTATGTGAATACCTAATTTCAAACTTGGAGGACCTCATGATTTCCATGCATCAAACATTTAGCATAAAAATCTGTTAAAATATGTTAAGCCCCTTTTCTTTGACTCCCTTGTCCATACCTTTTGATCCAATATAACTCCTCATATGCAGAATAGTCAACAATTTATCAGTTTTTTCTAGTGCCTAAACCATTTGTCATCTCCCATGACTCCTGTTGCAAGCATCATGTCACTCCATTTCAATGAATTACTGAATATATGTACTTTAGAATGGTTCTGAAGACCCAGATCACAAACTCTCAAGATGTGTTGGCATGTCATACTACTTAGTGAATGTGAAAGAAAATTTCTTCTGCTGGTCCACACCTGCTAACCACATATTCCATGAATGAGTAATTGATTGAGACTGCTGTCCACTTAAGCCTGTGAGGAACCTTAACTAACCTCTGCACCAAGAGCCAATTTGCTGAAATATTCTATTCATGCTCTCATTTTCATGGTAATTGGATGCATTACTGCAAATTGCATCACAATCATCATCTTCTGTATGATCTGGATCATCTTTCAGGAAAGCCGAAGTTAATGTTGACAATATACAGAAGATTTCTCACAACATACTGAAGATTGCTCTATAATTATAACCTTGCAACTATTCATTGTGTTGTTTCTTGCTTTGCTTCTGACATTTAATGCTTATTTTCTCTGCCCTATTTTCAGTTTCAAGTTTTGGCTTCCTGGTACTATACTTAAACAATTGCTACTACAACGCCAATTACAGTTTTCTTCTCTTGTTGGAAGTCAATGGTTTCTTTGGCATTTCCTTGCAGTGATCTATACTCTCCTTCCATCTCAGCTGAATCAAGTCTTAACGTTTCCCTGCCTTTGACCATGTTCTTAGATTACATGTCCATATTCTGTCCACTCGTTCATTTTTCAAACTCATCTTGCTGACTAAATTATATAGTTGTATTACAATTCAATTGTCTCCTCCTAACTCTTGATGCTGGTGTGTAAGGATTTCATTTATCGATGAATTAGAAGTCTTTGTTGTACTCCCTGTTTGACGTAACATGCTGGACACCTGCTCCAAATTGAAAGAGTTGTGTGGTTGTGGAACAAGACATTGTCCCATAGTTGAGATTAGTCATTTTTTATTGCATTTGCCTTGAGTAATGGGTGTGATTATTAGAATAGTTTCACATCATTGCCCGCCACCATCAGCTGCTACCTTTCTGAGGAGCAAATGCTGAGTCTACATTTTTTCAGTCCCCATTTGACAATTCTCACAGGGATGGATACCTAGTCCATTGTTATCAAGTCTTAATTAAGGTGGAGTTTTGGTGGAGTTAATTCTAATGAGTCCCTTGAGCACTTAGTATTGTGCCAGCCACCCTATAGGTGGTTTCCCTCAGTGTCTTTGGTTCTTTGCTAAGGGCGAGCAAGTCCCTTATAGGAATTTCCCCTTCTTAATTTGGCTCCAAGAATGGTAAGCCCAAATATCTGTTCTGAGCCCTAGATATAGCTGGATACTTACGGAGTCTATGGAAAATTGTTTTATCCACTTCCTCGTTCCACCTGCATTTAGGAGAATCTGTAATCTTCAGGAGATGGAGATGTCTTATCACTTGATAGTGTCCCATGAGGAGCTGTACTATCGTTTGCATTTGACTCCTGTTTGACAGAAGGAACATAATTGCGAGACTAGGCCTTGGTCCCCATACATGGAGTTTGGCTAGCCATATCTTTGATGAAGTCTGCCAGATCTCAGAGTGTTAAGCTATGCCCCACATTCTGATCTCGGTCCTCACTAGTGATCTTATCAGGTCTTAAGTTGAAGCTTCTCCCATGCATCATGTTTTTTTATCACATAGGGTTATCGTGAAAGGATGTTATTAAGACCTTTGTTTTTTACATCCTTATAATTATGGAATAATGTTCAGGTACTTAGATGTATATAAATATTAGAGGTTGAAGCTAATGAGATGTTTATCAAAATAATTTTTTGGATTTGCTACATGTTGTATATTTTTTAACTCAATGTTTTGCTCCTTTTTCTGTGAGCATCATCTGGGAAAGCTCCGTCCTAAAGCTAATGAGATGTCTTGAAAGTTATGTTTTACTTGCTTATTATCTTTACATGTAATTTCTTTGTAAACACACTTCATATTTTTTGAATTATTTATATTGCATTCTCTGTGCCATTTGTTGATAAGTGACCTCTAAGCTCAAGGATATTTAAAAGTCAAAATGATATTTTCTCTACATGGAGTGTTAAGATGCTGAGCATTGCTATCACTGTCAAAAATTTTCAAATTGTCATTTGAACCTATCGTCACATATCTGTAATTTTTGGGTTCTCTCTGCATTGAACTATATTTGTGGACGACTGTTTTGCCGGCATTCCAGTTGGCTTCATCAGGTCATAATGAACAGGAAAATTGTCGGCTGCTATATATAGGGCTCTGGTCCCTCAATTGTCCATTGGGATCCAGTCAGGAGCATTCAGATTGGCTAAGGAGTCGTACGGTCTTGGATTGTTGAAAATCCATTTAAAGGTAGAGGAGAGCAGATAGCCATCCTCCATGTTGAAGTTATTTGGATTCTTAGTGATTTCTGTCGCCTATGGTATCTGCCCAGGGAAGTATTTATTTTATTTGGCGATGATCTTACTTTCTTTTAAGTTTATTTTGTGTTTGGATGCTGACCAGGCGTGTTCAGCAACAGCAGAATGGGAAAATTGCTTCTTTTTGGTTGCTCTCTGGTGTTCTTCCAACCTACATTGAGGGGATCTCGAAGTTTGTCTGATATATGATTTTCCACAGCTGTATTTTACTTTGTATACTCCTTAATGAGTATCCTTTGGCCGAGGATCTTTTTTGGTTTGGAAGTCAGATGTCTCCATGTCGCTTTTAAACCTCTTCACTACATTGTTCTTGGTGAGGACTCTCACGATCTATTCGGAAGTACTGGCGACGTGCGGTAAAAGTGTGTATGCCTTTGTTTGTATATTAGGCTCAACTGTCTCTTCAAGGTCCTTATCACATTTCCTTCTTTCTTTTTTTGGCAATTTTGAGTATAATATTTTGGCTAACATCTTAACATATCATCCAGATATAGCATCTGAAATAGGTCATATAACATACGTAGAGACCAATACACTTGAACATGCTTATTATGCCTCCCCCACTGCTAATATGAAAACTACTGAAGTATATGATAAAATTTTGGGGAATTTCACACTGATCGTGTTCAATTTTAATAACATTTACAGCTATAAAATACACTGGTGTAAATATTACTGTAAGATAAAATCTGTCTTAATGGGGAATCAAACTTTGCACCGAGGTACCCTTACACATGTGACTTATCAGTGGCTAGTGTTGGTATAGAAATATTAGTTGAATATATATTGGTTGTTATTTCCTAAAAAAACACTTTTACCATATGTTGATATCATTGATGAATCATTTGGAAGTATGTATCGTCTTATTACCTTAATATCTGGAGAATTAGATATCCTGGGTAGTGCAGAAATTGATTCATTGTTGTGGAAGGACAAATGATTATAGTTTGATTGCTTGCCCTGATGCATTTTTTATCATGGCTATTTCTACAAAGGAAGGCCATAATGTTTCAAGGGTAATACTGGCACGTTTTTGTGAGAATTTTGGTTGCTATGTCTGCCATGTTATCTACTCAGTGGTGTGGCTAGGGGGAGGAGGGTCCAATGTGGGTGAAAGTTTTTTGGGCTGCATGTTTCACATTAAGATTGAGCCTCTGTTATAGTAAAGAGAGTAAATTCATCAACTATCAATAGTGATAAATATTACAACCTACCACAAATGAAAAAAAAATTTCTTCATTTTACAAAATGCCTGTATCAGCTATGTAAAGATGAAAGGATAAGGTTTTGGGAGGTGAAATGGTGATGTTTATAATGGGAATGTATTTAATGGAGCTCAGTTTTTATTGTAGTCACATATTGTGCTTGGAAAGAATGAGTTTTTATACCTATCTGCTAGGCACTGTATCTCTCTTATTGTATCGCTTTTGTTAGACCTAGAGATGTAGTGAAATGTCAGGATAATATCTTCTTTGTCACTCTGAAACACACCTGTTCTGAATTTCTCAAGCAAGCTCAGCCTAGTGTGTAGCCTCTGGGTCTCTAGGGGCTTCCCCCTTAATCCCTGTAAAAGTTGTGAAACACTAAGTGTTTGCTTGTAGCAGTTTTTAACGAAGCGTGCAGCTTTTATTTGTATTTTATTAATTTTTTTGATTAAATCTTTATGACCAGGGTTCCAAATTCATGTGGCATATTCGAGGTGTTACCTAACCAGAGAAATAGCATCTCTATTTTACTTTTTCATCCGAAGACCTTCCAATTATATGGTCAACAAAACCTAGTTTCTTTAATGCTGTGCCGCATATGTTTTGTATGTGTGTTTCCCAAAATATATCAGAAGTACAGGTAATTCCAGGATATTTTACTGCAACTGAAGATTTTATGTTTACTCCTCCAACAGTATAGGTATGGCATTTGTGTGATGACTTTTGCAAGAATTGTACTGTGGTGCATTTACCATGATTTAATTCTAACCCCCACTCCTGGAACCGCGAATGAACATTTTTAAGATCCAATGACAGAGCTTCGAAGTCTGAATTTTCGCTTATTTCACGGTAGATCCTGTATTGTCTGCAAATAATCTTAATTTACTGTTAACTGAAGAACTTGGGTCATTTTTATAAATAATGAATAAAAGAGAGCCAATCACGTATATAGGTATGATGAGCTCAAAAGAGACCTGATGGTGTTTTAGGAGAAATTTCAACTGTTCTAATCTGGCCTGCATTGGTTTATGATTGTTCAATTTATTACTATTAAATTATATATATATTTTTCATTCAGCCTTAATAATATATAAAAGCACATGTAACTCATTTCTGGAATCTTCTTACGATTTTTGCTTCAGGAATATTTGTGGGGCTATCGTTTGAATGGTTGGAACAAAAACTTCTCATAAAATGACAAAAGTAATTTATTTAAGTACCTTGATACTGAATCTAACTGGATTGGATATTTTGGGAGGCGACCGACAGCTAAGGCCATTTGCACCATAGGGGATAAGTAAGGGAGGAAGGGTGGATAGAAACCCGGCATCAGCATTAGCCTGCTCTTAAAGAAAGGTGCCAAGGAGACCATGGCTTAACGTCTCATCCGTCACTTGAACCGCTGTCCACAAGACACTCGAGTAGGGATCAGGTTTCCTCTGAAAGGAACGAGGTTTTATCATGAGTTTACTAGTGGGAAGGTCCTTAAATAATCTAATAGGTAATTATTAGAATCATATCTATCCATAGACATAACCAGACAGGATATAAATGTCTATAGATACCTATTTTCTGTGTAGGTTGTAACTCTGGATGGAAAGATTTAACCTGAATAAATAAATAAAAACAAAGGAATGCTGCACATTTTGCTAAAAACCACGGTGTGAAGAGAATATTTTGCCACTTTTAGAGATATTAGGTTGGAAGCTGCTAGAGAGTCACAGGCTGCACACTAGACTTAGTTTGCTTGAGAAATATAGTGCACATATTTGTGTGTGACTGTTGATAGAGAATATCATTTTGATGCTACACTACATTGTTAGTCATCGTTGGATTCCATGGCACCTCACTTAGTTTATTCCTTCTTTTCTGATACATCTGAAAAGCCAAATTTTAGGTGTTAAATTCAGCACATGATTTATTTCAAATCCCGATCTTTAACTCAAAAATAAATGTACCTATACTTAATCCTGGCATGTTCCCTTATATTCTGTATGAATTTTAGATTATTAAACTGAACTGAATGAATTGGATTAATAAAAATCCACAAGGAAATTTGTTGGGTGTCTCACGGATTGCATATACCCAAGAATCACGCATTAGTACTGCATAGGCGTTTTAGAAGCAATACTGATTTAAACTCTTTGTGATAGAAGGAACACGAAAAGAACATCATCTACCGCAGAAATAAAGTTTTCATGTAGTGTTCTTTTTATGCTCATTTAGTGTTCAAATTATGCTCTTTTTTAGTGTTCTTTTTATGTGTTTTGTGACAGAAAGAACTAAGAAAGAACGTAATTTTGTTTGATCAAATTTATGTTCCTTCTGTCACAAAATACATAACAAGAACGCTAAATGAAAGCTGATTCTGATACTCTTATCAGAAAAACTTTTTTCTGATAGGGTAGATAATATCTTGTCGGTTGAATCACTAAGTGATAACTTTATCTTCTCCTACGAAATTTTATACTCAGAGAATGACATGAGTGTGTTGTTGGCAGAAACTCCCATTTTTATTATTATGGCGTTAAACCTCAAATTCACCTTCCTAGTGTGAACCATGTACATATATCAATTATCCAAATTGAACTTTGCCACTTTTGTCTGACTTTTGCCCCTTACTTTTGGCAACTCTCTAAAGTTTTATTGAACAATAAATCTGAAAATCAGTCGTTTTCGAGGATGCTAACAGAGAATAGTGTATATTTTTAAAAGTTTCAAATAAATATTTTTTTATAAGCAAGACAATAAATACCCTTTTGATTATTTTTTTCTCCAAAGTAATCTAATGATGGGTATATATTATAACTATGAAGTTATAAAAAGTTGCTCTTCCTAAATTATCAGCAATAACTTGAACTGCAAAATATAATGTTCATGCAATTGTTACAAGTTTTTGTGCAGCTTTATGCAGAAAAGTCATAGAACAAAGCATTTCTTTCAATCCGATGCAAAATTTAACGGGATTAGTTCAAAAATAAGAAAACTATGGTATGTTTCAGCAATCCCTGTCAAAACCGGAGCTACGTATTTTGCAATCTAAGTCGTTTTCTCGAAAATGTATACCGAAGCCATTATTTGTCCAAAGAAATCTATTTGTGCTTAGCTCATGCATTTAGATGCGCGACAAAAATTTTAAGAAAATCCGTGAATTCTGAAATGAGGTGACTTGACTTGGAATGGCGCTAATGTAATGTATAATTCTCGTTATCTGTACGTATTGCATAGAGTTGATCGAGTGTGTTAATGAAATGAATAATAAAATGCAGTCGGTGGATGAACTAAGGACAAGAAACTTGATTTGAATTATAGATTTGTGAGGGTGGGAAGATGCTCGTTATACTTTGAATGAGCTATTCCGTGGAATAACCTGAGCATGGCGATTATATTCTCTTCGCACTTCCTGAAATGTACACTCTACTATTCTCGCGATTTCAGCCAATAGTTCTCTTTCTGAATAACTCAACCAAGTTAGGTTCAAATTATGACCGTTTAATCGTTCGGGATGAACACATCCTCACCATATCTTTATAAGTAACCCTCTAGGGGCCAAAATTGCGTGATCAGGTGACCTTGACGTAAAATCTCCAAGGATGGGCAATTTTTCGGTCCTCAGTTACGCGCTAATTTATTTTTGCGGCCGTTATCGCGCTTATACGCGGAATTCGTCTGCGTTAGGTTTTTTTGGGCATGGTGTGCAGAAAATTCTACTCTTCGATGTATTGACATTCTCAGTCCGTAACCAGAGAAATTCTTGGACTGACACGTATCTTGAGCGGGGAAAAAAGCCTTACATTCTCGGATCTACATTTTTCATTTTATAAGTCAAGATTTGTATGGCCTTTAAAGGAACAAGATATTTATGGATGCTGGTTATGATAGTAACAGGCCAAAGCGAGCGCTTAGTGCCACCGTCCACAATGCTAAAGCTACCCTTTAAACGCAATGAGGTCCTCTCTCCTTTTGACAAAGTTTGTGGATACTTGAACTAACCGCAGTAATGTATTTCATCTACATGTACGTACTACCCTCCGAGCCACCGCATGGGTGTGTGGCAGGAGGTATTAGGACTCCAGCCGTTAAGGATAAGGTTTTTGGTGGTGAAATGGTGAAGTGTATTATAGAAGTGTTTGGGTGGAGCTCCGTCTTTATTATGGTCACGTAATGTGCGTGGAAAGAACAGGTCTGTTCGGCTATGTACCTCCCTTATTTTTTCACTCTTGTAGGACCTAGAAATGTTATGTGGCGTCAGAATCATAGTGTGCGTGTCGCCCTGAAACACTCCTGTTCTGGATTTGTCAAGCAAAATGAACCTGGGGTGTAACTTCCGAGTCTCTTGCAGCTTGCAATTTAATCCCTCTAAAAGCTGAGAAACACTCTTACGTTCACTTGTGGCAGTTTTTCAAGACGCGCGCAGTATTCCTTTGTATTTTATTTATTTTTTGATTAAATCTTCATGGCCAGGGTCGCAAATGCTCGCGATCCATTCGAGGTGTGGCGTAGCGAGAGTGAAGTAGCCCCTCTATTTTAATTTTTCGTTCCGAATGCCAAATATACGCCTGATGAATCCCAGCTTCTTTAATCCTGTGCCACATATGTGTTGTTTGTGTGTTCACCACGATAAGTCTGATGTTATGGTTTATTTATTTACGGAGTTAACCGCAGGTGCCCAGGGATCTGGGTTCGAGTCCCGGTCAAGGCAAACGATTTATCCTCTGTGGAATTTTTGCGCGAAGAAGACGTATAGATTTTATATTGAAGTCAAATTCGAGGCAATTTGCTTCTTGGATATTTTTCTAAATACAATGTTCAACCACAAGGAAACTACTCAGGTTCTTGCTCATCTTGACCCTGTCCCTATACTCCTTCCGCTATAGATATCCCAGGATGCCTTTCCTCAACGTTGTACTTCCCCTCCTCCCCATTTTATCCCCCTTGCCGACCGACCTGCTATGCTGACCTTCCCGGTGTTTTTTCTTACCCTTGCACCCGTTTACGAGCCCTCCTGTCTACGCTCCCCACGCCCTCTATCATCAGGGCAACGGCTGTGAACCCTGCTTTCTGGGAAAAGGGCAAGGGCGAGCGAGTGGCGGAGGACGAGAAAACCGAAAATCGTTCACCCATAAGAACAACAGGGACGGTCTGTTGACTTAGCATTAAAATCCACCGAATCCCGTGCCCAAGGAAGAGGGTGTGAGGGTTGTAAAACGGAGACTAAAGGGGAAGGCCCTTCGGATGTTTTAGGATCCAAAAGGACGGACATACAAGTTACCATCTGCCTTTCATGCATATGTATACGGTGTGTTTTGCTTTCGTCTGCCTTCCAGTGTTTCCTCAAGGTTTCGCGTCCACTTCTTGCGCTCTTTTTTTTCGTGCTCGGCCTATAAATGTGCTCGGTGAACAGAACGCAACATTAAGGCGTGAAAATATTATTTTTTCGTTCGAAAAAGGAGCGTGAAAAAACTTCATTAGATTTTAATTGACAATTGGCGTTGGTTTTGTGCACCAATATTTTAATGATTTTCCCCGATGTGGAGCACACCTCACACGCAGAAGTATTTATCGTGTTTTATTGTAATTATGCAAGTGACTGCTGAAAATCCTTTAATTTCATTTCCTTTAGCTTGATGAATATCTTACCGGAGTTGAAACTGGAGAAAATCTTGATGCCATAGAGCTAAATTCACCCTCATATAAAGAAGACTTAGTTTATAATCGCTAACGGAACTCAATTGCGTTATTTCGGCTATGTTAGCTATGTTTTTCGTGGTCGTTTCTATACTATCTGACTGATGCTATATAACCATTTAAGCCTGGGCTAGAGTTTGGTTACCTAGAACCGTAGTGTTTCGTGGTAATGACATTTGGTTTCTAGCGCCGATAGTGTTCTAGTGCCTTATCATTCATCGGTATAGAGATTATTGAACGACCGGATACCATGTATACGTCTTTGATAAGTTAAGGGGAAAGACAAAAATGTTTTAGAGGTTAGACTTAAGTCTGAATATGATGTCTCGGGTATATTGTCGAAATTGAATAGCAAGTTCAGGCATTATACTCGATAATTTGCGAAAAAAACTTTTTGGCTGAAGCTTCAAGTATCCTTTAAGAGAAATTTTTCATCCTATTTACTGTGATAACTCGTGGAGATGGATAGTATTGAATTTTGGGGCAATTAAGACGTTGATTTTTATTAAATGCTCTGTTTTGCACTTTGCTCATTAAATAAATCGAGGGCGACTGGTGCATAATGTCGTCCCCGGGTTTCACGCCACCCTTCCTCCAATCTTCAGTTAATCCTCCCCATATTGACCGCCTTTCATGATGGAGGAGTAAAAGGGGTTGATCGAGAAAGTCTTCGGATAATCTTCATCTACTTATCACCCTGCGAGCTGCCGCATGGGCGTGTGGCAGGGGGTGTTAGGTCACCAGCCGTGTAAAGATGTTAGTCTTGGGAGATGAAATGGTGACATGTATTATAGGAGTATATTTAGTGGAGCTCAATTTTTATTGTGGTCGCTTATTGTTCTCGGAAAGAACGAGTTTTTGTACTTGTCTGTTCGGCAGTGTATCTCTCTTATTTTATTGCATCTGTAAGACCTAGAGATGCAGTGAGTAGTCATGATAATTTTCTCTGTGTCGCTCTGAAAAATATCAGTTCTGAATTTCTCAAGTAACCTAAGCCTAGCGTGTAGCCTCCGAGTGTCTCGGGGCTCCCACCTTAATCCCTCTAAAAGTTGTGAGACACCATATGTTCGCTCGTGGCAGTTTTTAACGAAGTGTTCTGCTTTCCTTTGTATTTTATTAATTTTTTGGTTAAATCTTTATGACCAGGTTCCCAAATACTCGCGCCGTATTCGAGGTGTGGTCTAACCAGAGCGAAGTAGCATCTCTCTTTGACTTTTTCATCCGAGATCCTTCCTATTTATATGTTTAACAAAACCTAGTTCCTTAAATGCTGTGCCGCATATGTTTTGTATGTGTGTTCCCCACGATATATCAGAAGTTAAGATAATTCCAAGATATTTGACTGTATCAGAAGATTTTCTGTTTACTCCACCCACAGTATAGGTATGGCATTTGTGTGATGACTTTCGCAGGAGGTGAACTGTGGTGCATTTGCTGATATTTAATTCTAACCCCCACTCCTGGCACCGCGAATGAACATTGTTAAGGTCCGATGATAGAGCTTCAAAGCCCGCGTCTTCACTTATTTCACAGTAGAGAACTGTATCGCCTGCAAATAATCTAAATTTACTGCTAACTGTAAAACTTAGGTCATTAATATAAATAATGAACAAAAGAGGGCTGATCACACTCCTTGAGAAACACCGGATTAGACTTCGACCATATTAGACCTAAAACCAAATATAACTACTTTTTGTTTTTGACCAATGAGAAAGTCACTTATCCAATTCACTATTTTTCTATTAACTCGGCATGATTGCAATTTATATATGAGTTTTTGGTGAGGAACCTTGTCGAATATCTTCTTGAAATCAAGGAATATCGCGTCGACTTGCTTTTTCAAGTCACCTGATTTTAGGATATCCTGAAGGAAGAGCGCAAGCTGTGTTTCGCTGGTCCTGCCCTTAAGGAGGCCGTGCTGACTGTTATGGATGAAGTTACGATTATCCAGGAAGGTCGTAATATTACTAACGACAATGTGTTAGAGGATCTTGCATAAAAGTGATGTTAACGATATAGGCCGATAATTTCCTGGGCCACTTCTATTTCCTTTTATTAAATATCGGAGTGGCGTTGGCTATTTTCCAGTCTTTGGGCACCTTGCCTTCAGATAATGATTTGTTAAATATAATTTCTTAGAATGGTACAGTCTGTGGCGCGAACTCATTGAGCACGCATGCAGGTATTCCTTCTGGACCTGGGGACTTGTTACTTTTAATCTAACGCAGTTGTTTAATCATTATTCCATCACGTTGAATTGTTATGTCAGCCATCGGCTCATTAAAGTCAGGAATGTCTAAATTGTGTATTGTGTCATCATTAATGAATACACTTTCGATGTAGTGGTTTAATAAATTAGCTTTGTCGATACTGTTGGCGACCTTTTTGCCGTTTGTATGTCGGCAGTAGAGTCTTTATTGCATCCAAACTTGGTTTGTATTCAATAAAGACCTTACTGTCGAAGATTCGCCCTGGAGCTCTCTCGCGTAATACCAGAATGACTTGGGGTTTTCATCTAGTAATTCACCGAAAATTTTTTTGTTGAAGTTTCGTAGAGTAGCGCGCATTATTTGCTACGTGTTTGAGTGTTGAGCAACGTAGATTTCTCTCGCCGCAAGCTCCGTTGTTTTATTACTTAATAGAATTTTTATATAGATTGTGTAGTTGCCTTTGTCTCCTGAGCTCCCGCCTTATTTCGTGTTTATACCCACGAGGTTCTTTACTCTCCCATTTGAATTTGTATGGAATATATTCATCGATTACTTTACGTAGAATTTCCAAAAATATCTCCATGAGACTTCGGTGCTCTCGTCTCTCCGAATTTTACGCAATCGCATTTTTCAAATAAGTAGACTTTACGTCTGGGTTTTACGGTGAAATCTACTGTTGTTTTAAAAGTCGTAAAAATTACTTTATGATCACTTATGCCTTCGATGATATCGACGTGTTTGATACTTGTAGGGTGACTAACAGCTAAAAGGTCTAATATTTTATTACCTCTCGTTGGTTCGTTTATTACTTGAGTAATAGAATGGTGTGAAAGTGTATTAAGTAAGGCCTCCTTATATCATGCCTCCTTGAACTTGTGTAAATGCTATTGGTTTTCCAATCTATAACCGGGAGGTTGAAATCTCCACTGATAATTATTAGGCTTTTGTTATCTTTACAGGTAAATGAGGTTAATAATAATGATAGTGGTAATGTGGCGGAAAAGTCTCGTAAGAGCAGGAATATTCCTGAGAACAAGAAGGCATGCAAAAAGCTATGCTTGTATGGAGAAGGAGCAAATGAGTTATTCATACATGGGTAGGGTGATGAGGGAGAAGTTATTCATAGGAGTGGATACTTTTCGTAAATACTAAGTGAAATTCGTCAAAATGCTATAGGATTCAGCAAAGGAGGTATCAGGGAGGTGGCGGAAAGGCAAATCTACATCTACATATTACCCTGCAAGCCACCACATGGGTGTTTGTCAGGGAGTGACTAATCACCAACATGAACTAGAGTGAAGAAATTAATCTTCACCCACATGCACTACACCATGGGTATTCTACAAATGCTGCAGAAGCTAATAAATTGATCTATTATGTAACTATATAAATGTGACAAATTATTCATGCAGGGAACATGCAAAACATGGTGTTAGCACTACTCGGCAGATTAAGAAACATGCATTTGGGGACATATGAATTAATCACCTACACAACCTGTCAACTAACCTAATTAAAAGTCTTAACACAGCCATTATGGTCTCTAATCGATCGCATGAAAAACAAATTTTTAAACCTGTCCGTTCTACAGTCTATTTACCTTTATTTTATTCTCATGATCTGATCTTCCGTAGTTTGTTGGAATTCGTATGATATTTATAACTTCTTCGGTAAATAAATTATTTTTGAATTTACATTAAAGATTGAGTCTAATTTTCAATCGACGCGACGGTCTGAAAGCGATTCCTATCCCAGTTGTTGCAAGAGGTCAGTAACACTAACGAGACTCTCATAACGGCCTTTCAAGTATCTTGTTGATCTTTTCTGAACGCGTTACAACTCTGTTTCTTTAGCCTACCTCATGAGGATCCATCCCTAACTCTTGCGGCGTATTCCAAGTGGAGTCTAACTAGGGAGAAGTAAGTGATTTCTCTGACTGTATTGTCGCTCTTTCCTAGTACTCTTTTAACAAATCCCAATTAGCAAATCGCGATGACTTAAGACCCGTGTGAAAAATGACATTGCTTGCATGGCCGACAGTCGAGGAAGGCTTACTACCATCGGTTATTACGATTGAAAACATCCTATGAGACGTCTCGAAAAGTGATCGATTTTGATGGTGGTGAATTATTTAATGATACACAAGTTAGCTGGTTTTCGTATCACTCCCCATTACCTATCGAAATCTATTGAAAGTTGTCTGTGTTTTGTAAATTTAGCTATTTTTCCGTTCCTATATATAATTGGTTAATAAAAATTGCGAACTATTGTGTCATCATTCCAATGATCTTTTAATCGCTGTATGGTGAAAATAAGATTCGTTTAAAAATATTCCACCATGCATCCGTGATGATGAAAATCCAAGCAGTCTCATGGTGCCTTTTCTGGCTATGTCTCCATCCCGTTGAGGAGGCTCTGCCGAGACAGTATGTGTGAAAACAAATACTCAAGTCCGTCGTTTCATTTTTTCCGTTAAGAAAACATTACTTTCACTGATAATAATTTTTAGCTATCAGGTAACGAAGTGATTATACAAAGTATGTGGATTATTCGACGATTGTATTATAATGAGCCCTTTTTACGGACACATTAGCCGAATTCAGCGCCATTACTCCTGAACTAATACATTTTTACTTCAGTTCTTATAATCATAACTGTATCGAACAATATACAATACAGATAACAACAAAATTCTTGAATATGTGGTAATTCATGTATTTCACTCACAGCCAACGTTTCGACAAATTTATTGGCATCCTCAGGGCTTTTTCACAAGATAACAGAGACATTCAGCCAGGTATTAACATAAATATTAACACAAAAGTTGCGGCATCTGGAATTTATCTTCCATTGAGCTTATGTATATTGGACACCAACTAAGTAGACAACTGCAAACAGGAAAGAAATATGTGAAATACGACAGTAAATTTAACACAAACCATTTACAAATGTTGCAAAAAAGGCAATTAAATGAGGAATTCATAATTTTTCATGCATAATAGAATTATAAAATTGAAATCAATATTGGAATTGATTGTATTTTTTTCTATAAAAAACAGAATTCAATAAGGGTTCATTATATCAAACCAATATAATGTCTACTAAGATTTGGCCAGTTTAGCTCGGAATATTAACGCAACGGGCTAGCGAGATCGATATGAGAACTAACTCGGCCCGCTTTCTCTGCCAGTCTGAGATTTCAAATCACTATGAAGCGAATTAAATCGATATTTCAATGGACTTCGCATTGGTAAACCAAGCGATCCGAGTTGGCTTAGAATGTTCAGATCAGTTCGAGATCATATCGATCTAAATTCAATTGGTAAACGTAGTGATTGTGTGTTCTCCTATTACAGTCATTGGTATTTTTAATGATCTGTACCAGCTCTTTGAAAAGTCTTTTTTGTAAGCACGAGTTATGTTCAATAATTCTGGCATTTTAAAAATCATAACGATGACTATTTTTATTGCATGATCCGCAAGGGCACACGTTTGTTTATGTAATTTTATTGGTGATTTTTCTGCATTGATCTATCCTTGAAAAACTGTGATGTCTGTGCAATGTAAATACAGTAACATTCTGTGCAGGGAAAAGAATGAACTTGGTTCTTGTTGAGATTGGGAGGAGTTTTCGACTTTAAAGACTTATATAAAAATGTATACAGTGTATCAATATTTTTTAATGCTATTTTAAATGTAGTATTTTTGAACTTTTTGGCAATCAATTCTGATTAAATTATGCTTCGGTATGTAATTTGGCGAAACTTTGGCTGTGTGTGAAATATAAGTATAACCACATATTCAAGAATCTCGTAGTTGTCTATAATCAGTTCTTACAGTTATTTGCCAATAACTAAGAAGTAAAGAGGATTGGTGCCAATATTTCATTCATTTATATTGGTATTCAATTTCCTCGGTAGTTTTCCTCCTTATACATAGTTTTTCGCAAATGTAGCATCTATGAGATATAGAAACGTTATTCTTACCTATATTTCACATGCTATTGCATTTAACATCATGTGGTGTTAAGGTAAATTTGAGATAAATAGTGTGTAAAGGTGGGATATAGTTTTTCATATCAAACAGACAGCCCGTTATTCATAATGTATTTTTTCTTTATTGAATGAAGTTTTTTCTTAGGTAAAATTAATAAATTGTATGATGTATCAATTAATTACCCGCAACATACCCAGAAAGAAAAAAGAACGGTAAATTTTCTGCAAACAAACACAGTTTCTATTTCTATATAATCGCAATTCCTGTCAATAGAAGCAATGGTCTATAATTTGACGTATAATTCAATTGTATAACACTCAAGGAATATTTTGACAGATTTCTCAAAAAAGGGAAAAGTAACCAGCCAGGAGATAACGCACGCCTATATAATCGACCATCCTAAAAGTGTTAAGCTGCCAAAATATGAATAAAATGGCTGGTGAGTCACTTTATAATAGACCTCCTTTACGTAAACCTAGTTTCTCTTGCCTAACACCGTCCATCAAGCACTTAAATCTCTGCCCATCTAGAAAGGTTACGGGATGATGTATGTAAAAGGAATCTTCTTTTGTTTCGAAAAGATATAGACTCACCCGTGCGAAATACGTGCCCTCGTTTAGGTATTTGTTCACAATTGATGAGGTGACGTTTCGTGCGAGTGTCTGTGTGGAAGCTTGCGGTCGGAAGCCGACGTGAGAATTTTCAAACAGGCTTTTTTCGGGTTATGTTCCAGTTTCTCCTCCCTCCCCTTCTTGGAGGACTTCCCCGGCGAACGCTCTCGACCTCGAGGTGGAAGGACGTGATATTCAGTGGAGCGGTGATGATAAACGTGGTCGCCCTAGTTTTTCGTGTCCGTTATTAATGGTCGGAGAAGCACTATGAGACCCTTTTAGGGAAGTACGCAAGGTTTGACTATTTCGGTAGCTGTTATTAAGTGCAGATATCTAAACCTGCAAGTGGGAAATATTGACGCACCTTTGGAGGCAGTCTTATTTTGTTATTATTTCCGTTGAAATTTCTCGTGGTCGCCTCATAGTGGTTACGAAACATGGTGGCTGCTGTGCTTTTTACTTTTTTCAGTGGAAGAGTCCATTGGCGAACTACCTCCTCTCGAAGAAGTAACTTTCGACTTCCTGTTTTACTTCAAAGTTTCTCACTATCACAAATCTTCTTTGTTAATATCAAACTGGTAATTCTATTATTCATATCAGCTTTCTAGCTCGCTACTGATGTTATTCAATTGTTTAACGGCGCTTCTCAGATGAATTGCGACCTCTGTCGGCGTATTTTCTGCAGCTTTGTTTTTTATCGATAACTCGGTCGAGAGACTGGTTCACTTCCACCCTCTCCAGTTTAGTGCTATGTGAAAATATATAAAGCGTTGCCTACAAGGTGGTATCCTATCTCCTCCGCTTCTTTGCTGACCTATTTCCCCGCAAGCCTTCCCCTCCTTGAGGCCACGCTTCGTGCCGAGAAGTGCCACCTCGTCTCGCTAACACTATGAGCATCTGAGATCGAAGACAGAAGTATTCAGTCCTGGAGATCAATGACGTCGGAATAAAAACAGAAATCTCCGACAAAAACCGCCACTAGTGAACGGGAAGCCTGACAAAACTTTTAGGACGGTGGAATGAGCCATTTAAAACTCTTTCTGTCGCTTTCATAATTGTGTTGGACTAGCGAACCGATTACCAATTCCCCAGTTCCTCACCCATTCTCTCACTTAAATCTAGATAATTTCGAGCTCAGTTCGTGAAAAATATAACCTAGGAAGGCAGGCAGGCAGGCAGGCAGTCGTCCAAATTAAACGGAGCACACGTTTTTCTATCTGTAGCTAACATCCTAATAAAACGATGTTTAAGGGAATTTATCTTGCAATCACGTAATAAATGATTTCATCCCACTTACCATTTTTACATACATTTTTACATATTGTGAACAGCAACAATTGATCGGAACTCTTAATCCGTCGCAGTATATCCCAATTTCTGAGCTTAACCTCTTCCGATTCCCTTCTCGTCAACCTTTTTATATAGATGTTGCTCTAAAGTCCCCACTTTAGTCTGTTTCTATCTACTGAGTTCTATTTTTCGACTAACACTGATGATTGTTGTTCCTTTAGGTTCTTACCTTACTTCTTCAATGGAAGAAGAAAGTTTCTTAACCCTTTGAGTGCCAACCGATTTTCTAGGTACTATGCTAAAATTGACGTAGCATTTTTGCTTTAAGCTTCATAAGTAATCTGCATTTAGGTGCCATCTGTGAACAATCAGTGAAATACCAGCATCTAAGAGTGACATTGCAGGAGGGGCGCTATCGCGCTCCTGGCATTTTTCGCGAGAGACAGGAGGAGCGTGATAGCGCTCCCCGGCACTCTAAGGGTTAAAACTACAAGTGGTCAAAAATCATGGTGGCTCGCGGGGTAGTATGTATATGTAGATATGAGGAATTAAACTACGATTTGAAATATGGATGAATTTTTATGATCAGAAATCATTAATGGTCGCTCTCCATTTGCACTAGTGCGCTTATCACTTCGCAACACAGCAGCACATACTTGCCCTCTATTTCTTTCAAATGCTGCGGAGCTAAAAATAAGTTAGGAGCAGAGTTGATGTGCAATAAATATCAAAAGAACTTCATAGACACATCCACGATTTTTTTGTATTTTTATTGATCATCAGTGAAGGTGTCAGACGTGAAAAAGTCATGTTGTGAGCTACTCTTTGTTAAATGGCTTTCGTTTCTGTTATTTTACGCGATTCAATATATGTGCACAAAACTTTCGGATTTGGCAGCTGGGCACCCAGTGAATTTTCCTACCTGCTAGTTATGAAGCGTTTGGCCATCGCACATCGATCCATTCAACGCCGGTCGTGGGCCTTGTAATGCAATGTGTTCCGAACCGGGCCAACTTCAACACTTTGAGTAGAAAGCTCCCGATATCCCGCTCAAGCAACCTCAGGGTGGTTGGAGCTGTTTGCGCATGTGTACTGATTTGCGTGAAACTTTTCATACGCGAACTCATGAGTGAAAGCAAAAAATTGCATGTTACCGATTTAGTTTCTTGGCTATTTAATGCTATCTTAACACGTAGCCTTATGACACTCGTCACCAATTTCGAAATAATTCGATGACGTGTGTACAGATTTTCTACTAAATGCGAAAACATAGCATTCACGCTATAATAATGGCTCCAAGGTATCATGCCGAATAAAAAACACGTATTTGTGTACCGCTTTCGCTTAAATTCCTAATTCCGCGCCGTCAACACAAGTCATAACAGTGCCTTAATTCAGACGATAATTGAAAATTCAATTCTTGCTTAGTTTTTATTGCTATATGGATGGTTATGTGCTGCGTATAAATTGATGTGCTTGTGTGAAATGTGGCCCAAGAATTTTTTTTTCGACTTGCTTGAAAAGTTATTACAAATGTGCACTTAACGACTCACGATTCGCTCTCCAAGGACCTTAAGTCAGTTCATTCCTTCCTATTTTTAAAAAGTGTTCTACCGGTTAATGTAGGTTTTGTTGAATGTCAGAGAATCTCCTCCCGAATTTCTACCATTTCAGAGGCCTATCCACCGATGGTATATCCTTTTTCGCCTCAGCATACGATCTACCTTTCTTCATTCCGTCCATGAATATTATTCTCATTCTTCCTCTTCCCCTCTTACCCAACATTTCCTCTATCACGGTCTTGAGCAACCCTTCAACCCATCAACTTATTACATCCTCCAGCCACCTACTCTGCCAATTTCGAATTTCATTAATAAGTTTCCTTTCCTCGCACACCATCTCAAGCACTTCCTCGCTAGTCTTCCTTTCCGTCCTCCTCACCTTATTGATCCTTCTACATATCCACATCTCAAATGCCTGCAGCCTATTCTTGTCTTCCTTTCTTAGGGTCAACGTTTCTGCCCTATATAACTCTACGCTCCATATCAAGCTCTTTACCAGCCTCTTCTTCACATCCTTACCCAAGGTGCCCGTCATCCGCTCCCTTCTTTTACTAAAAAGCCTTCTTAGCTAGCGCTATTATCTTCCGTATGTCTTTGCTACTGTATATGTTATCTGCTAGCGTACTACCTAAGTAATTTAAATGCTCTACTTTCTCGAGTTTGTGTCCTCCAACTTTAATGACCAGCCTCACCTTCTTTTTCTAGAGAACCTCATTACTTTTGTTGTAACCAGATTGATATCAATCACCGCGGTAGATGTACGTAAAAATGGCGTCGTAGCCTCCTTTATTCCCCTAGCAGGCAGCATCTATGCCATTTTCCTCTTTGCATTATAGGGGGGACTGAACCAGCTCTCACTCTCCTCTGTGCCAGTCCCTGGCGCCGTCAGACTTCTGCCCTTATACCGATCTCATATTTATGTTCTCATTCCTTTCCTCTTTTTGCCAAACCCTTATTACCTCTCACATCCTCTGTAAACCTCTCGAAGGAGTTAGTCGAAGTCCTTCTACTCTTTGGCTTTCCATCACCACCCTTCGTAGCATGTCTGATGGGCGGCTATGGGTGTTGAGCTAGAGGAGAGGGGTCAAGGGGAGCCACAAATAAAATAAAACGACCCTGCATAAAATTGAAGTGTGGGAATCAAAGTGTTTTCGGTGAGGATTTGCGATATTATAGAATGATGACATCATGTATGATATGTTTTTCACATCAACTTACTGTCGATTTAATGAAGTCTTCAAATATCGTTGATCGTCATTACGATTACAGTCGAGACATTAGCACTGTTTTTATTTTATTTTAAAGGAAATAGCCCACATACCGCAATATTGCCAATTTATAGTGTACGTGTGAGAAACACAAAAAATACGCATAAAACAAAAGCACAAAACTTAACTTACCTGTATACAAGATAGTCGAAGAATTGACTGTTGAATTTAGATATATGTAGTATAATAATTTTAACTTTGTAATTTTCCACACAATTTTATTACTTAAGGTGCCTGACCGGTTTCAATAATTTTTTTACATTGAAACCGGTCATGCTCCTTAAACAATAAAATAGTATGGAAAATGACAAAGTTATAATTATTATTGTATATATATAGGATACTATTGACTTAACTGACTTGATGATACTGTGTAAGTTCATTACTATCTAGGTTCGCTGTTTATTTACGGAAAGATATGTTGTGGCCAAGTTGGCGAAGTTTTTTGGCGATATATCTACAATATGCGCTATATGTAGAAGTAACTTTCACCAACATGCCCTATACCTTAGGCATCCCAACAATGCTACAGAAACTATTGAATTAATGCAATGTGACTTCGTAAACCATATATCTAATAGGGCCATGCAGGGATCTTGAAAATCATAATATGAATACTACTTGGTAGATAAATAAAAAGCATTAGGAATCAAATCTAGTAATCAGCTTCACTACCTGTCGACTCACGTACTTCAGTGCCACTTTGGCAACCATTAAGATGGCTTATTGATCGAGGGAGAAACGACGTTTTGAATCTGTCAGTTCTGCAGTCTATTTCCGTGATTTTATTCTCATGATCTGATCTGCTGTAGTATGTTGGAGATCGTAAAAGATCTTAGCCATTGGAGGCTGGAGTGTTGTAAAGTAGGGCTGTGTATATTGTTGAAGATCAGTGTGCGCCTTAAATCTCCATATGCTGTTCGCGAAATCACATTTAGATTACCGATGGTGCTGTCTTCAGTCCTTGCAGTGCCTCTTGTTGAAGTTTGCGGTCCAGAACATCATGGATTATTTGCAGTCCTTGGATTCGAAAGGCTGTGAGCCCATAACGTCTGAGTCAGTAGAAGAATTGAGCGTATCAGTTGAGCCGACGCTCTGTTCGTGTAATTGCTGTTTCAATAATTCATTCTGCTATCAAATACATAATAACCTGTCAAACGGAACTTACTTTCAGGATATACCTCGTATTCACGTTACGTCGTGTTAAGTTATCCGAGCAACGACTAATTTACATCAATGGAAGTCGTACGTTATTGAAATAGATAAATTAAAGCGTCCAATTAGAATTATTAATAAAGAGTACTAGATCTAAACTTGAGTTCATCGGAAAATTCTAGAGATGGCAATGAGAAATGAAGAATTCCGAGATTTTGGTTTGGAAACTAGAAATATATCGGACTATTTGCCACCTGAAAAATCAATTGGTCGATGCAATTGCCTCAGTAACACTGTTTAAAGACACAATAGTGTTCATAATTTAAGAAAAAACAAAAATATATTCATTGAAAAAAGAAATGCCGCATTTGTATAAAATATTAATATTGTTTTATGTGACGTATTGACCTAGTGAATAATGATACTTAACAGTTATAAAGGAGGATTATTCGTATAAAATTTCCCGTCAGATGTGGCTAAAAATCGTACACGTAACTCGGCAACGAAGAAGTAATTCGCAAACTGCGTTTTAGCCATCGATAGCCTAATGCGTTTGTGCAATATCACGCGGGACCATTGAGGTGGATGGAGAGGGCACCATGTCATCAAACGGAAACCTGACAACCGAAATAACAACCTTATTGTTTAACTCTGCCCTTCTTTCCTTACTTTCCTACGGACAGCACGACGGAAAGGACGAATTAGCGGATGTAAAGCAAGAATATCAACCTCCCGTTTGAAATTTAAGGCAAGTAAGGCATGAAACTTGAGAGCAAGAAACGCTTGAAAAGGCTGCTTATTTCTATGGATTCTTCCCTATTTGACTACTTTTCTTCGGGGATGCGGATGATTTTTAACTTTACTAAATAAACAAAATACATGAGGAGAATCCGCATTAAAGGATTGAGTGCCTACTGATTTCTAGCATGATATAAAACAGCAAAATTGTAACATCAGTGCGTTAGCCCGCAAGCGCTATAGGCAAATATGGATCAACGAAGATGGCGGACTGACTTCAGCTTCTAGCATTGGCCAGCATAGAAATGCCTTCTACATATACCTTAATGTGGAGAGGGCACTGCATCATCAAACTGAAGCCTTGACCACCGAAATAACAACTATAGTTTTTAACCCTGCTCTTGGCGTACATCCCTATGGCTAGCACGACGGAATGGACGAATTAGCGGATGTAAAGCAAGAATATCACCCATCTTGTGGAAAGTTAAGGCAAGTAAAGCAAGAAAGTAAGGCAAGGCACGCTTAAAACATATATTAGCTATGTGACGTATTGACGTCTTACAATATAGGCTGCTTATTGCTACGGATTCTACGCAATTCTACAATAGTTTTCATCGGAAATTCAGATAATTTTTAATTTAACTAAATAAACAAACTAAGTAAAGATAATCCACGTTAAAGAAGTAAGTGAATACTGATTTTTAGTAAGATATCGATGGAAAACAGTAAAAATGCAAAATTAATGCGTTAGCCCACAAGTGGTGTTGGAAAATGAGGGTCAACGAAGATGGCGGTCTGGCTTCAGCTTCTAGCATTGGCAAGCATAGCTAGTGCCCTCGACGTATACCTCAATGCGCAGGTCGCAAAGTCCTAATTCCCTGCGTAGTTAAGTAAGTATACTATTTTTCTCTTTGTTCGATAAGCTGTTTCAGTGAGTATCTGCGGCAGAGAGTGATAATAATCTAGCTTGGCCGTAAGTTTGAACCTCGTCTTGGGCTAATACGTTGTTTCTTTTATCTGGTTAATTCTTACTCGCCACGTTGATCTCAAATCGATCTGAACTTGGACCTATCTGAAAATTCCAAGCTAGCCGACTCAGATCGCCTGGTTTACCATCACAGACTAAAAATACCGGGAGTGAACAATCGAATCTATCAGTAGAAGCATGATTGACCCGGTGTGTGAACAAGAACAAAATTTCCGGTAGATTTCGATGTGCTACGATTTCATCAACGTTGCTTCTCTCGCCATGACTGCACTCTTGTTACAACTGGTTGCAGCACACGCCTTGAATTATAACGATTATATTTTGTTTCGTAATGAAAACCAAAAGATTAATATTGAGGAGATGAGGAGCGCCACGGACCTGTTGATTCAGAACGATCTGAAATTTGACTGGCTGAGAAAGCGGGCCGTGTCGGCCCGCTTCTCAGATCGATCCTTCTAGCCCGTTGCGTTTATCATACCGAGCTGATCCGTTCAGATAGATCTGAGATTGATTGGTAAACGTAGTGATTCTTAGTTTAGTAGTTTAGGCACTGCGAAGTGTGTGGATGTTTGCGCATTCGTCTCTATAGCCAATTCCCATGCGGAGTAATGTCTCATTTCAACACAACACAAAATTTAAAATGAACGCGGCTCTTAGACTTATTAGTAATACTTATCGCTTGCTTCTGCGCTGAAAATGTAAATGTATGGGAAGTATACTACTAGTTCTCGCATATTGTCATTGATGTCCCCACCCCGCCAAAATCTTCAAAATAAAGAAAGCCTTAATTATGTAAGTGTTAAAATTGCGCATAAGGTACTCTCTGATTTTCGCTCTAGAGTTTAAAGATTTTTCTCGAGGTTAGCAGAATATTTCATCTCAGTCTTCACATTGGGCAAATGTATCCAATGCAAGAAACTTAAATATGTTAATTCCTCCTGAGACAATAAGTTAAATAACTGTGCAATTTGACCACCGACCGTCGAAGCATCTCTAACCAACCAAGGTCGATTCAATATCAATTGGGTTCTTCCTTCTATATCGGTCTTCGCTACGGACAAAAATCCACCATTAATGGGCTTATTTTTCTGTATTCTCCATAAGCATAGTGTAGGTTGTTCGACGTTTTTGTTCATTTGGCAGTGCATTCGTATTCGAAGTGACAACTTGTGCCGCATATTCGCAGATTTCCTTGGGTGTGTAATGGCAGTAAATGCTATAATAGCACATTTATTTCCGACATGTGGTGGAAATGGTTGCGAAGATCTTTATCGAAGGAAGAATACAACTGATATCGAACGGCCTTGGTAACTCACCACCTTACCAATACCTCTATTGTGAGATGTTCTTATTGTCTCAGTAGTGTTTCGACTCACTTTTGCATTAAATTTTTGCGCAGAATAAAGCAACGTACACACATTAGCTGAAGAGAGATTTGTTCGGGTCAGTTGAAGCTCAAAATTTTTCTCATTTCCATAGCTTTCCAACCATGAAGCTTGTGATGACCGCAAGAAAGATGATTCACCTGAGCAAATATTTAGCATCCTTAAGTGATATTGCTGGGGAAGCTATGTAAAATTTACCCGGAAAATTAAAATCTCCCTTGGGTTGGTCCGAGCTCGTTCCGAAATAATAACGTCGCCACGAAATACGTGTGTGGGGAATTAAAGAGGTAATAGGAAGAGGGATTACGTTTTTGCTCGCCTAATTGTAATGAGCGCGTAAGAAATTGGGAGTGCAGGTAGGGGAAAGGAAGCGAGCGGGAATTCGGTCTTGATATCATGTTTACATTACTGAATGCTGAATTATGGTTAATTTGGCAGCTTTGACAAACTTAAGGTAGTTGGATCGAGATAGTTCCCTAGTCATAAGAGAGACCATATTCGAATTATACGTTTTGATTTAATCAGTTGTGGGACATATGAATTAAATATTGCATTATTAATGCTAATATTTAATGGTTTTATATGACAGAAATTCTAAGTAGGTAAATATAAATATCTAAATAAGTCTTTAACTTGACTCATTTTTATCGCGCGGTACGTTTAAAACTCCTTCAAAACGGAAGGTTTTTTGTGATCCCGAACTCTGTAAGGTAAAGTGCCCTAATTTCGTATCCCAGTCACTTATTGGCCCTTGGAATCTGTAGTTTTCAGCGATAACCTACCAAATTTCGATGTTACATCCACCAACCATCTGTACACACATTAAAGTAGCCAAATCACCTATAAAAATATTTTTACGAAATCAAAGTCTTTTGAAAGAACCTATGTTTGGCAAAATGAAAAAAAGTGGTCCTAATTTCGTCCCCCTCAAAACTTTCAATAAAGGGAAGTTTTAGAGACAGGAATATAATGTAATAGCTGTATTAGACAACATATATTTCAAAATGAGAAAAGGCACACAGGAATGTAACAATAAAAAGGAGAGTAATGAACTATTAGCCCTCCAAACATGAGGGACATTAATTTTTTTTGTTTTTGGCTCCTGAACATGTTTCGTGTGACCACGAGCAGCACTCAGCACACCGGAATGTGTGTCCAACCAAAGAGTCACTTTCGTCATCAGAGTCGCTGGGTAGGTCACGTTTTGATTTTTTAGGTGGCGGTTTCTTTCCCTTTCCCCTGGAAGTGGTGGGTGCCAGAAGTTGTTTTATAGCTGGGAGTTTCTTCTTGGCCTGAGAATCTTGCAGCTTCTTCTTATGCGGAGACTCAGTGATCAATGCTGCTGAACCTCTTCGGATGGAAGTTGATGGTGTGATCACTGGCACCTCCCTGATGTCTTTAGGGCTGATGACAGCTTCGGTGTCCTGAACCTGGCCTCTTGTTGATGGTTGATCGGCTACAATGGAATTTTCGCCAGATGGAGAAGAATGAGGTCGAGCCGGTCCCTCATCAGATGGGGAGGAGTCAGGTTGTGCTAAAAAATCTTCAGGGCCAAAAGTGTTGGGGTTGAATGGTATGATACCAGTTTTTTGAAGTCATTGACAGCAGTTTCAACAACAGCAGCACGCTCGTAGCCTTCATTGAAAAGTTGCGCGATTTGTAGGTTCCCAATTATTCTACCATGATGGTTTGACAGCCAATTTTCAATTGCTTGAGCATGAAACGTTTTAAACGGAAACATAAACGTCACATCGAGAGGCTGAAGAACAAGTTTTTCTGTTGAATGGGGAGGTAAGCACACGATTATAACGCCATTTTCCCGTGCCAGGTCTATGACAGTCAAGTTACGAGAATGTGAATAATGCCCATCCAATATCAACACAATGGGATCGTCTTTTGATGGCTTTACCGTGGACAAAAAATGTCAAAACCATCTCTCGAATAGCTCAGCTGTAATCCACCCTGACTCATGCACAGCTCCGACAGATCCTGGAGGTGCACCATCCATTAGCTCTTTCTTCATGAGCTTCCTCGGGAATATCATAAGAGGGGGCACAAACATCCCTGCAGCTGACGTGCACATCACCACAGTGACTAAGGAAGCCCTCTCCGCTGGGGACAGTTTATAGACATTTTTCTATCCTTTTACGGTTACGATCTTCTGGGCTTTGTGTTGGACAATAGTGATGCCAGTTTCGTCCACACTGTAGATTTTCGTCGGGTTGAATTTTATTTTCTCTAATTCTGGCTTCAAAACGGAGAAAAATTAGTTGAACACTTTCTTGGGTGAACCCGTGAATACGAGCGCGCGATAATGATTGAGATCTTCGAGCAGAGAGTTCCGGGGGACGCTTCAAAAAGCAACGCAACCACTTGGGCCCTGCTGTTTTTGTCTTAGATGAGAATGGGTGGGGTAAATTATTGCGAAAGGCTAGCTGGAATGCCATGCGTCTCAAATCTTTGAGCGTGAGTACATTGTAACTTAGCTACATTTCTCTACAATAAGAAACTAATTCACCCTCCAGTTCAAGTGGAAAAACTGGTTTTCGGCCGATTCTCATTTCAACTAAGTCTTTTGCACTTTTATCATCACCTTTTTTATATAATCTTTCATTGTTGATCTTGGCACATTGAAATTTTTACTGGCAGCTTTGTAGCCCATCTCCTTACTGTGTACAGATTCAATGGCCAACTTCATCTGGACCTGGTCCCACTTCTTCCGTGGCCCCATCTGCAGAAAAATCGAAAAAAGTGGTCCCAATTCCGTCCCCGGTGGGTACGAAATTGGGACCACGTGACTTCCCAACATGGCGGAGCTTCAGTTATTTTGAGGTGAACTGAACATAATGAAACTCACTATACGCTACTGTTAGTATCTTACCTACGTAGAATACTTGCAATTCGTCGGAAAGAAAGACTCACTGTACATTAAATAAATATCTAAAAATTACATAACAAGAACTCGCATCTTCTAAAAACAGGAAATCCGGTGTAGATTCGAGACGGGTGCGTCTTGGCGAACGAAACTTTAACTACTGCCGTCTCATGTCGCCCACTTCTAATGCCTTGCGTGACAGGTGGCGCTACTAGCGGAGGAACGGAGAACTTGAGAGGGACGAAATTAGGGAAGGGGACGAAATTAGGGCACTTTACCTTGCTAGGTGACTATATAATTAATTTTCAAAAATAGTCGAGAAAACATACAAACTACACACGGTTACTTTTTTGACGAGTTCTAAGTTCCAGGCACTTTTAATGCTCCAGAAATTTCTTTATTTGAGACCACAATACATGTCCGATCCTTTCTCTGCAGCCTCTCTCGCAACAATCAAAAAAATTATAATTAACTAGCCGAAGGTACCCGTGGAAATTCAACGGGTGTGAAAAAAATGAACTTATTTTATAAGAAAACCACAAAGCCTGAAGTACAGTACAGAAGAAGAATGCCGTCAGCGTGGTCATTTGAGGAGTGCGTAACTTATCTTGTACGTTGTGTTCGTTGTAGTAGACTAGACCTGTGCGCCGCCGCCGCCGATGGGTTTGGTGACGGCGCCGCCGCCGATGGATTTTGTGCGGCGTGCCGCCGGTCCCCCATGTCGGCGCAGCGGCGCGCGCCGTCATATGCGGCCATGTACGAATCATTGCCTCTAGAGCATGGCTTCTGTAGTTGAGTAAACTAATTTTTCCTGACTCCTCATCATTGTATTTCATAACTTTGTCAATCATTACTCACCACCGTTACACTGATATCCGTGCAAAAGTATTAACAGTCTTTTATCTTTCCCTGCTTGCCCAAAATTCTTCCCTCTATCTCGCTGTTGTGCAACTTACTTCCACTAGACATCTACTCTGTCTATCCCGGATTTCATTCAGAAGTATCCTTTCCTCGCCCACCGTCTTAAGCACTTCCTCGTTTGCCTCCCATTTCGTCCACCTCACTTTCTCCATATCTACATCTTAAATGCCTATAGCGTATTCTCGTCCTCCATCAGAGGGTCCACGTTTCTGCTCCATACAACGCTACGCTCCATATCAAGCTCTTCACCAGACTCATCTTCATATCCTTGCCTAAGACTCTCGGCATCAGCTCCCTTCAGTTACTAAACGCCACCTTAGCTGACGCTATTCTCTTCCTTATGCCTTTTCTACTATGCCCATTTTCTTCAAGCGTGCTGCCCCAATAATTAAAATGTTCTACTTGCTCTTGTTTGTACCCTCCAGCTTTAATGACCAGCCTCGCTTTCTTTATCCTAGATAATCCCATTACTTTTCATATCTTATGATGTCTTCATTTCGAATTTCCGTACTGAATATCTAAATCATCTACTAAAGTTTGCAATCCCTACGAAGGTTGACTAATCAGTGCCTGGTCGTCTGCGATCTTAACTAACTGTATTAGCTGCCTTCCTACATTGATTCCCACATCTACGAAGTTTTTCACTTGCCTGTCAGACCATTTCCTCAGCATAAATGTTATAAAACAATGGGCAGCGTTGGTCTACCCCACGACCTATAGTTGCCTTCACTCTGTCAAAAACCTTTTAGAAATCCACAAAACATGAGGAAACATCCTGATTTTACTATTTTTTATTCAATAATAGTTCTCATTACCGCAATTTCATCCCGAGTTGACCATCCTTTCCGGTACCCAAACTGGTCATCACCAAAGAGGGAATTTGCTTAACTCTCCAAGCTTTTATTGATTATTCTAAGTGCAACTTTGGCTGCATACGAAATCAAACTGATTATTCCAAATTCCTCGCATTCTGGCGCTTTCTTCATTTTCGGGATAGGAATAAGCACTCTGGCCTGGAATGTCATTTATGACCCACCCTCGCCTTCATTCCATAAATTCTACTGTTTAGTAGTTGTGATTTTTGTGACTTGTCAATTTTCCTGTTGTAGAAAGGGTTAAATAGACAGAAAGGAGAGCATCAAATGTCGTGTTTTCTAATATTAATAACTCTAGAGTATAAGATAGTGATCATTTATTTTAACAGTCAAATCATAGTGTTAATAATTAAATATTATAATGTTAGTAATCAAATAATATGTTAATCATTAAATTTTGCTGAGTTAAATATTTTCTTAAATAATGTTCGGGTTCATGGTTTCATTACAAATACTTTGTGGCTCATTTTCGTGTGTATCAAGTGAAGTGAAGTGTTAGTGAAATTCTCTATAGTGGGGAGAAACTGTCTCTGTGAAAATACCTCCCCCCCATCTTGAAGTGTTTTTTTGGGAGAAAATAAAAAAAAATCAGTGGGTGAATGTGCTGAATTTTCGGCAAAAATTTGGCCATAATTTCGCCGCGGACACTTTCGCTCGCGGACATCGTCGCGAGCCGGACATAACGCGAGATGTTCTAAGTGCGGTAGGGAGATTTCAAAGTGCGCACTGTCGGCGATATTGCGCGACAAGAACAAGGTGCTCTACTTTTATAGTGAATTCGCATCTGGCGACCTCTTTTCGGAACTTTGTGGCAATTGTGCTCCTCTATGCCGCCGTCTCAGCCAATGGCTGGACGAACAGTTCCCCTACTTCCCCCTTCTCCACTGATCCAAAGCTACCTCCCCTCCGTTTGACTGCGCTGACCGCACGTTTCATCGCAGCGGTCCTCTCCTCTGCCAGCCACCGAGTGTGTACCTCGTCAGCCGGCATCGCTCGTCAAGTTTCGGCAGCTAGCCTGCGGGCCTCATTGTCGTGTAATCATTGTAATTTAGTATATTAAATATAGTGTGACTGTTGGAAAGCAATCCGTTTTGGTCATTTTTGACTCCCCTCCCACTGTGTCAATTCGTCTTTCCGTGACGTTCGTCGCATAATGGCGTCGCAAAAAAAAAGTTCGCTAGCGAAAATGTCCGCGGCGAAATTATGGCCAAATTTGTGCCGAAAATTCGGCACAGTTGTTTGTGGGCACCGTTGAGTTAGGAGGCCGTTTGCACTGTTGGTGAATGCTAGAAGCTGTATTGTGGGCGTGGCCTGTCCGCCATCTTAGTTAACCCCGATTTTCTTTTAGCGTGTGCGGGCTGAGGAACTAATTTTGCATTAGTACAATGCTTTCTTTCTATAACTCACAAGAAATCAGCATGCATTTACTTCTTTAATTTGCGTTCTCCTTATATATATTTTTTTTCAAATTAATAATAATCCGTATTCCTGGTGAAAACTATGGTAAAATCAAGTGGAATCCTTTGCACTAGGTAGCTTACATATGTTTTAAGAATTACTTGCCTTACATTTCAATGAGATGGTGGATACTATTGCTTTACATCCGCTGATTTGTCTATTCCCTCTTGCCATCCAAAGGAGCAGGTATAACCAAGTCGGGAAAGGGCAGGGATAACCAAATTATTTGGTATTTCGGTTGTCAATCTACAGTTTGATGACGTTATTCCCTCTCCATCTACATTATCGCCAGCCACCAACACCGAGGCCACTATGAAATTGACGGTAGGGGCCTTTATTTCAACATTCCGAACCCAATCGCTCTCTTATTCCGTGTTTACAATTCTCTTTCCATTTAATGTTATACCTTTGCTACCCATCGTCACTATTACTATAAATTACCTTATAGCTATCACATAGTCCTAGCTGTAGTTCCATCTCATCTGGAACAATCTCAGCATATCCATTTTTTCTTTCTCCTGCTCCAGATTAATATTTTCCAGCTTCCATTTCTCGTAATTTGCCGAACATTTCAAGTACCTACTTTTACCGCAGCTATACTCTTCTTCTTTCTGGTCATCTCTTTGTTGTGCTCATTTTGTCAGCTGTTTTTGCTGTGCTAGAATCTTGTGTGATGACCGCGGTGGCCTTTCCTCCCCCATGGATGGGAACGACCCACGTCCTTGCATTTGGAGCTCCTTATATGCCAGCGTTAAATACTTCCATGATATGCGTTCATATTGTTCAACAATATTGATTGTTTTACGAGTTTTCCATTGCTGCTCTTGTTCGCCCTTTTAACGTGACACCATCGTGTGATCTACCTCTCTTCAGGTTGCTGCGATTCCTCTGTTCACCTTTCGATCTATTTGCAATGGGTGGTCATGCCAGGAGCGGTTGAATATGTAACTCCCTCTAGTTTAGGTTTAGGGGGTCAGTGGAACGCGCTGCAGGAACCCGAGAATTGGTTGTCGTAACCAACTTCGTTGGATTCTGGGGCGCCATCCAATTAGTTGGCTGTGGCAGCCATTTTAAATAGATACGTTGGAAATGGCTGCACCGACCAACTTTCTTGGTTCCGCTGCCTACGTAGTTGGGTCTCTTATCTAACTGTAGTGGAAGTAGCAGGTGATCGCTATTCTGTCAAGACTATGCACTCTCTGCAGTTCTTGCTTGACTAGTATTGAATATCAGGTGCAATCTTCACATTAACAATCATAGCACAATCAATATTTTAACAAAAAATTAAACCAGAAAGACAGAATCATGAATGTTACAACAAAATATCGGTTCTTGATTGCCATGCTTACGTTTAACTTTATCAATGAGACAGTTCAGGCCCAATACGCTGAGTAATTCTCTTGTCTGGTCATCCATGTAGCCCTCCAACAAAGATTCAATATTAAAAAAAAACCTCTTCAGTATTCTATGAATGCCGATACAATATTCCACACACACACACGCACCACGATAACAGCAACTCGCACGAACACGGGATATGCCGGAAGTGAAAATGGCGAAGTAGCCCAGGTTGCCAGGAAGGAACGAGTTTGAGAATTTATCAATAGAGCGCTCTGAAGTAGAAGCTTAGTCCGGGTGACAATCGCTTGGTTGTTCGATCCAACTATTGGTAAAGAGGCTTCTCGAGTGAGGTGTATGAACCAACAAGGTGGTACGCCGACCAAGTAACGACTATCCAATTAAATTGGTTGTTATGTCCAATCATCTTGACTATCGTATCGATTGCAGTTGATATTCAATCCAAATTTTTCTGATCCAACTAAAATTGGATGCTTCACCTCTTTTTTGAGTGCAAGTATCAAGGTTTTAGCCAAATAGCCAAGCAAATGTTACTTATGATGTAGCGACTATCCAATAAAATTGGTTGGTATGTCCAATCGTCTTGACTATCGTATCAATAGCAGTTGATATTCAATCCAACTTTTTCTGATACAACTAAAATTGGATCCTCAACCCCTTTTTTGAGTGCAAGTATCAAGGTTTTAGCCAAATAGCCAAGCAAATGTTACTTATGATGTGACACCAACATGTGATCGATCTCTCTTCAAGTTCCTGCTTTACCTTTTCCCACTCTTCGACGTCTCTGCAGTAAGTTGTTCTACCAGGAGCGGTTCAATAAATAGCTCACACTAATTTAGATATAGGGGTAAGTGGAACACGCAAGTATCAAGGTTATAGCCACAAATATTTTTCGTTTTTATTCATTGGAAATAGCCTATGGGTAGAGTTTGTAAACGTCCTTTATTTTTCTAAATGGAATTATCATCACAAATAATCCACTGCTAGTTATTTAAGAGCGTTGTTTCCAGTACTGAGGTGCATTTCGTGAAAATGGTCTCCCGCTGGTGAAACTTTGTGGCTGACCCGTTTCCGATTTCATGACGAATACCTCAATTATCATTGGTTTTGATCCGAAATGAGTTTGACGTAACTCTTTTAGTGTCCCAAAGGCTTTACTATTGGTCAATTTCTCATATTCGATTCACCTCATTGTCTAATGTACCGAAATGAACATTTCACTTGACTAAACATGCTCCATTAAACAAAAGTAAAGTTGACGTGTGTACTACTGAAACTTCCGGGAGGAAGTCTTTTATCAATGTATTTTCTGTTTGTTCCAGAAAAAGAAAAATAGGCCATGCCAAGGCCGAAATGTATACTACCTTTCCGCGCAAATCTCGCCCAAGTTTCCCGGACAGAAGTATTTTATCGTAAATGATCGTATCAATTGGGCTCATTTGCCCCGCGTCGTAGGTTTTTATAGCTTGCAGTAAAAAGGAGTGAACAATTCAGTACCGTGAGTTTTACTTTTGGGGAGCCAGCTATCCTGAGTGATTGATAGTGGACATCATAACTTCGTAAGTTAAGTTCTGAGAACGAATCGGCTGTCATTGGTGGAAGAAATTCTTTGTTAGATTTGGGTTTCGTTTAAAATGAAAAACTTTTTACTAAAGTTTTTTCTGAATTGAGAGAACTTAAAATAGCAACTTGGCTATTCTACTTAATATCTATGTATACCTATTAATAATTCAATCAAATTTGTCTATTTTTCTGTCAGTCCGTTTGTATCCTGGTCAAGCATGTTTGAGGGATTTCCAGGTGACGTAGAAAGTTGAATTTAAACGTGAATGAAGGCCGTTTCTTAAAACTAACCGAAAAATTGCTAAACACCGAACAAAAATATAAAAGGGTTGATTTTTACCCTGTTTTCTTTTTTACTTTTAGCCCCAAGAGAAAAGCATTGGACTAAAGAAGTTCCTTAAAAATTCTTGCATTCAAGGTACAATGTTGAAACTTATATAGTATTAGATGACTGAAAGAGTGAGTTATTTTATTCTTGTATAAGATTCCCCTGACGTTTCATTTTTCATTTCAACCATATAAATTTGAATTTTCTTGGCAACTGCAGGATGAATGGGCTTTGACTCGGAACTTGGGTCTGATTGCTAGGTGAAGCAGGTTCCTCCGCAATATTGTCAGTCAAAACAAAAAAATGAATTCTACTTTTTTGTTTGATTATTTAAAAAAATGCTTTCATTAATGACTTGCCTTATTTATTAAAAACTGGTTCTTTTTAACAGTTTTTCGCGAAATGGGCATTTTTAATGGACAGAAAACTAATAATTTGTGAAATGTTTCACCGATTCTCATATTGAACGCCGTCCATTTTCAAGTTCAGTTTGTGAAAAATGTTGCTTGTTAAGGAAAGATTTCGTTTTACACATCAGATAGAGGGTGCTTCTATAAGTTGCCAGATTATAAATTTAATGGCATTTAACTTTTTTGTGGTGAAACCATCCGAAGTGATCTACGTAGTGTGTATTTATGTCTTTAGTAATATATTAGTGTGGGAATTTTCCACCCTACGACATAATGGCGGTATTTGAGTGTGGCCGCCAAAGGGAGGGAAAGTTTTCATTGCTTATGTGTAAGGGATATTCATTCCTTTCCCCAAAACACTGTCCGCATGGAGAGGTGACCGGGAGATGGCCGCGGATGCAGATTTCATTGTAGGCTGAAGGTATGATCCAGATGAATGGCCGTTCACGTGATGGTGTCACGTTATAAATACTGTTTGCATGGCAAAGGAAAGGCTTTCCTAGTCAGTGCTGAGATGCTAACATACGCAGAAAAAGAAACTCACTGGTTTTAATATTTTGGCGGTACACAACCGCCTTCTTCAGAGTAATAGACGGAAAATGATTTTAAGATAGTTTGAGCGCGATGGTTCCCTAGTCATAATGGAGACCATATTCGGAATTACGATTTAATTTCAGCAGCTGTAGGAAACATGAATTAAATATTGCATAATTAATGGTGCAACAATATACCTATATATTACTGAAATACTAAGAAAGTAAAGAAAAATTTCTACATAAGTAGTTAATTTGATTGATTTTTTCACGCGGTACGTTAAAAAATCCGTCACAGCGGAAGTTTGTTGGCGATTTTGAAAAATATTCAGCGGTGACGTCATGATTTATTTTGAGAAATATGGTCCAGATCCAGGACATACAAACTACATACACACATACTACACTACATATACATACACTATTCACCAAGTTCTCCCGGGCTTCCGTCTGGTTGAGTGGGTCCATGTTGGCCGACGTTTCGATTCACCTCGGCCCTGAGAACTATGCTCGACTCTCGCATCGAAACGTCGGCCAACACGGACCCATCCACCCGAACGGAAGCCCGAGAAAACCCGAGAAACTCGTACATTGGGAAAGCATCAGATCGTACTATACAGTGTTCATTTATTGGCAAAAATCTATGTTTTAGTAATGCCTCATTTTTAAAATAAGATCTCTCTGGAGTGCATACACTTACCATTTCCCATGTAAAAGGGCTAGAATTTTTCGTCATAAATCTCGGTAAGTAGTTCGCTAAGGGACTGGTACACCATTATATTTGGAAGAGTAAAACATTCTTCTTTTAAATGAGGCCGAATTCATTGATTTCAAGGTAAAAAGATATTTCACTCTAACTACCTTAAAAGCAGTTAACTGGCTATCTTGCCGTATCCTGAAGATGCAGTACAGTGTAGCGGATCTAGCTGGAGCCATAGAAAATTATGTTCAGGGAATTCGCGAAGTTGTCATTTGAAGCTCTAGCCAGTCTTAATGGAATTCCACAAAATCTCGGCTTCAACCATAGCTCGTAACTAGTTTTTCTTTACTATTTATTCTACTGACCGTATCACCATGAAGCCGTGTCATCAATGGTTGTTCAATCATAAGATCAGTTTACTACTGCCCTCCACCCTTCCCTATCTAATGCTAGTTCCCTTATCTCCTGGTATCTCTTCCTATGTACTTTCCTCTTTATTTGGTCCATGAACTTATTCCTGGGTCTTCCTCTGGAGAATTTTCCCACTATTTTGCCTTCAATTATGTTCTTCACTCACCCATGGTGTCCCAGGGTGTATCCAATCCATCTGGTTATTTTCTGTATGGTTTTCCTTATGGTCCTCTCCTCTTATACTCTTCTGTACACTTAATCGTTTCTTATTGTTTCCGTCCATTTTATCTTCAGCATTTTCCTCCAGCACCAGGTTTCAAAGGGTTCATGTCTTTTCTGATCAGCTTTTCCAGTGGTCCAAGCTTCCAATCCATAGAGTAAGATCAATTCAAAAATAGCTCCACACGAACGTTTTCACACACTGTTTCCTATTTTGCAGCCCTATCTTTTTTGAGCTCAGCCGTGTCATATGGCACCAATAAAAAGTCACGAATAATTCTAAAAATTACTTATTTAATGCTTGGCCAGGTTTTGCCCCACGAATAAATTTTGCGTTAGGTTAACGTCTACATAGACTAGATAGGCGTTCATAATTACTCGCTATGTTCTGGGCAATATGTTCTTTAATATTCCCTTTTGCTTATGCTAATCGTTAAAATAAATGAAGAGCTTATGAGATAACTTTTGTGTTATATAAATTTCTCTCTCCTGAAGATTATTCAGATAAATGTCGGAGATAACATTTTATTTTTGCGGGAAACTTTTTCTTGAAAATTTATTTTTAAAGTTGAAATCTTAGAACTTTGGGCAATTTGTATCAAAATTAATCATTCCATTGCATTAACCTGATCCTCATGCTGATATAAATTGTATTGTCTGGGCTTATTGGATTGTTTGCCAGATAAACCAAAAGTCTATTTAAGGATGTTGGAGAGCGAATCTTGAGTCATTGAGTTCACATTTTAGTAGCTTATCAAGTAAGTTGATAAAAAAATCTTCGACCACACTTAACTCAAGTGCAGCTATTTATAAGTTATAAATAACCGTACATGCTCTGATAATAATGATGCAAGAATTACATTTTAAAATTTTTGTCTCAATGAAAGCAGTGTTATGACTAGGGTTTACGGCGCGGAATCCGAAATGTTCGCTAAATTCATGAGTGTATACGTATTTTAATTGGCATGATACCTTGATATTTATTTTTGAAAGATATTATTTTACCGGTTATGGTAGGTTTTTTTTTCGATATCAGAGAATCTCCCCTTGTTTTTCTACTCTTTCAGGAGCCTTTTTCGCTCTAGTATATCCTTTTTAGCTTAAGCATACGATATATCCTTCTTCATCCTGTCAATGAAATCTATTCTCCTTCTTCCTCTTCCCCGCTTGCCCAACATCCTTCCCTCTATCACATTCTTGAGCAATATTACATTGAGTATTACATCCTCCAGCCACATACTGTGCCAATCTCGAATTTAATTACGACTTTCCTTTCCTCACCTACCATCTCGAGCACTTTCTCGTTCGTCTTCCTTTCCGTCCACCTCACTTTCTCCATCTTTCTCCACACCCACATCTCCACGCTGTCGTGTTGATTAGCGCACAGGAGCGAATGGAAGGCACCCATTGGCTTTTATTACATATAAAAATACCGTGCAAGCCTCCTCCATGGTGTGTGGCACGAGGTGATTCAAATAAGAACCGCGCACTTCCCCAAGCCGCTAGGCGCTGGTCAAAAGCAGTCAGGATAACAATGCGCGGTCTGAAAGGCTGAATGCGCGACCAGAAACTAGGAGAGTGCTACGTAGGCTAACATACTACCATGCAACACTAGTTATGATACAACTAATGGTTAGTATTAGTATTGCGATTGATAAATCGTGGGACTAGATACTAAACCATGGTAATTTCTTCAACCATTTAGTAACACTGCTATTAGTATAGTTACTATACATCATACCATATTCTACTACATAATACATTTGAGAATTTTCAAATTCGTTTCGACTCCCGTGTTCTCAAGTCAACCTCCCAAAACGTGATACTTGGGATGTCGTCTTGCAAATCTGTCGCCTCTTCGGCAGGGAGCAGAATGTGTAAATTTGCCTTCTTGGAGGGCGAAAAAAAGCAAAAATGATATATAAAAAATACTCAAACGCACAAGGGCCTCTCGGAATTCGTCCTCGACCGTTCTCAATTTGTTTTCCTAGTCTCTCTTCGATCAGATTGAGGTTCCCACCGTAATTTCTTAAACCACTCAGTAACACTGCTATTAGTATAGATCGTATATGTCATACCATATTATACAACGTAATACATTTGGTGAATTTTCAAATTTGTTTCCACTCACGTATTCTCAAGTCGACCTCCTGAAAAGCGATGTATTGGATGTCGTCTTGCAAATCTGTCGCTTCTTCGGGCGAGAGAAGGTGTGAATTTGCCGTCTTAGAGGGCGAAAGAAAGCAAAAATGATATATAAAGAATACTCAAACGCACAAGGCCTCTCGGAATTCGTCCTCGACCCGTTCTCGATTTGTTTTCCCAGTCTCCCTTCCCTCTCTTTACTTTCCCTGTCAAGGGCTGGAAATGGATGGAAGGGTTTGAGGCGTGGCAAGGATCATATTGAAGGGCGTCCCAGACGATTTCGACTGACTCGGACCCCCCGCCAAAACTCACGCTGATACTCGCTCCCTCTCCGTCTCGTCCTTTCGTCCCTTCTGCAAAGGTACCCTGCCCTCTCCTCCCCTTTTCCCGCCCTTTTCCCCCACCGGCAGAAAATTGACACCCTTATTTTTCACCCCTCTCCCTCAACCCCCAAGAAAAATCTCCTGGAATACCTTATTCCCGCCCTCAGATCCCCTCTCTTCGCACTCCCGACTTCCTGACTCCCTCCTCAATCATTGCCCTTCCCGAAAAAAAACCCTCGTCTCCCTCTTCCCGAGCACATAACTAGGCGGAGAATATAAGCAATCCATCACGGATCCAATCCAGGGCCGATATTTTTTTTATTCTTCGCAGGAGAGGGTCGATTGGTGTGTGGGAGGGAGAGAGGTGGAATTTATACCGTGTGAGCCAGGACCTCTTCCTCCCCCGTTGCCTCTCTCTGTCTCCTCCACAGTTCCCGAGCCCGTGATTTTTTTTCCTTCTTAACCATTCTCCCATTCGCAGCGTTCATTTTTTTGTCGCGTCCGATCCACCGGTTCATTTTTTGTGCGTGGATGCTGCAGAAATACGGGTGAATACGTGATGTTTTTCTTATATTTTTTGTTCATCTTGCAAACCTATTGCTGCGAATTATTCTGGTGAATTTTTCTCGGTCTTCCCGCTGGTTTAATGTTTGTATTATACTTAAGGTGGTACTAACACGACTGTGTAAGTCAAAAGAAACACTAAATTACACATTTTTATTCACTTGGTATAAAAAATTATCCTTTCGCTTAAGAAATGGGTTACTCTTTGAAACCTAAAGTAAATGTGCAATATATGCAGATTTTTCCAAAAAAATATAATTTTGATCTCATTTGTTCAGCCAGAGGAGCCGACTGCAGCGCCTTTGTATGGAACTACCGCATTTTGACTTCAATTGCGGTAGTAATGCGCTGATAACTCAAAGAAATAGCTGGTAACATTGAATTGTCATGCAATTTATCAGGACTTTTCTAATTAACCGATTTCATTAAACTCTAATACGTGCTTTCTCGTTCTCGTGCTTTGATGTTTTTGTTTTACAATTTGAGAAATCTCCGTGATAGCAAGCGTTAAAATCTCTTCTTTCAAGGCTAAATTACTGTAATACTAGCCTGGAAACTTTTTTTTATCTCAGTTCATAAAACGCACTACAAAGATGCTAAATTTAAGTTCTTAAAATTTCTCGAACAAGTAGCCCTGAGGCCTGAGCAGCCATAACCACTGTCCTATTCGGAATTTTCATTTCTTTTGTCGCGTCCAATCCTCCGGTTCATTTTTTGCATCGGTATTGCAGAAATATGGGTGTGTAGGCACTGTTTTTCTTTAATTATTTGTCTGCCTTGCAAACATATCGCTGTGAATTGTTCTGGTAAATTTTTTCTCGTCTTTCCCGCCCGTTTAATGTCTGTATTACACTTAAGGTAGTTCCACCACGACTGTCAGTCAACAGAACCACACCAAATCGCACTTAATTATTTATTTGGTTTGAAAAAATAATTGTTCTTTTGCTTAAGAAATGAGTTACTCGTTGAAATCCAAAATTAAGGTGCAAAATATGTAGATTAATCCAAAAATATATTTTTAATGACCTCGTTTGACCAGCCGTGGGAGGCGACTGGAGCGCCATGTATTGTATTAAACTACCGCATTTTGACTTCAATGACGGCAGTAATTCACTAATAAATTTTAGAAATAGGTGGTATTATTCCTATATTTTATATATATTCAATTTCACAGGACTTTTCTCTTCCTACAAGCAGTTGTAATTTATAGCTTACACATGCTTTCTCGTTCGCATTGACGTTTTCATTTTCTAATCTGAATAATCTCCTTGAGAGCCACTGTGGAAATCTCTACTTTCAAAGCTAAATTACAGTAAGACCAGCCAGTAAGCCTAATTTTTTTCCTCTCAGTTTATAAAACGCACGAACGAATTTCGGAAATAAGTAAAAATTTCCGTGTGGCCTGAAACATTTTAACCATTCTCTCATTCGGAGTAAACAATTTTTTATTGCGTCAGATCCTCCGGTTCGTTTCTCTTCCCTCGGTGCTGCAGACATACGGTCGAATGTGTGCTGTTTTTCATTTATTTTTTTTGTCCTGTTAACCACTGGCTGCGAATTATTCTGGTGGATTTTTCTCGGGCTTCCCTCAGGGCTTTTTTGCCTGAATTATACTTAAATGAAAAGAGTAATTAATGGAATTTATTGTTAAAATAAGTGAAACATTACAAGGTTAGTATGACGATTCTTGCAGCTTCTTTTGTCAGTAAGTAATGACGATTTTTGGGATTTCCTGCGCATTTCCAAAGAACTCAAGGTTTCGCTCCCTGGTGCGTCGTCATCCTGCTGTCTGATATAATGAATAATACACAGAAAATCCTTAAAGAATAATTTTTTATCGACAAAAGTACAATACGTGAGCACCTTGAAGCGAATGCTTTTTAAAGATGATGCTCAAACCTTGTCGAATTGCAGCAATGAAATGAGAAGAACATTTCATGAATTATAATCATTCTTGTCTTCGAATCAAACCCTGGGCCTCGGGATTGCAGGACTAATACGCAGAGCACCTTGGCTTCCAGAGAATTTGTAATGTTCCCAAAATGATATATTTTCGTGGCAATTTCTTCGCATTTTATTTGCTTCGATTTTATTCTTGAGAAAACTTTCTTGATTAATTTGAAAGCCCGTTTCATTCGGGTCACGTAATTGCACAATCTGATGTTTGTGCATACGTGCATTTCGAATTTCATCCCGTGAAGCGGTGAGTTGCTAGAACGCATACTAGAATGTATGAACATGAGGTGGCATAATCGCCCCTGCTCTAATTCTGTAACTATTGCACGTCCGATTGAGGAAAAAATGCATGTTAAATTGTGCTCTTTCGTGCCCCGCGTAAAACGGGCTTAAAACATGTGACGCATACAATTTCTCGAAAAATTGTTTTTTTTACCAAGTTAGTGAACGCGTTCCGTTTCAGCTGTTCATTTCTGTGAGTTGTAGGCCAACCTTTCTCAACGGAATCACTCTCTCTTTGTGTGAAATTCACAGCGGAAAAATCGTTCGCCTGGATTGGGAATGAACCCAGATCCCTAGATGTCGTGCCAAGTGCTCTCGCCAATGAATTGTGGTTTTTCCACTGTGAATTTCACTCAGCTGTGTGAACATTAGCGGGTGACTCCGTTAGCGTTTACAGTGGAAGAGGACGCCTTGGTAGCTTAATTGGTTAGAGAAATCGGCGCGAAATCGAGGGATCTGGGTTCGATTCCCAGTCCAGGCGAATGATTTTTCCATTTTGAATTTCATACAATTGTGTGACCACAAGCGGGTGACTCCGTTGAAGTAACTGTGCGGCTATATCCGTGGTTCTTTGAAAAAAAACACTTAGTTGGGCATTGTCTTAATTGGCCCTGCGCGTGGAATTTTAATGAATAATTTGGTGCAGTTTTCTCAATTTTCAGCTTTAATTTATACTGGGGACTAACTGAGCTTAATTTCCTATCTATATGATAAGTGTTCAATAGCATGGTAATGTCTTTTTTTCAAAGTTTTCTCGGACATCTGTCCGGGTGAGTGGGTCCATGTTGGCCGACGTTTCGATACTCGACTCGAGCATCGTCCTCAGGGCAGAGGTGAATGTATTCATTTATTCTAGGCGTACGTGCGTTTCAAATTGAGTATTGTCAAGCGGTGAATTGCAAGAACGAATCCTAGAATGCATGAACATGAGATGAATTTAGCATAGGCATTCACCTCTAACCTGATGACGATGCTCGAGTCGAGTATCGAAACGTCGGCCAACATGGACCCACTCACCCGTACGGAAGCCCGAGAAAACTTGGGAGAAACTCATACGCCGGGAAAGCACCAGATCCTGAAACATGATAATATGTATCTAGGATATTGCATCGCTATTCTTATCATATTTTCACCCTCCCCTTTAAATATGTATGTTTGTCCATGCAAACTTCACTAAATCACTGTAATGGGAATTTTTTCTTCTAGGAAAGTTCTCGACGCAAAACTTTGGTGTCGGATGATGCTATGAAGATGTCGCCTCTGTCATTCTCTCGCCCACATCTACTTCCTCTGCACTGCTGAATGGACGGTATTTCAGAGATGACTACTGACGGTTTCGAAGATTTTGTGAGTGCATTAATATTTTATTTTCGCTTGCATATCTTTTCTTGCATCGCATTTCTTTCGCCATGCATCTCATTTGGCCACGTGGGTGATTTTTCTAAGCTCGTTATTGACTGCAGGATATAGAAATTCGAAGAATCGTCGATAAAATTGACATAATCTCCGCTTGTTATAGTTGGTCTTTTGATCTTCCTGCTTTTCAAAAGTTTTTTGAAGAAAGGAAAGTGATAGTTTCCTTTTTTTGATGGAACTCGTGCAAATACTTACTATACCTTATCATTCATTGTCATTCAATCATAAATTCAGATACTCCGTGTTTCCAGGTGTAACTTGGTGAAAATACATGATCACGGAATCAATAATAAATTTCTTATTTTCACAATGGTTCTCCGATAAAAGGATGTCGTCAATGCGATTTAATCGGTCGTATGCGAATGAAACTACCGTGAAACTGCTTCTGTTCTCTTGTAGTGTGCGAAATTGCGTCATGCCGTGATTTTTGCATTGTTTCACCAGCTCTACCTTTGGAATGCACCAAACTTTAGGAGGAGTAGCAAGATTTTGGAATTAACGCATCCTTATTTTGATGTCACGTATGCCATTTTAACTAATTTATTGCGTTAGGACTCTCACGCTGTTTTAAATACCGGTGACTAGATTGAAGTCCCTTTCAAATTTGTGATTTATCAATGAGTGGGAGCAGTAGTAGTAGCAACTGAAGACGCTTTTATGAATCACAGATTCTAATTCTTGGCGTTGCTATTACGTTTGCCTTTGTAATAGAGAAAAAAGTAGCATATGCTGTTCGTTCATGTACTATAAGAGCTTTTTATTCCTTCCGTGGGATCCTTCTTAAATATGAAGGTATCTTTACTGCGATTATGGCATAATGTTTACATCACTGCGCTGTGTGTAGCAAAACTGAGTGGATAGCGGTAATTTTCGTAAGGATATGTTTGTTGTGTCCTCAGGAACAAACCATCTCGAAATAACTATTTACCACGGTTTTCGTGAGTGTAAATCAGGGTTTATTTACCACCTGTGCCTTGCAAAAGCTGTACAAATTTACCCGTGCTGTGAACCTCGCTGCCCGTTATTCTCCCCAGGGGGCCCCACTATCCTATGACAAAACACACACCAAAAACCATCAATACCCAGCTCTCATCATACATAACATCCCTTACCCATTAGAATCAGATTCCCTTCCAAACTTTTCATACACGATATCTCAACCAATTTGGTTGACGTCTTATTCGTTCAGACCTTCGTGGCACCCCAACTCATTTTCACTCTCATGCACTCCATCCATAACTTGTCCATTTGTTTTTCCTGCATCCCCCCAATCACACAACTCCCAAGGCACAGCATCAACATTTTCCTTATTCCTCTTTCTTTCACCAACATCCTTGTCCATTTCCATACCTTGCACACATTCCTTGTCCATTTCCATACCTTGTCCATTTCCATACCTTACATCACTTCCTTCACTTAATTTTTTCTTTCTTAACAATAAATGGTCAATATGTCTTTTCCACATTTGTTGAGTCTCTGTTTTAACCATGTAGTTTCTAGGCCCCAAAACATCTATAACAACACTGGGTACCCACTTATTCTCCCAAAATAGCTTTTTGCCCACACAAAATCCCCCTTCCTAAAAAATCTGTCTTTTCCTAGAAACCCCTCTCTGCTACTCTTGTTACTGCCAGCACTGTCTGAGTCAAGTTTAGTCAGCCTGGTCTCCAAGTTCCTTCCCATCAGTAACTCTGCAGGAGTCTTCCCAGTGGTGGCATGCGGGGTTGTGTGCTGCATTAAGAGGAACCGAGACAATCTGGTATGAATGTCACCCTCCTCCAATTTCTGCAAGGCTTCCTCGGTGGTCCTCACCATCCACTCCACTTGACTATTGGTTGATGGGTGTTATGGTGCACTAAAAATGTGCCTAATGCCATTTTTCTGCAAAAACGTCTTAAATTGCACAGATGTAAAGGTAGGGCCATTATCAGAACAGATGACATCTGGTAACCCATGTGTAGCAAACAATTTACGCAAATATTTAATTGTTGTCTCTGCCTTCATATCCTTTACCACTCCCACTTCAAGCCATTTTAAATGTGCATCCACCACCAACAAAAAATAGTTCCCCTGTCCTTTTTCCATGAAGTCCACATGCAATCGGGACCACTTCTCCTCTGGTGGTTCCCAAGTCCATACTGATGCCTTTGGAGGTAATGGCCTCCCTGTCTGGCACTTCGTACAAGAGTTTACCTTGGCCTCAACCATTTCATCCATTGAAGGCTACCACACTAATGACCTGGCCACTCCTTTCATTTTACTCATCTCTGGATGATTTACATGCAGCATTCCCAATACTCGCTCTTATAACACCCTGGGAATAACCACTCTTGGGCCCCACAAAACACAGCCCTTATGTAAAGAAAGTTAAGTTTTTCGTCTTACAAAAGGTTTCAAATCAGCATCTTTCTTATTTTCTCCCCAGCCATTCAAAACAAAAAAACATACCTTACTTAACAACTGATCTTTCCTTGTTTCGTTTGCTATGTGTTCCGGGGGAATCAGATTATTGTCTCCCTCCAGCATGAAGATATCAGCGGGATCTGCAGCTCCTACCTTCTCCTCACTAAGGGGCAGGCGGCTAAGGGCATCTTCTGGTCCCTGATCACTTCCTGGACGATACTCCAACTCATAATCATAGGCTGCCAAGCTCAAACTCCACCTGAACATCTGTGGTGACAACATCACTGGGATTTGTCGTCCTGGTGCTAAAATCCCAAATAGTGGCTTGTGATCAGTCACTAACACCATCTGTCTTCCCATTACATAATTATGGAACTTTGTCACTCCAAACACCAATGCCAAACACTCTCTATCAATCTGAGCATACTTTCTTTCTGTTTCTGATAGTGTCCTTGATGCGAACGTGATTGACTCTTCTTTGCCATCTTCCCTACGGTGAGCTAACACAGCCCCTAACCCATACGGTGAAGCATCACAACTCAGCACTATTTTCTTGTTCTCATCATAAGGTACCAAAAAATTTCCCTCCACAATGAGTTCCTTCACATTTGCAAATGCTGTTTCTTGAGACTCGCTCCATTCCCACTCTTGGTGATTATGCAGCAGTCTATGTAGTGGCTCTGCAGTTGTAGCATTGTCCTTCAAAAACATGTTATAATAATTCGCTAATCCTAAAAATGACTAACTCCTGTTTGTTTTTTGGAGCTGGAGCCTTCCTGATTGCATCCAATTTTTCTTTTGTTGGGTGTATTCCAGCCTGATCCAACACAAACCCCAAATATGTTTTGTTTGGCAATGGCAAATGTTTATATGTTTTGTTTGGCTAAATGGTAAATATATGATATTAGTATTCTATTGTTTTTGTTTAAATATCGTCCACCTACAGAAACCAGCAAAAGAAAGGTTTCAAGGGTTGTTCCTCGTACAGTCGACAGACATGGAGCTTCAAACCCGGAGGAGAACCCAAGATACCTTTCTTAACATTGTTCGCCGCTAAAACACCAGATCATTCAACAACTACTGAAAAAGATTGAATTCTTAAAGTGGCCTATAAACGCTGAAACTCCAATAAACCATCCTACGAGTGTAAATAATCTCTACTTGTAATTTTCGTTGAAAACTAAATATTTAGGCCCTTAATGCTCTCGTATCTGATTTTTTTTCATTTTTAAATGTGAGAGACGTTGAATTAAAGAACCGTGACTGACTTTCCGACGAATTATGATTAATTAATCTGACAGCTAAGGTTGTTATGGCTTTCTCAGTGTTAGGAAATAATGATTATGAAAGATATTGGTCATTACATTTAAAATACTGCTTCTTTATGTTATGGAAATCCTTATTGATTGTAAATTTTATCGTTTCCCCTCATGACCATTATGAACGTATATTGTTGACGTAAGAGCCATTATTATCTTTATCTAAGTTCACTTTCAGGATTTATTTAATCAGTAGGTTTCCTAACGTGACAGAAAATTAATTATAAAATATTGGAAAACTGACATAATTTAAGGTAATTAGCAATTACTTTCTTTGACAATTAATTCATACAATTTTTCCTCTTTCAAGAGATATTTAAAAAATAGGGGAACCGAATATATGTTCTGAATATGGCATTCGTTGAACGAGAAGTCTTTTCCTCTTAACCATCCAAGTATGTTGTGAGATTTACCAACTGAATCGAGAATTTAATGAAAAAGTCGACATTCACGCACTGAAATGTATTTGCAAACTTCAAGTGGGAATAAATGTCGACCCCTTTCAATGAAAATTTTTTATAAGAGCTGGGAGGGCGTACGTTTTGAATATGAATCGCCGGCAATTACCCATCGCTGTATCTGGAAATGAAAATAAAAATGCCGATCCTTTCGTCTTTCTTCATTTTAATTCACCCGGTGGTGGAATGCAAATGCAAAAAATAACGGGCGAGGAAAAAAGAAAGCAGGAGGAACTTACGGATTTCATTTTTATGAAGGGTTTCGGCTTAGGAATGGTGGAAATTTTTGCTTTTGGGGAAGTGGAGTTGAATTTTTGGAGAGGAGGTCGACAGACCTGTAGAATCGATTGCTCTCCTTGCGAAAGGAATGGAACCATTTTTTTTAAACCCCTGATAGGATCTTATCCGATACATATCGTAAGGAAATGGCGATACTGCAAACAATGCTGTATATCGGAGAGAGCTATATTTAAGGTAGTTTGAGTGAGATAGTTCCGTAGTCATAATGGAGACCGTATTCGAATTATAAGTTTTGATTTCAGCAGCTGTAGGAAGCATGAAACGAATATTGCATTATTAATCGAGCAATTTTATACTTGTACACGACTGAAGTTCTAATAAATTAAATAAAAATATCTCTATAAGTCTTTAACTTGACTCATTTTTTTCGCACGGTACATTTAAAACTCCTTCAAAGCGGAAGGTTTTTTTGTGATTCTGAAAAAATTAGGAATGGTGGCAATGTGGTTTATTTTTAAAAATGGCTGAGAAAACACACAAACTACACGCCGTTCGTTTATTGACGACATCTAGGTTTTATAACTTCCTCATTTTTTAAATAATGTTTATCTGAAGTGCATATATGTACCATTTCCCATGTAAAAGAGCTGGTATTTTTTTTGAAAATATCTTGGAAAGTAGTGTGGTAAGGGGCTGATATTTTGGTATCTTTGCGAGGGTGAGATAAATTTCATTAAAATGAGACTGAATTCGTTGATTTCTAGGTGAAATGATATTTCGCTCAAACTACCTTAAGGAAATATCGCAAATTTGTTGTTTTTTTAGATTCGAAATGTTGCTGCTTTCCTCATCAGAAAGAGCAACATCCAAAACAATTTCGGACGGAACGACCAATGTCAAACTTACCGTGAAATAACTTAGAGTATATTTTAAGAAATTATCACTAAAATTCGTATAGCCTTTATTTTCCTCCGGAGTTCCAAGACATTTCTTTGTTGCGCACTGTCTCAATTTTCGATTTTTTGCTGTCGATGCATCACACTAATGCACGAAAAGTTTCCAAGAGTACCATAATATTTTGATTTTCTGCCGCCAAGAAAATATCTGAAAATAGCTTCTAATACTTTATATCTACATGAATGTCCTATTAATGGGACGCCACTCCTCAAGATGTTAATAAAACTTTGTAGTTTCGGTTATGGCGCTGATTCGACTTACCTACTGCTGGCTGGAAAACAATCGAAAAACCAATTACTAATCCATCTATCAAAAGTAATTAGAAATAAAGAACGCTGTAATCTGTTTTGGAAGCAGAAACCATTTCGCTGAGTGCTTCCTGCTGATGACATTTGGGTCTTTGTTTGAATTTTTAGCCAGACTACTTTCATAAGGCTAGGTTTTTAAAAACATTTTTTGCTGTTTATGTTAATTTTGACTTTCCTAGCTCGTGAGCTGATGATTTCTCGAAAGAAGAGCTTTTTTGCTGTTTTGAAATGTGATAGGTTTTTAATTCGACCGAATTCGACTATTAGAATCATTATGAAGGCTTTTAATGATAAAAAGCGTTGAAATTGGTTGCATTTAATGGTCATCACAGTGGAAAAATGCAAAACGAGTGCTTTTTTCGTCTTGAACAAGTCCCATAACATCAGCCCTAATTCCTTTATTAAGATCACTTGGCCAAAAAGGAATTGTTATGCAAGGGTAATTTTGTATTGTGTGCCTTCACGGCTTTTCAAGTAGGGCGTTTATCTAGCCGATCCTATTGATATTATATTTCTTTCTCTGGAATATTGTCTGTCGGGCAGTTTTAGAGACGGAGAGAAATAATTCTGATTTCCATGCAAAACCCCATTTACTGACTCAGAATTTGTTGTGAGAACAACATTATTGTTCACTCTGGCCAGCTACTTTTTGGTTTAACTAGCGTTCGTTGGAGTTTTTAGTAAAATACATTGATTGGTCAGAATTTGTTGCGGAAATATGCTCCTGCGAAGCGAGCAATCGTCTTTCTTTCGGAACCAGAGAAATTTGCTGTCCATAATTGCCTTCAGTGGAAGAAAATGACAACCTCTCTTCATAATTGTGGAAATGTATTGCATTTAACTTTGAGTTGCCTCTGATGCGATTCCATCGGAGTGAACTGAGTTTCGTAATGTTAGCACTTCGTCAGGCAGACATTTTGTGGTTCCTATTGGTGGTTTGGTGGCTACTCTTTACTGCAGAATAGAGTTCGATACGAGTGACTTGTTCAAGAAGAGTTCCTGTTCGTGCCAAAATCATAAATGTGCTCCATTAACGACAGAAAATAAAGAATAACATGACGATGTGTATCAAAATATATAAACCCACTGCTAATGATATATTTGGTAGGTTGGAAAATGCTAAATATGATCACAATAACAATTGCAAGAAGTATTTTTCTAATTTGGGCCCATCACAGAGAAAAGTTTACGACACTATTCTAGCATAATGGTTTCGCTGAGCACAATGCTCAATTTTTAGTGGGAGATATTGTTTTACAGCGGCGAAAACTACATACGCCTAAAAACGCCTCTACAACTAGATTTTGCGGTTGTTCCCGCAATCCTATCTCATTATCATAATTCGTGCCGTCAAAGTTCAAGTTCTGCGTCTCTAATGTGACTAACTATCCCGGTATTAGTCAAGTTAATCGCATCATACTTACATTGCGATATTGATTTCTTAAAGTAACGCAGGTTCTCAAAGCCGTAAAGTTTTAGTGGTAGACTGCCAATGATGCATTGCCGTTTCTGAGTTTTTTTGAGACTATTTTTGGGTATCCATTGACGTACCTAATTGCATGGCTATATTGTCATCTATCTTACTTATCTTCGCCAGCGTCTGCCCTTCATTTTAATTCCCGATGGAAATGCTGAAGTTGGTCTTGGGTCTGGGCAGCTGAAATAGAGAGGTTGGTATTGCTTCTAGATTTGATTTATATTTTTGTGTACGATCATTGAGCTTCCCACTAGCTTGATACTCAGCGGGTGACTGATATTGTGGAGTTCATCTTCGTTAGCAGGTTGTTTATCTTCTCGGTATATTTCTTTGAGGTTGGATTAAATTGGATATTTGGAGAGGTGACCGACAGACAGCTAAGGTCATTAGTGCCATAGGAGGCAGGTAAGGGAGGAAGGGTGGATAGAAACCCGGCATCGGCATTAGCCTGCTCTTAACGAAAGGCGCCAAGGAGACCTCGGTTTAATGTCTCATCCGATAGACGGAGCACTGTATTTGAAGTGACCCTCCACGAGACACTCAAGTAGGGTTCAGGTTTTCTCTGAAAAATATCCTCATCTGGAGGGATTTGAACCCTGGCCGTGGTTAGCCTGAACTCTAGCCACCGCACCAATCTGATCGCCGTAAGGTTGGAGATTTAGAGTGGGTAAAAATGATGATTTTGTTTGCCCGGCATCCGTTGCTAGGGTCTAAAACATCACATTATTTTATGTACTATAGCGCATTTTTACCAGAGCGTGTTTTCCGTTGCTCATCACCGAATTTTCGGTTCAGAAATTTCTGTGTTATTTTAACCCGGAGTTGAGTTTAGAAGTAGGATTATGACACTTACTAACGTATGCACTTGTGGATTCCTAAGTTTTGGTACCGATTGCGTATTAGTGCCATTACGAAGTTGAACCACGCAAGTTTCCTCTTATAAATTTATAAATCGCAGCATTACTAAAACCTAAGCTTTTTGTGGAATTGGCCTGCACAGTTTAAGCGAACCACGTGTTTCTAATCGATGTTGGGTCTCAATGCGAATTTCGCGCATTTTACTGTTAACAGTCGAGCGTTGTCTTCTCGGGCTCATGGACCAATTATTTTGCGGTATTTCTCTTTGAGCCGGCTGAACCATCTCCGGTTAAAGATTCTGTATGTCTGGCCACTGGCTACGTCTTAGCCGGCAGTCACTTCCGCCATCCGTTGCACTTGTGAGCAATGACCGGTTGTCAATGAACTCGGGGCTACGTTGAGCCGAAAAAAGATTGATGTGCCTGACAATGTTTTCATACTACAGTTTTTCTTAAACATCTTCCGCCGAAGGTGCATTCTGTTGGCTCTCATTGGAGAGCTTCTTGTTTTGTTGTGCTGTTGGTATAATCTAGGCTATATATATTTTTTCAAAGCATACTGTCCATCGCTTATCACCAAATTTTCGGTTTCAGACATTTATGTGTGTGAACTGAGTTCTCGAGTTAGCAGTAAATTAAGGTCATTTGCAGACGATACAGTTATCTACCGTGAAATAAGCGAAGACGCGGACTGAGCTCTGTCATCGGACCTTACGAGTACCAACGTTCATTCGTGGTGCCAGGAGTGGGGGTTAAAATTAAATTTCAGCAAATACACTATAGTTCACTTCCTGCGAAAGTCATCCGACAAATGCCATACCTACACTGTGGGTGGAGTAAACAAAATCTTCAGATACAGTAAAATATCTTAGAATTACCGTAACTTCTGATATATCGTGGGTAACACGTACAAAACATGTGCGGCACAGTATTTAAGAAACTAGGTTTTGTTAAACTTATAAGGTCCTCGGATGAAAAAGTAAAAGTGAGATGCTACTTTGCTCTGGTTAGGCCACACCTTGAATGCGCCGCAAGAATTTTGGACCCTGGTCATAAAGATTTAACCAAAAAATTGATAAAATACAAAGAGAAGCTACACGCTTCGTTAAAAACTGCTATAAGCGAACATATAGCGTTTTATAACTTGTAGAGGGATTAAGGTGGGAGACCCTAGAGACTCGTAGGCTACACACTAGGCTCAGCTTACATGAGAAATTCAGAACAGGTCATGAGTTGAAATTCGCTATGAAAAATTCATTCAACTTGATTCATTCAACTGGCTAATACACCTTACCGTCAATTAGGAGATCCGGGTTGGAATCCTGGTCAAGCTAAGTGATTTTTTTCATTTCGAATTTCAATATTGGTGTATATGCACCCGTACGAGTGACTTTGAACCAAATCCTTTGTCAATGCAATGATTGGTAATTCAGAACTGGTGTATTTTAGACTGACACAGAGAATATTGTCATGACGCCGTACTACAACTCTAGGTCTGACAGAAGCGATATAGTATGAGAGATACATTGCCGAACAGATAGGTACGGAAACTCGTTCTCTCCAAGTGACCACAACAAAAACTGAGCTCTACTAAATTCACTCACTTAATATACGTCTCTATTTCACTTCCAACAACCTTATCCCTAACATATTTACACGGCTGGTGTCCTAACACCCCCTGCCACGCGCTCATGCGGAGGTAAGCTGGGTAGTATGTAAATGTAAATGTAATGTGCGTACTCGAGGATTAATGTGAAAGTTTGTTGAAAAACTGCCAGAAGCTTTCATATTCACCAATAGTTAGTATCGTATCGGTAGTATTGGAGTATCTGCAGTTATAAAATCGGTATCGTAGAGTGTCGGAATATTAATTTCGCGCCAGCCCTGGTGCTGGAGAAGTAGGAGGGCGTGTGGAGGTGGAGGCATGGGTGAACGATGGTAGAAGGGGGGAACGATGAGTGAGCCCCTCCTTCATCATGATGGGTAGAAAAAAAAGTGCTTAAGGGGGCAAGTAATTAGTTCTCATTCCGGATGCTTCTCGTGTTTCATTATCCCTCCTGACTGGATCCTCTCACCGAGGTGCTTCATCGGGGGTAATCATCTATCTATCTCGCGGGGAAGCTATATGGGTGGAGGGAAATACATACCTCTACATGTGTTATTTTTATCGATAAAGAACTGCTTCTGGAAACCCTTCGATTTTGGAATCCTTGTTGAGTATTAGTTAAGTCAGAGTAATTATCTGAGGCACTTAAATGCAGTGTCATGGTGTCAATGCGGTTCATACATCTTCTGTTATCATTCTCTTTTATTGATAACAATTTTCAGTGCTTCTTAACAAGATGTAATGCCTCTCTAATTGCAAGAACATGTCTGACATTTATCAGCTGCAACAACCAACAACCACACTAAGAAAACAGCGACACCAGGGCGACACCATGACTACCAAGGCAATAGTAACTCAATGTTCCACGATAGCAAACACAAACATGTCACATCTTCAAGGCATTATTGGGCATTATCTGATATTTTGTTGATTTTTATTTAATTCTTATTATGATGAAAATAAAATTTTGTACTTTTCCACCATTTATAATATGTCAGTATAAATTGTGGAAAAATACGACGTGGTCTTTGCATCATGATTAATTTCTACGTACCCACGCCTGAACTCAGCGAGGTTATCAAAATTCTTATTATCTGTTTGACATATTGTGAGTCAAATTTATACGAATATAAGCACAGGTATCCCATTAAATGGTTGGAATAAAAATTAGTTTTTCGTGAAGATTTCTGAAAGAAACATAAGGAAAAATATTGGTTTTACTGTTGATTATCTGAAAGATTTTCCGAAAATTTTACCGCTAATGTTACTTCATTAAATATTACGGGTAATTGTTTCTTTCTGTCTTCATTTATGTATGGGCGAGGGTAAATATCTTTCAAATATGGAAAATTCGTCTATCTAATACAAAACCTCACCAATGTGGACTCATATTCTCGGTTTGATCGCTAGTGCAATTTCTTGTATTATACGGAAATGGCTTCGCTGAATCTAATAGAAGTCGATGGTAGGTTTATGGCTTTTGAAACTAAAGACGATTTTAAACGATTGTGTGGGATAAATATAACCGAGTGGATAGAGAAATCATTGAATAGAATTAGAAATCTTTACATAGAAGAATAAACAATTTCCTGTCCAAAGGTCCGCCGAGGTATTTGTTTATTTTTCAGAACATGAACACGTCTCTTTTGCTGAAAATTGATGATGAATTGAATGACTGAGGAAGCTTGAAATCCAATTGCTTTTATCAGTGAGAATGTTTGGCTCTACATACTACCCTGCGAACCGCCGCATGGGGGTATGGCAGAGGTTGTTAGGACACCAGCAGTGCAAAGATGTAAGGGATAAGGTTATGGGAGGTGAAATTGTGACGTGCATTATGGGAGTGTATTTAGTGGAGCTCAGTTTTTATTTTGGTCGATTATTGTGCGCGGAAAGAACGATTTTTTACCTATCTGTTCGGCAATGCATCTCTCTTATTTTATCGCATCTGTCAGACCTAGTGATATAGTTGGGCCTCATGATAATATCCTCTATGTCGATCTGAAACACACCGAATCTGAATGTCTCAAGTAACTAAGCCTATTGTGTAGCCTCCGAGTCTCTAGGGGCTCCCACCTTAATCCCTCTAAAAGTTCTGAAACACTCATAGCAGTTTTTAACAAAG